>CM065128.1:19253374-19853374 GCA_033026305.1 Cirrhinus molitorella
GCACATTAGAATCAATTGAGAGCCGAGTCTCCTATGCACTTTGCATGATAATCGCTGTCTACTTGGAGTGCATAGCTGTAGAGTGTTGCAGATCAGTTACTTCAGTTAAAATGCTACCTGTGTAGGCAGTAGCCTGCAAGGCAGCGAGCTAGATTGCTTATATACTGGATAAGCATGTCCTATCAAGTAGTCACTCAAGAAATACACTTCAATGAGTCTCTTTTTTTCTGATTGTAGTCACATAAACCGAAGGACTCAGTTTGAGAATCCAGTTCAAGAAGCCAAGAGAAGATTGCAACAGCAGCAGCAGATGCAAAGTCAGGGCTTGTCCTCTCTTCCCCTACCTGCAGTCTACAGAGGTAAAGTATTAGTGATATCCAATACTGATATCCAAATATTGATATCTAAAAATGAACAGTTGAATTGGAAAGTCTGGTACTAATGCAAATCTATGCAAATCTGGTTAAACCATCATACCACCCTAGCTTAGGCACACCGAAGACATCTTAATAACACTTATCTGCTCTCCAT
This sequence comes from Cirrhinus molitorella, assembly GCA_033026305.1. Classification (NCBI taxonomy): domain Eukaryota; kingdom Metazoa; phylum Chordata; class Actinopteri; order Cypriniformes; family Cyprinidae; genus Cirrhinus; species Cirrhinus molitorella. The sequence continues at coordinate 19,253,906 of CM065128.1, forward strand.
GTAATGACATGTTTAACATCAAATCTGTTTAAATTGCTGATTGAGGTTTGATATTCATGACTATTATTATATTTCTCCTGTGAGCTCAGTGTCTGTCTCTATAGTAACACAACTAAGCTCAGGCGTCGTCTTTGGTCGTGCACCATCTGTGTGAACTTATTGTTCAGAATATTACTTTCTTACAGCCTTACCTTTGGAATTATTCATTTTACCTCACCCAAGAATGACAACTCCATTGATATTTACGCTCATGTTTTTCCAAACCTAAATGACTTTCTTGGAATACAAAACAAGAAATATGGCAGAATTTGAATCTTTTTTGTGTACACTTACAACAAATGTTAACTGAATTTAAAGCATCAAAAAAGATAACACTATCAAATATCAACAAGTATTTCTGTTTTCAGTTTTCTGTAAAAGTCATTATTCCCTGAATATGTTTCCCTTAGATGAGCTGTTAACCACCATGACTGGATCGTTGAGTCAGTAAACTGAAGTTAAGAACCAAATATGTCTGATTTGTTTACAAAAATCATTCTGACTGCTTCTTTTAATCTGATCATCTGATTTATTGGTAATAATTATATGTAGATTGGACATACAGTAGCTGATTCTAAAAGTTAGTCTTCTAGTTTGAAGCCATATGGACTACTCTTATACTTTTAAGCTGCTTTTCCACTGCGTGGTACTTCTCGGCTTGGCTCGCTTTACTTTGGCTTGGTTTGCTTTTCCACTGCAGTTTAGTACCGCTTCAAAGTGGGTGGGATTATAAACTGTCATTATAGTTGCACTGCCACCTCATCTACTGACCACAATATAGCCATTTCTTTTTTCAAGTTGTGTGCAACGGCCATTTAAGCAAGTTGTTAAAAAAAAGTTGTGCGAACACATGATACTGTGTTGGCTGTTGCTGACTTTTTACGTCTAGTGGGTTTGATGTCTCGTGTGACGATTCTCTCTAACCGATCAGTTATCTGTAATGTTAACATGTCACATTTTAGTATGAATATGGGTCACTTGGAACCTTAACTGATGTGGTACTAAAAAGTACCAGGTACTAGGTACTGTACACAGTGGAAAACCCCCAAAAGTAAGCCATACTGAGCCATACCATGCAATAGAAAAAGCATTATTACAGTACTGTTGCATTCTTTTTCAAGTATGAAAGCTTTTATCTCTGTTCATTTCTAATTGCATGAGGAAAAACAGCCATTATGTTATTCAAAATTTCTCCTTTTGTGTTCCATGTAAGAAAGAAAGTCATTTAGATTTAGACGGACATGAGGGGGAGTAAATAATGATGAAATTTTCATTTTTGCATAAACTAATCCTCTAAATCTACCTGTACAGTCTATTTGAGCAAAGCCTGAATGCTTTCTGTTTTCTTTAAGACTTAGTTATCCATTGAGAATGTGTCTCCTTTCATAATATGACCTTGGACTGATTATGGTTAGAAGCATTTCTTACAATAATTCCTGTTTAAGTTAATCCATTCAGCATGGTCATGCTCTTACCCACATGAAGGTAAGAGGCAGAGTATATTCAGCCAGAATGGCATAAGCGAGAAGAACTTTCTCTGCCTTGTTTCAGTTCGTCTTTCAGAAAGAGTGGATACTTCCACTGGAAACACCACTCAACACCACATATGTGACTACTAGGAATTTATTGTGATAGCCATTAACAAGTAATTGGTCCTCCCTAATGGCGTGTGCACACCAAAAGCGAAATGAATTGTTCGCGCGAAGAGATAACATATAAAGTCGATGCAAAGACGCAAGTAGATGCAAATTCACGCTGGGCGACGCGAATGACACAAATTGCTGACATGTCCAGCTATATCAAAAAAAATGAAGGAGAGCATTACGCAATGTTTTGATCTGTGTGAGTGACTTGAAAAACATATAACGTGATGCAAATATTCCAACCTGGTCTCATGACAAAAACGTAACTAGTAATTTTTGTTGCAAAATGCAAAATATGTACCACTGTATACATTTCGTTACATATTCAATATGAAATGTCCACTGGATAAAATAGTGTTCTTTTTTTCTGGAACTGATGAATGTACGAATGTTAGATTTTACGTGACGTTGATTTGAAATGTCCATTTGGCGAAATGGCGCTATAACTCTAAAGCCATTTGTACCACACCTAAACCTACCCAACAGTATGAATAAAAGTGCATGTGACGTAAAAACGCAATCACCAATATGCCGTTTTAGCTTGTTTTTTGATCTAGCATCTTTCAGCTCTTTCATCATGAGTCATGTTTTTCACGGGATTCGTACCCAAGGATTCTACATCCTAAGTCCAATTCCGTGCCAGCTAAGCTACTAAGAAAGCTTGTTGTGTCCTGAAAGTGAAAACAATTACAAGTGCTCGCTGCTTTATTGCCTCTATTGGAAACTGCAGTGATATATACTTATTGGTACATTCCCAGAGGTACGTTTTCTACATAAGACCAGGTAGAAATATTCCTTTTTCTTTTAGTGTGCACACACCAGAACAGCTCTCACTCTTCTGGCAAGACTTTCCACAATACGTTGGACTATGTCTATAGGGATTTGCTCCCATTTAAACACAATACCATCAGTGAATGTCTGTATTCCAGTTCATCCCAATGACATTCAGTTGGAGATCAGGCTTGGACTTTGTGCAGGCCAGTCAAATTCTGCCATACCAGAATAATGTATATATGGACTTACATAGTCATGCTAAAGCAGAAAATGATCCTTCACAAAATTGAAACTGCTACGGTGCTTACTGTACTGTATGTTGTAGAATTAAAACTTGTTTTCATTAAACCCCTAGTCAACGTAATTAATTTTAAAGGGCCATGTACTGTCTGATCTTGAGATTTTAGCAATAAATGGACCATAGAGGACTGGGAAAGCATTTGCTCGCTCTGGATGTTCAGTCTCTCGGATGCACTGATGTTAAATGTAGACCAATTCAGAGTGTACTACTTTAATCTACAGGAAAGCTTCGTCCTTCATTAGTAGATCAACCCTTGTGACAGTTGCACTTTGCCAAGTTCTTGGCTCGTTATTCTTTGTTTGCCCTGGAACAGGTCCTAATCCTAACCCTAACTAACCCTAATCTTAACCATAATATTACTCTGATTGTGTACTTCTGAGTTAAATACGCCCAGTATGGCTGGAGAGTGAGCAAATAATGAGGTCATTTTCATTTTTGGATGAATTATCCCTTTAACCCTAATCCAGTTTTTAAGAACATTGTTCCAGGACCAACAAGAATGTTCAACTTGGCAAAATCACCCTAGATATCATGTTGTCCATAGTAGGCCAACTTTGTATCTCTTAACACCATTTATTGATTTCCTATGTGAGCTGAGGCTTCAATCCCAGCCCTATGCCTAGCCCTAAATCTGGTTTTAAAAGCAGATTCTTGGGAATCTTGTTCTAGGTTCAACAAGGATGTTCAAGTTGGTAAAATCACCCAAGAACTCTTGTAGAAATGTAACCCCTCTATATCCATAGTACGCCTACCTTGTATCCTTCAATGACATTTCTTGATTTCCTGTGTGAGTTGAGGGTTTTTCTTCTCTATAACAGTGGAGGAGAGCCCCTCCTCTGCCACCTTACCCAGGGCCAGACTGGCATACGTGGGTCCCGCTCCTGAGCGCTCTCACAGTCTCACTGACCTGTCCGAGGCCCCACTGTACCGGGCCGGTGTGTTTGGACTGCATGGTATGTCCCTAGACCGCACGGCGCCCCTTTGTGCAAGAGAGGACTTCAGCAGAAGTCTATTTGCCTGGCCTAATTTTGCATAGTCCTCAAAAGAACATTCTCTTGGTTTTTAAAGCAGTGAAGATTTTTGTTGGCTTTTTTTTTTTTTGGTTTGGATTTTACTTTTTGCCTGCGCTTTCAGGATACTCATGAGTCCACCTACCCTTCTGAAAAGACCAGTATAACTGGTAGCCATCACTTGTTTGGGATGCTGGTTTATAAAATATGCCTTTTGGTTCCGCAAGGTTACTTATCTAGTAGGGGGTGGTCACCAAGTAACCAACAATATCCAACCAGTTAAGGGGTTGACTAGTTGGTGAGATTCAACTTAGTGAGATCTTTAGCATTCAGTTTTAGGTTTAAAGGGATAGTTCAGCCAAAAATGAAAATTCTGTTATTAATTACTCACCCTCATGTCGTTCCAAACCCGTAAAACCTTTGTTCATCTTCAGAACACAAATAAAGATATTTGTGATGAAATCCGAGAGTTATGATTCTACATAGAGAGCAATTTTGACTTTAAGATCTTCTAGACAACCTGCCAACTTGTGCATCCCAATTATGTATATTAACAAACAAGGCTACTTTGATCAACAAGCTATACCAGATGTTTTTCTGGTGCTTGTCCAGCAGCTAGACCAGCACCAAACAAACGTGGATCAGCATGGAAGTTCATGCTGGTCTTTCAGCAGTGTATCTGGACCAGCTATTGTCCCAAACAAACGCATGGCAGAAACTGCTAAAGGACTAGACTTGGCCTAGATCGTGGTTAAAAAGACTTAAGAACCTCTCAACTTTAAAAGTCAGTTGGAGTGACTCTGTCTGGCATCTTTTAACTCCATACTGTGTACTGAAGTAGGCATCTCTTCAGTTTTGAAGAAGCAGCTCTTCAGTACGAAAGCTCTTGTGTGGTTACAGCGAATCGGCTTCTCCAGAACGGTTTTCGAGACTGCTTTTCTCCGCTCTGAGAGAGCAGAAGAACCGCTCTGCCTGTGCTGGTTCTTCTCCTGGCTTTTTTTTTGCTTAAGTCTTGGCTGCCCCGAGAGACGGCTCTGGACAAGGCTAAACACTGTTGAGTGTAACATTGGAGTATGTTTAAAGAGCCAAAAGTGAGGTTTGAGCAAAAAACAAGCCATCATGTCCCACTCTGCTCTTGTATGTTTGGCTGCAAGCAGAGCGCTTGGCCTTCTACCCACAATTCCCCAGTGTGATGTGATCTGCTGCTTTTTGATGGGTTTGGAGTGGCTTTTACAAAACAACCCATTAATTTCTGGATATCTTCTGCTTGATTACAGTCTCATGTTTTTATCTGCATTTCTTCACCCTGGCAGAGAAGCCTCTGTTCACACGGGACCCCACGCAACTGAAGGGCAGCTTTCTGTCTACAGCCCTGCAGAAAAGCAACATGGGATTTGGCTTCACTATCATCGGTGGTGACGAACCAGATGAGTTTCTACAGGTCAAAAGTGTCATACCAGATGGGCCTGCTGCACAGGATGGGAAAATGGCTACAGGTAAACACACAAACACGCACACACACACACACACACTTGCAGGTCAGTGTTTGAACAGCTCTAATGTGCTATTCTCACTCAAACAGAGATTCCAGCTGGCCAGTCTTTCTCAATCTCTGTTTGTGCCCACACTACTGCTGAGTGAATCTGTCATTTTATTGGTTGACAGTGCGTTAGGGACATCCAGGGGTTAAGAGCATTCACAGACAGTGTATTTATTGGCTTTGTGTGTCATCCACAGTAGGGCACGTGTCCATTAATCACAGAGGTGCTTTATGAACCCTGTAACTCCAGTCCAGCCTAGTGGGAGTGTGACTGCGGCAGCATTACTCACACACACACACACACACACACACACACACACATACATCAGCATTGAAATATCTCATACTTTCAGAGGGAACCACAGTGCAGAGTTCAGAACATAGTCAATGCGTCTCCCATGATGCCATTTTATTGTATTATTGTTGTTGGTAGTTGTGGAAATTATCCTTTCTGCTCCTTTCCTCTCCTTTCTGCTCTTCTCTTCCACCCTTCATGCTCCCTCTGGACTCCTTGTCCTACTTATGCTGTTTTGCAGTCACACACACACTCAGACAGTGCTGTGGAGGAGCTTCAGGTCTACATCAGTGTGAAATATTCAATTTTGCTGGATTAGAGAGCTCGGGGAGGAAATCTCGCTCGCGTCTTGTGGTGGACACAAACGTCCTGCACATATGGACATACATAGAGTACACAACCATCAGTGCTACTTTTGAAGACCTTATGTAATCAAAATTTTAGTTGTTGATTTTAGTCAATGTGTGTTAAGATATTTTTGATAAAATCCAAGAGCTTTCTGAACCTGCATAGACTCCATGTGACATCAGTGGTTAAACCCTAATGTGACTTAAACATATCGTGTCTTCCTCTCTCTCCTGTCCTCCTGACTAAGTGCTTCCTTGATAAATTAAAACTATCATGCAGAGTGCTGGGATTTGCTGCGTGACATGCTTCACTTCCTGCATCTTAAAGCCCTGCCATCCGCCCCATCCACGCCCACTATAGATGCCTCTTCGGCGCTGATGTTTACTCTGCCCCTCGCAGCTGTGCCCGAGTCCTCTCATAAAGAACTTAACAAGCAGATAATGAGTTGAATCAGGTGCACCAGTGTGCTGCTGAGGGACAGGAAGCACACAAGTCATACGCCTGCTGGAGGATCTCTGCATTTGATGTTTAGAGTTTCATTTGTATAGAAAGTCTATTGTGGCTCGGCAGCAATGTTTGGGGAATTGTGTATTGATTGTGTTTGCTTAGAATGCCAGTCACAGAGCAGCGCTCCTCTGGGTTTCCATGCATGCACAGACATAAGATTTCTCAGACGTTAGCTCCCAGAGCATCTCTTATGTTGTCTCACTGCCATTAATTTTACACAGTCACTCTTTCTCTTCAAAACAAGACTGTAATTCAGCTGCAAAGTTTAAAGTTTTTTTGGCTAATATATATTTGGCCCAGCATTAAATATTGATTCATTTAAAAAAAAAAGAAAATTCTGTCATTAATTAATCACCCTCATCTTGTTCCAAACCCGTAAAACCTTTGTTCATCTTCAGAACACAAATTAAGATATTTTGATAAAATCTGAGAGCTTTCTGACCCTGCATAGACAGCAGCGCAACTACCATGTTCAAGGCCCAGAAAGTTAGTAAGGACATCGTTAAAGGAGGGGTACAATGGTGTTTCGTGTTTTCAGAGTTGTTTACAGTGTTAAAGAGTTGAAATCTCATGCTAAACATGGCCAAAGTTTGGATGAATAATGGGGAATTTCTGTGCCGAAAATGTTACTTCCGAGTTGCTACAAGTTTCAGCAGTATTTTTCAGAATGTGGCTTTAATGACGTAGACGATTGGTGGAACTCCTTATATGAGCATTTCTCCCAGAAGAGCGCGCCCGTGCACACGTTGACTAGAGGAGAGAAAGAGCGCGCCTATCAACGCACTTCATTCAGCTGCACTGCTGCAAGGGATTCACTCTGGAAGAATGTCTCTAGAGAAGTGTGGTTTACATGAACAGTGGAGGCAGCAATGGAGTTTTGCAAGTGTGTTTGTTGACGAACGTTTCATATACAAGGCCCAGTTCGACGCTGGATTTGCACATTGTTTGATACTGAAAGATTGAGTGGTTCCAGCTATAAAAGATCCCGGTAATGATTCAGAACTGCAGATGGTAAGTGAAACGGTATCAAATGTCTGTGGTTTATTGGCAGAGTGCCAGTGCTCATCAAACTTAGCTCCACCCGCGGCGCGCCTCCAGAAGCTCAGCTTTTTCCGGAGAGAATCGGAAAGCTATATTTTTCTTTTATAAATTAATAAAACTAAAGACTTTTTGGAGATATTAAGGATGCAGTACTACTCTATAGGTACTCAAGATTAACATGAGATTAGGTGAAACTCTGTACCCTTTAAAGTGGTTTCACTGTAATGTTACGAGAAGCTTTGACAATTTCCTGCATGCATTGTGGTAATCTCGTGAACACACGTCAAAGACCAACACAGAAGAGAAGAAATTGTTGAATAAAGCTGTTATTTTTTGTTTCCTTTGCGCACAAAAAGTATTCTTGTAGCTTCAACCTGATCTCATGACGAAAACATACCTGTGGAAACGTTTTCGCAGGATGCGAAATATGTACAGCCGTGTAAGTTTCATGACATATTCATTGTGAAATGTCCACTGAGTGCTAAAAGAGTGTTCAGGTTTTTTTCCCGGAACAGATGAACGTACATATGGTATGTTTTATGTGACGTTGGTTTTGTACGTGTCACCGCAATTCTGACTTGAAACGTCTGTTGAGTGGCGCTATAACTCTAATGCTCTGTGACGTTTTAAAATAACTTACCATCTGCACTACATTAAACCTACCGAATAGTATGAACAAAAGCAAATGTGGCTTAAAAACTCAATCGTAAGCATGCAGTTTTAGCTTGTTTTTCGATCTATCATCTTTCAGCTCTTTCATCGTGAGACATGTTTTTTACAGGATTCGTAGCCGAAGATTCCACATCCTAAGTCCAATTCTGTGCCGTCTAAGCTACGAAACAAGGTTGTTACATCAGTGATATGTACTTTTTGGTATGTATTTCACGTCCTGCGTAAAAGTTCCGACAGGTATGTTTTTGTCATGAGATCAGGTAGATTTTATCGATGTCATTACTGCCTTTTTGGACCTTGAACATGGTAGTTGCGTTGCTGTCTGTGCAGGGTCCGAAAGCTCTCAGCTTTCATCAAAAATATCTTTATTTGTGTTTTGAAGATGAACGAAAGTGTTATGGTTTGGAATGATATGAAGGTGAGGGTGTTTAAATCAGACACACTATTAATACACCTCTATTTAAATGCTCTTATAGTCACATAAAAGGTGACTAAAACCCATCTTTAGTTTGACGTTTATTTACACAATTCCAGTGTCTCTTATTATCCAGTTTCATCATTCACCAACATATTATAAGGAAGCAGAACATAATATGGGAGCTGCTGAATTTAGAATTTTCAAAGTTTGAATTTTAAGTGGATGATAATGTCTTGTTTGTAGGAGTGCAGTGATCTGGTTTGCCCTGTGGAGTTTCAGCCCAGATTGATGCTGACATAAAGCTAGGTGTGAAACAGCGAGGTCACACGGATATCATTTGCTCTCTGGAAGCATGTGAAATTATTGATTGGAACACCAGAAGCTCTAGGCAAATGTCGAACGTATTTACCGAGATTAATTAAAATTCCTGCACACAACACACAACAGTCAGAAGGGGACAAGCCTATCGATAGACGTGTACGGCACTGCATGAAATGTCTCCAGGAAACTAGTAGCACAACAGACATGCTGGGTGAGACCCCATGATCTTATTTATCCCACAGATACATTTGCAACATTTGCTGGAATATTGAGCATCGTCTCATTTCCATAATAATTGCATTTCTGATATTTAATTTTTTGTCAACATTCAAAGATGGAGAGCAAAGTCTATTTTAGGCCTAAAATATACTCTAACACAAGCTCAATTTCACATTCCGGCAAATTAAATGAGTGACCAAACAATGGAAGCACTGGTAAACTTCTTTATAAAAGGGAAGTGAAGATCACAATTAAATCCTGAGGCATTGCGATACTTCAGGATTGAGAAAAGGATTGATTCAACTGGTGCGCTGTAATTGTCACAGTTGCCAGGGGAGACGACATGAATAAATATTGGATGACTGAAATCGTTGCAAATTGGGGAAAGTTTTCCACCCTGATTAGACAGACTGTTCTTGTCGGGTAAAATGTATTTTTCCCCTCAATAGCTCCGTTCCAAAACCTAGAGCTGTTTTGCTGTCAGTTTTCTTTTTTCGTCGGGCAAAACGATTGATTTGGAACATTCTACAAAGGCAGCGAGCCACACAAATGGTGCTTTTCATGTAAAGCACACGGGAGATTTGACTCCTCTAGTTAAAAAATCTTAAAGGAATACAAATGGATTTAATGATAAGTTGGAACCAATCCTAAGCAGTCCTAATGAGATATTAACACAAATAAGAATCAAAACAAGAGCAGAAAAACTATTACAAATTTGAATTTCAGTATATCCAGCTTTATCTTACATGGCTGTTAGATCATTCTTAAAAGGGTTTGTATTATCAGTAGGTCTGGTGCCAAATTATGATAGAAACTCCACCTAGCATTTCAAGTGCTGTTTTTATGATCGAATTGTATAGCATGTTGCTAAGCTAATGACTTAGCACTCTCATATGCACAACAATACACAGCACACACAAATAATGGAGCAGAACCTCATATTGTGGCATTAGCATACTGCTAAGATAACAACTTAGCATGACACACACAAGCAAGAGAGCAGATAGTCAAAATTGTTAAAGTGCATGTTGCTAAGCTAATGACTTAGCACTCATAAGCACAAAAATACATGCATGTAATGGATGTATAGTTGATTTGTAATGAACTTGTATCAGTGCTTTTCTTAATGTAATCAAATACAAGAATCAACATTTTTTGATTCGTCCACCATCTTGGATTTATTTTAATCACTGTGCTCATTGCAGTGCATTCTGGGAATGTGGTATCTCATGAAAACGCATTTAAAATGGTGCATTAAATTAAAAAAACACATTAAATCCACCGCACGCTTTAGGGGGTTTGTTAAAACTCATTGGGCTTAGGGGAAGTGAGAAAGACGCGGACTCCTGCTGTAACTTATCTGCTTGCTGTTGCTGTTTGACAATGTTTCTTTAGAAAAACTAGTGATATAAGTCATATTTTGTAATATTGGCAGTGTTATATTTTTGTACCACACATTTTTTTCATCCAGTATTTTGAGGAGACACTACCTCCCTTGCCTCCTCTTGATACCTACCAAAGTTAACATATGCTAATATATCTTTGGTTTAATTGTTTTCCAGGAGACGTGATTGTCTACATTAATGACGTCTGCGTCCTGGGCACCACCCACGCCGACGTGGTGAAGCTTTTCCAGTCAGTGCCAATCGGACAAAGCGTAACCCTCGTCCTTTGCAGGGGTTACCCTCTTCCGTACGACCCAGAAGACGCAGCCAACACTTTGCTGTCCCCCCTCGGCCTAATTGATCGCCCTCTGCTGGTCAACGGACGGAATAGCTATGACAGCTACATGGAGTACATCTCCCGCACCGCTCGTTTCGTCGACCCAATCCAAGCGGCGTTGGCGCATCCTCACCCTGGAGACACTCACCTGGACGCCGGACCTCTGGAGGATAGTGTCTCAATGGCGTCATCAGGAGCGGCCGGAGGAGAGCTGTTAACGGTTAACATGGTGAAAGGGGCGGATGGGTTTGGATTCACCATAGCAGACAGTAATGGAGGACAGCGGGTGAAGCAGATTCTGGAGGCGCAGGGATGCCCGGGACTGTGCGAGGGCGATCTGATTGTGGAAATTAACCAGCAACCCGCGCTAGCGCTGTCACACACACAGGTGGTGGAGCTGCTAAAAGAGTGTCCTGTTGGGGCGGAGGCTACGTTGGTTGTGCAGAGAGGAGGGGCAGGTAAGGAGACTCTTGAATGTTTTGGGTTTTTTATGTTTTTTCTCAACCTAAAATATGGAAAGGCTTCTTAATTGGTTTATTAGTCCATCCTGCCCTTCTTAGCAGTTTTATAATTCACTCCTCGGCTGTCTCAAAGCGCTGAGTCACGCTGAAGAACAAGCTGTTTCTGCTTTCTATGACCTTCGCTGTGCAGAAAAGCACTGTGGGTAAAAATAGTCTCTGACACGTAATTACTGTAGTGTACAAACATGCATACGTACTACCTGTGTGCTCAGTATATTTATATCCTGCGTTCTGTACAAGGACTGTTGCATAACATGCTTTAACAAACACACACACCTAAAATTCACAAACCAGAGGATTAGTTCACTCCAGAATAAAATTTCCTCATAATTTACTCACCAAGATGTTCATGTCTTTCTTTCTTCAGTTGAAAAGAAATTAAGGTTTTTGAGAAAAACATTCCAGGATTTTTCTACGTATGATGGACTTCAATGGGAATCAGTGGGTTGAAGGTCCAAATTGTAGTTTCAATGCAGCTTCAAAGGGCTCTACACGATCCTAGCCAAGGAATAAGGGTCTTATCTAGTGAAATGATCAGTCATTTTCTAAAAATAATCAAGATTTCTGTACTTTTTTAGACTTCACAGATTCCGTAATCACATTGGAAAGGTCACGTGTGAAATAGGCGGAAGTACCGACCCAGTGTTTACAAAGCGAACGCGCAAAGAAAGTCAAACGTCCTTTGCAAAAAAAGGTAAAACAATGATGTTTTACAATTTTGAAGTTGGAGAAAAAAAAAGTTTTTCGCCCTACCCTACCTTTTTGAACTGGAGTACACAGATGAACAACTAACCACGTGTGACCTTTCAACGCGATCTCATGGCATTTTGTACACATATTATGAGGAGGTTAATTTGTACAAATTCGTACAACCTCACTCATACAAATTCATAAGATTTTTGCAAAAAAATTTTTAGTTTTCCTAAACCTACAGTACCTCTCACTGGGGTCTAGACAAATCATACAAAATCATACAAGTGAGGTCGTACAAATTTGTACAACTTTAGTCATACGTACACATACAATTTGTGCTAAATTTTACGTATTTTATGAGTTCCCCTAAACCTACCCATCACTGGGGTTTTGACAAATCATACAAACTCATACGAATGCGGTCGTACAAATTTGAGCGTATGAATTTATACAATTTTTGCTAAATTTTACGTATTTTATGAGTTCCCCTAAACCTACCCGTCACTGGGGTTTAGACAAATTATTCAAAATCATACGAGAAGAGGTTGTACAAATTTGTATGGCCTCACTCGTATTAATTCTCAAATTTTTTTTCTAAATTTTATGTATTTTACGAGTTCCCCGAAACCTACCCATCACTGGGGTTTAGACAAATCATACAAAATCATACGAGAAGAGGTTGTATGAATTTGTATGAATTAGCCAGCTTGTAAAATATGTACAAATTGGACGTGAGATTGCGTTGGACCTTTCAACAGGATTGCTTAATGCGTACACTGAATGTTTGGAAACACCCCTGTGAAAAAAAGCCAGGCAAAGTGTGGTTTTGGATGATATCAGCAAAAATACTTATCATATTTTGGTGCAAATCCATTAAAGTAACTTGACATTATCATTGAAGACCATCATGTCTGTCATGGAATGGCCTCCCCAATCACCCGACCTCAACCCAATAGAGCTACTATGGGAGGAACTGGACCATGATGTCCATAAGAAGTGTCCAACCAGTGTGAATCATCTTTGGGCAATCCTTCAGGAGGCTTGGAGTAATATATCATGTCAATGTTTGAATAAACTGACAGCTTGAATGCCCAGATTATGCAGAGCTGTAATGGCTGCTAATGGTAGATAGTTTTTTTCTATGTATAAACTGTTTATTTAATAAAATATGATTTCGTAGTATGTGTTGTCCCTTATCAGTGCAAAATTATCACAAATGAAAAAGGATTCATACCAATATTGTCCAAAACCCCACTTTTCTAGGGCGTTTCCAAACTTTTGGAGGGTAGTGCAGTCATAGACACGCATCGCAGAACTAGGGCAAAAGAGCATTTGTCGTTAAAAAGTATAGAATTTTTATTTAATTCCGACTGAAGAAAGACATGAACATCTTGGATGACATGGGGTTGAGGAAATAATCAGGAAATTTTTATTCAGGAGTAATTCTTTAAAGACTTTCTCAAATAATTTTTTTGAGTTTTATGACTTTTAGCACATCTGTTAGCTTTGAGACTAATTTATATGATGGTGTATGCCTTATTTACTGTTGCTCAGAGAAATTTGCAAACAAAATCGAGTCATTACAATAGAAATCAGCGTGATTGAGAGTTTTGCGTGAGGGAAAAGGTTCCTTATGTAGATTTCACTCATGTTCAGATTGGTCAAACAAATTGACAGCGCTGACAGAAAACTGCTTGGTTTAAAAATGACTTCAGTGTGCTTCATACAGTGCTATGCTATTGACAAGAAATTGGACCTTTTTTGTCTTCAAAATTTCACCTAATGTGACCTGACGGTAAAACAGACCAAAAGCTACTGGCTTTTGACCCCGTGAATATGACCCACATCCAATCCAGGAAAGAAAACAGCAGTCGTCAAGCCATTTCATTGGCTTCACTGAGTCTTTCAAGTTAACCGAAATCACAATTGTCCCCAAACTGATGCCAAACATCTATTTATAGCTTCACGTGTGGCATTTCACAGTAATGCGCTTTCCGGCACACAGGCACTTCCTACACTCACGTACATCGAGTCCCAGACACCTACGCTGTCTCACATACAAATTATGGTTTGCTGGTTCAGTGTCTCGCTCTCAAGGGGCAGTGAATCAATACTGATTATTTTACAGTGCTGTTGATTATTGCTGGTGATAACTTGTTTCTCACCAGAGACTGATTTCAGACTCTCCCCTATTAATCAAGCACTTGACTTTTCTCAGATTACTTCAGCTATTCAGTAAAAAAGCCAGCTCTGCAGTCATTTTCAATATATCACTGATTCTTGAGACTTGGGACAAAACAAACATATCTGCAATTAGTTTTGGAAATAGCGATATTTTGTGATATTTTACATGATTACTAGAATGTTTTTTTTGTTTTTGTTGTTGTTGCTTCATTTTATTATAATTAAATCAATTGTAATTGTTTTTCACTTCCCCCAAGACCATAAGGCAATACTCCAAATATATACTTAGATTATATACAGTCAACCCAAGAGTTATTCAGACACTATGGTTCATTTATGTAAGTAAGCATAGCAAAATAAAGTTAACTGTGACAATTTTGAACAAAAATTCTTCATTCGGTGGACTCCCAGTAAAAGACTAATCAGACACTTGACCATGTTTTGCTTAAAGTGTTTTATTAATTGCTAATGCAACCTTTTTGCACCACAGACTGAACAAAATTAAGCATTGCATACATTTCTTTCTAAGTTATCAAGATGAATTTGTTCTGACACACTTTAACTTTGAGTTTATATTTTATTACCATTTTCTAAACTATAGCAAGTAAACTGTGATAATGTGAGAAATATTGAAGGTGTCTGAATGAATTTTGGTTTGACTGTATTAAAGTTTAGATTTAATAAAAATGACATAAATTTTGTTTTAGAATTATACTTCATCTTTTGGTTTTTACAGAATGTGTCCCCTACTTTTGTGAGACTGACAGATGTATGATTATTTTTATTAAATCTGGCAGTATCAAAGTCATCCCTCATCCCGAAGGTCTTATTTTGCTATAGATTTTTATTATTTTGAGACGAACAAGGTCATACAGACATTGTGGGTGGATAATATAGTTTTTTGTTTTGTCATTTTAAATAGAACTTTCATTTATTTCTTTCAGCTAAGCTGAAAATGTGTTTGGAACCATTCGGTAGCTTTGATGTATTCATTCATTGAACTGAATTCTGGATTTGTCTGTATTCAAATTAAGTATTTGAAATATTAATGTAATATCCCACAGTGCTATTGGTTGATGGGTGAAAAAAACACACATTTGTGAGAAAATGAAAGAAGTGGAATGTTGAAACCAAATTTAGGTGACTATGTATGAACATATTTAGTAGATTAATCCAATTCAGTTTTTTTTTCTTCAGTTCTATAGTCTTTTTGTCTGTTTTAGTACTCAAGAATCGTGGGTGTGCGTATAGCCTGTCCAGCATGTCAGATCCCAGAAAGCATATAATTTGATTTCTAATTGCAGTTGGAAGCACTCGCTGTTGTTTTTTTAAGGCCTGCGGTTTTAGTCTGAGATTAATTGTGATTCATTCATGTTATAAAATGAAAAGGCAGTAAAAGCCGATCCACATGCACCTGTCTATACTGTAGAAAAGCAGCTCATTCGATACGTTTTAGTATTGAATACCAAAAAGCCCTTCAATGGCTTTGGCTCTAACTGACACCTTGACTGAGAACATATAAGCCTTTTTTAAAAGCAGCTTGAGCTAGTGTGATTTATGACCCATAGCAATCAGAGTGCCTGATATAACCCAGAGAGAAAGGGAGAATATATAGATAGATATGACAGAGAGAAGGGATAGAGATCTTAACCATCACTGAGGCAAAATAGTTTAAAGCAAATAAATATTACACAGTCCAAAATGCATCATAGCATTAAATAAGTAGCCTTCTCTTTTTATGACAGCTTTTAAACAGCGCATTTAAACATTTATTCAAATCTGTTTTTATCATTCATTAAAGAAAATACAGAAAATGCATAAACATTACAACATATTATTTTTGTTTTATTTTAATGAGAATAGGACACTGCATTTTGCAACTCCAAGATTTACACACTATGTTTACAGTATTTAGAAATGGAGAAATAAAAGGAGTTAGATATTCAATATAATGTCAGAATTCATCTCTGGGGGTTCCTTACAAGAAAATGGGAAAGATGAGGTGAAGAAGAGAAAGATCTGGAGAGATATTTTAAAAGCTTATGTGAAGTATGTCTCTTCTCTTTGTCAGTGCAGGTCAAAGGTTAATGAGAGAGACATTAAATCCTCGTTAAGCCCCAGTGATCAGTATGCTGGATTACAGACTCTATGTGCTTTACATACAGTATGAAGCACAAATACACTCCAAAGTGCACAGATGCATAATTATGATTGGAGCATGTCTGGTATTGTGCTAATTATACTGATTCTAAAAAGTATTGGGAAATTTAATGAAAATTTAAAAATGTCAATGCATTATATAGCAAAAAGAGAGTAAATGCTTCTTCAGGTGCCATTATTCTGAGTTTAAATGAGTGGATGTGGAGTGGAGTGTCAATGTGGTGTGATTTGCAGAGGTGGGACCAAGTCATTGTTTTGCAAGTCACAAGTGAGTCTCAAGTCTTTGCATTCAAGTCTCGAGTCAAGTCCAGAGTCAAGACAGACAAGTCCTGAGTCAAGACTGGCAAGTCCAAGTCGAGTTGCAAGTCCTCAACTTTAAGCTTCAAGCCCTAAACAAATCATTAGTGCCGTTTGCCCAAATTAGTGTCTCTTTATTAATTACTACAGTAAATTTAAAGTCTAAAGTAAGAATAATTGCAAAGATACAATAATTAGTGGTGTTTCATTAAATAATTAATCATTGTTTGTGAACAAATATAGGAATAATCAAATGAATAATTTATTTTTATTTTTTTATTGATTCAGTGATTTGAATGAATCAATTGAATCAGTTGGGGTCCTAGTTTTGGTATCAAAATATGTCATTTCCATACCAAAACTACATATTTTACAGTCACCGCTATGCAGATTGATCATAAACACAGCTAAAAAGCTTCCTACCACAGTGGCCATCCTTTTTTATTAGCGATATGCATTTATTTGGTAGATAGAACTTTATTTGGACATCTTTAAAGGCAATTTTCTCAATATTTAGATTTTTTGCACCCTCAAATTCCAGATTTTCAATAGTTGTATCTTATCCAAATATTGTCCTATCCTAACAAACCATACGTCAATGGAAAGCTTATTTATTCAGCTTTCAGATAAATCTGTGTCAATTTGAAAAAAAAAAAAAAAAAAAAGACCCTTAAGACTGTTTTTGGATCATGGCCACATTTGCACCTCACCAAAGTGAAGTGTAATAAATCTACATTCTGTTAAAGGCTCACGTGTTTGCAAGGGCACTGACCCACAACCAAAACGTATGTTTTGTTTTGAGTACATGTGGGTAGACACACTTCTGTGCCACCAACAGAGTCAGCGTGCTTGAAGGTCATTATGGTCATTGAATATGAATATGGCCTCATGTCCTGTACATCAGCAATCTGTCCCATTCTTATCCTTGTCATATTCAGACAGACTGCACAGTGAGCCCTGAAACGCTAAACAGCCTGTAGCATCACGCTACCACTCGAGTTTAACATCCGTCTGTTCAAACATGCCGTGAATGACATAAGGAGGACAGAAGATGATTTGCACAAACCAACAGTTTTAGTCAAGCCAAGTCGCAGGGTCAGTTTTATTCAATGCTGCTTCCATCTGTATTTATCTGCACCTCTTTCTTTCTTCCTTTTTTTTTTTGATGCACTGTACGCCAACTCTTCTGAAGCCATACAATTCCTTTATGTGAGGAAAAAATGTCAGTGTTTGCTAGACATCTTAACATCCGAGTTTGTGAGTGAAGATCTTTTCAATGAATAGGTTTATCCTATTCACAAACCAGTCTAGATGATTCATTGACAAATCAGACTGATCCAGTTCTGAGTTCAAGTCTGACTCAATGATTGGGTCACAAATTGGGTTTGCTTGACACACTATTCATGATAAAATTTAAGGTTGAAGTTATGGTTGGTGGTTTGGAATAGGAGTTATTGCTGAGGGTTAAGATCCACATTAGATGAAAGGGTGGGTGTAAGGAATATGGGGATTTGGGATCTTGGTTATAAATAAGGTGGCACCCAAACTCGGCCCTGGAGGGCCGCTGTCCTGCAGAGTTTAGCTCCAACTTACCTCAACACGCCTGCCGAGGAGTTTGTAGTATGCCTAGTAAGCACTTGATTAGCTTTTCAGGTGTGTCTAATTGGGGTTGGGGTAAACTCTGCAGGTTACCAGCCCTCCAGGACCATGTTTGGGCATCCATGGTCTGGATTTTAGGGTTTGGCATTATGGTTAGGATCGGGGTTCATTAAAAACAGCAGGGAGTTCATGATGGATTTGGCTTGGGGTTTGGAATAGAAATTGGTGCTGAGGGTTAAGGTCTATGTTAGAGAAGGGGTGGGAGTAAGGAGTTTGGGGTTGTAGATCATGGTTAGAAATAGGGGTTAGGTCTAGATTTTAGGGTCTGGGATTGTGGTTCAATAAAAGGGGCAGAGAATTCATGATGGAATTGGTTTGGAGTTTGGAATTGGAGTTGGTGTTGAGGTTTGGGATGTAGGCTAGATGGAGGAAGGGGTTAGATTTATTAGATTCAGTGAAAGGATCACAGAGTCAATGATGGATTTGAGTTGGGGTTTGGAATAGGAGTTGGAGCTGAGAGTAAGGAAGTTGTGGGAGTAATGGGTTTGAGATAAGGGTTAGAAATAGGGGTTAAATTTAGCTGTTTCGTTAAATTTCGAATTTAGCTGTTTGGGTCAGGGTTCAGTGAAAGGATCAGGGAGTCCATGGTGGATTTAGGTTGCAGTTTGTAATAGGAGTTTATGCTGAGAGTTAAGACCAGGTTAGATGAAGCTCTGGGAGTAATGGATTTGAGATAAAGTTTAGAAATAGGAGTTGAATTTCAAATTTAGGTGTTTGGGTCAGGGTTCAGGGTTACAGTTTAGGATCAGGGAGTCCATGATGGATTTAGTTTGGGGTTTGGAATAAGAGTTGGAGCTGAGAATATGGATCCAGATTAGAGTAAGGCACGTGAGTAATGGGTTTGAGATAAAGGTTAGAAATAGGGGTTGAATTTCAAATTTAGGTGTTTGGGTCAGGATTCAGGGTTACACTTTAGGATTAGGGAGTCCATGATGGATTTAGTTTGGTGTTTAGAATAAGAGTTGGAGCTGAGAGTAAGGATCCAGATTAGAGGAAGGCATGTGAGATAAAGGTTAGAAATAGTGGGTAAATTTAGAAATTTAGGGGCCAGTTGCACAAACTGCTTAGACTACTCCATAAAAGTTCATTTGTTTTTTTCATAACTGGTCATAACTTAATAAAATCTGTTACAAAAAGGTAGATTGGCCCAATTTGAATCAGAAAAGTAAAACTGATTACCTCTTGGTTAACTGCTAGTCGGTCAAACTAGTTCTTAAGACACAGCCTTAACTTAAAGGCTATGTTTATGCAATTGACATTCAGGGAATCCATTATTTATTTACAGTTATGGTTTAGAATAGGAGTTAATACGGAGGGTTTGGATCCAAGTTATATAAGGGTTGAATTTCTAATTTAGGTATTTGAGTCAGGGTTCAGCGAAAGGTTTAGGGAGTGCATGATGAATTTAGTTTGTGTTTTGGAATTGGAGTTGATGCTGGGGGTTAGGATCCAGGTTAGATGAAGGTGTGTGAGTAACGGGTTTGAAATAAAGGTTAGAAATAGGGGTTGAACTTTGAATGTAAGTGTTTGGGTCGGGGTTCAGTGAAAAGATCAGAGAGTCCATGATGAATTTAGTTTGGGGTTGGGAATAGGAGATGATGATGAGGATTTGGGTTAGATGAAGGCATGTGAGTAATGGGTTTGGGATTAGAAATGGGGGATGGATTTAGAATTTAGTGGTTCAGGTTCAGTGAATGAATTACAGAGTACACAATGGATTTGGGCTATGGAAACATGTTTATCCATCCATTAATTGTCCAAATCACATCCAAATTCTGCGTAGGGTCATGAGGATGCTGGAGCCTGTCTCAGTGTCTCGGCCATATACAGGAAAACATTCTGAATGGATGAATGCTAATTTCCTACTTGGCTAGACTGTGTTATGCCATATGTGAAATGAGCTTGCAAATATTATGTCCTTTAGAATTGACTGTTATAGCAAGATATACATGCAGTTTTACCAATTAACAAACAGACCTTCTCCGTTTTACATCTGATCCTATGTGAGTCAATGACACGAGGCGTAGCTCACTCACACAGAGAGATGTCTAATGCCAACACTTAAAGGCTTCTCTACGAATCCAATCAGTGGAGCGGTCCAGGAGCATTTAGACAGCCTATTATATGCCCTAATAAAACTGTCAGTGCTCCAGTGAAATGATGTGCCACTTCTTAATGTGCCGCAATTTGGCCCCTCTGTCTCACCACTGGACACTGGCCATCCTTTCTAATTACACTAGTGCAAATGCGAGTGTCTCTCGTGAACAGTTTCGTTCACCCTCTCTGTCTCTCTTTTTATTACACCCCTTTTTTGTATCCCTGCTGATCGATTGTCATCTTTTCTTTCCTTCTGTCTTTGATGTGGGAGCCTAAAGCTAAATCTCAAGACTTGTCCATGGTGTAACAGTGGGTTGATTGTTTATAAATGTCTCATTCATAATGTCCAGATGGTGATGAGGTTTTATTGCCAGATCTCTTTGTCTCTGCAATAATTTCACTGCCCCACATGTCTAGCACTCTTCACTTGTGAAAATGCCCTTGGCTGCTGATTTAAGTGCATTTTGGCATGTTCCCCTGGAATGGTTATCCGTTGGATCTGTCTTTGAAAAGCTGCTCCAGGATCAGAGTCTCTAACCGGAGTCCATTGATTACCAAACGATCTTCCAGAGCGCCATCTGCCGTTTCCACGATTGGCTTATTTAGTGAAGATCTTATTGTTATCAGATAATTCTTGCACTGAAATGACTCTTGGAACGCCACTATGACGGCCTTGGTGTGACAGACAGCTCAACAAAACGCTGGTTATGATGCCCAGAAGCAAGATGAAGGCTTCCAGAAGAAAATGATTACTTCATCTCTGAAATTAAAGAGGCCAAATTAATTTTTTAGTTACTGGTGTCCATGCTCGCATTGAAGACCGTATAAAATTAAAGTTTTGTGAATTGCTTTGTGATAACCAGGCCCGCATGGAATAAAAAAACACGAAATTCTGCAAAATCTGTTTATTTTGGCCAACATTTAGAAAGTTGTATATATCCACACTTTTTCTTTGCAATAATAATAGTTAGATATTTATACTACTTAGTGGCAAATGTTTGCACCTCAGTATTGTAGTACATTATAAAACAGTATGCAATAAGAATGTAAATAATCATTTTTTATTAAAATTATTAAATGGATGCTGCGTTAATGGGACAATAAAGCCCTCCCTAACCCTAACTGATAAACACATGTGAGGCACTTTATTTTTCACGTTTCAATTATTTACTTCATTTTATTTGTCAAGCTGTTTCCAGTTATATATTTGAGTGATTTAGATGGATACAAAAGGTGGTGGATATCATTCAGTCTTGTGCTTCCTGTCTCACTGTTGTCATGGCCACCAGTTAAGCATCTGCTATTTTGGTTGTACTGTAGCTGGTGTTTAGAGGAAATGTTCAGTCTGGCTTAGAGAGCATATGCATGCACTGTTAAAATGACTTTTCAAAGCTTGCATTAATATGTGTGATCAATCCAGCTTATCAATTATCATGTTCTAGCAGCTCTGTCCATCCTAAAGTGTGTGTGTGTGTGTGTGTGTGTGTGTGTGTGTGTGTGTGCTTGTATGTGTAAGAGAAGCAGATGACTCTTAGCTGGTTGAGGAAAACAAACGCCTCTCAGCGTCTCATCAAAGAGCTAATTAGCTCCGGCTCTACTGATATTCTCATTAGCTGATTTATACCCATTAACTCAGATATAGGCATGGGACCATTAGCTTACCAGACACATGCTTCACAATTTCAAAAGGAGCTTATTGGGAATTGACAGTGGATGTGAATACACACACTCATAGACAACTCACATAACAGGAATATGTTGAAAACACTTACTAGCTTTTCAGTAAGGACAGTTTGGGTCAGATTGATAATGGATCTTTATGTACATACCCAAGCTGATCATGAAAACTTCAAATATTCAGTGTGAAATGACACTAAAAGTGACATAAAATGTGGCACTAAAAGAGTGTTATTTTAGTATGAACAAAAGCAAAAAAAAAAAAAAAATGCAATCGCAAACATGCCATTTTAGCTTCTTTTTTTGATTTTTCATCATGAGTCATGTTTTTCACAGGATTTGTATCCAAAGGTTCCACATCCTAAGTCCTATTCTATGCTACCGAGCAAGCTTGTTATGTCCGGAAAGCAAAACATATGTAGCTGCTTGCTGTGTTACCACCTCTAGTGTTCATTTCTGTTGGAAACTGCAGTGATGTGTATTTATTGGTATGTATTTTGTGAAAAAAAGTTCCCACAGGTATGTTTTCGTCATGAGATCAGGTCGTACACACTACATTAACACCAAAAAAGCTCATGTTTTCACTCAAGAAAGATACTTTGGAGGTTATATGTCATCAGCTGGGTCAGTCAGACTGGGTTAAAGGATCAGTTCACTTTCAGAACAAAAATGTACAGATAATGTACTCACCCCCTTTTCATCCAAGATGTTCATGTCTTTCTTTCTTCAGTCGTAAAGAAATTTTGTTTTTTGAAGAAAACATTTCAGGATTTCTCTCCATATAAAGGACTTCTATGGTGTGAACTTCCAAAATGTAATTTAAATCCAGCTTCAAAGGGCTCTAAACAATCCCAGCCAATGAAGAAATGTCTTATCTAGCGAAACGATTGGTAATTTTCAAAACAAATTGACAATTTATATACTTTTTAACCTCAAATTTCACGGTCAACACAGTTACAGTCAATATTGTCTTCAATTTCTAAATCGTCCTGTACCCTAACTCTATTGATCCGGATCACACAGACTACACATGTGCATCACAGAGACAAAACAAGATGAGCATTTGAGGCTAAAAAGTAAATAAATTATCAATTTGTTTTGAAAATAACCAATCATTTCGCTATATAAGACCCTTCTTCCTCGGCTGGGATTGTTTAGAGCCAGTTGATGCTGCATTTAAACTGCATTTTGGAAGTTCAAACTCTGTGGCACCATAGAAGTCCATTATATGGAGAGAAATCCTGAAATGTTTCCTTCAGAAATCATAATTTATTTACAACTGAAGAAAGAAAGACATCTTGGATGATAAGGGGGTGAGTACATTATCTGCAAAACTTTGTTCTGAAAGTGAACTAATCCTTTAAAGACTGTTTATCTAAACTGAACATGAATTAGGCCTCTAAAGAACTCATATTCACCACATTTTTATATTAATATTATGTATTCTTATCTGTATTTCTATTACTTTACATTTAAATATGTGACCCTGGACCACAAAACCAGTCTTAAGTAGCAAAACAAAACATTGCATGGGTCAAAATGATCGATTTGTTTTTATGCCAAAAATCATTAGGATAATAAGTAAAGATCGTGTTCCATGAAGATATTTTACTGTAACTATATAGGAACTTAATTTTTGATTAATAATATGCGCTGCTAAGAACTTCATATGGACAACTTTAAAGCCGGATTTCCCAATATTTAAGTACATTTTTGGTTTTGCACCCTAAGATTCTAGATATTCAAATAGTTGTATTTTGGCCAACTATTGTCCTATCCTAACAAACCATACATCAGTGGAAATTTCAGATGATGTATTTATGTTAATTCCAAAAAATGTACCTTTACGACTGGTTTTGTGGTCCTGGGTCACATATACAGTATGTTGATTAAATATCCAGCATTTCAATGTATCCCATTCGTTACAATACGAGTATATTCTACTGGCAGCTTCATACCTTGATGTGCTCAGCAGTCAGACTGCTGCCCGCTGGGTCTGTGTGTATATTATGAATAAATGAAGATTAATGCTCCCCATCTGATCTCTGTGCTGCTTAAATCTTGTTTAGTTAATGAAATGCACCTCAGTCATAAAGCGAGCACTCGATGGTAAGCAAGTCGTTGATTTGTGACAAAGTGGACATCATGTCCTTACTGTCCACAGCATATTTGAATCAGTCTGCATAGGACAGTAAAACTGTAAAGCACAAAATGATTCAAAAACAGATCATTAATAATTAGCCTTTATGACAATTTCCTATGTGACAGTTTGCCATGCTATATTCTGTACTGTATCCCTGACTCTTGTCATCCTCCACTCATGTGATCACCAATTAGTGAATAGCAAATTTGGACAAGGAGGCAGCTCTTCTGTAATTGCCAGATGGCAGGATGTTGTGGGACACAATTACTGATAGAAGCCCTTCTGGATTAGGTTTTCTCCTAGTCTCACCTGCATCATACAAATTTACGGCATTTGATGAATGTTATTAGCATAATCTTCTTAATATGCATCAAGGATGTTGCAGAAACTAGGACGTGATTATTTGAATGTGTCATACGGTGTGTTTACCAGCGCAAGTTCAAATTGGACGAGATATTTAACAACTGCATCCACGAGCTTATTAAGACTTGTGAAATGATGTGAACTACATTAGGAATTGAAATTCGAGTGTTGACCTTTTCTGTTTGCTATGTTCATTTAGTGTGATTTATAGCCATCGACTGCCATGCACCAACAGCTCCTGTTTTTTTAGCGAAAAGTGCTACTTTGAGCAAATGTTTTCTTTTTTGTATAGTGTGTATTTATCTTTTTGTACCCAGGACAATTTGATTTTCACCCATTGATGAGGTTTGATATGACTCGTATCGTCACTCTTCCATTCATTTCTCTATCAACACAAATGAAGCGCAATCAAGCCACTTTCCTTTCCTTTCAGCTCGTGTCACTGATTTCTTGCTTAGCCATGCTCACTGAAGCATCCCAGTTGTGGCCTGTTGGACTCTTTGCTCCTTATTTGATGACTCATGCCCAGCCGACGGCATCACGCTGCACTTTGCTTTTTAATCAGCCGGTCGCCGTTATGCTTGTGTTGTAAATGCAGCATAAAGAAAGAGTGGCAGTGTGTGATTATTCATTTCCATTAGAATTTAGTGTGCATTCAAATAGGTGACTGCATGTTAGATTCTTTATGTAGGCTATACATTTAAAAAGCTGAGGACTATTTTTGTTTTATACATCAGAAACTCAAAAAGGTCACCTTCACATTATAAGCACTAGGTGTTATAATCACAAACAGATGCTGTTTGAGAATTTTGAGAGTTTCCAGCCAGGTCTAATTGTTTATATATAGGTATTTGAACATAACATTCACATGTTTGGGTATGCTGATGTGGCCTTGGAAGCACACAATTCCCTAGAATATCATTATATACTTACATATTAAAGGAACACTCCACTTTTTTTGAAAATAGGATCATTTCCCAACTCCCCTAGCGTTAGCACTTTTAGCATAGCTTAGAATAAATCATTGAATCTGATTAGACCATAAGCATCTAGTTCAAAAATGACCAAATATTTTCGATATTTTTCCTATTTAAAACTGGACTCTTCTGTAGTTACATCGCGCACAAAGACCGACAGAAAATGAAAAGTTGCGATTTTCCAGGCTGATATGGATAGGAGCTATACTCTTATTCTGGTGTAATAATCAGGGAATTTTGCTACCGTTCCATGGGTGTAGCAGGCGCAATGATATTATGCAGTGCCTGAAAATAGTCCCCTGCTAGGAAACTTCCAATGTGACCAGCACTAAGCCACTAAGGTAATAGTAAAATAGCTGGGGACTATATTTAGGCGCTGCATAATATCATTGCGCCTGCTGCACCCATGGTAAATATTATTCTTGATCAGAATTGTATCATTTTTTAAAATGAGGTGGCACTAGAAGTTACAGAACAGAATAAAATGACTAACAGCAGCATTAAAGAAATCCCAATGATCATCAATACATAAATAAATAAATCTAGGGCCCTGTGAATTCCTTTTGTTTCCAAATTCTTTTTTTTATGGTTTTAATAGTTAACTTAAAAGGTATTAATCAGAAAGCATGTCTAATTAATTGAAACCATGAAACATACACAATTTAACAGCAATTTAATAAAAAGATTCAGATTCAGTTTTATTTCTACCAAATTTTGTTTTTCATTCATTTTCTGGATTCCAGTGATTGCAATAAATTTTAATAATCAAAACCCATCTCTAAATAATTGATTTTATTATTATTATAAATAATAATAATAATTATTATTATTATTATTAATTTATCTATTTCTCTTTTTTTCAGAAATACAGTGTTGTGTATTTTGATTTTTAAATAATTTTAATTTTGAAAATATTTTTTCTGGTAAATATTACTTAACCCTTTAACTGTCCATTTTGGACACAGACATGAAAATGTAGTATTCCAACTTAAATTAGTAAATTTGTATAATTCATGAATGAAAACATTTTGTAATATAATTTTGATGTACATTTTCCATGGTAATGCAATGTCTGATTTTAAAATGGTTTTCAAATGAGGAATTTTGTGATTTTAAGTTTTCAACTGATATTTAATTTCTTATTATTTCTGAAGTGTGATAGGAAAAAAAGGCAACGAAGAAAGGTTTTTTTTTTTTTTTTTTTTTTTTTTGACAAAGGTCTGCTGTTATGAAGTAGATTTTTGAGGTGCACTCTTGTCATATATTAATCTATTACTTTTCCTACATTGAAGTATACTGAGCAACATTTGACAAATTCGGCAAACTCTGCAACATTACAGGTTATACAGTAAATTTCATTTTTATGACTGGATTCTGTGATTCTGTCTGCATTTTCCGCATTGCGGTAATCATAGGACCCAAAATAAATCCCATTGATCATAAACAGAATCAAACAATTAATTCCATAAATAAAATATTTTCTGTCATTAATTACTCACCCTCATGTCATTCCAAACCCGTAAGTGCTTTGTTCAACTTCAGAACACAAATTAAGATATTTTTGATGAAATCTAAGAACATCAGTGATTCAGCCATAATTTTATAAAGCGGGTCAGAAAGCTCTCATATTTCATCAGAATATCTTAATTTGTGTTCTGAAGATGAACAAAGGACTTACAGGTTTGGATTTTTGGGTCAACTATCCCTTTAAGAAGAAGTGGATCTTTCCTAATGTATTGAAGAACATTTGATGGTGTATGTTTATACAGTTACACAATACAAAGCTGATTGAAGAGTAACAAAAAAAAAAACACATGCACAACATTGCTTCAATACATTTATTTTACAAAGGTTTTTTACTAAAACTATTGCAGTTTATATTAGCAATAAATAATAAAATGAATAAATTTCACAGCAGCTGTAACTTCATTCTTTATTGGATTAACTGTGCAGCTCTAGTGTGTTTGTGCATTCTGTCTCTCTCTCTCGATAATTCCAAACAGGTCATTTGCATCGCCTTGTTCATTCCTGAAGGTCATCTGTGGTAAGACATGAAAGACAGAGAGGGAGAAGTTGAATGCAAGACGCTGGACAGCCTTTGTATGCGTGTTTGTTTTGTGCATTTCAAGGCCGATTTAGGAGGAGTTTAGAGAGAAAATATTCATGAATCTGCCGTTTGATGTCGGCGAGTATTGTTTAGCTCTTAATACCACAAGAGGTGCTCTACACTGCCACTACTTCCTGTTTGTTATGATTAGAGTTCAGAAGCCTCATGGTCTTTTGCCTCATCACAGCCTATGTTTTTCCTCCAGGGAGAAAATGAGCAGTTAATGTGATGTGAAGATGCCCCTTGGTGCATTTTAAGCATCTTTCTGGCATTGGATTTGAGCGTGCTTTCATTGATTGCAACAGGAGATTTTACTTTTTTGTCAACAAATATAGTCTGTAGGGTAAAACTTCAGATGTATGAAATATTCAAATAATGACCACTTGTTTGAAAGGCTGCTGTTTGAATTGTATCTTCAGTTGTAATTACAGATTAAATGGTCTTGATTTTAAACACTGTTTGTTTTGTAATTCCACAGTAATGCTAGTAGAGTCATTTTTAAGCACTTTAAAGATTACTTGTTTAACTCTACTTATAATTATTCAGACGACTAACACAACACCACAACAGTTTCAGCAAATGATGCAATTTGGTAGAAATTAACGCATTGACTGAATTATTGAAATCAAAATACAACGAGGCAGTCTGAAATAAAAAGTGTTCAGATGTTAAATATTTATTCTGCACTCTTTCTAGGTCATTTGTCAAATAGGCCAATTTGAACTTTGTTGTATAACAGTTGAGATTTCCTTCCTTCCACTCAGACACAAGATATTTTTTAACATTCTCAAATTATTAGCTATTAGGATATTACAAAATAAAACTAGTCTAAGAAATGTCTTTTGGACGCCGAATACTAGCTAAAATAAATAAAACAATAAATGAAACTGCGTCTATACAGCTCAGAATGTACCTCAAGAGGGAACAGCTGTGGTGTAAACAAAATAATAAAGGGTTATTGTCTGGCTTTTATCTGTTTTGATTTGCTCACGATCCCAACTTCAAATCTAATACTAAAAATCCAGCATGCTAAAGGTTTTGTTCTCCATTGCAGGTCACTTTTCACCTTGGAAGACCTCTAAACAGGTAAAATGTATCATATTCCAGCCCTCTGAATTGAATTAATAAACTAACATCAACCTTGTGCTCTCAATATTAAGTCATATTGTACATTATACAGCAGATGTATGAAAAACCATGACTTTTAAGCTTTATTACTAAGTTGGATGCATAATAAAGGCTTTATTATGTTGTTATAACATATTACCACTAACTGCACTTTACTAAACTACCGCTTAATGGACAGATACAGTAAGAATGACTAATTTGCTTTATAAATACACCACTGCAACACGAAATAGCAGCTATTTTTACAATATTTGAACATAAAATCAGCTTTAATAGAGCAAATCATGTTTTGTAGTTAAACGTATAATTTGTTTTATTAAAATCTTTTTAGAGATCTGTTTATGCCCAAGTCGGCTAGAAATAGCTTTTTCTGTGAGTACATAATTGTTGTAAAGATTGTGGAAATTCATTTGTTAAGAGCTGTGGGATCCCTAGTCGAAATAAACACTTAATTCAGCTGAGAACAAATCACTGCACCTTCACTAATCTTTTCTCACTAATCAGTGTGCTGTGTAATGTGGCACGTAAAACCTTCACCCTCAGCAGTCTGTCTCTGTAATGTTCTTTGATTCCGATCCAATACTGTCAACTGTCTCATCTGCTTGATTAAATTCTATAGAAAATGTTCTTCAAACTCCGAACTGTCCCTTGTGTATGTACATTTACACAAAGGATAGTATATGTGGATGTATATTATATGTTTATTTGATGAGGTATACAGTGAATTAAAAAAAAGTTCATTAAAATTGTCCTAAGATTAAAAAAAATGGGTATTGTTTTGGTTTTAGGACAACTTTGATGAAAGGTTTTGATGAAAGGTTTTGATTGACTGTATGGCGGCATATATATGGAAGCTTGTTTCCGCCACTAAATAAAACATTAAAAAAAGATAACTGCGAGTTTTTATTGTGACTTTTTTTCTCAGAATTATGTGATACAAACTTGCAATTCTGACTTTTTTTTCTAAGAGTTGTTTGATACACTCGCAATTTTGACTTTTTTTCTCAGAATTGTAATACAAACCTGCAATTCTGACTTTTTTCTCAACATTTTGTGATACAAACTTGCAATTCTGACTTTTTTTTCTCAGAATTGTGTGATACAAACCTGGAATTCTGACTTTTTTTCTCAGAATTGTGTGATACAATTCTGACTTTTATTAAGAGTTGTGTTATACAAACCTGCAATTCTTTTTTTTTTTTTTCCTCAGATTTGTGTGATACAAGCTTGCATTTGTGATTCTAAACTTTTTTCTGTTTCTGTTTTTTCTGTCTGTATAATGATATAAATTCGCAATTTGGACTTTTTTTCTCTGAATTGTAAGATATAAACTCGCAGTTCTGACTTTTTTTCTCAGAATTTAGTTATTATTTCACACTTTTTTCTTAGAATTGCGAGTTTTTATTTCGCACTTTCTCTGAACTACAAATTGTTGTCTCCCACTTGTGACTTTTTTTTCAGAATTGCAAATTTATATATTACACTTGTGACTCTATTCTCAGAATTGTGAGTTTATATCTTGTACTTCTGACTTTTTCTCAGAATTACGAATTTATATCTCCCACTGGTGACTTTTCTCAGAATTGCAAATTTATATCTCACACTTGTGACTCTTTTTTTCAGAATTGTGAGTTTATATGTCGCACTTGTGACTTTTTTTTATTGCGAGTTTATATCTCGCACTTATGACTTTTTTCTCCGAATTTTGAGTTTATATCTCACACTTGTGACTTTTTTTTCTCCGAATTGCAATTTTATATCTCAAAATTCTGACTTTATAACATGCAATTACGATTTTACATCTAAACTATATTTAAACTTGCAATTCTGACTTTTTTTCTCAAAATGGTGAGATATCCTCCTATTCCTGGTATTCTGAATTTCTAATCTGAAACTGCAAGTTTCTATCTCACCATTTTGAGAGAAAAAAGTGTTGCGAAATAAGAATTGTGAGATAAAAAATTGCCCTTTTTTTTATTCAGTGGCGGAAATGGGCTTCCATACATATTTGCAAATAAATTATTTTAATAGAACAAAATCATTTCTTGTTAAATTATTTGAATTCATTGTTGAAAAATGTGAGAATGCTAGCTGAAAAAATATTAATTTTTCAGCTGAAAACCAACCAAACAAACAAATAAGTAAAATCAACCAATTTTAATATAGCAAATAATGTTTTATTTAAAAAATTTAGTTATGCTCAGGTTAGCTTTTTCGTGAGTGCAATATACAGTGTGTGTATATATATATATATATATAAACAAAGTTTTACTAATCCATTGTTGGTAGTTGATAATTTTGCAGCAGAGAATATTTAATATAATAAAGAATATATAGAATATACTGATGTTTGATGTGTGTGTGTGTGTGTGTGTGTGTATATATATATATATATATATGTATATGTATATATATATATACATATGCACACATAGCATCAGTAGATGCCTATCTTTCCACCCACGCATTTATTTATTTTTAGTTTGAGATCTCTGCCCTGTCTCCTTCCATATAACAAAGGCTTGACTGGTCATAAATCGACTGATTTTTCTTTACTCTACAGAGAGTCAGTCGCACTGTCTTGAGCTGCTGGCCACTGTACTGTCATTCTTCAACACTTATCTTTATATCTATCTCTATAGGGAACAGAACTGGGACAGAGAGAACTTCTCACTAACCCATTACAGTAGAGCTGCTTGAGCTTTATCATCTTTCTTCCTCCCTCATGCTGCGGTTTAATTAGACTTTATTTGCTTTAGTAATATCTCCACCGCCACAAAGAGAAGAGCTAGAATTTCATGACTAGAAAATGTTAAAGTGGTCCATCTTTTTCTCCAATTATCCATGTCCAAAGAATATTAACCTACATTGAATGTCACAGTTATGTGGTCAGAGCACAGAATCATTTTATCGATTGAAATTATGCAATACCACATGATAATGAGGCTTGTGCTACAGACTGCCAATAGATAGAGCTTTAAAATACAGAAATGGTGTAATCTATAGGAGAACAGCCTAAATGAATATGGTTTTTAATAACACTAAGATAATACAGCTGAAATATGTTAATATCTTTTAGGCTAGTAGTTATTATATTGCTATTTACCAAAATGCATTTCAGCTCAATCTCTAGACTCAAACAATCTAGTTAAAGCTAGATTCCTGCTTGGTCAAAAAAGCTGAAATTTGAAACCTGTTCAGACAAAATGTGATTATTTTGTGCATACAACAAAAAAAATATCTGATCCATAACCACGTCCATAAAAAAATACTGTGTCCAAAAAAAATAAATCAATAAATAAAATTATAACCTAAATATGGTAACATCTAAATTAACTGTTTTTAATCAAAATAATCAAAATATATATTTATTTATACAAATAAAACATTTTTAAGGGTTAAATGTGGTAAAAAAAAATGGCCCATTTGCTCCTATATATAAACTACAAGAGTGGTTTTGAATACTAAATCATATTTCTCACAAATCAAAGCCAAATATCTCTTTCTATTTCATCTATGAGCGTGTAAACTCCTATGCCCTCATTTTCACAAACTCTAACTCAAAGATATAACAAGTTAAGTTAGCACATCAAATATTTATAATAAAACTGCATTTTTTATTCATCACAAACCTAAACCCAGTGCAAACCTGAAGCTATGTATAAAAACTGACTTGAACCCACCTAAAATGGTTTGTCCTTCAGCGGACCTCTACCGTGAGCCTCTTTGAGCAATGTAAAAACCTTTTTGCGAAAATATATACATCACAGCACTTCGCCCTGGCAATAATAGAGACTGTCCTCAAAGAAAATACGACCCAGTTGTACGTTTTTGAATCGACCAAATACGATCCATTCTTACGTTTTAAAGTTAAGCGCCCTCTAGCGGTCGTAAAAATAATGACAGTGTCGCGTTGGATCTGACGTCATCAAATGACGTATGAGTTTTTATATGATTTCAGGGTAATTTAAACGTGTTTTACTAGGTGTAATTCGTATATATGACCACACCTAACCCTACCCTAAACCTACCCCTTACAGAAATGCAAAATCATGATTTCTAGTGCATATTTAAAAAAAAAAAAACATACAATGAAAACATATGCGTACTCCGGAATTGAACCTGTGTTCATATGATTATACCACTCCGCAGTGCAACGCGCTACTAATTGACCTACACATAATGCTAAGGCTGAGTTAGATACCTGTTACTGATAAGGGAGCAAATGTTGAATACGCTTTACAGAGACGTATTTGAGGATTTGTGAAAACGACTTTAGTCGGTCGTATAAATTGGAGGACATGTTGCAATAATAACATCATCTATGAGCTAATGTGTGCGTATGCATGAGTTTGTTTGGCAGTGGCTTGTTTTAATCTGTTTGCACACAGCAGCCCAGAGGCATTTGCCTTCATCCTCTAGAGCTCCTCTAGATTAACATGCTAACACTGACCTCCTTTAATAAGCCTTGGCATCTTTGTCATCCTGGCATCTACTGACTTTCTTTGTTGGTTTTTACTCCTCTTCTTCAATTATGTCTTTTGTTTGGCTTTGCTTCTAGACTGCTTTGACACTAAAGCTTTTGGCACGAACCCGAATCCATTTGTTGTCCAGGGTTGGGTAGAATTAAATCACCTCGCTGTCAGTTCATAAGTTGGAATTGAACTGGCCACGACCTGACAGGCTCATGAAAATACGTGCCTCTATATACATTTCTGCAACACTGTAATTACGTACCTTACTGCACGTTTGTGGTAGATTCAAGTCTAGAGAGTGGCGCAAAACACACGTTTAATATGTGACCGTGGCATGTTTTGATTATGTTGGTTCAGGCACGTATTGCTGTGTTTTTATGACGCTGCTTGAGGTATGTATTCCTGCTGTTCAGAATTAAAATATCCAGGGAGAAGCTGTTTTGTCGAACCATAGTTTCACAGGGTTCATACCTGAGCTCTTCATCACTCAAGTGCTCAAGGATACTGAATTAGAAAACTCATACATATGAAGCTGTATATGTGACAACAATGTTCAAATGTTTTCACTGCCTCTAGTGTTCATTTAAACTGGAAACTGCAGTGATATATATATATATATATGTATGTATGCTTTATACAGAGGCATGTATTTCCAGTTAGCCTTTTGTTGATTTCAACAGTTAAGTGTTCTTCTAGTCTTTAAAAAAAATCCATTATTTAGAGTTTAGCATGGCAAACTTTCCTTTTTCTTGTTGATAGTTGCATTTATTGGAGTAAATTTCTCCTTTCAGTTGATTTTAATTGTATTTTTGTTATATAAATTCAAATTTGAATCCAATTCTATGTCCTACTACCTCAATTCAAATACAGCTAATTCAATTGAAATGTAAGGCACGCATTTCCAATTAGCCTTTTGTTGATTTCAACAGTTAAGTGTTCTTCTAGTTTTTTAAAAAAAAAAATAATAATAATTATTTAGAGTTTAGCATGGCAAACTTCCTTTTTCTTGTTGATAGTTGCATTTATTGGAGTAAATTTCTCCTTTCAGTTCATTTTAATTGTATTTTCATTATATAAATTCAAATTTGAATGCAATTCTATTTCCTACTACCTCAATTCAAATACAGCTAATTCAATTGAAATTTAAGGCACATATTTCCAATTAGCCTTTTGATGATTTCAACAGTTAAGTGTTCTTCTAGTCTTTTTTTTTTTTTTTTTTTTAAATCTATTATTTAGAGTTTAGCATGGCAAACTTTCTTTTTTCTTGTTGATAGTTGCATTTATTGGAGTAAATTTCTTCTTTCAGTTGATTTTAATTGTATTTTCATTATATAAATTCAAATTTGAATGCAATTCTATTTCCTACTACCTCAATTCAAATACAGCTAATTCAACTGAAATTTAAGGCACGTATTTCCAATTAGCCTTTTGTTGATTTCAACAGTTAAGTGTTCTTCTAGTCTTTTTTTTTTTTAAAAAAAATCAATTATTTAGAGTTTAGCATGGCAAACTTTCCTTTTTTTTGTTGATAGTTGCATTTATTGGAGTAAATTTCTCCTTTCAGTTGATTTTAATTGTATTTTTGTTATATAAATTCAAATTTGAATCCAATTCTATGTCCTACTACCTCAATTCAAATACAGCTAATTCAATTGAAATGTAAGGCACGTATTTCCAATTAGCCTTTTGTTGATTTCAACAGTTAAGTGTTCTTCTAGTTTTTTAAAAAAAAAATAATAATAATTATTTAGAGTTTAGCATGGCAAACTTCCTTTTTCTTGTTGATAGTTGCATTTATTGGAGTAAATTTCTCCTTTCAGTTGATTTTAATTGTATTTTCATTATATAAATTCAAATTTGAATGCAATTCTATTTCCTACTACCTCAATTCAAATACAGCTAATTCAACTGAAATTTAAGGCACGTATTTCCAATCAGCCTTTTGTTGATTTCAACAGTTAAGTGTTCTTCTAGTCTTTTTTTTTTTTTTTTAAATCAATTATTTAGAGTTTAGCATGGCAAACTTCCTTTTTCTTGTTGATAGTTGCATTTATTGGAGTAAATTTCTCCTTTCAGTTCATTTTAATTGTATTTTCATTATATAAATTCAAATTTGAATGCAATTCTATTTCCTACTACCTCAATTCAAATACAGCTAATTCAATTGAAATTTAAGGCACGTATTTTCAATTAGCCTATTGTTGATTTCAACAGTTAAGTGTTCTTCTAGTCTTTTTTTTTTAAAAATTAATTATTTAGAGTTTAGCATGGCAAACTTTCATTTTTTCTTGTTGATAGTTGCATTTATTGGAGTAAATTTCTCCTTTCAGTTGATTTTAATTGTATTTTCATTATATAAATTCAAATTTGAATCCAATTCTATTTCCTACTACCTCAATTCAAATACAGCTAATTCAATTGAAATTTAAGGCACGTATTTCCAATTAGCCTTTTGTTGATTTCAACAGTTAAGTGTTCTTCTAGTCTTTAAAAAAATCAATTATTTAGAGTTTAGTATGGCAGACTTTCCTTTTTCTTGTTGATAGTTGCATTTATTGGAGTAAATTTCTCCTTTCAGTTGATTTTAATTGTATTTTCATTATATAAATTCAAATTTGAATGCAGTTCTATTTCCTGCTACCTCAATTCAAATTCAGCAAATTCAATTGAAATTTAAAAAGCATTCTAATGCATTTTTGAATGGCACACAACCCTGTTGTCTGCTTCAGAAAGAGACTTTAGGTACATCCTCAAATCATCGATACACAATTTGTCCTAAATCATGAAAATGAACAGGTATAGAAACCCAACAATTTGTATTTTGGTAGTTAATGGCTGTGTAGTTAGAGATACACATGTATTTTATCAGTAGTACTTTATAAAAAAATCATTCAAATACACTACCATTCAAATGTCTGGGATCAGATAGTTGTCTCACCCAAGATGTTCATTTCTTTCTTTCTTCAGTCGCAAAGAAATTAATGTTTTTGAGGAACACATTCCAAGATTTTTCTTCTTATAGTGGGCTTCAGTGGGGATCAACTGTCCAAATTACAGTTTTAATGCAGCTTCAAAGGGCTCTACATGATCCCAGCTGAGGAATAAGGGTCTTATCTAGTGAAATGATTGCTTACTCTCTAAAAAGGTTAAAAATGTATATACTTTTTAACCACAAATGCTCATCTTGCACCAGCCTGACCTCACTGATTACATAGTCACAACAGGCGAACGTGCAAAGAAAGTCAAATGCCTTTTACCAAAAAAAGGTAAAACAATGATGTTGGACAATTTAGATGTTGGGGGAGTAAATGAAATGGACTTTTTACCTCTATCCCACCTTTTTAAAACGAAATACACAGATGAAGAACTAACCATGTGTCACTTTTCCAGTGTGATTTGTGGAATACGTGAAGTCATAGCAAAGCTAGTGCAAGAAAGAAAAGACTGGTCATTAGCTAGATAAGACCCTTATTCTTTGGCTGGGATCGTGTAGAGCTCTTTGAAACTGCATTGAAACTGCAGTTTGGACCTTCAAACTGTTGACCACCATTGAAGTCTACTATATGGAGAAAAATCCTGGAATGTTTTCCTCAAAAACCTTAATTTCTTTTCATCTGAAGAAAGAAACACATGAACATCTTAGGTGACATGGGGGTGAGTAAATTATCAGGATTTTTTTATTCTGGTGGTGAGCCAATCCTTTAAGAGGAATCGTAACTAGTAAAAAGTACAAACTTGGGTTTAAAGCAAGCAATCAAATCATGTGTGCCACCAGCTTTAATATTCGAAAAAGTGGACTATGCCTGCTTGCTGTTCTTTGCACATTCTACTTGCATAACCTAATTTTGGGTGTTGTGCAAGAGCCTGGCGAAGTGAAGCTACAGCTGCATTAGCATGAGAAAACACAAAGATTACATTCAGTATCGTCAGCAATAGAGAAACGCATCAAGCGTCCTTGATGAGCCCTTGATGCGGCCTTATTTTGCTGAGCTAGAACTAACTTGCCATGTATTGTGTGTGTGTGTGTGTGTGTGTGTGTGTGTGTGTGTACGCACGCTTCATTTAAAAACTAATTACTGCAAAAGTGAGTTCATTGTTAAACACCTTCCTATCCCACGGCCAGTGAAAATCCAAGGCGGAAGTTGCCTGGAAGAGCGCAGTTTGCTTACTCAGTTCAGCATATTAATAAAGTCAGCGCTGGGAGATGATTGGGCGCTTTACTGAATGCTGGTGTATTTGCAGGTCTTGGAGCATTGGGATCCTCACAGCAGTCCCACAGCCAGTCTATCTATCCATGCTCTCCCTCACAGCGCTCCGTATCTGCATTGGCCCTCAGGTCCAGAGTTTGACCTGAGCAAACCTGACCCCTTTGACCTGTATGAGAAGTCCAGGGCTATCTATGAGAATAGGCGTAAGTAACTGAAGCAACTTCTTGCTAGCACCTAAAGCTGGCATTAATGCCTTTTGAAAATATGTTAACCTACTGTATTTTTCAGAATTTTGCAGACATGATCATACACACCAAACATACTGAACTTCACATTACCTGTTGTACATTTCCTGTTGTTTGTCAAAAGATACAGTGCTGGTTGAAAGTTTGTGAACCCTTTAGAATTTTCAATATTTCTGCATAAATATGACCCAAAACATCATCAGATTTTCACACAAGCCCTGAAAGTAGACAGAGAATCCAATCAAACAACTCAGACAAAAATATATGCATTGTCATTTATTTATTGAGAAAAATGATCTGTGATATCAGTGCTTTCAGTATCAGGTGTGACCCAGTTGTTACAGCAATAACTGCAGCTTAATGTTTCTTACAACTGTTGATTAGTCATGTACAACATCTTGAAGGAATTTTAGCCCATTCCTCAGTACAAACTTCTTCAACTCTGTGATTTTAGTGGGTTTCCTCCTATAAACTGTTTGCTTTAGGTCCTTCCACAACATTTCAATTGGATTAAGGTCTGGACTTTGACTTGGCCATTCTGAAACATTAACTTTTTTCTTCTTCAACTGTTCTTTAGTACAACGACTTGAGGAGTCGTTGTCTTGCTGCATGACCCATTTTCTCTCCAGATTCAGCTCTCGGATAGATGTCCTGACATTTTACTTTAGAATTTGCTGGTATTTCATTATTCGTTGTTCCATCAATGATGGCAAGCTGCCCTGGCCCAGATGCTGTAAAACAGGCCCAAACCATGATACTACCACCACCATGTTTCACAGATCAGATAAGGTTCTTATGCTGGAATGTAGCGTTTTCCTTTCTCCAAACATAACGCTTCTCATTTAAACCAAAAGTTTACATTTTGGTCTTATTTGTCCATTAAACATTTCTCCAATCATCTGGATTGTTTGATCTTCAGGAAAAAGTGCAGATGGGCAGCAATGTTCTTTTTGGAAAGCTTTGGCTTTCTTCTGGTGGTGGATAATTATCATTAGCCAATGTCAGAAAGGTCTTTATTCGCTTAGAACTTAACCTGGGATTCTTTGCAACCTCACAAATAATTAAACATTTTGCTGTGGAGTGATCTTTGTTGGTTGACCACTCCTGAGGAGGGTAACAGTGGTTTTGAATTTCCTCCATTTGTACACAATCTGTCTGACTGTGTGTTTGTGGAGTTTAAACTCTTTAGAGATGTAACCTTTTCCAGCCTGATGTGCAACAACAGCTCTCTTTCTGAGGTCCTCAGAGATCTCCTTTGTTTGTGCCATAATACCCTTCCGCAAACAAATCAGACTTTGATAGATCCTTGTTCTTTAAGTAACAGGGCATGTACTGACACCTGATTGTCATCCACTGTTTGAAAACACCTCTGAACCAATGGACTCTAATTTCACCTTCAAATTATGAGCGGATTCTAAATGTTCACATACTTTTGCCACTCACAGATATGTAATATTAGATTATTTTCCTTGCCCCACATACAGTGCAATCATATTGGTCAAATTTCTTACAAATGTTGTTAGAAATGTACTTTTTAAACAGAGAAAGGACAAAATCTCCAATACTATTTCATCAGATATCTTCACCTATGACTTTCAGTTTGGCCAAAAAATGACTTTTACTGGTGCGTTATTGAGTTGGGCCTGATTACAACATGGTCTCGAGTGACAATGTCAATTCATGTCAGCTCTTCCAGCCTCAAAAAATACTTTTTCATTGTTGTCTCTTACAGTGTTATCCTCTATGGTAAGTGTTTTGAAGTTGTTGCGTCTTCCATCTTGTCAATTTGGACTTTTCCCACAATGAGATCTGTGGAGCTGATCTGGGAGAACTTTAGTGGTCTTAGTGACTTTGACGTTATATAACACTTTGCATTATTAATGCAGGTACTTTCTTAACCAAGTTTAGAGACTTATCACACATACAGGCTTTCTGAAGTTTTTCAAGGTCCCAACATTCATATTCATTGCATTTCAAGTAGAAACATATGATTAATTCAACAAATAGTTTGAAATGTATTAATTCATACAAATATGAATATACTTATTACTGTACCTAAAATCTACTGCATATTGAACACAAAAGTCTGAACTGTCAGTAGAGTTAATGTTGCATTTCTAAAGGTGCTTTAAACTGATTGACAGCGATTAAATCAATAGAGGTCACCATGTCGTTCTGCTGCTAGCAGGCGCTTCTGTTTAACTTCTGTCTGCACTCCTATTATTGGTCACATCTTCACTTCGCAGTGCATTTGCATAAACCTTTTTTCTACTGACCTTTTTGTACTGTTTTAAATCAGCAGATGTGCTCTTCCTCATTACTGCTTCCTAGTCTATACCTCCTCTTTTATTTTCTCTATAGCTTGCTCTTTAGTATTCACAGCTGGCAATGACAGGTTGGCAGTGGAAATGTTGGTTAGTGTTGATGTTGTCTGATGATTATCTTGTCTCATGTGCAATGGTCACATAGACACTTTAGCATCTATTTTAGATATGCTGGTGATATAAGATATGGTGTGCAAACAGTTTTTCTTTAAGGTAAGTATGCTCCCTAGCTGATGGTTGACTACATTTTGTGTACTTTTCTGTGAGCTACATCTTATTTTTTGTGTATGATATTTTAAACACCCTCTTTTTGTGAAAAACCACCTCTTCTAAACCAAAGGCTCAGGAATGTTTGAGTATGTTCATTCACAACACTGTTAATGTTTTATAGCTGTTTGAATATGCATTTGGTGTTAAAAAGATGCTGTAAAGATTTTACATTCCGTCAAGCTGGTGAATAGAAACTTTCAGAGTCTCATTAATGCGTATTATATTCAAGCATTTCAGGAGTTTTAACAAGGACACATATTCTGTTTATGCTAATGCATATTTTATGTGATCTTTGATATATGTTTGAATTAGTAAGCCTACATTTTTTGTCTTTTTTTGCAAATATTTGGTCATCTGCGACTGTTTTATTTGACATGATGAAAATGTTTTCAGGACATTTCATCACTAAAACAACAACAGCAACAATAAAAATCAACACATTTTTTGATATAGTTAAAAGGCTGAAAATAATATATAATTAACTCTGAAATGCTTTTATATGGGACGTTTTCAGTCATCGGAACTATCAGTAATTAAAAAGTTAATCTATTCAAAGCATGTTTATCATGCTCTACTCATTGAATGCAAAAAAAAAAAATAATAATTTCATTTTAAATGCACTCGTTTAATAATAAATAGTAATAAACAGCAACATTCAACTGCATATGCTGTATTGAAATTGAAATTTCAAAGCATGCAGAATGTCATACAGAGACTTCCATGAACACAAATCATTTAATTCTGAACTGAGTAATTACACAAGAGCTTATTTGAACCAAATGAATCAAATGCAATAGAGGTTTAAATTAGAGGCGCTTAACATCTTAACACTGTCATGCTTATGTCATTTCACAAGGAGAGGGCACAAAACAAGTGTTCTGCTACAGTGAAATGAAAAGCATGTAAATCATCATAATATACACCAATATACCTGTTAAATATCACCAGTATAGTGGCTGCAAATATCGACCAGCTCTAGCAGAGAGGCATATGAGTTTGCTGGAATGATGTAGATCAGACTTCCTCTCGGAATCAGAATCAGGCTTAAAAATAAAGGTGCTTTAAGAGGTTCTTTAAGCGATGCCATAGAAGAACCATTTTTGGTTCCACAAAGAACCATTCAGTCAAAGGTTCTTTGTTCTTTGTTACCTTTTGATAATTTGAAGAACCTTCCTTTATGACAAAGAACCTTTTGTGAGACAGAAAGGTTCTTCAGATGTTCAAGGTTCTTTATTGAACCATTTAAACAAAAAAAGTTATTCTATGGCATTGTGAAGCACCTTTATTTTTGAGAGTATAGCTTCATCTGGCACCTAGTTACAATGCAGTATACATACAGCATAATAAATGGTCGTGTGTAGGTTTTCAGGCAGAAATGTGCTGCTTATGCTGATTGCAGTTTCTGTCTGCTCTGAGTCAGGAGATGAACTTGAGTTTAGAGATATTGTGTAATTAAAAGCCCAAAATCAAGCACTGACTTCATACATTCACTATAGGGTCATTTCGGCTCAAATTTTTGATTTTGTTAATATTTCTTTTCATAATGTACATTCTGAAGATGTATAGTGATGAATACCGAAATATTAAATGTTATGGATGAATATTTACAGAGTAATCTGCTACTTTGTAGAGGGGGGGTCAAAATGGCCATTTTCAGAGTCTGTGAAAATTTCACTTCTTCCAAATAACACTGAAACTGATTCAAATAAAGAATTGTATGAATAGACAACTGAGAGCAAATTCATTTGACTCAACCTGACCATTTCAGTGCGCTTTCAGCATGTGTTCTATGCCACTGAGAATGATGTAGGGCCTTGATAATTAAGATTTCTAAAAGTTTATTAAGAACTATCTAAAATCATATTGTGATCTTTAAAACTTCTTGAGTTATAGGCAAGCAAACTTATGGAAAAAGAATATTTATGGCACTCAGACAGGTATGTTCAATGCAGTTGTTTTTATAGAAAGAAATAAGATACATCTCAAGTTTCAACATTATTTGTTCTTCAGACATTTCTCTACAAAAGAACAGTACATTTTTTAATATGTAAGTTTCAGGTGACCCACATTTGGTTTTTGACCACTGGAAATGTGTACAAATTAGCGATTTACTCCTTAAGTCATATTGAAATTCCAATATCTCTGGAACTGAACCATATAGGGCCTTACAAATAAAGATGCAGAAAGGTAAGTTTGTTAAGACCCAATATCTAAAAGGGCATTAAGATGTCTTTAATACTTCTTGAGTTACAGGGATGCAAACTTTGGAGAAAAAAACTTGAAAAGTGCTGTTTCCCCATTTTTGAATGGTCACCATTGGCACATAATGCAGCAAAGATTGCTAAAGTCAACAGATTTTACTAAAAGACCTACAAATCTCTGTGTAAAAATAACATTATGATGTTGCCGTCTTGCTAAAGTCATTTTTACCCCCCTCTAATCTGACACCAAATCTCATTTTGACCCATGACATTGGTTTTGGCTTTCATCACTATACATGTTTATCTAAAAAAAAAAAAAGAGCCTGGGACGTTTTTGAAATTTAGTTGATTTGAGACAGAATGACCCACTAAAAAAACACCTAAACACAAGACAGTCAGAACTGTGCAAGTAGTTCTCATCATGTTATCAAATTACATTTTTTAGTGTGCTTTAGGTGCATTTTTGTGAGCACTGTGTATTTTTATACATATATCTTCATTGCTTTGTAGCTGCTGGGCATTATATTAGTAAGACTGCTGATGTATATATTGTAGTTGCTATATTTCCAGGTGTGTGTGTTTATATAAGCAGTGATTTATGGGCTGTCCTTGTATCTCTCCCTTTCTTAGAGCCAGGGCTTCCTAGAGCAGTTCTCCCAGTTGACCCTTCTGGTGAGTAAATATATCTACACCCAAAACAGAAACAATCTGACAGAAGGAGTTCTGCATAAAATAAAGTCTGAAAGTTTGGAATTCATTTTTTATATCTAGTTCTCATGACCTCTGTAAAAATGTATTTATTTATTGAATATTTGGTATAAAGTTTGGTCTACTGCAGTCTGACTTTTTTTCTGTATTTAGTATCATCAAATACATTTGATTATTTTTTTACTACATTTTTAATAATAAAAAAAAAAAAACCTGTTCAAAGCTTTATTGAACAATATTTGATATACACTACCAGTCAAAAGCTTTTGGCCAGTAAGATTTTTAATGTTTTTTAAAAAAGTATCTTCTTTATTTGATCCAAAATACAGCAAAAGCAGTAATATTTAGAAATATTTTTTTACTTTTATTAAGCAAGATGCTTTAAATGAATCAAAAGTGATGTAACATTTATAATGTTACAAATGTTTTTTTAGTTTTCTTCATCATCATCATCATAGTAATATATATATATATATATATATATATATATATTTATCAGCAAATCAGAATATTAGAATGATTTCTGAAGGATCATGTGACTGGAGTAATGATGCTAAAAATTCAGCTTTGAAATCACAAGAATAAATTACATTTTAAAATATATTCCAATTGAAATCTTCTGCTTTGCTGTACTTTGGATCAAATAATTTCAGGCTTGGTGAGTAGAAACAATTTTAAAAAGCATTAACAATCTTACTGTTCAAAAAAATTTTGACTGGTAGTGTATATTGTAAAAAGGCTGGAAATAATATTTATTTCTTGTGTATTTGCTGTAAAATAGGCTAAAAAGTAAGTGCAGTGCCTTTTTATGCCTTATGCTTTGCATACGCAAAGCCTTTATAGGTACTCTAAAATCTAAATATAAGTATCTTTGACATTTTGTTTCAAATAAAGTCTGAGAGTCTGATATCCTTTTTTTTAATCCAGTTCTGACCTCTGTCAAAATGCTACCTAGAGGCAGAGTTTTTGCAACTTGTCATTCTCACTGCATTGAGAATGAACCTCTCAATGCAGGTTCAAGAACATAAAATGAATGATTTCACAAATTAAGTACTTGATGAACAGAAATGGGGGTCTTAAATGTCACCCAGAACGCTAAATTACACTTGAAGGATGAGAATAGTCTGGAGAAATGACTAAATTGTGAGATAAATGTGTGCTTTCATTGACAGTATCAGAGTTCCAGGAGGTGGAGGTGCACTTGCGCAGACAGAAGTCCGGTTTCGGCTTCAGGATCCTGGGTGGAGAGGAACCAGGACAGCCTGTGAGTCCGGAGGCTCAGGAGAAGGCTCGTACTCTAGAACTAACCACACGCTTTGTAAAACAGAGCTCACTGTCACTTTCTAACATCATAATGCGTTTGTTCATTCACTTTAGTTTCTGTACACAGCTTAAAGAGAGTCTGTAGTAACTGTGCTGTGCATGTACAGATCCTGATTGGTGCAATCATCGAGAAGAGCCCAGCC
Organism: Cirrhinus molitorella; assembly: GCA_033026305.1. Lineage (NCBI taxonomy): Eukaryota > Metazoa > Chordata > Actinopteri > Cypriniformes > Cyprinidae > Cirrhinus > Cirrhinus molitorella. Next base: position 19,298,662 of record CM065128.1, read on the forward strand.
GATAAAGACGGGCGTCTCCGACCAGGAGATGAGCTGATGTCAGTCGATGGGATCCCCGTGGCTGGAAAACCCCACCGTTATGTCATTGACCTCATGCACGGGGCGGCCCGGACTGGCCAGGTTAAACTTACTGTACGACGGAGAATTCAGCCAACAGGTGAGAATGGCTGATGTTTTTTTAATTTGTCTACCAACAATGTGAATGTACATTTGTATTAATATAGGGACAGATTTACTAAACAGGGCAAATTAGCATTAGAGTGCAATTCTATAAAAGCACAGATGGGAGAGGACAATTCTGCGTGTAATTTACTGACAATGCACACATTAAAGAACACAAAATGACCAGTGCAGTCTGTCAAGAGCTGTGCAAATTAGCACCTCCTTTAAGACATAAATAATGGCGCAAATACCAGTAAATCACGTTGTGTGATTCAGTTTAATATTCTCCTCCCATAAGTGTTGTGTCTGAAAGGGAAACTCCTACAAATGCATATTCAAGAAGTCCATTTGCAAAATTAACTGTGTCCATGTATTTTCAGCGCTAATTCTTCACTGCGTGACGTAAATCCTACTATTTTAACGGCAAAAGGCGGTTTGCGCTAGAGCAAACTGTTTGTAAATCTGGCCCATAGTGTCATATCTACTGTGTTTAATAGCAATGTGTGGTGAAAATTACATTTTTAGCATTTTGAGTGGAAAGTGGCCACCATTTTGTCTTGCCAAGGCTAATTTCATTGCTTACATTTTATGTTTTTTTAAAAACACACAGATAAACAACTCTGCATAATATTACAAATTTACAGCGTGATTTAAAAAAAAAAGTTTTTATTTGTACTAAATATGTGATATTTAGCTTCTTCACCCTTACATATGTCATAAATCTTCTCAAAAATGCACTTCACTGTTGGCTCCATGGTAGCCAAGTACACTATAATTCTATTTTTATTATAAAAATGTAACTTTATTAGGGTGTCAAATTTTGGTTGTGGTGGAAATGACACCAATTGAGGAACATTCTTGTTTTGATCGTCATACAATAAATAATAAAATGGTTTGTTTATTTCAGCTTGTTTTTAGATTGTCATAGTTCTAAACGTAATAATATTTTCAAAATATATTTTCATAGTTTAAAAGTCTGGGTCTAGGATAAGTAAAACAATGAACTATGTACATAAAAGATCAATTATGGTAGCATTATACAAAGTTTCCAACACACATTTTTAATGTGACGTTCATATATGTGACCCTGAACCACAAAACCAGTCGTAAGTTCTTTGAAATTGAGAAGCTTTCCATTGATGTATGGTTTGTTGCGATAGGGCAACATTTGGCTAAGATACAACTATTTGTAAATCTGGGACCTGAGGGTGCAAAAAAATCTGAATATTGAGAAAATCCCCTTTAAATTTGTCCAAATGAAGTTCTTAGCAATGTATATTACTAATCAAAAATTAACTTTTGATATATTTACAGTAGGAAATGTACTAAATATTTTCATGTAACATGATCCTTACTTAATATCCTAATGATTTTTGCCATAAAAGAAAATGTTATAATTTTGACCCATGTATACAATGTATTATTGGCTATTGCTACAAATATACCCATGCTACTTATGACTGGTTTTGTGGTGTGTATATATATATATATATATATATATATATATATACCACAAAGAAACAACCTTCAGACTAAAGCTTGTTATTTCCTCACAGTTACAGCAATTATAGATTGTTGCAAAGTATATATTATTGTCATGTGAAGGAGGCAATGAAGGTGATGGAGGTAATAAAACAGGTTCTGTAATACTGTACCTCGGCTGCTCATTATGTGTCCTCTCCCTCTCTCGTCCACTCTTTCTAATAATTCTTGGTGTAGCTGAGGCTCAGATTCTGTGCCCTCTCAAGCTCTACCTTCCTCATCCTTCCTGCTGTCTGACTCATCCTCTCAGTCTTATCTTTCCTGGACAATCGTTTCTCCCCCTTTGCATCTTAGTGGAGCGGTTGAGGAAATGTCTGGCTGCTGGCTTTTTTGGCTTACTGTTTGATCACAGAAGGACTTCAGAACAGCTTTAGCAAACCCTATACTATAGACTTTCTTACTTTCTCTCTCACACACACTTGTATAAATCATAGCTGATACCTGTTTCTGCATCTAAAATCATATTTAATGTTTTTAATGTACCTGGTAGAAAAAAGAACATGGAAAGGTGCTAAAAAATTCTGGGGAAAAAAGCGTTGAATATCAATGAATATTAAATTTGTAATTGATCTTAGTAATATTTTTAAATAAGATCACAATTCAAAATAGTTTATTTTCATATAATTAAAAATGTAATTTATTCCTGTAATTTTCAGCCTCATTACTCCAATCTTCAGTGTCACATGATCCTTCAGAAATCATTCTAATATGCTGGTTTGGTGCTCAAGAAACATTTCTTCTTATTATTGAAAACATCTATGCTGCTTGATAACTTTCAAAATTCAAACCTCTTTCCAAATCCAAAAAGATGTTTTAATGTTCTTATTTTGACTGGAGACTCATGAAATTCTGAAATATATGGTTTAGTGGTCATAGTACAGAAATATTTGACTATACCGTGATTAACCACTTACGACAGCGTGCCATGTAAAAAAAAAAACAAAAAACAAAATTAAGATTAAAGATTAAAGTCATAATATTTCAAGAATAAAGTCGAAATTACAAGAATAAAGTCAAATGTTTTGAGAATAAAATCAAAATTATGAGAATAAAGTTAAAATATTTAGAGAATTAGTCAATTAATTTACAGCAATTCCAAGATTTAAAGTTATAATATTTTGTAGTATATTGTAGCCTTTTGTGCATGTAATGTAAATAGACTGGATTGACAGCACCGGAAGATATTCCAAAGTCTCAGCTTTCAAAATCTGTCAGTTAATACTGTATTTTTCACACTTTTTAATGTGGTGTGACAGAATGCCGTATTTGCATCAGTTTAAGCGGCATGTGACTCAGTCATCTTTCCGATTACAGTGAGACATTTGTTTCATTAAATAAGGCTATATTGTTTTTTTTAATTCCTTCTGATGTTCCTTCACGTTTATATTGTGCAATAAACTTGAAATAAAGAGGAAAAACACATTTATAATTTGTATTTTGTGATAACACTGACTTTGAAAGCTGAGCTGTGTTATATTAAAAGCAACAAAGCACAAAATTATTGTGATTACTGGGTGGCTGGCGTGCTACAATGAATTAATGGAAGACGTTAAATATTATTGCCAGTCATTTACTGTATTATGCCGTTAATAAAACAGCTTGTGAATAGTCACTTATATACCTCAGAAAAGACAACAATATAACTTATGTTAACAAGTTGGAGTCCACTTCAATGTTTAGAATGTGTTATTGTTGTTTTTAATTACAAGAAAGAAATGAAACATTGAACGCCACAGACATTTGTCACAGAGTAGGTGGTTAAATTTTCACAAAGAAAACAGTATAATTTATTGAAACGAATGCCTCATTGTAATCGAAAAGATGACTGATTCACATGAATACAGTGATCTGTTCTACCACATTAAAGAATGTGAAAAACACATTAGTGCAAGACACATTGTTTGTATTTCGCTATAAAATTGACAAATTTTGTTTAATATTAAAAGTACCAAAAGCACAAAGCTTATTGCTATTATTGGGTGGCTGGCGCACTACAAATATGCCTAATGAATGCAAACAAAGATGTGAAATATTATTTCCAAGCATACTGTGCTTGTGAATTGATTTCTGCTAATAATCCCACATACATTCAAATCAATTCTGGTGGCCTCAAAACATTATAACTTTAATTGCTACAATTTAATTCTTGCCATTTAAATTTTATTCTCGAAACAACTGGACTTTATCTCGTGATTTTGACTTTATTCTCAAAATATTATGACTTTATTCTCGTAATTTTTTATTTTTTAACGTGGCACTAAAACATTGTTGTACCAATTAGAATCAAGTATATGTCATCATGTTCCATTTATTTTCTTACCCTCTCTTTTATCTTCAGGTGAACCCTGTCCGGAGAACGGGCGTAGTCCTGGATCTACCCAGCATAGTTCCCCCAGGAGTGATTTCAACTCCAGAATGTTCTGTAACAACTCCGCCCCCTCACATAACTCCGCCCCATCCACCACAGGCTCCTCCCCACCAGACACAGTAGCCAATCAGAATCTGCAGCCTAGTGATGTCTCCATCCAGCGCAAGGAGAGCGAAGGGTTCGGATTCGTTATTATCAGTTCTCTGAACAGGCCTGAAACTGCGGCTGCTGCTGGTAAGGAATAATTATTTTTATACACTTCAACTTATTTTCAATCTGGGACATTCCTTTACTGTTATAGCTCACTCAGGCTGGCTGCATCAAAGGGTCATAGTGATTTTAAAAGTGCAGCATGTCCTCATAAACCTGTGTATTAATAATGGATGCACTTCTATTTGAGGGCTGAAGAGGCTAGTTACAATTTTCTAATGCAGCGCCTACGCTCGTATACGAAAACAGATCCACTAACAGGAAAGGACAAAGTGCAGATAGAGAGCTCTCTCGATGTATTACGTAAAAAGTATTTGTGCGTGTGTGTTGTCAGCCGTGCCTCATAAAATCGGTCGGATCATTGAGGGAAGTCCAGCAGACCACTGTGGGAAGCTCAAGGTTGGAGATCGCATATTGGCTGTCAACAATCAGTCTATCGTCAACATGCCGCACGCAGACATCGTCAAACTGATCAAGGACGCGGGACTCAGCGTCACACTCAGGATCATCCCTCAGGAGGGTGAGTTGATGCCTGTGGAACTGTTTGAAAGAGACTATTGCGCATATATTGAATCTAAACTAAATCTGCTACTGAAGCAGCTATGTGTAATAGCTGTTTTGATGTTGAAATGCTTTCTTTTTCTCAGTTTAATGTGCAGAGACAACTGTAGGTAAGCCATTGTAGGTTGACTTCCTGAACATTGCTCTGACATGGCAAATGTCTCAACCAGTGGTGTGAGGTTGAACGGGGCTACCTGTTTTTCAGAACAATGGAAGTGGCTGTGTCAAAAGGACTGGTCATTGTCTTTGTGGAATGTTTTTTTTTTTGCCATGTTCTTGGTTAAGCTGAAATTTTACACTGTAGCTTTAAGGAGCCTGATTGATTCACATGTATACAGCGATCTGTTCCGCCACATTAAAGAATGTGAAAAACACATTATTGCAAAAACAATTTTTTAATTATATTAAAAGTACCAAAAGCACAAAGCTTATTGCTATTATTGGGTGGCTGGCGCACTACAAATAGGCCTAATGAATGCAGTTGAAGATGTGAAATATTATTTCCTGTGTCAAAAGGACTGGTCATAGTCTTTGTGGAATTGTTGTTGTTTTTTTGTTTTTTTGCCATGTTCTTGGTTAAGCAGAAATTTTATACTGTAGCTTTAAGGAACCTCTGACCTTTTTTAAACAATATATTATTTCAAACCATCTGTCTTTTTACAATTCTTTTCAAACATAATTTAAGTTATATTTTAAAATGCGATTAGATGCTGTTACTGTGTTTTTCTGAATGGTAGTTTGCACCTGAAATGTCAGTGCTAAAATATATAAATACAAATATTTAAAAAATTTAATTTAAAATCACAAGAAAGCCATACAGGTTTGACCAAAAAAAGAGAGACAACAGAATTTAAATTTTTAAGTGAACTACCCTTTTGAAAGGCAGTTTGTTTAATTTCAGTATTTCAGCCTCTAGAAAAAACTGATTTACATGATTTACTTACCCTCAAGCAACCCTCAGTGTATATGACTTTCAGATGAATGAATCAGAGTTATATTAAAACATGTCCTGGTTCTTCCAAGCTTTATAATGGGAGTGAATGGGTGTTGAGATTTTGAAGTCCAAAAAAGTGCATCCATCCACCATAAAAGTACTCCACACAGCTCTGGGGGTTGAAAAAAGGCATTCTGAAGCAAACTGATGTGTTTGTGTAAAATAAAAATAAATATATATTTTTTAAAACTGTATAAGCTGTAAAAAACTGTGTAATATCTAGCTTCCGCGAACTGTCATACACTCGTTCACAAGAGACTAGCGTTTCAGCAGATGACATAGGCGTATCATAAGCTTTAATGAGAAGTGACGAACGCAGAAGCGCAGTGGAGAGAGCAAAACAAAACACTGGTCATGAATTAGAAGTACAAAATAAGGATTTGTCAAGTAAAATGTCTCAGGATTTTGATATAAGCTGTAAACAACACTTGGTTCTCATGAGACTAGCATATGTTCACTGGAGTTTACACTACGCCTACATCCTATGTCATCCGCTGGAACACCACTCTTCTCATGAATGTGCGTACGACAGTTAGCGGAAGCTACATATTGCAGTTCAGAAAGTTTTAAATAAGGATATTTTCTTTACGCAAACACACTGCACTTCAGAAGGCCTTTATTAACCCCCTGGAGGCAGTATTTTTTATGATGGATGGATGTTCTTTATTGGACTTCAAAATCTCAACATCCATTCACTACCATTATAAAGCTTGGAAGAGCCAGGACATCTTTTAATATAACTCTGATTGTATTAGTCTAAAAGAAGAAATACCTATGTTACAAAGAGAAGCTCTGAAAATAGCTTAGCTTTTTGTCTTTTTCTTTATTTTTCAGAGGCGAACAGCACACCTTCTGCAGGCAGCTCAGAGAAGCAGAGCCCTATGGCCCAGCCCAGTCCAGTTTGCCAACCCAGCACTGTGAACCAGACCGGTGCTGCCCCTCCACCCAACTCCACCCCTCAACTCAACTCTGCACCTCAACCCAGCCCCATAACGCAGCTTAGTTCAGAAGCACAACCGAGCCCTGTCACTCAAACCAGCCCAGCCAATCAGCCCAGCTCAGTGACCCAACAGAACCCGGCCACCCAGCCCTCCGCAGTGCCAGTACAGATCTACAGCCACGACAGCAGGCAAGGCACCAACACAAATTACATTATTACTTAAATATGATCGATTTGTGTGTCATTTTAATAAAAAAAATTGCTGAAAGCTATATATATATTGCTGAAGATTACATTCAGCCAGTATGGAACTGATATATTGTGCATCTGTAATAATTTGAATGGATGAATTTAAGTCAGACTTGTTCTGTAATCAAGTTAAAACTCTACTAAAGTTCACTATTTATAGAGTGAATCTGAACCTCTGTGACTCACAGACTCTCTCTCACTATTAGGTTGTTGCGTAAAATCACTTATCTCTTACAGAACTGAATAATTTACCTACATGGCTCTTTAAAACAGTTTTTAATCATTTATATACCCTGCAGGGACCAATGATTTCACTTCCTCGCCATGCTCACTCAAGTTTCAATATACACCCTAGAGCTCCTCAGGCTTCGCCATTTTCAACAGAACATTATCCTGCATTAAACTTTAAAATTCATTAGAGCGGTAGCTCCGTCAGTGGTAAGTCGCTCTTGACGGCATCCGCTGGAAAACAGACGTAAACAGAGTAAATATTATAAGAGAATCTCCCCATTCTTATATATATATACATATATTACATCTTCTGTTGCTGATAAAACCTAATGTTGTGAATGGCCACATTTTTTGCAGACAAGAAAGTGCCATAAAAACACCATAGAATTAGTCAAAGTCTCATTTGCTCTTGCGTATATTCTAACTCTTTGCAGAAGATTTGACATTAACAAATGCCATTAGTTCTCACTGGTTCCACTGGTTATTCAGCTACAGGTCAGAGGTGAAAGCAAGGCAGGATGTAAAACCCGATATTCGGCAGCCCTTCACTGATTACCGCCAACCCCCGGTGGACTACCGACACCCTCCTGTAGCAGACTACCGACAGCCGCCAACGCTCGATTACAGGCACCCCCCGCTGCTGGACTACAGGCAGCTGTCCACCGACCCTCGCACCTTCCCCTTACCGGACTACAGGATGCCCCAGGTAGCGCTACTGCTACTCTTTATTCATGCTTACAGCATCCAGTTTTATATGGAGAATAAATGCACACAATTATGATATCATAATTCACCACTGAAATGACTGTGTATAAAGTGACAGTTAATTTTCATGAAGTATGTATTATGCATGTCCATAAAATGTCCATAATGTATGTGTGTGTGTGTGTGTGTGTGTTTGTAGGATTTTGATTACTTCACAGTTGAGTTGGAAAAGGGTATGAAAGGTTTTGGATTTAGTATCCGTGGAGGCCGTGAGTATAAGATGGACCTGTTCGTCCTGCGATTGGCTGAAGATGGACCAGCAATACGCAATGGAAGAATGAGGGTAAGCTGTCTGTCTGCCTGTCCTTTCATTTAACCTTCCATTCCATCCATCGTCTGTCTATCTATCTCTCTTTCTATCGGTCTGTGTGTCTGTCAGTCTATCCGTCCATCCGTCATCTGTCTGTATTTCCCTCCATCCTTCTATCTTTCCATCATCTGTCTGTCTCTCTGTCTCCCTGTCCTTCCATCCATCCATCCATCCAACATCTGTCTGTCCATCTCTCTGTCTATTGGTCTGTCTGTCTGTCTGTCTGTCTTCCTGTCCTTCCATCCATCCGTCTGTTCATCACTCCATCCATCGTCTGTAAGTCTCTCTGTCTGTCTGCCTGTCCTTCTATCTGTCTGTCCATCCATTCATCCATTGTCTGCCTGTCTCTCTGTCCATCCATCCATCCATCCATCCATCCATCGTTTGTTTGTTTGTCTGTCTATCTGTTTATCAATCATCCATCCTTTGTCTGTCTATCTTTGTCTTTTTATCCATTCATCATCTGTCTGTCTGTCTCTCTGTCTATTGTTGATCTTTCCATCTGTCTGTCGGTCTACCTGTCCTTTCATCTGTCCATCTATTCCTCCAACCATCCATCTATTGTCTGTCTGTCTCTCCGTCCGTCCATCTATCTATCCATTGTCTATCTCTGTCTATTTATCCATCCATCCATCTATCATCTGTTTATCTCTCTGTCTGTTGGTCTGCCTGTCCATCCATCCATCCTTCCATTTAACGTCTGTCTGTCTTGCTTTGTCTTTTTATCTATCCATCCATGATCTGTCTGTCTGTCTCTTTGCCTGTATGCCTTTCCATCCATCCATCGCCTGTCTGTCTTTTTATCTATCCATCCATCATATGTCCATCTCCATCTATTGGTCTGTCTGTTCTTCCATCCATCCTTCTATCTTTCCATCATCTGTCTGTCTCTCTGTCTGTCCATCCATCCATCCATCCATCATCTGTCTCTGTCTGTATCACTGTCTTTTAATCTATTCATTCATCTGTCTGTCATCTCTCTGTCTGTCTGTTTGCCTGTATGCCTGTCCTTCTGCCTGTCCATCTATCCATAGTCAGTCTGCCTGTCTGTCTGTCTTTCTCTGCCTGTTTTTATCTATCCATCTATCCATTCATCGATCCATCATATGTTTGTCTGTCTGTCTAGTTCTGTCTGTCTATCCATTATATGTCTATCTATCTTCCCCTCCACCCATCCATCCATCCATCCATCCATCCTATTCTGCTGTTCTGTTCCTTGTTCAACTCATATTCATAATGAAGCTGTCATAGCTAATGTGAATAAAACAGTCCCCTTAGGATATTCTCTCTCTTTTTTTCTACCTCTCATTACAGCTTTTCATATTTAGTCCATTACCTGCAGATCACACACACACAGTGACCATTCCCTTCCATTCAAGAGCCACACTTCTGACTGTAAACATCATCCTGTCTTCTTTCAGGGTGTGAATATAAGCACAGCACAAAATGCCTTTTGAATCTATAATTAGTTTGTGGTGGAACAGACCTGTGGTATTTAAAAAGTCCATTAAGCATGAAGTCATATAGCCCCCAGCAGACACTGTTTTTGTCGCTGTAGATTTCCACACATGCCCTCAAGATACACCAAAAACATGAGAGCTGCTGACGCTGCTAGCTGTGATGCTTTTACTAACACTCTCCACCCCGGAGGTCAGAGGAACCGGCCCCAGACATAGTGTAGGAACAAAAAACGAGACACTCCTTGTCAGTAATGAGAGAGTTGAGGGTCATACTGCTCTCTGCCCCTCATTCAAACAAGATCTTAATGAGTCATAAAAAACTTGCCGCCCATCACTGGCAGCGACCTGCCTGGACTTCCACATTATCCAGACCATTTGAGAGGAATTCTCCATTTGTTACTATAATTGGCTCGTTCTTTTTCCCTAGCCCCTGGCCAATTAGTCCACAGACACAAGACAAGTTCAATGCACCTACATGCTCAGCATCAGCATATGTACGCTTCTTCTGTTCTATGGGGTAACAATATTTTCATAATTATGCAATCTTTTTCTGCATTATTTGTTTGTGTTTTGTGGGAGAATATGATAGTATTTATTAAGTGTGTGAAAACTGCACATTTTCCTAATTGATTTGAGATTGGCTGTTATTGGATATATCAAAAGTTGCAATTCTGATGTTTTACTCAGAATTACATAATACAAACTTGCAATTCAGACTTTTTTATCAGAATTATGTGATACAAACTTGCAATTCTGACTTTTTTTCTCAGAAGTATGTGATACAAACTTCCAATTCTGACTTTTTTTCTCCAAATTAAGTGATACAAGCTTGCAATTCTGACTTTTTTTACTCAGAATTACATAATAAAAACTTGCAATTCTGACTTTTTTCTCAGAATTATGTGATACACACTTGCAATTCTGACTTTTTTCTCAGAATTATGTGATACAAACCTGCAATTCTGACTTTTTTTCTCCAAATTAGGTGATACAAACTTGCAATTCAGACTTTTTTTTCTCCGAATTAGGTGATACAAGATTGCAGTTCAGATTTTTAAACTCAGAATTACGTGAAACAAACTTGTAAGTCTGACTTTTTACTCAGAATTATGATACAAAGTTGCAATTCTGACTTTTTTCTCAGAATTATGTGATACAAACCTGCAATTCTGACTTTTTTCCTCCAAATTAGGTGATACAAACTTGCAATTCAGATTTTTTTTTCTCCGAATTAGGTGATACAAGATTGCAGTTCAGATTTTTAAACTCAGAATTACGTGAAACAAACTTGTAAGTCTGACTTTTTACTCAGAATTATGATACAAAGTTGCAATTCTGACTTTTTTGCTCCAGAGTTACAATACAAACTTGCAATGACTTTTTTTCTCAGAATTATGTAATACAGACTTGCAATTATGACTTTTTTTCTCAGAATTATAACCACAGCACAAAATGCCTTTTGAATCCATAATTAGTTTGTGGTGGAACAGACCTGTGGTATTTAAAAAGTCCATTAAGCATGAAGTCATACAGAAACTCACAATTTCACCTTTTTTCTCTGAATTGAGTTTATATCTCACAATTCAGAGTTTTTTTTTTCTGAATTGCAAGTTCATATCACACAATTCTGAGAAAAAAATCGGAAATGCAAGTTTATTTTGCAGTTGCAAGTTTATATCTCACAGTTCTGACTTTATAACTTCATCATTTTATATGTGAACTCGTGAGATAAAAAGTCACAATTACCTTTTTTTTTTTCATTCAGTGGCAGAAACGGCTTCCATAGATGACTGATATGCAGAACTAATATTTAATAGTTATTTCACATATGCTTAAAATTTGTTTTTATGATGTTGTTGTTTTTTCATAATGGGAAACAATCATTAGCCTACTAAAATATAAGCATAATATGCATTTCTATAGAAAATGAAAGAAATGAAAATGAAAAGAATTTAGGTATTATAAATTAGTCTGTATATTTGACTAGTCTATGGATTTTCTAAATGATTAATCAAGTAGTAATAAAGCTGAAGGAGTTCATCAGAAGGAAACAAAATCCAAGCATCTCAAGACACATTTATAGCTATTTTTAACTTTATTTTCAACTATTTTTAACATAATTGAAAGAAATTTTTGATAAATCCATGTGCATGGAAACATAGAAAATCATCAAAAATATGTTTGTTCGACAGGGTAACTGAGAGATAGTTTAGAAACGAACAGGCAAAAAATCTATAACCTTTCTATTACACAAAACTATCTTAGCCCACACACACACAAACGAGACCTACAGATTATACATAATAACAGGAATATTGCTCACAGCAAATGATCTGACAGTCTGACAGTAATTTTCTTGAAATGTATTGTTAAAGGCGGAGGTTTCGCTACACAAGTGGCACTTTGATGGCTGCACTTTAATGAAGATGAATTTAGAGACACAACTGCTGCTAGAAATATTAAGATAAAACAAACGATGGAAAGAAAAAAAAAATAAGTTGGTGGGCAACTAATTGCAGTAATATTGATCCTACCGGCTTTCTTTGTATCAAAGAATGGCAATTAACCAGTCTCTCATTATCCTCAACAGTCGCACACCTTCCTCACAGTTGATGAGAAGCATCAGTATTGTAGCTCATAGGAACCTTGTACCAATGATTCATTCATCCAGTTATGTTAATTCTGAAATTAATTAGTGCTCGGTCTCATTCATGACTGCTAATGCTGATTAGCGCTTAACCGAAACAGCCAACATGAGTTATGGACCTATATTGATCCTACTGAATAATTATCCATAATAAATGATAGTCATATTAATTTTAGCATTAAAACCAGAGAGGGTGCAATTCAAAGCTGTCAGCAAATAATTACTCCTGTTCTTTACGTGCATTTGCACATCTGTCATCACAAACTTGAATTTGATTCATATTTGAATTCTAAATAAACATTCTGGATAGTGAAAGGGTGGATTTTGCATCAAAAACACAGATAATAGCCATATTTTTGTCTGTTTTTGCAGGTTGGTGACCAGATCATTGAAATAAATGGGGAGAGCACAAGGGATATGACCCACGCTCGGGCCATTGAGCTCATCAAATCGGGTGGCCGGAGAGTTCGTCTGCTGCTCAAGAGAGGCACAGGGCAGGTCCCTGAATATGGTAGGTTTACACGGACTGTCTAAACATGTACCTTACTGCTCAGAAATGTATATAGTATTTAGTTCACTTTGTTTACAGTGAACACAACCATCAATTTTTCTCATTGCATGACAGATCTTTGGAGTAGGTGATATTTTTAATGGGAAATGTATAATCTAGCAGATTGTCAGAACATCACAACATACATATTAAAATATGGATTCTTGTAGACTTATTCACACCAGGAACAAAATTGTTCAAAATTGTGCACTTGACAGGTTTTGTTTGATATATTATTACTAATAATCTGCTCTCAATGGGAATTTCTAGTAGATCATTTTAGAAAAAGGTCACCATCAGTAACAGTTTTTCTCAATTGCTTTAGCTCATTTTGTGGAACAGTCTTAAAATTCTCTAAATTTTAAGTGCAACTGTCAAAGCGGTTTGTTGCAAAATGTAGTAACTCAACCAGAATTATAATTCATGTTTCACAACCTAGTTATTGTGTCATTAAAGGAATAGTTTATCCAAAAATGAAAATTCTGTCATTGATTACTCACCCTCTTGACCTTTGTTCATCTTCAGAACACAAATTAAGATATTTTTGATGAAATCTGAGAGCTTTCTGGTCCTGCATAGACAGCAATGCAACTGAAAGGTAGTAAGGACATTGTTTAAATAGTCCATGTGACATCAGTGGTACAACCATAATGTTATACTGTGGTACTCTCATGAACGCATGTCAAAGACTGACATGGAAGAGAAGAAATTGTTGAATAAAGTTGTTAGTTTTGTTTGTAAAGTATTCTAAAATTAAGGTTGAACCACTGATGTCACAGACTGTTTTATCAATGTCCCTACTACCTTTCTGGCCCTTGAATGTTTCTGTTGTGGGTCAAAAAGCTATTGGATTTTGACAAAAATACCTTAATTTGTGTTCTGAAAATGAACAAAGGTCTTACGGGTTTGGAATGACATGAGGATGAATAATTAATGACAGCATTTTAATTTTTGGGTGAACTATCCCTTTAAATTAACTAATGGCACCAAAATGAAACATTTTTTTTGTCATTGTGTGAGCCGTACTGGGCAAAATGTTTTAAATAACCCTGGAAATGTTTATCCTATTTTTTTGTTGACACTGACTGCTTATACTATACAAAAATATCAGTTTTGTCTAGCTTAATGCTATTATTGAGATTTCTGTTTTACTGAGAGAAGTCAATACTTTAGTAAACAGATTAATAACGTCACATACATTTATTTTTGTAGCAATGTGTTACATGTAAACAGAAAGCATTTCATGTCAGATATTTATGGAATTGATAATTCAGTGGATCGTTTTGTATGTAATGCTCAGACAAGTTGTTTTAGTTGTAAACAACATGACATTTTCACTGAGAATTAACTAATAAGCTTTGATTAGCAAGTCATGCGCTTTTAAATATTCTGTGCATTGTATTGCACTTACTCCTTTGGACACATGTGCCACAACATTTACAAAAACAACTTGTTTTGAGAGAGCTACTGAGCCAAAGCAACTGAGAAAAAACATTCTCTTGTACACTAATATTTAATAATTTTCCTGCTAACACAACACTCTTCTTTAACATGACTGTGAGAGCATGCTCTTTGTATTAATGCAGATATCTAGTCTTCTTCTCTTTCACGGTTATGGCTGTCAGTAAATAATTCTCACTTCCGTTCTCAAGTTTCCTTATTGAATACTATCTCAGCACTGATCTTAATACTGTCTTAGCCTGTGGCTGCTGTTCTAACCCTAATGATTGGTCTAGGTTGTTACTTCGCCTCTTATAGGAATGGTACCTTCCAGTCTCTCCATGTGCATGAAAAGTGACAACCATGGCTCCCCCTATTTCTTCCTAATGGGCCATCCTAAAGACACGGTTTGTAACAGAGTGCATGCCTTCTAACACACCAGTCATCATTCTTTCTTGGAGTGCTGTGGTTTGGATTGGTGTTTTTTTTATATTATTTTATTTACTTTATTTAATTTATACCGTTGAAGTCAAAAGTTTACATACACCTTGCAGAATCAGCAAAATGTTAATTATTTGATCAAAATAAGAGGGATCATACAAAATGCATGTTATTTTTTATTTAGTACTGACCTGAATAAGATATTTCACATAAAAGACGTTAACATATACTCCTGAAACTGCTCGCTGTTCTTCAGAAAATTCTTTGGTTTTTAAGCATTTTTGTGTATTTGAACCCTTTCCAACAATGACTGTATGATTTTGAGATCCATCTTTTCTTACTGAGGACAACTGAGAGACTCATATGCAACTATTACAGAAGGTTCAAACTGTCACTGATGCTTCAGAAGGAAACACAATGCATTAAGAGACAGTTGTAAACTTTTGAAAAGAATGAAGATGTGTACATTTTTCTCATTTTGCCTAAATATCATATACATTTTTTTAATTTAGCACTACCCTTCAGAAGCTACAAAAGATACTTACATGTTTCCCAGAAGACAAAATAAGTTGCATTTACTTTAATCTTCAAACTCAAAAAGATTTTTAAAAAAAGGCTCCTAATGCATCGTGTTTCATTCTGAAACATCAGTGAGTGTTTGAACCTTCTGTAATAGTTGCATATGTGAAAAGATGGATCTTAAAAGTATACAGTCATTGTTGGAAAGGGTTCAAATACACAAAAATGCTGAAAAACCAAAGAATTTGTGAGACCTGAAAGATTTAGGCAGTTAAACTGTTCAGGACAAACAATGGACTGGTTGTCCTTTTTCCTGTTTTCTGGGTTAAATATAACACTTAAACATGGAATAAGTCAGATTTTCGTGATATGTCATCTATATTAGCACTCTCATACTCAAACTGGCCTACCACTGTGGTCTTTTGGAAACTTAATGGTAATAAAAAGTGCATTAAAATCATTGCGATTTTCAATGATTTCAAAGTATTCAACCATACTCTGTTTAGGTCATACAGTGAAGGCAAAAGAGAAACTGCAGATCTACCCCTAGACGCACATACACTCTTAGAATTCTTGTAACTGACTCTCCATTGCGATGAAAACTTAACGCCTATGAGCTCCTAACAGCCACTGAAACAACCCTATGCACACTTGCCTTTGAATTCTGCTCACACTTGGCCATCTCTTCTCACGTGTTTAGTATCCCGCTGAGATCTCAGTGGCGCCACAGAAAACTAGCTGAAATACAGTCATCATGGGATGGTTGTGTCAGCCTCTACGGTTTTATATTCCATACCTGTCTTCTATTTCACAGTGAAAAACCCTTTATGAGCTTGGATTCATCTTTTTCCTCTGTAGGCCAGTGATTTCTGCTGCACCTGGGCCATATAAACAAGAGAAATTTACCCCAGTAGAGTAAGAAACGGCACACTGAGACACAATGATAAATAATTGTTTACACTTGTTATATTTCCCTGTATTTGAAGCTTAATTATAAAAAGATGCTGTTGTAAGTGTTCATTTTCTTGTGTTGAAATGAATTCCCAGCCCATTCGTTTGTTAGCACGTTAAAATGGCCGCCTGTGTGCATATGTGCTTCGTAGGTAGATAGAAAGCTGAGCAGTCCTCAGTGTATCCTGCGATATATGAGGAGACAGGTAGGATTAGGGATGTATAATGAGAATATTAAGGTTGGTGACCCTCTTTCAGTTTGGGCTGTGAGTGTGTGGGTAAAATATGCTATTGTGTATTGGGAGTCTGAGGAGAGGAAGTGTGGAGATGTCACTCCAATATAAGCATCTTGGTGTGAAGCGATGTGTGTGTGTGTGTGTGTGTGTGTGTGTGTGGAGGTTGGGTGGATAGCAGTAGAAGCCCAAGGGAGAACCTGATTATTCCACATCCAGTAGACACACATGAAACTACTTTACAGACTGAAAACTAACCCATTTCCTGTCAGAAATGAAGGTTGTTTTGGTATGTATGCAGATAATATCATACAGTCCTTTGTATCCTTACAAGAAAAATACTGTTGCAATGCCATGATACACTGATGGTATGAGTTGGTAGCTACATGGTATTCCAACATACTTTGTTTAATTATCATAATACAGATCTCATACTATTTGCATTGTACATTGTACAAAAAAAAAAAAAGATGCATGGCAATATCACTGTACTTTTTTGTTAGTGTGGTTTGTGTGATTTTTATTTTTCCCAAACCAGTTCAGTACAAATCCTACCCCGTAGCCGATTCTAAAGATTGAATTGGTTGTATCACAGTGCTGATTTCCTACCCAATGCTGAAAGAATTAATAAGCCCTAACACATTGTTTTATACATATTTTTACTATGGGACCGCCATTATTTCAATGACATCAAATGCTCACTTAGTGAGCTACCGTTGCTATTTTTACTGCAACACAACTCAAAAACACACATTGTGCGACTTTTAGTTGTAATTTTCAATCGAAAGGCAACAAGAGAAGCATTGTAAGTCTTCACTACTTTCCTAGTGATAAGAACAGAATAAACTAATGGGAAGATGCCTGTGGACAAATCAAACTTCCTAAAGACCTGCGTCTTCGTTCTCTTCACTTTAGCCCTGATGCCTTTAAGGCTTTTAGTAGACCACAGCTACTGAAAGAGCTTACAGATGACAGACAATAAACACTAGATGCCATCCTGGTATCATGATTATTGTCAATACTGGTATATCGCGACACCCCTAGTGCTGAATTGGTTTGGGGACAGTGTTCGTTATATAGTACCTCTTTGCCAGTGTTAACGATCTTTTTTACTGTAGTGTGTGAGCGTGTTTCCATTTGTGCAACTTTCTGTTTTGGTTTGAGTGTTTGGATGTAATTATTTCCATGTTTACCCAGCAGATAGTCCCGCCCCCTGGGATGCTCACACTACAGCCTCCCCAAGTCTGTCGGAAGTAGCACCACCCCTCGACAGCTTGTCTAATCCATCAGCTTCTTCTCATGTGAACCCACCCACTGACCCACCTCATACATCGTCTTTGGAAGCAGCAAGTCCAGACTGTTCCCAGGGTCCTAGAGGCCCTGAGAGTAGGGCTCTGGAGCAGGCCAGTGTGGGGAAGAGGTCAGCCCTGGCAGGTGGAGTTGGGGGTGGGGCCAAGCAGAGGGAGGGTAGCAGGACCAACCGTCGCTCTAGTGGAGGGAAAAGTCAACAATACCTTGATGAACTTGCGGGAGAGCCCAAATCCCACAAAAGCAGTCGGGGGAAGTCCAAGGAGCGCAGGAGGGAGCGGAGCAACACGCCATCTCGAAAGCGAGACTCACCTAAAACAATTCCAAATGACACCAACATGAATGGGGGAAATGGATGCCTGGATGGTAGCAACAACCAACAAGGAGCTCTGGTGCCATTCAAAGCACTACCAAAGGAACCAGAGAAAGGGCAAATGAGCCAGGAGAGAACCAGCCACAACTCCAAGACCAGCAGTAGTGCACCAGGCAGGAAGGCCACAGTATCCCCAGGGCCCTGGAAGATCCCTGGTTCAGACAAGCTACCCAGTACCCTGCGCTCAGCCACTTCCACCATCAGCAGATAACATCTCAGGCCCAAGTTTAGACCTTACTTTTGGCCTTGGACCCGCCTTGTTTTGGGGCTGGTTGGGCTCTTCTTGATTGCTTTTCACAGGCTTGATCTACTTGGAAGAGATTGGTTTTTGACCTTGACTAGGTACCACCCTCCCACAATCCTCACTAAAGACCTTTCCATGCATTTCTAGACAAAGCATTTTTTATTTATATTTTATTCTAAGTTATTTTAACAGAAACGACACCCACCACCTTAAGAACTGGAAGCATTCACTCCAAAAATGGAACCACGGTAGAATGAGTGATGCATGTAGCGTGCAAAAAGAATCCCAGACTTGTTTAAACTGTTGGGGAAAAGCACTCAAGACTCAGAGATGTACATGCATAGAGAACCACTTACTGACTCTGAACCACCATCGGTGGCTACAGCAATTTTTATACACATTCATTAAAAAATGAAGAATACTGAAGGAGTTGCCTGACATACAGTTTTTGTGTATTTGAAGAATGAATATGATTAAAAAGATTCTATATGAGCGGACACTCGACTATGGAACTCTGCCTTAAAGACTGACCTGCAGATGTCTGTATAAGGGTCGGTAAAATGAATATAGAAATAGATATATTATATGACTACATATATGTGAGACATATTGTAAATATGGTCTTTACACACCATTGTGAGCCCATACTGGAGTATTGCGATCATACACAGTGTAAGTTAAGAGTGTATTCTAGAATTCATTCCTACTCCACTTTAAGGTGCGTTCCCACTGACAGCGATATAAACTTGAGGGGTTCCTACTCAACTTCAATACAGACTGTAACAGGAAACAGATCACATGATCTTCACTGTCTACACTGGCATAGGTAGTTGTAGCCTCAAGTTCAACGGCAACGACCGCGACTACAAGTTTCTGCAAATCGCTGTCAGTGTGAGTACCTAATTTCTGAAGGAGCTGATGGGCTTTGACCTTCTCTTGACTCTCAATCTATTCTCCCTTTATGTGAGTACACAAACAAAGCAATTTGAGTCCAAGATGGTTTTGATTAAATATAGAATGGTTTGATTAGGGCAGAGTGCCTTATGCCAGGGGTGTCTGATCTTGCTCCTGAAGGGTCACTGTCCTGTAAAGCTTAGCTCAGGGGTGTCCAAACTCGGTCCTGGGGGACCGGTATCCTGCAGAGTTTAGCTTCAACCCTAACCAAACACACTTGAACAAGCTAATCAAGTTTTTCAAGATCACTAGAAAGCTACAACCAAGTGTGTTTGATTAGGGTTGGAGGTAAACTCTTCAGGACAGTGGCCTACCAGGACCGAAGTTGTCCATTCCTGCTTTAGAGATTAGCTCTGGAGTGTCCAAACTCTGTCCTGGAGGTCTGGTATCCTAAAGAGCCTAGCTCCAACTTGCCTCAACACACCTGCCTGGAAGTTTCTAGTATGCCTAGTAAGACCTTGATTAGCTGATCCAGGTGTGTTTAATTAGGGTTGAAGCTGTACTATGCAGGACAGTGGCCTTCCAGGACCGAAGTTGCCCATTCCTGCTGTAGAGCTTAGCTCAGGGGTGTCCAAACTCGGTCCTGGAGGGCCAGTGTCCTGCAGAGTTTAGCTACAACTTGCCTTAAGACACCTGTATAGAAGTTTCTAGTTTGCCTAGTAAGAATTAGCTGATTCAGGTGTGTTTAATGGGCTGGAGCTAAACTCTAAACAAGACACTGACCCTCCAGGACTGAGTTTGGACACGCCAGGCTTAGCCCCAATACTAGTTATACACACCTGAAGCAGCTAATCAAGGTCTTTAGGATTACTAGAAACATCCAGGCAAGTGTAGAGATCAACCTTGCAGTAAATTGGCCCTTCAGGAACAGGATTGGATACCCCTGCCTTACGCTGACCACTTGATGCTTTATTTGAGCTCCAAATCCTAGGCAACGACATCAAGATGAAAAAATGTAGGCTGCTATAAATTCTTTGGACTACTTGTTCCATATAAACTGTGCAGCAGTAATGCCAGAACTGAATGAGTATGTCATCAAATCCCGGTTTCTAAATGTGGTGTCTAGAGAGCCCGGGTTATGTCCACAGAATAGATATATCAATATAAAATTCAAAGCTATTTTCGTACATAGATAGTTGAGAGTTATCTAAAAGAAGTGCAGATATTTATTACGGATATCTTTAACAAGAGTTTGTTGAGCACTTTGTCTTTAAGTAGACATGTATACATATAAAATGCAGTACTGGAAAGAGTATATGCTGTGCATCCATGATATTCATTGAATATTTCCGAGGATGTTAATTCTCAAAATCCTGCTATGAAAATTTATTAGCATATTCCCTATATAAAAGGTTGTGTGTTCGTAAGTCTCTTTCACATGGTTCATGTCAGGGCTTGAACACACATCTCCACACACAAGCTTGCTAATAGCAATTGCTAATAGCAAATTGTGAAAGTACATGAAAGAGGTAACATGCTATTGTCATGCATTTTTTAAAATGTCATTACCCACCTTGTGCTGTATTTAGACGTTTCTACACAGTCTTATCAGTCTCTACTAGCTTAGCTAGTAGGCTAAGATGTTAGCTTGCTAGTTGAAGGCTAACTGAGATTTTGTTGGTTATGCTTTGAAAACCCTGCAAAAAAAAAAAAAAAAAATAGACAACATCACAGAGTTTGTAATGGTTTTATTGGTTTTAATAGGACTTGTATTGGTTTTAATGGAAACTGTAATGGACCCTGTGGGTTTCTACTGGTAATCGGTCACCTTCTGTTGGTGGCTTGTTAATACCACTAAATCCTAATAGAATCTGTTCCAAAACACACTACAGCAAACCATTTTAATTGTTTTAATGGTTAAAAGTTGATGGTTTGTAATGTTTGTAATTGTATTTGTAGTGGAAACCATTAGAATTTCTGTGATGGTTTCTATTGTTTACCTGCTATTACTCTAGTGTGATTCTCTAGTGTGCTCCACTGAACTTCATGTAAAAGGGCCTTAATATTTGGGCTTAAAATGGAACATTAAGATGTAATGGAACAAACCTTGTTACATATGGGCCTCAGTAAACATTATTATTCTGCATTTTCACATTTTATAAGTTACATTCCCATTAGTGTCACTGTCATTAATAAAAATAGCATTTTAGAATCACTTGAAGATGAAATGGGTTATTTCTGTGCAACTAGTGCCATCAAACTGCAATTCTGGGATGACAAAACAACATTGTCTCCACCAACTGCATGATTTTTATACTGATTTCATAACTGTTAGTGGCACAGAAATCACACACTTCACATGTCAAGTCCCCAAAGGTGCTTCATTGTATATTCTAGCTGCAATACTGTCAAAAATGTTGTACTAGTCACGACTTTTATAATTTTGTTCACTTTAATTATCATATACATGTCAGTTGTAGTTCCTGTGAAAAGGACCCCCAGACAAGACCTCATCCGTTCTATCCATTGTCATTACATCGTCTCTATTATATTCATCTCCCACAGAAAGCGATGACGGCTTTCACTGACGCTCTTTGACAACTGTTGTAGATGACAAGGAGAGCCGACAATGATCTAGTCATTACAAGATAGTGCTAACATTTCCCTGATAAAGACAAATTAATTGAAGCACTCCAAAAACGAGTGTGTCTATGTGGCTATTACATTCCGAGTGGTACATACTTCGAAATCACAGACAGACAATGACATTGTCAAAGCAAATGTGTTTTCTGTAGAGTACCAGCAAAGATTGTGTGTGCATATGAATGAGTTCAACCACTACGAATGCTATGATATCTCTCAGTAGGGTTAGAAATTTGGTTTAAAGTACAAAATCAACTTTATGAGTAAGGAATGAGGCATTTTAAGGCCAGAATCATACTCTAAAAAAGTATGCAAATGCAGATGCTAATTTTTGGCTAGTGCATTGTAAGTGTGCAGTTCCATGCTCGAGGCGACAAGGTACCTTTGAATGTCTTTACTATGGAAAAATGTGTTGTAAAGGTGCATTGTTTGGAAAATGTATTTCAATAGAAATCGACGCAATATGGATTTAGTGGGAGGGCGAAACATTTCCTCATGTTAGTCTGCTATATTATACTAATACCACGCTAAATGGATAGTTCACCCCCCAAAAAATTAAAATTACCCCATGATTTACTCACCCTCAAGACGTGTATATCTTTTTCTTCTTTCAGACGTGTAGGAGTTATATTAAAAAATGTCCTGGATCTTTCCAGCATTATAATGGCAGTAAATGGGTGTTGAGATTTTGAAGTCCAATAAAATGCATCCATCCATGACATTGTCAAAGCAAATGTGTTTTCTGTAGAGTACCAGCAAAGATTGTGTGTGCATATGAATGAGTTCAACCACTACGAATGCTATGATATCTCTCAGTAGGGTTAGAAATTTGGTTTAAAGTACAAAATCAACTTTATGAGTAAGGAATGAGGCATTTTAAGGCCAGAATCATACTCTAAAAAAGTATGCAAATGCAGATGCTAATTTTTGGCTAGTGCATTGTAAGTGTGCAGTTCCATGCTCGAGGCGACAAGGTACCTTTGAATGTCTTTACTATGGAAAAATGTGTTGTAAAGGTGCATTGTTTGGAAAATGTATTTCAATAGAAATCGACGCAATATGGATTTAGTGGGAGGGCGAAACATTTCCTCATGTTAGTCTGCTATATTATACTAATACCACGCTAAATGGATAGTTCACCCCCCAAAAAATTAAAATTACCCCATGATTTACTCACCCTCAAGACGTGTATATCTTTTTCTTCTTTCAGACGTGTAGGAGTTATATTAAAAAATGTCCTGGATCTTTCCAGCATTATAATGGCAGTAAATGGGTGTTGAGATTTTGAAGTCCAATAAAATGCATCCATCCATGATAAAAAGTGCTCCACACACCTCCACGGGATGTATAAAGGCCTTCTAAAGCTAATCGATGCACTTGTGTAAGAAAAATATCCATATTTATAACTTTATAAACCATAATCTCTAATCTGTGTACATGAGAGAGCCTTTATTAACCTCCTGGAGCTGTGTGGAGTACTTTTTATGATGGATGGATGCACTTTATTGGACTTCAAATCTCAACACCCATTCACTGTCATTATTAAGTTTGGAAAAGAGACAGGCCATTTTCAATATAACTGATTGTATTCATCTGAAAGAAGAAAGTCATATACACCTAAGATGGTTTGAGGGTGAGTAAATCATGCAGTAACTTTAATTTTTGGGTGAACTGTCTCTTTAAGAATGCAATGTGTTATGTTATGAATTGCATTCTGAGACAATTTGCAATTAACCTGCGTAGTTAGCGGCATTTGCATTCATGTACTTGTTTAGACTGTGTTTCTGGCCTTAGGTTTTTTTTTCTTTGTCATTTTGTAGAGTAGCGAGTTTAAAGAGAGAATAGTGTCAGTGCATTCAAACTGCTTTTCTGTTTGAGTTTGCCAAATGCCGAAGAGACGTCACCGAAATGATTCAACCTGATAAATAATGTGATTTAAAATGAGATGATTTATCAGTAGAGCCATGGAGGCAGCGCAATGCCCAAAAGGGGCTCTGTATCACTGTGTAGAACTTAAAGAACAGTGCGGTTCACCCTGTACAGCTAAAAAACTATAAATATGACACTATGTACTATGACTAGTCACAAAAACTGTAAGTGAGCTATTTTTATGAAATGCAACTCAATGGATATATACTTACTTTTGCAGAGCTCTTGTTTACTGTATGATATTTACTGAAATACTGTCAAATAAAACCTTGACATGGTGTAAAGTATTCGAGTGAAATCCAACTGTTTTGTGCGTGTTTTACTTAATTGCTAGTCTACGCTGATTTCCTCCTGCACGATTAACCGTGTGACTGTGCAACCAGGGTCTTTATTTGAAAGGAGATGCTGCTGGTAGCGGTGATATAATTACATGTTTATTAAAAGAAACACAAAAAAGACTCCACAAGGTGAACTTTGGTCACTGTGCAAAACACTACATGATATTTATGCAGTTCTTTGTCATGTGTGCGTGAAAATGATGGTGTCAGATTTTCAGGTTTATGTAGGATTTATATAAACGCAGTTTATTTCTCTGGTGGTAAAGCTGAATTTAGCAGCCATTACTTCATTACTACAATGTCACATAATCCTTCAAACATTCTAATATTAATGTCATTCTAATATCCAGAATTGGTGCTTGAGAAACATTTCTAACTGTAGTGTTTTCATGACATGCCATTAATCGAATGGAACTTGTATATTTTGCTGTTTATTGCTGCTGAAAATGGTCGGTTATTGTCATGTTTTGGACTGTGCTAATCAGGAAAAACATTTAAAGTAGGCTAGCTACTATAGACTGCAAAAAGTTATAACAAATCAAGGAGAAGAGCGCAAAAAAAACTGTATGAGAAACAAAAGACGTTTGTGGTTGGCCAAACTGAACCAGGATTTCCAGGGCAAGAATCTCAACAACATTTGTGTTTGTTCTTATCATTTCTGTTAAGGTAGGTGAAATATTAGGCTATTTATTGAAATATTATTTACCACCTATTAACTTTAGTTTGTCAAAATATTGTGAATTCCTGCTTATTAAGTCCTTCTCTATATGATTTAGCAGCTTTCACATGTTTTTTTCTTCAGTGTTTTAGTGCAAAACCCCTATTAGTGTTGAAAACTGTTAAACCAGTGTTTTCATAATTAGGATAACACATTAAAAATATGTTAAGACACCAGTTTGCAGAGCTGGGAAGAGTACTTGCAAATTGTAATCAGTTACTGATTCCAGATTACATGACAAAAATTGTAGTCAGTAATGTAATCAGTTACATTACATATTTTAGGTAATCTAATCTGATTACTTTTAGATTGCTTTTGACTTAACTCGTTTATCACATTGATTTAAATAGGATTATCTTGTAGCATGATGTAAAAAATGCAAAAATATGTTCCATTCATTGTAATTTACAACATGAAGTGCATTAAACATTTTTATTACATCAAGGTTTCCCAAACTAGGGTTTGAACAGGAACTGCAGAGGGTTTGTGGGTTCAATGAAAAGCTAACAATCAGTTCAATCATAAAAAAAAAAAAAAAAATCACATTTTAAAACAAAGTCCTTTTTAAGGAATGTCTCTTTACTTGGTGGCCATATTTGCAATACCTCCGTGCAGCTCATACAAGACCAAGTCCTATCTTAATAAATGGGGGAATCCTGAAATCTCAAAAACTGCTTGCTGAACTCACAATTAAATAACATATATCAAATCAGCAACAAAAATCTTAAATTAATTGCCCCATGAATGTTGTTTCATTTGCTCAGATAGTGTTTAAAAGGCTTATTTTTCAGGCTATACCAGAAAATGCGCATGCGCAGTCATAAGTACGTTATGCGCATTGGCTAGTCTAGCCTCAGGTTTGTATGAGAAATGTGTCTCTTTCGTTTAGAAGGTGGGACTATTCCTTCATATTGTGCCTTGCAGTTTCTCCCATTCATAAGTATAGGAGTGAACCGTCATTGTGTTTCATTAGTCTTTGTTTTAAAATAACAATTAAAATAAAACACTTACTAAAACAGATTAAATATTTTTATTTACCTGCATGCCATGTGACCATTAGAATCAACATCAAAGAAACCGTGAACATGCACATGTGAAACTTAATTATTGAAATATATCTCAGGGGTACTTAAAGTAAATATATGTGGTGAATAAGGTTTAGAGGACATAAAGTTTGGGAATGCCTTTGTAGAAGAGGAAGGTCAGCTGTGCCCCCTGCTGGGCACACTTATTTATTTACACTATACAGGAGGCAGTATCGCAAGAGAATATTAGATTCTCTGAGAGCTCACTGTGATCACGCACCGATCATGCGAGCGGACAGCCAATCGGAAGGCAGCACTGATCTGAAGACTGCTAGTTTCGTTTTCGTTTATTAAGCTCGCCAGCACAGTATGTATATTGCATTACAATGTTATGTACAGATGTTTACAGATTGGGGTTCCTGTCTCCATGAGACAGATCTAGACACTCCATGGCGACGGCCAGGTCTACCTAGCAACCAGTCCAACTTTCCTACAATATTGGTCCTTTGAGCTGGAACGGGTCGTTACCATGGCAACCCCAAAGTCTGACCCTACTTCATCCCAACACCCACGTAGAGCAGTTCAGAGACCTGTTTACCTAGATGACTATGTGGTCGACTATGCTGGGAAACCATCAGGGCAGGTTGTTAGACATAAAGAGAAGGCAGTGATGACTTAAACTCCCATCTCCGCCTACCATCCATTTGGAACAGCTGGTTCATCAGAGGACTTAATGCTGCAGATAATGGAAATTACAAAGCAGCAAAGCGAGACTGCTAGGCGCCAAACAGAGCTCTTGGAAAAAGTCCTGCTACACAGTACTCCTCAAGTATCTACCCACTGCTCGCGAGCATCATCACGACATCAGTCACCTCGGACCCAGATCCTGCAATCAGTGGAGAAGGGGCAGCCGAAATCTGAAGTAAGCCAATGTGATGTCAGTTCTGATCCTCATCCTTGGTCACAGCCTGCCAAACTCCCAACCCCATTAGTTTAGGAACTCTCACAAGCCCTGAGGAAAACCCAAATTAGGGACACTCTTTTCCAGTCGCCACCCCCTGTGAGTAGACAGACCACCCTTCACACCAGTAAGGCTCGCTATGCTGCAGCACCAAGTCAGACCCAGCCTAAACCCAACTGCACAACAAAGCAGAGCCCTGGATGAAACCGTTGCCTCCTCTTCCTGAACAGGAACAGAGCCAACCCACCAAGTTGCCTTCCCTCAAAGGTTTATCTGACACACAGTCAGTTTGCCTCAGAGGCTGAGCCAATGCCACAAACTTTACACCCAGTTACAACTTCCCAACCTCGGGTTGATGCTGTGTCCTACACCCCCCATCTCTCTTCATACTGGCTTCCAACAGTAGAGGGTCCCACTTTCCCAGACTTCATTAAGGAGGACAGAGCCCAGTATGTGGAACTCAGAATCACTCTGGACAATCTGCTTCACTGCCAATTACCAGAGCATTATAAGTATTCTATCCTCCTGAAGCATGTGAAGGTACCTAATGCTCACAGACTGGTGTTAGCGCATGCAGAATCACTCACACCTTACACTAATGCCCTGCAAGCCCAAGAACCTACCACCTATCCGTGCTGGTGATGCGAGGGCATTTGATGACTTCTCCCTCAGAGTCCAAGCCATAGTTGCCATGCTTAAAGCCCTGAAAGGGGATGGTATTGAAGAACTGCACAGTAGGTCGAATGTGCAACGTCTTTTGAGCCACCATTTGAAGCGCACCATTCTGCTCGCCACAGCTGCACAGCACCTTGGTCTGAAGGGCAAACCAGAACAATTGAATTTACAGATGGTGCATCAAGACATCAAGACATTGCACGGCACTTCTGTAACTTCAGCATATCCACCCCAAGTAGCCCCAGGGAAAGGTTCAGTATTCAGGGAGCATTTACCGCAGACCAATTCAGACTAGCAGAGTATACCTACCCAGTGAGTACCCTGCAGGAAAAGTATAGACACCTCAGAGGGATACCCATTCCACCTCTGGCCAATGCTTGTCCCCTACTGCTTATTGGTTCAGATCACACTGAGCTCATCACCCCAATTGAACCAGTGCGACTGGGTCCACCCAGCGGTCCTGCTGCTGTCAGAACTCGTCTTGGCTAGACCTTGCAAGGCCCGTCCAAACATCTCCAGGATCAGCTCCCAGTTTCGCAGTGTCTGTTTACATCTACCTTTTCACCGTGTGCAGAACTGTACAGCCAAGTCAAAAGGTTATGGCAGCTAGACATTCTGCCTTACCGCAGTGAAAAGATAGTAAGATAGTAAGGTAGTAAGGTCACAACAAGACCAAGAAGCTCTGAACATGCTGGAGACACAGACAGTGCGGGTGAAAGTAGATGGAGTTGACCGATATGCCATGCCACTTTTGAGAATTAAATCCATGCCCCTGCTGCAAGCTCCGAAAGAAGCGTTGATGTGCCACCTCCGTAACATTGAACGGCGGCTAGCCAAGGATCTGCCATTAGCTAGCAAGTACCAAGAAGAGATTAGAAAATTGGAGAATGCTGGTTATGCCACTAAAATAACACCTCAAGAAGCAGCTTTGTCTACAGAATCATGGCACCATATTGTAACCCACAATGGTAAACACAGAGTGGTGTTCAATTTCTCGTACACCTACAAGGGGGTAAACCTAAACAAGCAGTTGTTACCTGGTCCTCCGTTGAGTCCCTCTCTCCTTGGAGTGTTAATTCGCTTCAGAGAACATCAAGTGACCATCAGTGGAGACATCAAAGGGATGTTCCACCAGGTCCGGCTGCTTCTCAAAGATAAACCCCTCCTGCGGTTCTAAACCGTGAAACCCCACCAGATGTGTACGAGTGGCAGGTCCTTCCATTCGGCACAACCTGTTGAGCCCCTGTTGTGCGACATTTGCTGTTCAGAGACACGTTTTCACCCATTGCCAGCAGAGTGACAAGATGCGACAGTCAGTTGAACGGTGCTTTTATGTCGACAATTGTTTACAGAGCACTGCTTCCCCAGTTGAAGCCCCTGAGTTGATTGACAGATTAAGGTCCCTACTGGCATCAGGCGGGTTCGAAATCCGGCAATGGGCGAGCAACAAAGCCTCAGTGATTAACCATCTCCCTAAAGAGGCCAGATCAGAGAACACTGAATTGTGGATTTCTCACAGTCAATCAGACCCACAAGAAATGGCCCTGGGATTAAGCTGGCATTGCATACCAGACACGCTTCATTACCGCCATCACCTGCTCTCCTATCCTGAGGTAACAATGAGAAACATCTACCGAGTTCTCGCCAGCCAGTACGACCCTCTGGGCTAATAATTCCCTTCACCACTAGAGCCAAAATCTTAGTGCGGCAGTTGTGGGTAAAGGAACGAGAATGGCACGACCCTCTCCTCCCTTCTGAACATCTCATGGCCTGGCAAAGATAGGAATTTGAACTGGAGCACCTACCGTTGATCACTATGCCTCTGTGTTATGTATCAGCTGCACTAGATGTACCAGAGGTGGAAAGAGAACTCCACATCTTCTGTGACGCCTCTCAGTCTACAGGTCAGTAGCATACCTTCGTACTAAATGCCAAGGACAGGTTGAGTTGGCATTTATCCATGCCAGATCTAGAATATCTCCAAAGCGGCAACAATCAATGCCGAGGCTTGAGCTCTGTGCTGCTCTCACTAGAGCCCAGTTAGCCAAGTTACTTCATAATGAGCTTTCACTGGATATCAAGAAAACATTCTTGTGGAGCGACTCAACAACAGTGCTCACCTGGCTGAAAACAGAATCCTGCAGATTCAAAGTTTTTGTAGGAACCAGAGTATCTGAGATACAAGAACTTACTGAAGGTCACTGCTGGCGCTATGTAGATTCAGAGAACAATGTTGCTGATGACATCACCCGTAACAAAACCTTGCTTGAATTATCCCAACTCAACAGATGGAGTAAGGGGCCAGATTTCCTACCTACCACCTGAGTCATGGCCAGAAAGCCCTGCTATTGGACCAAATGAGGATTCCACTGAGCTCTGTGCTACAAAATTTTGTGGCCTCACTTTAGCTGATCCTGGATCATCATTGCCAGATCCTAACCAGTTCTCAACCTTTGAGGAACTCTTAGGAGCTACTTGCAAGTCCATGCATGGAGTGGCTGGGGAAACAGATGAACCAGGAGCATCGGAATATAAGCAAGCTGAAAGTTGTTTATTGAGGCAAGCCCAGTTAGACAGTTTCCCCACAGAGTATCATGCTCTCAAAACTGGTAAGCCAATCCCTTCATCCAGCCGTTTACTCACATTGTCACCAGACTTGGATGAAACAGCTGCACTCATCCGCGTAGGAGGACGAATACGCCGAGCTACCCAGTTGAGTTACAGTACAGTACATCCCATAGTCTTAGACCCAAAGCACCCTATTACACACCTTCTGATAAAGAAATACGATACCGAACTCTGCCACCCTGGTCCAGAAAGGGTCTTTGCAGAAATGAGAAGATATTACTGGATCATCAGAGGAAGAGAGGCAATACACCGCTATCAGCGTTCCTGTGTTGAATGCCAAAGATGGAGGGCCAAACCGAAAATTCCAAAGATGGCTGAGCTCCCTCCCACCAGACTCCGCCTCATGAAACCAGCTTTCTATTCGACATGGGTGGATTGTTTTGGCCCGTTCCTAACAAAACGAGGAAGGAGCAATGAAAAGAGGTGGGGAATAATTTTCAAGTGCATGACTACCCGTTGTGTTCACTTAGATCTGCTGAGAAACATGGACACAGATTAGTTTCTGATGGCTCTACGCCGTATGGTTGCTCGGCGTGGAACTCCATCTGAAATCTCGGATCAGGGCACCAATTTCAGAGGAGGTGATGAAGAGCTACAGACAGCTTTCACTGCTATGAGTCTACATCTCCAAACCCTGCTGGCCAAACAGAAGATACAGTTCCATTACAATCCCCCAAATGCCCCACATTTCGGAGGTATGTGGGAGTGTAAAATCCGCTCAGTTAAAAGTGCTCTACATACAATCACAGGACCGCAAATTCTCACAGAGGAAGTCCTCAGAACACTTCTTGTGGAGGTTGAGTCCATACTTAATGCAAAACCACTGGGGTATGTCTCCTCTGATGTAGCGGATCCAGATCCGGTAACTCCAAACTACCTGTTGATGGGGCGGCCAGATACATCACTGCCGCAGGTGGTCTACCCAGAATCTGAGATTCTTAGTCGGAAAAGATGGCGGCACTCACAAGTAATGGCAGATCAGTTTTGGACAAGTTTTATTACGAATTACTTTCCCACTCTGCAGCCACGTCAAAAATGTATGAGTGAATCTGACAATTTCACACCTGGAACTGTTGTGATGATAATAGACCACCAACTCCCTCGAGGTCTGTGGCCTGTCGGCAAAGTTATAACCACATACCCTGGAGCAGATGGCCGTGTTCGTTCAGCAAAGATCGAAGTAAAAAACAAACTCTACCATCGACCAGTTGCTCGTCTCATCACACTACCTGCCATCCCAGATGATAACCCTACAACAGACTAAACAAGGAAGATAAAAAGTACATTTGCACAACAAATGTAAGGGCGGCTGTAGAAGAGGAAGGTCAGCTGTGCCCCCTGCTGGACACACTTATTTATTTACACTATACAGGAGGCAGTATCGCAAGAGAATATTAGATTCTCTGAGAGCTCACAGTGATCACGCACCGATCATGCGAGCGGACAGCCAATCGGAAGGCAACACTGATCTGAAGACTGCTGTAAAGTACAGTTAGTTTCGTTTTCAGTTGAATAGATATGGTTTGTGTTTAGCTTTCATCCTAATTCTAATCCTAATCCTAATCCTAATTTGCATCAGTGACGAAAAGTAAGTGTTTATTCATACTGAATGTTGCTGTTGTTGCCATTTAAGATTAATAGAAGTTACTAAGAGTATTGTTTCATGTGTAAGTGAAGAAATATGCACTTAGAACCGGAGATATAAATCAGCCCTGTTTAGCACTGTTAACGCTTTTGCGATATATTCCTGCTTAATTTAACATTATAGTCAGTTCAGAAGTGTGATTATTCAGTCAGATGTACACTTAATGTTACACTTGACCAATGTTTATGTAAGTTTATTTAGTTTATTAAGCTCGCCAGCTCAGTATGTATATTGCATTACAATGTTATGTACAGATGTTTAAATCTTGTTTATTCTAAACTCACTTAATTTATGTATATTTCTAGCTTTCTTTGTTTAGACCACACACACGCAAAACAAAGTCCTTTAATTGGGTTTCCTGTCTCCGTGTCCTTACCGACACTCCATGGCGACGGCCAGGTCTACCTAGCAACCAGTCCAACTTTCCTACGGTCTTCATTGCATGTAAATAAGAAATATCGTTGCATTTTAATGAGTATGAAAGGCAAAAGAGTGATAATTCAAATAAAAATGAATGTGTTCATCAGTAGCTGATGCAATGTTGAAACCCTTTTGTAAATCCAGTGTGTCGCCACCTGACTAGTCTATGTGTGAATGTCCACAAAGCTGGACTTTTTAAATGTGTATATAATCGGTAAGCAATTTTAGAAAGGAAAATGCAAAAGATGAAAAAGAGAAATTAGGGGGAATCAATGAATGATAAATAATTTATTGCTATTGTGTGAATAATATGTAATCATGTAATCCATAACAAGGTATCTATAGTCTGATTACGAGTACTTTAAAATGTAACTTACTCTAATTACAAGTAGGCCTACTTCATTTTTGGAATCTAATTACGTAATCCAGATTACATGTTATCAGTTACTACCCAGCTCTGCCAGTCTGCAATATCAAGCCGCAAAAAATCTGTTTTATACATCTAAAAATAGCTGGAACAAATGACATCTGAAGCAGAACCATTACATTTACAAATATCCATCTTTTGCGGGAAAAAGTAAGGTGGATATTCTTCTTTAATGCATGAGTAAATGTCAATGTCTTGGTGAAAAGTCCTACTTTAGATCTCACAACAGCGTTCCTGTGGAACTGTGGACTTTGCAAACTCGGAAGAATTCTTTCTTTTCAAGTTTTAGATCACAAAGAGAAATCCTTACATTCCGCTACAGAACTTCCTCTTACAACCTACAATTCTTTACTCCCGCTGACTCGCTGTGCTGAGGAAGAAAATACAATTTTACTTCCTCTAGCAAAACACTACAGGCCTATTTACACAGACTATTGTCGTTTTTCCCTCCCCTCATAATTGCTGGTTAATTGTTGCTGAAAATATTCCAGGTTCCATTATGACAAGCCTCGTTACTGAATTGAGTATCTTTGTGTATGCTTAGAATCTTGGAAAATAACAGTGGAAATGTTTACGTCTTTAAGGTGTTCGGCTATAGAAATAGAAATATCCACTGAATTATTAGCAGGTTTGACAACATTCTTGTATAGCACTAATACATAATTACTTGACATTAATAACTACGTGACATTTGTACGGGGAATCCGTTAAATAGTCACCGAATACCATTTGAGCGGTGACATTTCAATTTATTTTGTAAATTAGAAAAATAATCCCATCATACATTAAATTTGTCGTGTCATGTGCCACTAATGCAATATACACATGTTGGATTGAATTAGGCTGGAAATATTTGTAAGAAGATATTAATGCAGTATAATCAGGACAAGATTAAATGTTATTTTAATATTGCAGTATACGTTTCAATAGATTACATTAAATAATTAAATAATTAAGGCACATGCATGTAATTCCTTCTATGGCCAGTAGGTGGGAGTAACTGACAGACGGTGGTAATTTTGTACTCACTCATTCATCCGCACCAGTAGGAGGCAGTGTGATGAGCACAGTGACATGCACAACTCAAAAGAAGAACTAGGCTCAGAAGTGAAGGCGCAAAATCCGGTGTGCTAGCATCGTTGGCTAGCAGTTGTGAATTTACAGACAACATGGACTTGTAAATATTATGTTTTATTATAATGTTATTGCTGAGTGAATGATATCTGATTATTTTTGCTACTTTATTTTATTCGTAATTTGCGCTAGTTTAGATTATCGTGAGAATGGCTCCACATGGCAGTTGACGCTGTCAGTATAATAACATACGAGAGAAAGTAAAATATAACTTTTTAATAATCATTTATCAATGGAAAATAAGTCACTTTAGTGTTGTTTTGTGTAAACGCAGCGTCACAGAACTTAATCTCATGCAAAGGAGTTCGTAGCCAGTTAACTATTAGCAGTCTTGGCTATTTGATTATATTTTACAGGGAGCTTTGAGTTCGTTTAGGTATAAGTTATTTCATTTTGTTAAAATACAGTAGTCAGTCTGAAGACAGAATCCGTGTTTAACTGTGTTTCTGAATATGTGACAGTATTATGGATAGTACCTAATGTTATAATGTTCTGCATGTGATCCTGGTGTTTGTATTTTGTGCAGTAATCAGACCTGGTTGAGTCCAGTGGTTCGGGACAGTGAAGTGACCCGTGCTGCCCGCAGAAAGAGTTCACACAAAAAAGTGGCATGTATCCTTACCAGAATCAACACTAGAGGGTTTGCACTTAGGCCATATTGGAGATAACGTTATTCGGATGTAAACAACAGCATTGATTGCACGGTTAATGTACTAATGAATACACTGTTCTGCTAATTTTTGCTGTCTAAACCATGGAAAAAATGTGTGTAAGCTGCTAAATTATATAGAGAAGGACTTGGTAGGCAGGAAAGGGTGCAATATTTTGACAAACTAGAGTTAATAGGTGGTAAAGACGTGTAAGAGCAGTGTGTATTAAGATATTAGCCTAATATTTCACCTACCTGAATGGAAATAAAGAAAAAACACGAATGTTGTCAAAATTGTGCCCTAGAAATCCTGGTTCAGTTTGGCCAACCACAAACGCTTTTTGTTCCTCAGACAGTTTTTTGCACTCTTCCTCTTGATTTGTTATAACTTCTAAGTAGGCAGTCTGTAGTAGTCTACTCTAAATGTTATTCCTGGTCTGACCGATTAGTACAGCCCAAAACATGACAATAATTGACCATTGTCAGCAGCAATAATCAGCAAAATATGCAAGTTTTGTTTGGTTCAGTCAGTGGCATTGTTTGCGTTCAGTGGCGGCAATATAGGAACCCTCTATAGTAAAGTTACACGTATTTAAACAGCATCTTACAATGCAGATAGTTTCAAAACAGCCTCACAGTAATAAACAGAAAAATAACATTGTTAATAATTCAAATTGTATCCATTTTGAAAGAACTGAAATTACAGCTATGAAGCAGTTAGACCAATTTGGAGTAAACAGACACTGGTAACAAGTGGAGGGAAACGGGTAAAATCCATTGAATAATGGGAAATAAAATGAGTGTTGTGTCTTTGGACGTCAGAATCGAAATGCAAATCATTTTTACACAATACTGTTGTCAAACACGAGTCGTTGAACTTCAAACGGACAGACTATGGATGAAACCTGCTATGATTATTCTACTTTTAAAGCATACATTTTATTTAAGTAGTAGGTCTACATTATATTCTCATAAGCAGTTCATAGGGGACATATTGTATTAGCCCTACAGTTACAGCATAAAATACTGTTTAAACCTTTAACATTTTGCATAACATTTCCCTATTTTATCCCACAATTCTGACAGTTTTTCTTGCAAATGCAAGTTTATATCTTCTAGTTTGAACTTTATAACTCGATTTAACTCATCAACAGTGAGTTTGTCAATTCTGAGCCGAGGAGAAAAGAGAATGACAAGTTGATTTTTATTTTTTATCAGAATTATGAGATATAATCTTGGAATTGTGAGAATAAAGTTAGAATTTTGAATTAGAAATTTTAATTTACTTATTTATTGTTTTATTCCATGGCTTCCATAAACTGTCATTTTCTGCCACCAGATAAATAAACACCAAATTGGTCTATTATTTAGCTCAATGCATAATCAGTTTAGTAAGTGTTAATCAGTATGTTGCAAAGATTAGCAGTTATAAGTGTAAGTAAATTACATCTCTGCTGAAACGGTTATAAACATGTAGGAAGGGTTTTTTCCTTTACTGTGTGTTCAGTCCCACTGGCACGGGATGACAGTCCTGGCACCAGCACTACTCCTGCTAGACCACTACTGCGCCAAACACCTGGATCTCTCCTCAAACAGACTTGTGAGTAAACAGCATTTACTGTTTCATACAGTCTAACCAATGTGTTCTCATTCAGAAATGAGCAATCAACAATTTAAATCAATTATTTATATACTCTAACAATTAACAATAATTGTTGGTATGAATCAATCTGATTAATCTTTCATTGACTGATCTTTAGTATTAAATGACATCACCAGTCAAAAATTTTTGAACAGTTTTTTTGTTTTGTTTTGTTTTATGTTTTTAGGAGGTCTCTTCTACTCACCAGGCCTGTATTTATTTGATCCAAAATATGGCAAAATCTATAATATTGTGAAAAATCTTTA
Source organism: Cirrhinus molitorella (assembly GCA_033026305.1). Lineage (NCBI taxonomy): Eukaryota > Metazoa > Chordata > Actinopteri > Cypriniformes > Cyprinidae > Cirrhinus > Cirrhinus molitorella. Next base: position 19,335,154 of record CM065128.1, read on the forward strand.
CTATTTAAAATAACTGCTTTCTATTTGAATAGATTTTAAAATGTATTTTTTTTCCTGTGATCAAAGCTACATTTTCAGCATCATTACTGCAGTCTTCTTCAGTGTAACATGATCCTTCAGAAATCATTCTATTATGTGGATTTGCTGTTAAAGAAACACTTTTTATTATTATTATTATTATCAGTATTTAAAACAGTTGAGTAAGTTTTTTTTTTTAGCATTCTTTGATAGAAAGATCCAAAGATTTGCATTTATCTGACATAAAAAGCCCTGTAACATTATACATTATACACTATACCATTCAAAAGCTTAGAGTTTTTTTTTTTTTTTTTTTGCAAAGAAATCATAGAAATTAATACTTTTGTTTCGCAAGGATGCTTTAAATTGATCAGAAGTGATGATAAAGACGTTTATAATGTTATAAGAGATTTCTATTTCAGATAAATGCTGTTCTTCTGAACTTTCTTTTAATCAAAGAAAAAAATATACTCGGATGTTTTCAACATAATAATAATAAATGTTTTTTGAGCAGGAAATCAAAATGTTCATGTGACTGGAGTAAAATTCAGCTTTGAAATCACAGAAGTAAAGTTTATTTGAAAATATTTTCCAATTATTTTTAATAATAAAAATAGAATAGAAAATTGAATATTGAATAGAATATTGAATAGAAAAATATAATGACATGTAAAAAAATATATATTTTACACACATAATAATGCATACATAATATTTATCACAGTATAGATTGAGTCTTTATACAGTCTATAGCTGCCTTTTAAATTTTAGAAGAATGTGTCTTGCCTGAGGATGACTGTATTCATTCTCATGAAGTCTAAAAGATTAAAGTATTGTTTTTCACTGGAAGAAACTTTTCATAGTTTTTTCATAGTCACACTTTTTGGCGTGTTTGCACCACAGGAGCTAGAAATGTATTTGGTTCTAACAGCTCTGTTTGGGGCAACTAATTTAGCTCTTACTTCAGAGTAGGGTCTAAAACAGTTCTATAGGAACTGCTGGTAATGCAGCGTATGTTGTTTGGCTAAACACACCGGGTACACGGCATTTTTAAAAAACTATGTAAAAATGTTTACTCCATAAACATGGAAAACTGATAACGGCCGCTTTAGAGTTCCTTCGGCCAGTGCAAATGGAAAGAATGTGGAAAATTGGTTCTCTAGGAACCACCGTGCTGGCGACTTCTTGGAACTTCACGGTACAGTAGCCCCTTTTGTGAAAAGTGGTCTGTATTGATGTACAATTGTTTTTATTTCATGTCCAGACACCCCAAGAAGTGCCCTCAGGAACCCAGATGTGTCGGCCATCCTCGGGACAGGAGGCAGAACTCCTCGCTTTGTCAACACACCCCGGACTAAAGGAAGTCTGAGCATGGTGAGTGACCAGAATTCATATGAGCATCCTTTGTTCATCCTGACTTCATATTCATATCATATATGCTTGTCAGATGATATATAGAGCTTGTCAGTGGTAACTCTTTTGCCTTGGGTTTTTGTTTCTTGACACTTCAGAACTTGGATGATAGTGATTGGACAAACAGTCTTTACCCATCTCCTCTGTCTGGGATGGTGGACACCAGCTTCACTGAGGATGTCAGCATGAGCGCTCTCATGCTAAAGGAAGATGATCCCGGAGAGGCTGGTAAATAATCATAATAATCATCACTCATATGAAGTGACCACTGACCAGTTTGCATAATTTACAGAGCTCTCTGTTTTTCTCGTCCCAGCTTCTCTCAGTTTGTTTCCTGATTTTCTGCAGTCATATTTGCGTCATGCGTCCACAGCTGTGTTTGATCTTTTAGAGGAGTATGAGGCTCTCTGTCAGGATAAGGTATATACCTTAATTATGTGATAAAAATTCATAATTTTATTAATGGGATAGTTCACCGAAAAAGGAAAATTCTGTTAATTATTCATCCTCATGAGAGAGCTTTATTCATCTATGGAACTCAAATTAAGATATTTTAGATAATCCAAGAGTTTTCTGACCCTGCGTAGACAGCAACACAACTACCACGTTTAAGGCACAGAAAGGTATTAAGGACATCGATAAAATAGTCCATGTGACATCTGTGATTTGCTCTTGAAAGAGTGTGTGACACGGAAGAGAAGAAATTTTTAACATAACAGAATGGGCCTTGAATGTGGTAGTTATTTTGCTGTCTATGCAGAGTCAGAAAGCTCTCAGATTTCATAAAAGATATCTAAATTTGTGTTCTGAAGACGAATTAAAGTCTTGAACGGACTGGAACACCATGAGGGTGAGTAATAAATGATAGAATGTGTTTTTGGGTGAACAATCCATATTTCATACATAATTATTTGCAATATAAATGCAATGCATAATGCAAGTTATCTTTTTTAAGTAGAAAAACTAAATATTTTGAGTGGTAGCTAAATGCAAATTTTGCCATGGAAAGCTGAAAAAGAAATCCTTACTGAGATTTGTAATATGCTGACCTGTATTGTAGGTTAGTATTTTGCAGAAAATGGTTCTTCGATCAGCTCCTGGTCAGCAGAAATCCTCCAAGACAGTCAGCATCACCTGGTTGCTGCAGCAAGAGATGGTGACCTGGAGGCTCATCACCTCGCTGTACAGGTACAACACTCTTGTGACTTACACTGGCATTCAAAGTGTATACAGTGAAGAAGAATGTGAATGTGAAGAGATGTTTTTCAGCAAAGATGCATTAAAATGATCAAAAGTGACAGTAAAAGCATTCATATTGTTGCAGAAGACATCTATTTCAAATAAGTGTTTTTTTAATTTCTATTAATCAATAAATCCTGAAAAATGCATCACAGTTTACACAAAAATATTAAGCAGCACAGTAAAGTAATTACTTATTTATTGTTGTAACACTTTCAAATACAGAGACAGAGTCCAGACAGTTCTAGAGGAAGACATCATGATGGATATAACTGTAAGTGCATGTGTGTTACACTGTACTGGTCTACAAAGATGGAAAACATGAATATCATTGCATTACATTACAAAAGGTCAAACCTTATAATAGCACAAGCACATGAGATGCAAGTAAATGTTAAAACAAAACATTTCCAACAAATCATTTTTAGAAATAAAACTTTTAGAATGTTGCAGAGTTGCAATGTTTCATCATGCCAGTGCTATTTGGTAATACTGTGTGATGTTCAGACATTAATGGTGACATAAAGAGAGAGTTCACCCAAAACATGAAAATTCTGTCATTAGTTACTCACCCTCATGTCGTTCCAAACCGATAAGAACTTTGTTCATCTTTAGAACACAAATTAAGATATTTTTTATGAAATCCGAGAGCTTTCTGACCCTCCGTAGACAGCAACACAACTGATACGTTTAAGATTCAGAAAGGTAGTAAGGACATCGTTAAAATAGTCCATGTGGTTCAACTATAGTGTATAGTGTTTTGAAGCTGCGAGAATACTTTTTGTGTGCAAAGAAAACAAAAAATAACGACTTAATTCAACAACTTCTCTTCTGTGTCTTCGATGTTTGTTCACCATAGTACTGCAGCATTATTTGTTTCTTTGTGCACAATAAGCGTTCTCGTAGCTTCATAATATTAAAGTTGAACCACTGATGTCATATGAACTATTTTAACGATGTCCTTACTACCTTTCTGGGTTTTGAACATGGTAGTTGCATTGCTCTCTATGCAGGGTCAGTAAGCTCTCAGATTTTATCAAAAAAAATCTAAATTTGTGTTCCAAAGGTGAACAAAGGTCTAAACAGGTTTGGAATGACATGAGGTAGAGTAATTAATGATAGACTTTTCATTTTTGGTGAACTATCCCTTTAAGAATCTATATTTTTTGGAGCCACTGCATATGAACTTATAGTTGTGTTTTCTCTGGAGATGCCCACTGAGAGTGAGAAGGCAGTAATGGAGCAGTTCTTCCAGAAGGACAGTATGGTGCGACAGAGCCAGGTACACATGCATCCATTTACATCCATCCTGTATGCATCAGCATGGAAAAACAATTTACTCAGTGTCTGGTATGTGTTTGTGTGTTTATTTAGCTGGTGGTGGATTGGTTGGAGAGTATCGCCAAAGATGAGATAGGAGACTTCTCTGATAACATTGAATACTACGCCAAATCTGTGTACTGGTAAATAAAATTACTGCTCAATATGATTAAATATCTCAGTTTTCAAAATAAAATTGAATGCAGATAGTTTTGTTTAATGGTGGACTGTTCATGTATAGGGAGAACACTCTCCACACTCTGAAGCTGAGGAGGAATCAGTCCAGTGGTGGATTCAGCAGGCCACTGGTCACAGAACTGGATCCAGATGCTCCAATCAGACAGAAGAGACCACTGGCAGACCTGGACCGAGAGGACGACACTCGCCTGCTCAAAAACCTCTTTAACCTCATACGAGCTGGCATGACTGATGAGGTGTGTGTTTTCTGATGAGGATTGTTATTAGGGATGGGCATTCTGAGTCATTTTATAGTTAAATATTGTAACACTACAAAACAAGCAATTGATTACGTGATGTTTGTGACCAAACCAAAACAACTTCATATTACTGATAACAATTTCAAAACGTGCTTTTGAAAATATTTTTGTATTTGTTATGTAACTGCAGGTTCTGTTTTGTTTTTTGTTTTTTTTTCTTCAGAAGCAGAGAACTGATTACTGAAAATGACACTGTGTATCTTTACATCTCTCTGTGTATGTGTGTGTAGGCTCAGAGGTTGTGTAAGCGCTGTGGTCAGGCCTGGCGTGCTGCCACTCTGGAAGGCTGGAAACTGTATCATGACCCCAACATCAATGGAGGTCAACACACACATACTAACCAACATTTAACTACTTTAATATTATTTTTTAATGTTAAATAGGACTTAAAGGGATAGTTCAAACAGAATTGACAATTCTGTCATTGATTACTCACCCTCATGTCATTCCAAACCCATAAGACCTTTGTTCACCTTCGGAACACAAATTAAGATATTTTTGATGAAATTCAAGAGCTTACTGACCCTGCATAGACAGCAATGCAACTGACACATTCAGTGCCCAGAAAGGTAGCAAGAACATTGTTAAAAGAGTCCAGTGGCATTAGTTGTGCAACATGAATTTTAGCTGCGAGAATGCTTTTTGTGTCCAAAGAAAACAAAAACAGCTCCTGTCTTATAAGACGCATCCCAGAACACAAATTAAGATACTTTTAGTGATGCTTCAAAAAGTACATAAAGACCTAGTAAACACAATCTGTATGACTTAAGTGGTGTATTTGAAGTGTTCTGAAGAAGACAAGAATGCCGTATATGATGAACCGATTTGATTTAGGGTTTTATTCACATATAAACATTGATTAATACACATGTATAGAACACATCAGATATGGCAAATGTCAGTGTGTTAGAACCAAGGAGATTTGTATGGGTATAGAATGACAAAAGGGGGAATAATTGAAGGCAGAGTACACATTTTTAGGTAAACTGTCCCATAAATTAATTATTTTAATATAACTATATGTCTTCATCCATGTTATAAACCAGTGCGATGCATAATTTGGATGGTCTTGAACTCCTGTTCAGGATTTTAACTTTTTGAAAAAAATTGTAAACATTCCTAGTAATTACTGTAGTAAATATCTGTTTTCTTTGTAGTAATCTGTATTGAATTGATAAAAAGTTGTTCTTTATGAGTGCAGTCTTTTAAAATAATTTTCAAAATCCAGTCATCATAATTGACTTAAAGTGGTAGTTCAACCAAAATTAACCCTCATATTGTTCCAAACCTGTAACGCCTTAATTTTAAGAATACAATTGAAGATACTTTTTATCAAATCCGAGAGCTTTCGGACCCTGCATAGACGGCAACGCATCTGACACATTCAAGGCATAGAAACTTTTTTTTTTTTTTAAGGAAAGGTTAATTTGTGTTTTGAAGATGAACGTAGGTCTTAGAGGTTTGGAATGACATGAGGGTGAGTAACAATGACAGAATTGTCATTTTTGGGTGAACTATCCCTTTACATGCATTCATTGGTCAGTCAGAGTGAATCCTGTTGTTTTTCTGTGCGTGTTGGTGTTCAGGAGGTGGAGAGCTTCAGGCAGTGGAGGGGAATCCTCATCGAAGTGTGTGGAAGGTTTGCTGTTGGAGAATGGCAGAGGAGGTGAGAAAAAACTGTTGTCTACAAGCGGGTGCTAAGTTGTCTGTAGTGAAATTTGAGGGAAAAAATTACTAAATGTATTTTAATGATGATGGTAATTTGAGTTAAAAAAAAAAAAGTCAATTGCCAATTTTACCTTTGCAATTAATGTCAATATGTTGTCTTTTATAATACAGTTGAAATGTCTGTAAACTTAATACACAGCTTCTGTTTGAGTTACTCTGATTAAGGTTCTGCTTTGTTTTGCTGTTTCAGGAGCAGTTCAACAAATATGAAAGAGCTATCTATGCTGCACTGAGTGGAAACCTCAAACATGTAAATAGTCATCAAGCTGTTTTTACAATTTCTTTCATTCTTGCTCTTGTTTTTAGTCATTATTTGAAAATGTCCTCATTTCCTGTAGCTTTTACCTGTGTGTGAGTCATGGGAGGACACAGTGTGGGCATATTTCCGGGTGATGGTGGACACTTTGGTAGAGCAGGAGATCTGTTCTTCTGGTCTGGGCAGTGAAGAGCTGGAAGAGCTGCCCAGAGAGTTCCTGGAGACCAAGTATGTCTATAAACGCCTGCTTTCCATCATATATTCGTTCTTCATGTCCTTTTCCAGTAAATTATTATTACATGTTGTGGCTTTTTTAGTTGGACATTGGAGAAAGTCTTTGAAGAGCTTCAAGCAGCAGAATCCAAAGTGAGAATGAATAAATGAGGTTTTATTTGTAATAGACTAAATTGATTTATTTTTTGATGTTTACGCACATGTGTTATGTTGACAGAGGGTTCTGGATGCAACCAAGGAACATTACCATGTGATTCAGAAGTTTGTCATTCTTGGAGACTATGATGGTATGCTTTGAGAACAAATATATTTGGAAGAAGGTTTTTGTTTTAAAACACAAAGTTTAATGTTTGACTTGTGTTGAAAGGTCTTCTGGAGGAGTTCAATGATTGGTTGGGGAGAAGCACACCTTTGCCAACTCATCTGCTGCGGTTCATGTCACATTTGGTGTTGTTTTATCGCAGTTTGGGCATGCAACTCAAGGTACATATATTATAGGCATATATTTTTTTTTGTTGCTTTGTGTGTCTAGCTTATTGCTTGTACAGACAAATATATTCAAATGTTTGATTCAGACTCACCATTGTGATCTGTGTTTGTCAGGAGGAGGTGTGTGTAGATGTCCTGAAGGCCTACATCTCCCTGCTAGTAAAGGAAAAGCAGGTGGATCTCATTGCGTTCTACGTCAGTCACCTTCCTGCTGACATGGCTGTGTCACAATACGCTCAGTTCCTGGAAGAAGTCACTGAGACTGAGCAGCGCAAACAATGTCTGGAGCTGGCAACACAAGCCGGTGAGGTCAAAGTGTCTTGTATCATAACAGAAACGGTTTACTTTGTAATAATGACAGACTATATATTACATGTTTATTACACTGTTATTAAATACTTATTACAATGTTTGTGGTGTTTAGGTTTGGACGTGGCAGCGATCACAAAAACAGTAGTAGAGACCATCAGAGAGAGAGACACAGATGAGTTTGCCCACCATGATTTGACGCCTGCTCTGGATACTGCAACTACAGCGGTACTAAAAAAAAATCAACTGTTAATTTATAAATTTAGTTCAAATTAGCAATAGAATTAACTTAAAACTCTTCATTTATTCACACAGGAGGATCAGCAGAAGATCGATGTCATTGACTGGCTGGTGTTTGATCCTGCCCAGCGAGCTGAAGCCCTCAAACAAAGCAATGCCATCATGAGGAAGTTCTTAGGTGAGACATATATATATATATATATATATATATATATATATATATACATTTTTGTTAAAAAAAAAGTTGTTTATAATGAATGCATCTTTTAAAAACAATTTATTTTTAATGATGCTGGATCACAAATAAAAATGTGTGTGTATATACTGCCGATCAAAAATTTGGGATTCTCTTATGCTTTTTAATGCTGCATTTATTTGATCAAAACAGTAATATTGTGAAATATTATTACAGTTTAAAATAATGGTTTTCTATTTTAATATTTGTGATGCACAGCCATTACTCCAGTCTTAAGTGTCACATGATCCTTCGGAAATTGTATATATATTTATGTGTGTGTGTGTGTGTGTGTGTGTGTGTGTGTGTGTGTGTGTGTGTGTGTGTGTGTGTGTGTGTGTGTGTGTGTGTGTGTGTATGTATATAATATATATATATATATATATATATATATATATATAATTTTTTTTTTTTTTTTGGAACCTGTGATACTTTTTTCAGGGTTCTTTGGTGAATAAAATGTATAAAAGAACAGCATTTATTCAAAATAGGAATACTTTCTAAGATTACAAGTATTTGCTATCACTTTTTTATCAATTTCACACATCCTTGGTGAATAAAAGTATTAATTTCTTTTACAAAAAGAAATAATAAAAATGTACTGACTGCAAACTTTTATATATTGTTAACAGAAGATTTCTATTTTAAATAAATGCTGTTCTTTTCAACTTCTTATTTAAGAATTCTGAAAAAAAAAATCACAGGTTGCAACAAAATAATAAGCAGATTAAGTGTTTTTAATGTTGATATTAGAATGATTTCTAATGGATCATGTGATACTGAAGACTGGATTAATGACGTAAATTCATTGTTGCATCACTGGAATAAATTGTATTTTAATATATATTCACATAGAAAACAGATATTTTACATTTAAAATAATATTTCACAATATTACTGTATGTTCTAGATTTTTTATCAAATAAATGCAGTCTTCATGAAATTTCTTTAAAAAAAAAAAAAAACCTTAATCTCATTGATCCCAAACATTTTAACAGCAGTATATAGATTACTCCTAGGTCTTGGTTAGGTCAGTTAGCTTAGATTAGCAACGTTGGCATTTCTTTATTCACGTCTAATATTTCTCATTCACCGTAGCAACTAAGAAGCATGATGCTGCTAAGATGGTGTTTGCCAAAGTGCCAGAAGATTCCATGCGGGAAATCTATCGCCAGCGGGAAGAGCAGGGCATGGACACGCCCCTTCCTGCTGAGGAGGAGAATGCAGTTCGTGAGCATCTGTGCATTCGTGCCTATCTGGTGAGGAGCTGCATCTTTGTGCAACACTGTTATGAACGTAGTTACAGAGACATGATCTTACTGTGAGCCACTTTGTTTTTGTCCCCCCGTAGGAAGCTCACGAAGCATTTAATGAGTGGTTCAAGCACATGAACTGTCCTCCTGTGAAACCCACAGCACCTGCTCAAGCAAAGTTTACAGAGAAGGTGGCCCATGAGATGAAAGAAGCAGAGTACAAGGTCAGAACAGACCGTCCACACAGTGCCAACTACTACTTTGTAGTGAACGCTTCTGGCTTTTATCTTTAATGGCTTGTCTTTGTCACTTCCTCCAGATCGAGTACGAGAACTGGCAGGGGCGTCTGGGAGCATTGACGGAGGATGTGAAGGAGAGGATTTATAATGTGCTGCTGTTTGTAGATGGAGGCTGGATGGTGGATGTCAGAGAGGTGAATAGGTTCTCTGTTAATTTACAGTTTAAGCAAACACCACATTTTATATATATATATAATTTATTTATTTATTTATTTTTTTGTACAGGATGCTGAAGAAGACTCTGAGCGCTCTCATCAAATGACTCTGCTGCGGCGTTTGTGTCTGCCAATGATGTCTTTTCTTCTATTAACCGTACTGCAGCGCACTGAACGCCACAAAGAGAGTCTGCGTCTGGCTGACATCATCGCATCTGACCAACACAGACTCTATGAGGTGTGATGTCAAAATCCTTTAAAGAATGATTGTAAATGTAGACATGTGTATCTCATGTCAGTAAGACAATATTGACTCATTTTGCTTGAGATCTCTTCTGATAACACACAGTTGAGGTCAAAAGTTTACATACACCTTGCAGAATCTGCAAAATGTTAATTATTTTTCCAACATAAGAGGGATCATACAAAATGAATGTTATTTTTTATTTAGTACTGACCTTTTTTTTGTTTGGTGAATAGTTCATGAATCCCTTGTTTGTCCTAAACACTGAGGACAACTGAGAGACTCATATGCAACTCTTAAAGCATTGTTTTTCCTACTGAAGCATCAGTGAGTATTTGAACCTTCTGTAATAGTTCCATATGAGTCCGTCATTTGTCCTTAGTGTGAAAAGATGGATCTCAAAATCATACAGTCATTGTTGGAAATGGTTAAAATACACAAAAATCATGAGAAACTAAAAAATTTGTGGGACCTGATGGACTTTTCTGAAGAAACAGCAGGCAGTTTAACTGTTCAGGACAAACAAGGGACTCGTGAACCACTATCACCAAACAAAAAAACAGCTGTGGATCATTCAGGTAACAACACAGTTCTAATCAAGAGTATTGTGGGCTATATGTAAACATCTTTTATATGAAATATCTTATTCAGGTCAGTACTAAATAAAAAATAATGTGCATTATGTATGATCCCTCTTATTTTGGTAAAAAAAAAATAACATTTTGCAGATTCGGTAAGGTGTATGTAAACATTTGACCTCAACTGTAAGTGCTCATGTTAAATGTGCTGCTGTCTTGTTTTAAATGCATTCGTCTGAACCGTCTTTCTCTGTCAGGTTTTCTCTAAAGAAGAGCTGCAGAAGTTTCTCCAGAAGATGAGGGAATCCTCTCTACTCCTGCTGGATAAAGGTCTGGATCCACTTGGATATGAGATTCAGCCCTAGACACTGTTTGCTTCTCACGCTGTTTATGTCCTCAGAAAAAAGTAAACGCTTTGTAATTTTGTATTTGAATAAAGATGAGTTGTTTTGAATTCGGTGAATTGTTTAAATGGAGATGCGTTTTATGAGTCATACTGATTTTTCATTGTCTTTAAGAGTCTGTGCAAGTAATGCACAGGGACATATATGATAGACCAACATTAGGCTTGTGAATGAGCAATATTTGTAAAAATTTGTGCTGTATAGGTGAGACACGGGTTGGTTTTCACACTTTTTTTTTTTCTCTTCAGAGTGTTTTTCTGAAAGTTGTAAAATACCATGGTAGTCTACTTTTAAGTGCTTTAAGTGCCTTCTTGTTAGTTATTTTGCAAGATAACTTAAATTCTTTAGCACTTGCAAATATTTAATATAACAAATCATATTCTTTACTGTCAATTTTAATTAAAAAAAATGTGTTTTTCCGCTCTTTAATGTGGCGTGAGATCACTATTCACCTCAGTTCAAGTGACATGGGATTCAATCTTTTCCTCTTTTCTACAAGTTAGTTACAGCACAAAATAAACAAATGAATATCAGAAGAAAAAAAAGTTGAAAAAAAAAAATCAAAACAACTTAAAATAAATATCTCGTGTAGCCTAATCAATCAGTGTTTCAAAAATCATCAAGAAACAGCTTGTAACAGTATTTACCTCAGAAACATCAACAATCTAACTGCCAACATTGTTTTATTATTTTCATAAATCAGTCCGTTAACCGCCACAGACCACGTAGGTGGAATTTTCACATTGATTAACTTTATTCAGCAATATAACACAACTTTAGTCTTGTAATATTGACTTTATTCTAAAATGTATGTATTTTGGCACTAAAATGTTGCCATATTTACTAACCTAACGTTACTTAATGCAGACACGCTCTTGCCACAGAGGCCCAAAATGCAAAAAGGCGGATTTTAGTTGCAATTAAATTAATTCTCTTGACTTTCTTTACCAATTTCTTTCGTAAATCACTGATGTAGTGTGTGTGTGTGTGTGTGTGTGTGTGTGTGTGGTGAGGGGTGTGACACTGCGATTGACAACAGGAGTGTGTGGTGGTTATTTTGTCTAACCAAATAAGCTTTAATGGTTTATACTAGCAAACCCAACCCTTTCCTTGCACTTCATTAGTAATGGTTGTTAATCATTGTTAACACATGCTATAAACCATATTTATGAGTAGATGGAAATCAAATACATATTGTAAGTAATGAGGAAAATAAATGAACGAAGCGTTCAAAAAACATAATCATATCCAGTGAAAGGCAATAAACCCAGAGCTGAAACTGAATGATTCTTGTGTTGTTGTCTTGATTTAAACACTTTAAAGATCATGGTTCAAATCCTGCAAGATATAATGCAAACACTTACTTGTTTACATAAACTTAAAATGTGTGACCCTGGACCACAAAACAGTCATAAATAGCACGGGTATATTTGTAGCAATAGCCAACAATACATTGTATCGGTCAAAATTAGGATATTAATTAAAGATCATGTTCCATGAAGGTATTTTGTAAATTTCCTACCGTAAATATATATATATAAACTTAATTTTTGATTAGTAGCTAATATTGCTGAGAACTTAATTTGGATTTTCTCGCTATTTTGATTTTGCAACCGCAGATTCCACATTTTAAAATAGTTGTATATCGGCCAAATGTTGTCCTATCCTAACAAAACACATCAATGGAAAGCTTATTTATGCAGGTTTTCAGAATGCAGGTAAACATTTTAATGCAGACTATAATGCAATTCAGTTATCTAACGAATTCTTACTTAGAAATGTGCTTTACGTGTTTTACTACGTAAGAAATCGCTCCAAACCTGTGCGAATCATTCAGACTGAATCGCGAATCGATTCAAACTGGTTTCCTGAATGCTGACCCTTATGACAGATTCATTCATTAAAAAGAACCGATTCAAAAGAATGATTCATTCGCGAACAGGGCATCGTTGGTTCCAATTAGAAACAGCTGGCAGAAAAAAAGAACAAAAAAAACTTTTCCAACCATAGTGACAGAAAGTGAAGTAAAAAAAAAAGATGTCTAAGTCTTATAACAGTTGTCACAACAACGTCCAATCGAGGCGCGAGTTCATCCGTCAAAACTTAATTAAACGACGCAAGCTTTATAGGCTGCGTGAGTGGAAAGCATTTGAGGCTACAGAGCTGATAAGGTGAAAGACCTAACCTGCAGATGGCACACAACTCATACAGTATCGACTACGCCTAAGTAAGTGAAAAAAAAAACATACGGAAATGATTTTGGTTATGCGGTTGTCACTGGTTCACGCTGTATACACAAGGCTGTGTAAATGTAATGTGGCTTGACACGAAACATTATTTGGTAACACTTTACAATAAGGTTCATTAGTTAACATTAGTTAACCACGTTAGTTAACATGAACTAATAATGAACTGCACTTGTACAGCATTTATTAATCTTTGTTAATGTTATTTTTAACATTTACTAATACATTATTCAAATCTTGTTAACATTAGCTAATGCCCTGTGAATTAACATAACATCATGGTTGGTTCATGTTAGTTAATAAATTAACTAATGTTTAACTAATGAACCTTATTGTAAAGTGTTACCCATTATTTTAAACAATACTGGACAAAATTACAACAGTAAAACAATTACACGATGCAAATCATTACATAAAAACACGGTCAGCTAGTTTAAACTGGAAGTAGCTGTTTTTTAGACCAGACTGACCAGCTAAAGAAGTAGTCAAAACCCTTCTAAAACCAGGCTGGACAACCAGGTAAGGCTGGTTTTAGTTTTGTTTTTTCTGTCTAACCCAAAACATAAATGATGGCTAATTAATATCAATATTCTCTATTTCTGTTAATGAAAAAGCAGCAAAATAACTAAAAACTACAAGTCAAAAAAGATTTAGATCTGCAATTCAAATAGATCTGAGTTCAAAATGTTAAAGCACACCATATTCTGCAGTGTGTATTTGTAGAGTTGCTCTGCTTAACAGTAATCAATAAATAAACATAGGCGGAACTAACATATACCTCTAAAAACATGAAATCAATACCTACCTCCAGTAAACAGCTGTTAAGAGTGGAAGAGAGGCATTATGGGAGGCTAATGGGATGAGTAGGTGATTGATCTGCAGTGCAGATGGGAATTGTGTGAGGTTCAAAGTCAAACTCATCAGACTGCTGCAAGAATGACATTTTGTAGAGACACTAATACACTGCTACTGACGCTTCTTGTAGCAGTAATGAATTAATCAGTCAAAGCAAATTTGCATAATTAAGAGTGCTGCTGTTTTGAACAAATTGGTAGTAGCCTATGTCAGTTGCTTTGTCTGTTTGCGCACCATCAGTGCAAAAATCAGTCATTATTTTAAGTCTCACAATAACGATGTTGCATTAAAAAAAAAGGATGTGTTTAGAAAAGCAGTAAGATGTTTTTCAACATTGATATAATGATTGAATGATTTCTGAAGGATCATGTGACACTGAAAACTGGAGTAATGATGCTGACAATTCAGCTTTGCCATCACAAGAATAAATTGCATTTTAAAATGTATATTTAGGTATGAAACATTTATTTTAAATTGTATATTTATTTTAGAATATTACTGTCGTAAAAAAACAAAACAAAGTAAAACCATTTAAGATGTGCTTTTTACAGGAAAACAAGTTATTTATTTATTTATTTCCACACATTTATTAGCAAACTGTAGTTTTCTTATTTTAATAAAGCAAAAGAAGTATATTTTTCAATAAAACAAAAATAAAATAATGGGGTAAAAAAGCTTAAGAACTAATACTCTTAAGTTTGAAGTGAAATTATCTTATTGTAAGGATGTACTTTTTTTTTTTTTTTTTTTAGTCATCATAAATAAATCAAATATTAATTTTATTTATAATTGTATTTAACCACAGAAAACATGTGACCTAAATAAATAAACAGACCATTTCCCTTATGCATAAATATGTATAAAATGTATAAATAATTGTAAAAAAAAATAAAATGTATAATTTATTTATTTATTTATTTTTTTTAATGAAACCAAAAAAGTTTATTTTTTAATAAAACAAAACTAAATAATGGGGTAAGAACAATTCAAGAACTGATACTTAAGTATATCTGTATATATTAAGTTTATAATGAAAGTATCTTATTTTTTATGTAAATTTATTTTTTTTACTGTAAAATGAAAAATTAACTATAAGTAAATCAAATATTAATTGAAATTATTTTATTCATTTTAATTTATTAATTCCAGTAACTAGAGAGTTTTCAGTTCAGCTTCTGATTTAAAGCAAAATAAGTTTGTTTTCAGAATGTATTCATTATTATCTTAATTTTGATTTAATTGTCCTATTTTCATGTATAATATAAGAATTTTAGACGGTATTTAAACCATTTTAGATGTGTTTTTTTTTTAAGGGAAACAGGTCAAGTTATAATATTATTTCGGCATATATATATATATATATATATATATAAGACAAAAAAAGTTTCTTTGTTAATATAACAAGAATAAAATAATGGGGTAAAAAGCTTGAAATTCAAGAACTAATACTCTTAAGTTTGTACTGAAAAGAGTTCCCTTTTTTTACTGTAAAATGAAAAAAGTAATTAGTAAATCAATATCAATTTTATTTTAATATATAAAATAAGAGCCTTGTGCACTATTAAAACAGTTTTAGGTGTTGTTTAGATGTCAAGTTCTAATATTAAATATTTATTTATTTATTTATACACATTTATCAACAAACTGTATTTTTTTCATCTTATTTTAATAAAAACAAAAAAAAGATTATTTGTGAGTAAAACAAAAAATAAGTAAGAGCTTGAAAGTGAAAAACTTTTATATCTAAAGTTTGCACTAAAAGTATCTTGCTTTTAAGATGTTCAAAATGTACTTAATTATAAGTAAATCAAATATTACATTTCTTTATTTATTTTATTTTATTCCAATATAACTAAAGAGTTTTCAGTTCAGGTTCTGATGTCACAGATAAAAATCATATGATTGAATACATCATGTGTACATCACCTTAAGTTCAAATATGGCATACTTGTAAAATCGAAATAAGCACAGAGAACAACATGAAATAAATAAGTAAATAAATAATACTTTGACCTGTTTTGCCTTAAAAAAAAACATAACTACTGTATAAGATATACTTATTTTATATAGTAATACAGGGGTTTGTTTTCAGAAAAGTAATCATTATCTTCATTTTGCTTTAAATCTAGTGTAATAAGATATAAAATAAGTATCTTATACAGTATTAAAACAATTTTAGGTGTTTTTAAGGGAAAACAGGTCACCTAGTAATGTAAGAATTTATGTATTTACTCATTTATTCCTTATTTAAATAAAAAAAAATATATATATATAATAATAATAGGGTAAGACAGCTTGAAGCTTTCTGTTTGCACTGAAAATATCTTATTTTAAAGATGTTACTTTTTTACTGTAAAATAAAAAGTAAGTATAAGTAAATCAAATAATAATTTAATTCATTTATTTGTTTTATTTTGCAAACTCAAGATAAGCACAAAGAACAACGTGGCCAAAAAATAAATAAATAAATACATAAAATCAATTACTGAAACACTCTTGGAGGAAGACTGTTCATTATTGTCAGAGCACTGTGCAAGATGTGCAGGACGGAAGATTAAAGCACTATCTTCCTGATAGTGATCCACAACCTGTCCTGTGGGTTGTTGTCCATGTAAGCTGAGAAACCCATCTAAGTTGAAATCACTCACTCTGACAGGAGGCGAATTGCTTGCCAGGAAGTAAGAGTACAGTGAACCCTGGTGTATCAGCAATACGGGGGCGTTTCTTAATCTAGATCCAAACAAACACAGCAGATTCTCCTGCTCTTAAATCAGCAGACGTTTGACAAGTTTGTTAGGTTTGTTAACAAGACTGTCTCCCAGGGGGTTGGTTGAGCACTCTTCATTTAGTGTTAATAAGGGTTGTACTGCTTCTTGGCTAAATAGATAGACATGTTTGATCTCACCACATGAAATGTTAAAGAACGTCCTGTGTGTTTGAGCAGCCTAACTAGAAAAGACTGTTCATTTAAAAGTGTTAATTTAGGGTGCATGAAAAAAACGAAAGCAGATAGGCCTTTTAAATCTCCATATTTGTGAGTAATGAGGCAGAATAAAGAGCTGTCCAAGAGGGGAACATTAAGACAGAAACACACTTACAGGAAATGACAATGAAGGCGTCTCAGTATGTGATGCTCCATCTTCTAAAAAGATCATGTTTAGTCTGCTCTTAAAAAAAGTTTGCTCACTCGTGATAATTAACAATGTTAGTCATGAATATACCATTCATTACATGATGATTATTTATTTCTTAATTTGTATATTTATTATTTTATTTCAAATAAATTATGTTCTTTTGAACTTTGTATTCAGCAAATGTTCTAGAAAAAAATTATTTATTAAAATGTATTACAATGTTTAGAAAAACAGCAAGCAGCACAACTGCTTTCAACACTGATGATTATAATAAATGTTTCTTAGGCAGCAAGTTGTCGTATTAGAATGATTTCTGAAGTATGTGAAACTGAAAACTGGAGTTGTGCTATTGAAATTTGGCTTTGCCATCAGGAATAAATCACAAACATAGAAAACATTTATTTAAAATTCTATTATTAGTTCAGAATGTTTCTACTATATTTAAAATCAGATTTGCGAAATGTAAACTTGAAAACACCCAGTTTTCTTAGAATTTTGTCACTAGGAGCAACTCTTTGTACTAAGAATTTTCATGAATACGGACTTTTTTTCTCATAATTGCAACATAATCTAACAAATTCTCAGAAATGCGTGATATAAACTCGCAATTGCAAGTTATAAAGTCAGAATTGTGAAATATAAGCTCACAAATCAGACTTTTTTTCTTTCTTAGAATTTCGAGGTATAAACTTGCAAATCTGTTTTTTTTTTCTCAGAAATTCATGATATAACCTCGCCATTGCAAGTTATAAAGTCTGAATTGTGAGATATAAATTCACAATTCTGAGGAAAGTCAGAATTGCGAGATATAAACTCACAAATCAGACTTTTTTTCTCAGAATTGCATGATATAAATACGCAATTACAAGTTATGAAGTCAGAATTGTGAGAGATACACTCACAAATCAGACTGTTTTTCTCAGAATTGCATGATATAAATACGCAATTGCGAGTTATAAAGTCAGAATTGCGAGATATAAACTCACAAATCAGACTTGTTTTTCTTTTTCAGAATTTATAAAGTTATAAACTTGTGAATCAGATTTTTTTTTCTCAGAAATTCATGATATAAACTCACAATTGTGAGTTATAAAGTATGACTTGCGAGACATAAATTCACAATTCTAAGGAAAAAGTCAGAATTGCGAGATATAAACCCACAAATCAGACTTTTTTTCTCAGAATTGCATGATATAAATACGCAATTGCGAGTTATAAAGTCAGAATTGCGAGATATAAACTCAAATTAGATTTTTTTTTTCTCAGAATTGCGTGATATAAACTCACAAATCTGATATTTTCTTAGAATTAGGTGATATAAACACAATTGCGAGTTATAAAGTCAGAATTGCGAGATATACACTCAAATATATATTTTCTCAGAATTGCATGATAACTCACAAATCTGATACTTTTCTTAGAATTGAGTGATATAAACACAATTGCGAGTTATAAAGTCAGAATTGCGAGATATACACTCAAATATATATATATTTTTTTCTCTGAATTGCGTGATATAAACTCACAAATCTGATACTTTTCTTAGAATTGGGTGATATAAACACAATTGCGAGTTATAATGTCAGAATTGCGAGATATACACTCAAATATAATTTTTTTTTTCTCAGAATTGCGTGAAATAAACTCACAATTGTCAGTTATAAAGTCAGAATTGAGTCACAATTCTGAGAAATAAAGTCATTGCGAGATATAAACTCTTTATAAATTCTTACTTTTTTCTCTGAAGTTTCTCGCAATTGTAAATTGTTTTTTTTTTCAGAATTGTGAGTTTATATTCAATTCTGACGTTATAAAATGCAAATGTGAGTTAAGTCAGAACTGTAAAATATAAACTGAGAACATATCAGTCATATCAGTTGTTAACATTAACTAACATATACTAACAATGAACAATATGTTTTTACACCATTTATTAATCTTTGTTAATGATAGAAAAAATGTTCATGTGAATGTACAGTACATTAACTAATGTTAACAGATACAACTTTAAATGTTAATGCATTAGTAAGTTACTTAATTTTAACTAAGAGTATAAAATGCTATAGAAATATTGTACATGTTAAGTAATATTGTCAGTTAATTGAAACTTCAGTGTAACGTTTTATGTATTGTTCTGTGTGTGATGTTTTGGACTAACCCTTTCATTGATGTAACCCTTAAAACCAGACTGCCAGAAGGTTACTATAAATGCATGTGCCCGCTGTGCACCGTTTTCCTGATGCCCCAGGGATGGTGTTGGCCCTGGCGGCTTGGGCCCGTCATCACTGCTTGCAGCCGTATTTAGATTTTGTAATTCACAAAAAAAGTCAGAATTGTGAGAAAAAAGTTGCAATATCGTTTTTCTAAATTTTGAGGGCTTCCATACAAAAAAAGACCTAAACTTTTCAAACTGTAGTGTATAAGCATAAATTCTTATGGTAATATAACATTATTTAATTGATTTGATTTATGATCAAAAGAGAAAAAAATATGTGCAAGGTATTTGTATCATGATGTTTTTTTATTGTACATACAATAGTTTCTTTCTTGTATAACATTTGGACTGCAAATCTTTAGTACTGTTTCAAATGATAAATGGGTCTCTGGATCATTTCCAGTGACAGCATCATGTCGTCTGATTGCTCCCACTCTCTTCTGGATGAGTGTGCATTCAGCCTAATGTGTTGATTACTGACTCCATGACTCCCATTAAAGAGCTTTGCTTTCCCACACAGGAAACAGCAGAGCCCCTGAAAATTAATTAATCCCACAACACATGCTTTAAGACTCTTCATTAATGCACGCTCTTAGAAAAATATATATTTGACCATTAACACCTTTAAATTATTTAATGACTTCAGTACTTAACCTGAAATGCTTATGTTTGATGTCTGCTATATTAGCCATGTATCCATAAAAAAAACAACCTCATAAAGTGTGTGTATACGAAAACCCTCAAGAATTTGTTGAACAAATCTTTCCTCCTGTTTCCATTGGGTGGCGCTGTGAAACAGGACAGCATGTTCCACTCAATAAATCAGAATGAGGAACAGCTTGGGGTTTGTCCTTTTATTTCGAAATTGAGAGGGTGTGAAGTTGCTGATTGCTTTGACCTGACCTGCGTAAGTTGTTTCCCATTGCATAATTGGACAATTTCTTGAACACAGTTGTTGTGTGTCAAGAGAACATAATGTCCTATGGCAAAATTTACTTGCCAGAATCCTGAAAATAAGATTTAAACATGAACATAATATAGTCATCCATATATAGCATTTCTCATCCTTATAAATTAAGTTAAGAGTTTCTGAAAGCAGCATGTCTAAATGACCAATTAACTGATTAAATATATATGACGGAGCTCTAGTGCTGCTCACCATCATCCATTAAGTGCTTAAGCAGTGGTCCTGCTTCATGTGGTGGGCTGGAAAACACACATGACCGGAGGACAGATGCTACTTTGCTAACTGAGCATTGACCTGCTCAATATTCATCAGCCATGTTTATCTGATCACATCAGTTATTAGTTGTTGTAGGTTGAAATGGCGCAACCAAAGATTCTTGGAGTGCTGACCAGAATGATGGCATGATGAGCATTTTTGTTTGTGTAACAGCATTGTATTTTCCTCTTCCTTGTTTACAGACGCAGGAGTGTTTGTAGGCGGCTGCTCTGCATATAAATTGCATCTTCGTGTCACAGTATGAACTCAGACTCAGAAATGTAGGCCATGCTTTAGATGATTCATGCAAGAACTCTCAGCGTTCTGCCCACAGAATCTCTCGATTCGGTTAAACAACATAAACATCTGCCCCAGCAAACACATGCTGCTATATCCAGACAGTCATCGTTCTGTGATAGAATGCATAAATATAACAGATAGTCGTTGTTTGTTTTCAGATTTGAGCCGAGACTGAATGTCTAAAGACGCAGGATGTGCGTTCACTGTGAGGACATTGCGTAAGTGTACCAGTTGAAACTGTTGGTCATGTGTTCCTACAGTAAATGTCATTTAAGGTTTCAGGCTTGTATTTTCGTATAGTGCTGCTGTTCAAATGTTTAGAGTCTGTAAGATTGAAATTAATGTGTTTAATGGATCAAAAGTGACTAAGAAATGCGACTCTTCATTGTAAAAAATTGTTTAAAATAAATGCTGAAGAAGGAAAAAATGAAACCTTAAAAAAACATCTATCACAGTTTCCACAAATATGTTAAGTGGCACAGCTGTTTTCAACATTGTTAATAATAAGAAATGTTTCTAGAGCACAAAACTAATATTTTAGAATGATTTTTGAATAGTGACACTAAAAAAGTTTTGCCATCACAGGAACAAATTACATTTCACAATTTGTTAAAATAGAAAATGGTTACTGTGGATATTTTAACAATATTACTATTAAAAATAATAAAATAAAATAAAATTTTAAAAAAAGTCAAAAAGACCCACCCTGTAGTATATAAATTAAACTACGTTAAAAATTACAAATAAAATATAAAAAGACCCTCCCTGTAGTCTGATATTTTGGTTCTTAGATATGGCTATCAAATCAACTAAACTAAGCTGAAAAATGTAAAATAGAATAAAATGAAGAAGAAAAAAAAAATCCCTGTAGTGTAGTCTATATGACATTTTGGTCCTTAGATATGGCTATCAAATCAACTAAATGAAGCAAAAAATATATATAAATAAATAAATGAATAAAAAAACTAGGAAAAAATACCCTCCCTGTAGTCTATATGATATTTTGGTCTTTATATACAGTATGACTATCAACTAAACTAAACCAAAGAAAATGAAATGCCATAAAAGGCAAAAAGATTATAAAATAAGCTAAAATAAAATAACATAAAAAAAGCAGAAAGACTCACCCTGTAGTCTATATGATATTTTGGTCCTTAGATACAGTGCGGCTATCAACTAAACTAAGCAAAAAAAAAAAAAAAGTAAATAAAATTAAATTAAAAAGGAAAAAAGACCCTCCCTGTACTCTACATGAAAATGTGGTCCTTAATAAAAGACTAGATAATTAAAATAAAATAAAAAAGACCCACCACGTAGTCTATATGATATTTTGGTCCTTATATATATATATATATATATATATATATATATCAAATCAACTAAACTAAGCTAAAATATATATATATATATATATATATATATATATATATATATATACAATAAGATGATTTAAAAATAAAATAAATAAATAAATTAAATTAAATAGCACAAAGACCCACCGTGATATTTTGTTCCTTGGAAATAAAATAAACACCCTGTAGTTTATTTTATTTTATTTGTGTTATTTTTTTATTTTTGATGATTTAAAAAAAAAAATAAACATCAAATTAAATAAAATGGCACAAAAACCCACCCTTTAGTCTATATTTTGGTTGTAGATATGGCTATCAAATCAACTAAACTAAAAAAAAATGAAATGAAATGAAATAAAATAAACACCCTGTAGTCTATATGATATTTTGGTCCTTAGATATGACTATCAAATTAATTAAAACTAAACATTTTTACATAAAATAAAAAAATAAAAAAATAAATGTAGTCTATATGACATTTTGGTCCTTAGATATGGCTGTCAGCATAAGTATCCACCTTTTTTAAGCGGAAGTAGGTGGTTTTCTGGTAATGTGTGAGACTTCTGGTTCATAAGCCACCATAGGGAAATAATGAGAAGAATAACCAGTAAACTGTAAAACTCTTTGCACTACAAACCATTGTGTTCATAATTAAGATAATACATTAATATGGTAAGATACACCAGTTGGCAGTATCAAGCAGGAAATTAGCTGTTTGTACAGATAAAACAGCTGGAAGGGGATGAGACTCAAAGCCAGACACATTAAATTTACAAAAGGCCGCACCTGTTCTTACGGAAAAAATAAGGTGGATATGAGAATTTTTAGTCCATTTTATTGTTGACCAGACAAAAAAAAAGTCAGTCTGACACATCTCTTTCAAGTGTTATTCATGTCTGTATGAATAATCTCTGCTTTTGTTGAGTTTTCTTTAAATGATATGTGCACTGCGCCTCTGTACTGAATACTAAAGCAGCAAGATGTGGGATGAATGTATGCGTAACATGAGAAATTAGCAATAAAGAGCATAAAAGGAGAGCGAGAATGAGAGTGAGAGAGAAAAACAAACCGATCACAGAGTGGGCGACAAAATCGTTTTGTGACCCACTTTAACTGTTTGCTGTCAGCTTGTTGAAAGTGATAACAGCCTCGATTCACTGTCGATGAATGTTCATTTTTTACTCTCTCTGTGCTTTAGTGCTATTTCCAGGTAGCGTTTTCTGAATCTGCTTAAGATTAGTCATTGTTCAACTGGCGTGAACCTCACTTGGCATCAAAAATCTGTTGAAGAATCATAATAGCCAACCATACGTACATGTGCATTTTTACGCATTGTCCGATGTCACAGTGAAAACATCAGCAGCTATTAATAACAGCCTGCTGAAGGCATCACCAGACCAAAGGAATATCTCTGTTGCTATGGAGTCCAGAGTTGATGACATCACGGGGCATGCGTTAATATGAAAGAAAGGCTGCTGCTTACTGAGAAAGAGAAGGTATCGTTACATGTGCATCAAACGCAGCTGACATAAATGTGTTGGGGTCTTTTAGGTTTGTGTGAATTATATCGAGTTATAATTTCTTTAGATTACCAAAGCTAAACTGAAACGCTAATTTGTGTGGCTGGATGTGCTGTTTACATGCTCTAAAGCGTCTTGCTTCGGTGGAAATGCTATCTATTAATCAAATTAATGCTTTACAACATGTCTAATTGCATGAGAAGGTCACTAATGGAAAACCTAATGCTTCTCGTCTCCCACGCTCAACAGAGAACACTGAGTGCTCAATGAATGCAACAATGAGACACACTCATGTGCCAAAGAAATTACTATCAATCAGTTTACAGTATAGGATTCACCGAAAGTGGTTATATAACTCGTTTTATGTGAGCCTGAAAGGAATAGTTCGAATGAAAATTAAAATGGTTTCATTTAGTTACATTCAATTGAACTATTTACTCCACCTCTCATGGAATCACAAATTTAGGAACACAGAGCAGTTTGGACGTTCTTCTGTTATATACAGTGAAAGTGGATGGGGACTGGGTCTGTTAAGTTATGAAGACACCTTCTGAAGAAATGTAATGGTTTAATGTGGGGAACAGAATCTTTGGAGTATAATGTCAAACAGCTTTGCTAGACTTAATGGAACATAGTACACTTTATTTTTATTTTGTTAATCGTTCTTTTATAGTGCTTTTTGGTGCTTGATCATTCCAGTCCCTATCCACTTTTCATGTTTGGAAAGAAAAATAAGCTAAAAAATAAAAATAAAAAAAAACTACAGCTACAAGCAGCGAGTACTGGGGTTATTTTTTTTTATTATTTGTAAAATCGCATTTTTCAAGGGTGTAAACAATTGGATATCCTTGGTTTTTCACACATACACATGATATTTATATCATACAATAGAACTTTGTTTTTAGAGCCACTGCTGTCAATTCAACCGTTAGCTAAATGTTTGAGAAGATCTGAAAAACCTAGAACTAGTCCTAGGTTTTTTGCTCAGTCTGGAAAAAAAAACATTGCACTGCAATTCTCTGGACTCTCTAGGTCAATAATTACCGGGGACTAAACGAAAACTCAAAACTTCACAAAGTGGTGAGCAAATACTTCCGAGGTCAGACCACAGCGGCTGCTATGATAGTCATAAACATTAAAATACATAATATTTCTATAGCAAATTACCATTACCAATGAAATCATTGATTTATTTTGTTACAGGCTTGATAAATAATGTGCAATGTCTTTTTTATTTGTGCCTAAATGCCTTAAACCGCTTGAATGCCGGTAACCACTGCTTGGAGCTCATTTTTTAATTTTTAATTTTTTTTAATCAAATGTAAATTTATTTTCCAGTCACATTTTCTAGGCATAATAAACATTACTTACACTATCAGAAAAACAAAATATATATTAAGCATTTTACACTTCAATTTAAACAACATGTATTTCATTTGTGAACTTTTGTTCTGCTATTCTTTTTAACACTGTAGTTAACTCTTATTTTTATTTTTTGGATTATCAGTAATCAAAGCTTGGTAAATATTGTTCACAGACAGAGATTTACTTCTAATTTCACCCAGCTGATTACCTACTAAAAACTCATATTCATGTTTTTTGTGCCATTTTAAGTCTTATTTTGATGTTTAAAAAAAGTGGTTATATATAAGTGTGTGAGTTGTTTACTTACTTTTTAAAACACAAGAGGTAGGATTATTGCATGAACCAATCACAGCTAAACAACATATCTAGGGCTGCCTGTGACTAAGGATTTTACTTGTTGACTAGTAGTCGTTCAGTTAAAGCATTCGACTAATCGTTAAACGTAATCGTAAACCATTTTAATCATTATAATGAGCAACACAGAAGTAATGATTATAAATGTGTCAGGGAAAACCAGTAGACTGCATTAACATTTTAATAATTTATTCATTAACTATAGTGCTTTCTTTGTAAGAAAGCTTTAGGGGGTCTGTTAAAACTCAATGGGTTCAGGGGAGGCAAAAGTGACATGGACTCCTGCTGTAACTTTACTTGGTGGTGTCGCTGCTGGACAATGTCTCTTTAGAAAAAGAATAGTTTGTAATATTTGTGTTTGTTTTATTTGTGTGTGTATATGTATATATCATGTTTGTGTGTGTTTTTGAAACCAAGGTAAGCCAAGTGGCACTAATTTTGTGCTAAATAAGGTGCCTGACAATGACATTGTGTACAGAGCTGGAACAACACTGATAAGGCTCTTTATCACTGCGCTGCTGGTAATCACAATCACACACACTAATATATATATATATATATATATATATATATATATAGAAAGAAGCACTACAATAATGTTCTTTGTTCTCTTTGTTCTCTGCAAAACATCAGTCGCTTGCTCTCATTTGTACCAGAGAGTTTGACAGCAATGCAGCTACTGTGTCAAACTGCTACATCATCGCCCTCCTTCCACCCCCACTCACTTGTGACATCATCACTAATTTCTCTTGCTCTTTTTTTCATCTAAAAATACAGCATAATCTTTCATCTTTTCTTGTCTTGTTCTTTCTCCACAGGCAGCAAATCCTGACATAAATATAGCACTCCAAACGTCATCCCTGACCTGAAGTCGAAGAAAGAGAGAGTGGGATCGGCACTGTGGTTTAGCTGTCTGTGAAGGTGGGGATTTGAGGATGACGTAGGCATGAAGACATTCAAGTGAGCACAAACGAAAAAAATATTTACATAATCACCAATGCTTCTAGCTACATATCATTTCATATTATATTAGCAAATCAGTTTTGAGTTTTCCATTGTAAAATCGATTTGACATACTATCTGCGATAAACTTCAATTAATTACAATGTAAGTGCGCATTTTATACTCTATGTATACTATAAATATTCTCAGATATATTTTATTATAATTTTATATTATATGTGACTCTGGACCACAAAACCAGTCATAAGTAGCACAGGTATATTTGTACTGTATGGGTCAAAATTATCGATTTTTCTTTTATGCCAGAAATCATTAGGATATTAAGTAAAGATCATGCTCTATGAATATATTTAGTAAATTTTCTACTGTAAAAATGTAACATTTAATATTTAGACAATTTTCTCAGTATTTTCATTTTTTATTTATTTTTTGAGTCCTCAGATTCCAGATTTTTAAATAGTTGTATCTCGGCCAAATATTGTCCTATCCTAACAAATCATACATCAATGAAAAGTTTATTTACTCAGCTTCCAGATGTTCCCAGTTAGGGTGAATTCCAAATAGCTTTTTTGCACCCTTCAAGGGCACTTCGGGTCGGGGGAAGATGTTCCAAAACGAAAGTAAGCAACTGAATCCCTTCACAAAGGGTCCTTTCAGAAGTCCGTTAGTGAAGGGAACATGCGATGGTCACTTCCGTTTGTGATCATGTGATCTTCAGTTAGGAGCTCTTGCGATATCTTTTAAAGCAAATTTGGGGTTGATTTCGACTTCACGTACAAACGTAAGTAGAATAGGCTGATTACATTTGTCTTTATTGTAAAGTAATACAAATGTATCTTTTTTCAGTGCTAGAAATGTTTTAAAACGGTAGTGTAAGCAGGTTTAAGCACGTTTAGTTTGAAAAAGTTTAATGGTAAATAAGACAATATTTAAATAAAATAAAAAAAATGAGAACAAATGTTTATTTGCAACACATGATGAATGCTGAATGGTGCACACACACGCAGCGTTGTCAAGGTAACATTTGGTCAGTCATTCCCTTCACCAAGGGAGTTCCAAACGCTTTAGACAGAAACACCCTACTCCCTTAAAAGAACACACTTCAAAGGACTCTGCCCTTCAATGGGAGTAGGGCTTAGGGATGCTCACTTCCGTTTGGAATTCACTCATATATTTTGCAAGTACCTAATACTTGCGAAGAGGGGTCTTAAAAGCAAGAAATGAAATTTTTGTGGGGAAACGTTTTAATAATAACACATTTGGTTTAATGGCACAGACGTTTCATTTCTGGCTTTAGTTTCAATCTCCTAGAAATGTCCATCCTTTCTTGAAAAGAAACTGAAGTTTACTATGAATTTCCCCGTTTCAACAAAACTGAGCACTAAAAAGCTGTAGGCAATTTTCTATATCCTCCTGTACTGGCCCCCTGGCTTTTGACCTATATACATGCCAGGTTCTCTGGATGATTCCCGAGAGTAGCTTTTAATCTTCAGTGTTTCCATTTGCTCAGCTATGGATCCAGCAACTACACTTGATAGCATGCTTTTACTATAAACAGGTTAGGAAAATACCACCCTGAGTCTTATCTGAGGCAGCAGGGGGCTATAATTGTCTGAAGCTTATATTAGCGCTCTGATTTCATTACATTTTTTCTTGGCAGTCAGTGAGCCAGTCATGTTATCCAATAGCCAGACAGCTATTTGGGATTTGTTTTAGCAAACTCGCATTTTTCTTTGGAACACCCACTTTATAATCCAATCAGTTCCTGATGGATAAATAAAGTTCTGTTGTACATTATTCTTCCCATTGTACTGGGAAAGACACTTTACAAAGTAGGCTACAATGAATTGTAAATTACATTTTTATGTTGACTGGCAATGATATGAAGGCCATTTATATAAAAATCCCAGAGACTCCACAAACCATTAGCAGAATTAGCTCTGCTTCCATTGGCAGTTGCATTCTAAAAGTGTCCAAACCCATAAGACCTTCATTCATCTTCGTAACACAAATTAAGATATTTTTGATGAAATCCAAGAGCTTTCTGATGCTGCATAGACAGCAACACAACTGAAATGTTCAAGGCCCAGAAAGATAGTAAAGACATTGTTAATATAGTCCATGTGGCATCAGTGGTTCAACCTTAATTTTATGAAGTTACAAGCTTACTTTGTGTGCAAGGAAAACAAAAAAAACTATTTTATTCAACAATTCGACGCATGCCTATGGTGCTACTGACGCAGGAGACATCATTCTGACGTAGAATGCTCTCTGTCTGACCACACGCATATGTCATGGTACTATGTCATGGTTATTTTTGTTTTCTTTGTGCACACACAATATTCTCATAGCTACATACAATTTAAGGTTAAACCGCAGATTGTTTTTTCTGGGATTTTATCGATAACAATAATTAGACAATATTTTGCTGAGTGTGTTATTGTGCTGATATCATAAGGACTACCGTGGACTCCTGAATTTTTTGGTACTCTTAATATTTTGTGTGGTCAGTTCACAGCAGTGATAGAAATTAATCTTTTCCAATGTTTAAATGGATTTTTACCTTAATTGATTTTTATGGCCATTTTTACCTTCATCAGACGTGATGAAAAAAGAAGGAAAATCTGACCATGCCCCAAGCCACGCCCACAGCACTTATATATATCTATATATATATATTATCACATTAGATGATATATCTTATATTATTATAATACATACTATTGTCCTATAAAAATATAAAAAGCATTATTTAATAATAACAATATAATACATTATAATAAAATACTATAATATATAATTTAAGTTAAGTATGTGGAATTGTTATTATTATTAAAGTACGTGCCAAAAGGAAATATTACAGTTATCAACATCTATAAATATCTGCTCATCAAGGCTGAATTTATTTGATCAAAATGAAGTAAAAAAAAAAGAACAAAAAAAAAAACACAATTTTGTGAAATATTACAAAAAAAAGGGATTTTAAGATAAATATAAAGTTAATGAATAACATTTATTTGCATTTATAAAATATATTAATTATATGTGTTAATGCATTTATTAAATAGAAATTATTCTAAATGTCTTTGTATCCACAAAAATATTAAGCAGCAAAACTGATTTTTAATGTTGATAATAATGAGAAATGTTTCTTGAGTAGCAAATCAGCATATTAGAATATTTTCGGAAGTATTATGCGACACTGAAACTTCTCTTTATAAACAATAGATTTACAAACGTTTCTAATGACGAATGTTGCATTTCCAAATGCAAATTAAAGCAGCTCAAACCAGTGATATACCAGTGAATCGAAACTAAAACGGTACTGTAACAGCAAACATGCAGCACATCAGACTACAGGGTATTATATAATTACATCACAACCGCTGCGATTTTTATGACAGCACTAAACAATGTCAGTTTCTCACCGCCATTCATAAAAAGTTACCGGGTCGAACACACTTCAGCGCTGATTCTACTCGCGTTTGGCGCTTTGAATCATTTGAACGCTTTTAATGTTAACTGTCCAGCAGATGGCGCCACAAGCTCATACAGCGCTCCCAGGACCACTCCATCCATGTTTTAGAAAACAGTCTTTTTGCAGTTTATTTAATTAATTTCTTAATGCCATTTGCGCGATTTCAATTCCACCCCCACTCCCCTCGGGGAAAAAAAAAAAAAAAAAAAACTCGGATCTACGCAAAGCACATGGGTCGTCCCTCAGAGGTCGGAAAATACGAAAATCTGTATTTATATGGAAAAATCACATCTCTGCTTCATAAAGCCATTTTTTTTTTCTAAAAGTTTTCTAAAATTATTTTTGAGTCAAAATCTTACATTTAACCATATTTTAAATAAGAAACTTTAAATGTAAAATTGAAACCGCCAGTAGGTGGCATTCAGCAATTTCAACCGAATTATTTAAGCGGTTGATTCATTCAGGAACAAAATGTGTTGCTCAGAGATGCAAAACAGTGCTGTGGCTGTGTTTGAAATGATTTTGGTTAGAGCAAATAAAGGAAATGTGCTGTCTAAACATAAGTTGTAAGTTAATATTAACTTCTTGTTTATTGAACTGTTGTATAAAAATCAATATCACTTTTGTAATCATACTGATTTTTTTGAGGGGAAAAAAGGCACTCTTCATGTGATATTGATTTAAATATACACACATTTTCAGCCCCCATATTTTGAAATATGCGATCATTCTAAATGTATTTGAATCATGCAGTGAAAGAAACGCATGCATATGCGCAGTAGCTTAACCTAACTTACTAGACTTTATCCTGTAATGTATGTGTGCTCTCTGTAGGTGTTTTGTTTGCTTTTCACAATATACTGGATGATGTAAAACCACAAATTGTTAAAACAACAATTACGATATTATCGCAAATTATATATATCACGTACCCTGATCTGGGCCTTGATTGTGTCTGTTGTGTTGCAGTCTATGCAGGGTCAGCTTTTGGATTTCAGCAAAAAATCTTTATTTGTATTCTGAAGATGAACAAAGATCTTATGGGTTTGGAATGACATGAGGGTGAGTAATTAATGACAGATTTTTCATTTTTGGGTGAACTATCCCTTTAAGGCAGTATCCCAAATGATGTAACCTCCTTGGAACACTTTACAACACTCCAGATTCGATGCACAATTGATTTCAGTAGACTTTGACATTAACATAAGGTTAATTCACACCATGTATTATATAACATAAAAAATATTAGGTAAAATAATCTGAATATACACTAAACTATTAACACAGACAGTTATTTTCAGTACAGAATGAAATGCACATTTATATTGTGTCAACCATTTTGTATTTGCTTTTTTAATGAGCTTGTTGCAGTACAATTTGGGATTGCTTTCTCCACGTAGGGTATATGCATAGCTGTTTTAAAGGAACACTCCACTTTGATGTCCCCAGAGTGTGTATGTGAAGTTGTACCTCAAAATACCCTACAGATCATTTTTTATAGCTTGTTGAAATTGCCACTTTTAGGCTATGAGCCAAAACGCACTGTTTTTGTGTTTAAATGCAAATGAGCTCTTGCTCCCGCCCCCTTTTCAGGCAAAGGCGGAGTTTCTAGAACCTAAAACGTTTGGGAAACATTCTCGTCATTAGGAGAGAGGTCCATGAACTGAACTGAGTGTGTCAGATAAGGGAGACATACAAAATGTGCAAAGCAGTGGGTCCCCAGGACCAGGATTGAAAACCACTGACGTAGGGTGTCGCAAGGATTCGGAAATGACAATGGGCATCGGGACGCAAGACTCAGTTGTTTCATTTCATATATTGTGTCATCGCATAGTGGATGACCATAACGTCAACACAGAGAGACTAGCATGTCTATATATTTTTTTTCTGTCGTCCACAAGTTCAGTCATGTACACATCTTTGTACATGCTTTCAAACAAGCTGAAACAAAAGAGAGACAAATGTATCGGTTCTGCTAGTAGGGATGCGCGGTATACCGGTAATGGAAAAATACCGGTATATAAAATATTTAACGGTTCGATATCATCTGCCCAGTTCGGTATTTCATAAGCTGCAGTTCCGATGTTCACCTGTAGGCGGCAGTACTGCCCAATTGCTGCAAAACCGGTAAATGTGACAAAAGAAAAATGCGATGGATCGTCAAACAGATGAAACTCCATCAACGCGCTCAAAACTAGTAAATAAAGACCGTAGAAGTGAAATATGGCTATATTTTGAATACAAAACTGATGATAAAGGTGAACAAACTGACCTTACTGCACCTGTGTGCAAGCGTTGCTATAAATCACCAAGCAGTTGTCACTTGCTCATCCTGATCTTTTCCATTAATTTAGAGATCGACAGGTGAGTGCATCAATCAAAAATTCAGATTTTAATAACTTTTATTCACAAATGATAGTGGACAGTAGTGAAGTATTTTTACTTTACTCAAGTAAATTGAAAAAGTATCTGTAGTTTATCAGAGTGTTTTTCTTTGGAAATTTTTACTCCATTCCAAAGCATAATGTCATACTTCTTTCTAAACTACATTTTATAAATAATAGTTGTTGTTTGTTTTACCTTTGATAATTAAGAATATTAACCGTGTAGTATTTTCTTGTACTCAAGTAAATTTTAGAATTACTTTTATTTGAGTAAAAGTAAGAATGTAATATAATTCTAATGTAATATTTAATATGAAAGCGTGAATTAAAAAGTACAATATTATGCTTTGGAATGTTGTGAAGCAAGTATTACATTCTGGTATCGTACCGAAGTAAAAATTATGGTATCGAGCCATCCCTACCTGCTAGGTGGAATTTTACAAATGTTCATGGAGCTATGGCAATAATACTGTGGTTTCCCCAAGGGACTACTGCAACAGAGTGAATTAAAACAGAGTAAAAGGTCAAATAAAATTATTTTACCTCAGTGCTCTGTGATAGTCCATACTGTCCTCTTCATGCTGTCTAGATTTGTTTCCACTATCAGGTTTTCTTTCTTTTTTGGGCTTTTCTGACAAGACAGAGTTAAACACGCTGTTTGCTAACCATTGTTTGTTTACAACTTCCGTGTAGCCACCATATCGAGGACATTAAGCGATGAATGGTCAGGTAGCATTGCATAGTCTGAAATGTTTCTTGTTCAAGACACAACAAGGTTTTAGGAGTCAAAGGGCCAGATTTACTAAACAGGGTAAATTAGCATTACAGCGCAATTCCATAAAAGTGCAGATGGGAGGGAAAAATTCTGTGTGTAATTTACTGATAATGCACACATTAAAGAACAAAGACGCAGCCAGATCATTTTCGTAATGACCAGCGCAGTCTACCAAAAACAGAGCAAATTACAGTTCTTTTGGGTGTTAAATAATGGTGCAAATACCAGTAATTTGACAAGCGCAAATGTTAGTAAATTGTGTTGCGTGATTCATTTTAACTCTAAAAATAATTGTCCACACTTTTTCAGTACTAACTCTTCACTGCGTGTCTTTAGTAAATCCTGGCAGTACTATTTTAATGGCAAAAGTTGGTTTGTGCTGGCGCAAAATCGCATAATCTGACACCGTAACTGTCATAACCGACAAAAAATTATGTAGTCTGAACCGGGCTTTAGAATTTCTTTCTCAAGCCAATGAGTAGAGGGTGACAAAAGCCCTATTTGGACAGTAATTGTTTCTCATGGGGACATAAGTGATTTTCACCATTTACAGGGGGTAGTTGATTTAATTTGATTTAATTGCCGTTCGAATCCAGGATGTCAATGTTTTTCTCTCACCACCCTCGTAAAAATCCCCAGCCAAATTACCTACTGTTTTTTGACAAACACCAAGGTTATGTGATAATTTAATTGCTGTCCGAATCCATATCTCTGAGTTTACTAGAAGCAATCGATTCAAAATTCAATGTTTAATACCTTTTTGACTACTGCAGGTTCAGAACACCGTAGCCTACAAATGTTTTACTTCGCTGTAATTAGCATGTGTTACTGAAATGCTAGAAAGTGTTTAAAGAAAACAATACTTCGTAACTGCTCAGCCAGTGGGAGCAGAAAGAGAAGAAAAGCATGTAAACATTCGAAATGAGTCTTTATGGCAGCAGCAGGTATGCAATGCAATTGTGAAATGTGTATTATATAACTATATCCAGTGGTGTAATGTTGCTTGGAGAAGTGGGTACACTCTTCATTTAAGGTATTGTTTACGTTATAATGTAATGATCCAAATTAATAACCAATAAGTAATTATTATTTTAATAAATAGGATTATATGTTATAAAATATGCTTGCAATAATAGGAATACCTTTTACATAACAATAAGTGAAGAGTTCATATGCAAAACCAGCTAAAAGCTATCTCAGTCAAAAATGAGATAAGGATACTGAATGAATGCTCTTGACACATATTATACATCCATCAAATACTTTTACTTCAAACTCGCTAAAATCCCACCCTCAGCCCAATCAGAAGTGCCAGTACTTTCATAGAAACCTATACATCTGAGCCTGGTAAAAATGCATTTTTTTTAAAGAAATATTTCAGATGGATTTGGAGGCTTTTGCATCTGAACTCTTCAAGTATTTTTAATACATTTTACACAATAATAAGAATAAATTTGTAAATAAAATTAATTAGATTCATGGCCACATGAGCAGTGCATTCCCGGGTTCGTAGAATCACAGAACTCGCTTCTCCACTGTGAATAAATCACCATCCGAATCCATGAGTTTTATCACTGAGGTGATATGTAAATTTATTTTTACAGACGTCCAAATGAGAAACAATTACCTTCCGAATATGGCTAAAAACTACAAATATACAACTCAGGAAGTAAATGCTTTTATTAGCAAAATAAGGGAAATGAGTGTACAAATGTTCCCCCAATATGGAGAACACACAGACAGAGGTGGCAGTTTTCTTCAAAATCAAATTGATCAACAGTATCGCTTGCCTCAAACATCTGTTTGCAGACATTATCATATTGTTTCCCCCCCCCCCCCCCCCGTGAAATTCCGAACCCCTTCTCAGTCCCTTCGTCTCTCAATGGCGTTCATCGGTGACGCATAATTCTCAGAGCAGTAAGCCATTAAAATGGCGGCCATTGTCTGATGACAGGTGCTTGAGAGACAGATTCCAAGTCCTGTGTGCGGAACGTCTCCGCGTCTGACAGCTGAACAAGACTCGTCTCCATCTGAAGTGGCTGTTTGGTCTATTCTTGTTGCCATGGAGACTTAGAAGGTTTGGACCACCGCTCACTGTATTAACCATTAGCTTTCACTACATCTGTGTATTTTATATTTATTTATATATATATATATATATATATATATATATATATATATATATATATATATATATATATATATATATATATATATAATATACACATACAAGCACACACAAACAGATATATACACATTCTCTCTCTCTCACACACACACACGCGCGCTCACATTCAATGCATATGAGGATTTGTGCTCTCAGATTAGTAACATCCAGTATGAAATTTTTTGACGTTGGAGAGATATTCAGCAGGCAAACCCAAGCAAATGGACAAAGACTGCAGAAACGCATGCGAAGGCACGAGAACCAACAAACCGGATTGAGAAGCACAATCTTCCTCTCTCCCCATAGCAACAACCGCAAAGGCGAACAAAAAAAAAAAGTAACATTTTACAAGTAAAAGGGGAACTCCTCTGATGCAAGAAAGAAAAATAAAAAGAAATCCTTTTTTAAAAGAAATAAACTTGTGTCAGGGTGAACAAAAATAAACAACATGGCTGCGACAGCAACGACTGTACGAACATTCGACACAATTAATTTTTAAAGGCTACTTTTTAAAATTTCCAGAGACGAAAACCATAAATAAAGCTGACAAAAGTGGCGTAATGTACAGCACTGGTCCAAGACCATTTTTCTCCATACTTGGTCTTGCAATCTTTCTCCAATAAAATGCACATCAAAACTGGCTTTAACTGCACCTAAAGAAAGAAAAAAGAAAGAAAAAAGAAAAAGTTACTTAAATGTGACCTATTCAAACAATG
This sequence comes from Cirrhinus molitorella, assembly GCA_033026305.1. Taxonomy (NCBI): domain Eukaryota; kingdom Metazoa; phylum Chordata; class Actinopteri; order Cypriniformes; family Cyprinidae; genus Cirrhinus; species Cirrhinus molitorella. Next base: position 19,371,111 of record CM065128.1, read on the forward strand.
TTAGTTACAATTCAACATTTAAATTATGATTTAAAGGTGCAGTATGTATATTTATACACACATTTTTGCAATAAAAGCCAAAATATTCAGAGTTTCAACAAGAATTCAAAATATACATCTTTTGTAACATAAGTGTATTCACATTCACTGTTTTTTAGCATCTGAGTGCATTTTTCTATTCTAAAGAATTGGTGCAAACTGCTGTCCCACAACCAAAAAAACATTTAAGTATTCAAAACTTAGAAGTTTACTAAGATCCTTCTATTATCTGTTGAAACCCACAATAATATTTAAAATATCAGTAAGCTTAATACATGTAAAATCATCATTTAGTGGGTACTTTCAGTTGGGAGGTGGCTGTCCCAAACCCTAACCCCTAAATTTACTTATGATAACTGTGCCCCCCATTTTAATGTCACTACTGAAACGGTGAGACTGATTTTAACTACACCCCTACATTTATGATCAGAAAATATTTATGTGTCCCTCTCTCTCATAGCTAAATGGTGTGTTGATGTTTAAAAGTATGAAAAAGCTGTGCAACTTTAAAGAACATCAGTACAGAACACCATTTTTTAAACATTTTTTCAGAGTTATTCTATAACATTTAGTTTTTATGCGTACAACTGTTCAGAACTGTACTAGCTAGCCATGTGCTCAAAAAGTGTTCAAAAGTATCTAAAATTGTCACTCTCGAAACAGTCACAACCAAAAAATTTGGTAAAGTTTTGGTAGTGACATCTTTGTTATCCCATAAAATTGTCACTACCATAACAGTCATAATCAAAACATGTTTTCATTGTCTGAAGTGACAAAAGGGAATGCATAATCCTACAATTTTAGTACAGTTATGCAAACTTTTGAGTATTTTAGTATGTTTTAGAAGTGTTTTAGTATGTGGGCTAAAATTGTGTAATGTGATATGGTCGCTAGCAAAAATGTGCTTTCACGATCTGTTTTGTCAAAAATAAGGTATATTGAATTATCATTATCATTGAATTATTATATTCAAACTGATCTTTAACTTTAAAATCAGTATGATCACTTTTACAAAGAAAAATTTGATTCAAAATGCAACAAATCTAATAAATTACATTTGAAATATTGTTACAATTGTGATTATTGATTTACTTATTGATTTAAAACTTTTTCATAAAATAGAAAAAACATATTTACGAGGAAGATGGAAGCAAAATCTTAATAGGTCAATATATCACTTCTTATTAAATTATATATCACTGTGTTTGGGTAGTGACAGTTTTGGGGAGAGGACAAGTATTCCTAAACTTTCTGAAAATACAATATGAGAATTAACTGCACAATTACTAGAAATGTGTATCTTTGTATACATACATAATTTCAAGACATTTCCAACTCTGACTTATAGGCTATATATTTAAAAAAGCTATTACCTTTAGGAGGTATTTCCACCCTAAACTCAATCCACAAAGAATCAGTTTAATCAAAAAATAATTCTTTATCAAAACAACGAATCAACTACATGCATCACCTTTAAACACTTTTGTTCTATAATGTTTATTCTGTGATGGCTCCAGGGCAAGTATGACACTTGCATCTGCAATTTGAACATTGATTGTTTTGCATATAAACACAAACTGCGTCGCCAGCATGGCACTCATGACCTTTACATTTAGCTGATTCTTACCAGATACAAGCCAGCTTCTAGAAGAGTCCACAGTCCTTCAGGTTGTTCTTGATGATGACATCGGTCACTGCGTCAAAGACAAATTGCACGTTCTTGGTGTCAGTGGCGCAGGTGAAGTGAGTGTAGATCTCCTTGGTGTCTTTCCGCTTATTCAGATCTTCAAACTGACATTGAATGTAGGCTGCGGCCTCTTCGTATGTATTTGACCCTGTGAGATGGACAGGAAATATTTTCAATATGAGGAAGTGATGTCATTTGTTCCTGTGACATAAAATAACTGGAAAAATGTAGTATATAAAGAACCATAGTCATAATGATTGTGGTTTTTGCTCTGGCTTTCAACCTCATATATATATATATATATATATAGAATGTTGAATAATAATTAAAAAAAATGATTAGTTTTAATTTCTTCAACAATTACAAGTTTTGTGTGATGGGGTGGAAATAATGTGGCACCAGAGTTAATGTTTTTTTTTTTTTTTTTTTTTTTTTACTGAGATTAATCAAAACTAATAAATAAAATAGTTTAGTTTGAATTTACAAAGTCAATTGAAGCACTACATTATACTATTAAATTAAACTATAATTACAATTAAAACCTTAAAAAAATACAGATGTTAAAACAAACAAACAAAACAAAACACACAACAAAATTACTACAATTCAATCAAAATTTAAACAAAAATAGAAAATTATATATATATATATATATATATATATATATATATATATATATATATATATATATATATATATATATAAATCTAATTCAAAATATGAACAAAAAAAAAATTTTTGGTTAAAAATAATTCCAGAATTTTTTTTAATAACATTTTAATAACTTAATAACTTTAATGACTTGGAAATTACAATTATATAATTGTAAAGTTTTAAAATTACAAGTTTTATGTGAGTGGAAATAATGTAGCACCAGGGCTATTATTGTTAACTGAGAATAATTTTATTTATTTTTTATGGTTTTGGTTAATTTAGTTTGAAATTGATTAGTTAGTTGAAGTGCTAAATTAACTAATATTACAATTAAAACCTTATTTAAAAAAAATATTAAAACAAACTAAAAAGAAAACTAATGAAAATGGCAAAACACAACAAAGTTGGTAAAATGTAACCAAAAATGTAAAGAAAATAGACAATTTACAAAAACTAAATCTAATTTAAAATATTAACTAAAACTAATAATAATTCAATAATTTTTCATTTCAAAAAAACATTTTACATTTTATATAACATTTTATCCTGACTTGAGTTTTTAAATTAAAACTTCTATGTAACGGGGTGGAAATAGTGTGGCACCAGGGTTATTATTGTTAACTGAAAAAAAAAAAACATAGACATAAAAAACAAATGAAAATGACAAAACACAACAAAATTACTCAAATTTAATCAAAATGTAAATGAAAGTCTAATTCAAAATATTAAAAAATATATAACTTTAGTGTTTATAAAATTTACAAGTTGTATGCTACGGGGTGGAAATAATGTGGCACCAGGGTTCATTTTGTTAACCAAAACCATTAAAACAATAATTAAATAATTTAGTTTGAAGTGAATTAGTTAGTTAAAGTACTTAATTAACTAAGATTACAAATAGAAATTTAAAAAATAATAAAAAATAACTAACAAAATTATGAATGACAAAATGCACAAAATTATTAAAACTTGTTTTTTTTTTTTTAATGAAAATAGAAAATTGCAAAAATAAAATCTAATTCAAACTGTTAAAAGTTATATTAATATATCATTGATACTAAAATTATATATTAGTATATCAATGATATACTAACAAAGATTGCAGCACTTTATTTTTCTTTTGTGTGTGTGTGTGTGTGTGTGTGTGTGTATCCAGTATGGGGGTCTGACCTGCATATTCTGGGTAGCAGATGGTGAGCGGGCTCTTTTTGATTTTCTCCTCAAACAGATCCTTCTTATTGAGGAACAGGATGATAGAGGTGTCCGTGAACCACTTGTTGTTGCAGATGCTGTCAAACAGCTTCATGCTCTCATGCATTCGGTTCTGCAGAAAGAGAAATTGGTTAATAGGAAATAAAGAGGGCTTAGAGAAATAGAAAGTGGGTGTCGATTGAGCATCTTAGCTTGGAAGCATCTTTAAACCCCATATTATATTACACAATAACATTCACAGTCTACTTGGTGATCATTTAATGACTGCATGCCGAGCTTTGTATCGAGTTGCCTTTCAATGCAGCTCAAAAGCTTGATTTATGGAATATAGACTGGGGGGTGAGATGTGCCTCAGCCATTTACCATTAAATCAATCAATACATGTATGTGAACCCTTAATAAAGGAGGACTTGGACTGAATCAATATGATGTTGACATGGATTATATGATAAATGCGGGAATTGGTGTTCTCTTCAGGCTTAATTTACCCCCCATTCAGCCAATACACATTCAAATATATTTCATACAATAGGACCTGTATACAATAGGATTGTGAGAAAATCACTATAAAACAGGTTTACAGGGATAAAAGGAGCTATGTAGCAGAACGTTCTAGTTGCTGAAACAGGGTTTTTGTTAAATGACTTCAATTTCAGATTGTTGCTCACACAAACCTAAGTGCACCAGTCATTTTTTCAGAATAAAAATAATGTGTCAATGTGAAAAACTATTGATTCAAGACTTGTACAGAAATACCAGTGCTTGCAAGGCAGAAAAAATAAGAATTAATAATATTAATATTTGATCTGATTTTAGCTTTGTTTCTGTTAACAGTTTAATAGTCTTTTATTTTAATTAGTAAAAAAAAAAAAACACCATTCTTTATGCAAATGTTAAACCATCACTGTAAGAAATTGAAGAAACAAATTTAATCTTTCATTATTACTTGGCCATTCAAACCCTACTATAAATTTATATAAAAATTAATCCAAAAGTTTAAATGAAGTTTGTACTTCCACAAAATTAAAAGAAAAAAAAAACTAAGTATTATAACATTTGTAACATTTTATCCAGACTTTGAAATTAATTTGTAATGTGATGTGGTCGCTAAAAATAAAAAAAAGGTAAAAAAATTACATTTATTACATATTATCCAGACTTGGAAATCAATAATGTGACACCAGGGTTATTACTGTTAACTGAAATTAACAAAAAACATAAAAAAAAAAATATATATATATATATATATATATATATATATATATATATATATATATATATATATATATATATATATATATATATATATAATAATTTAGCCTGAGATGAATTAGTTAGTTGAAGTACTAAATGTAACTAATGTAGACTAGTTAAATTATGTCATGTTAAAAATAATGATAATAATAATGAAAATAACAAAATGCACAAATGTCCAAAATTCAAATATTATGAAACTCGAATATATAATAAAAAAAAATCTACTTCAAAATATTAACAAAGACTATATTAGTATATCAACTACACTCAAACAATATTGCAGCAGTTTCTTTTCGTTTTTCATCTAATATTTAATTTGATTGCAACTTTATTTCATTTAACAAAATGTTTTAATAGTCTTTTATTTTTATTTAATAAAAAAATAATGTTGAAAGTAAGGGTAAGAAATATAATATAATATAATATAATATAAGAAGATAAGATAAGATATGTGTGTATATGTACACTACCAGTCAAAAGTTTGGACACACCCTCTCATTTAATGTTTTTTAAAGAAGTTTCCTTATGCTCTTCAAGGCTGCATTTATTTGATCAAATATACAGAAAAAAACTGTAATATTGCAAAATGTTATTACAATATAAAATAAAGTTTTTTATTTTAATATACTTTACAATATAGTTTATTCCTGTGATGCAAAGCTGAATTTTCATCAGCTGTTACTCCAGTCTTAAGTGTCACGTGATCCTTCGGTAATCTTTCTAATATGCTGATTTATTATTAGAATTATCAGTGTTAATTAAACAGTTGTGCTGCCAAATATTTTTTTGCAACCTGTGATTCTTTGATGAATAACAAGCTAAAAAGAACAGCATTTATTCAAAATATAAATATTTTCTAACAATGTAAATCTATGCCATCACTTTTTTATTAATTTAACACATCCTTGGTGAATAAAAGTATTCATTTCTTTCAAAAAAAGAAAGAATACAAATTTACTGACCCGAAACTTTTGAACAGTAGTGTATACTGTTAGAAAACCTTTCTATTTTAAATAAATACCTTTTATTGTTAAAAAAATCCTGAAAAAAGTATCACAGGTTCCAAAAAAAATATCAAGCAGCACAACTGTTTCCAGCACTGATAATAAATCAGCATATTAGAATGATTTTTGAAGGATCATGTGACACTGAAGACTGGAGTAATCATTCTGGAAATTCAAATTTAATTACAGATATAAATTACATTTTAATGTATATTACTATAGAGAAACATTGAATTACATTGTAATAATATTTCAAGTTGATCAAGTGAAAACAGCCTTGATAAGCATAAGAAACTTCTTTAAAAAACATTAAATGAGAGGGTGTGTCCAAACTTTTGACTGGTAGTGTATGTATACTTTTGTAATCACAATAACATTTTCTATGACATTTTATCCATACTGTCTGTGTTTGTGTATATATATTTAATTTGGACAAGTTGTACAGTAAATAATGTTGCACCTGCATTATTGTTAACTGAAACTAACCAAACCCATTAAAAAAAAAAAATAATAATAAAATAAATATTTAGATTAAAGTTAATTTGTTTGTTGAAGTACTAAATTAACTAAGTTGACAATTAAAACATTTAACCATAATTTAAACGAAAATAGAAAATTACAAAAAAAAATATTAACACATTTCTTATGAAGTTTGTGTATTTCATGCTTATATTTAAAGAAAATGTGTAAAAAAAAAAAAAAGAAGAAGTGGAATTTCTATATACACTGTATTGGAAGCACTGTAATTCTGTATTTGTTTTCATACCATCTCTTCATCTTCAGCCAGCACCAGGTCATAATCGCTCAGTGCCACACAGAAGATGATGGCAGTTACACCTTCAAAACAGTGGATCCATTTTTTCCTCTCTGACCGTTGACCCCCGACATCAAACATCCTGAAAAACATGATGGTCAAAATGGTTATCACGTTTCTGTAACTCAGTTCTAAACTAGTGAGCTGCCTTGCTAAATTATTAAGCGAGCATACTAGCTAAAATGAAACCACACAAGTGATTGATGTGGTACTCCCTATGTAGACTGCAATTCTGTGTGCCCCTAAAAATAGTGTTCTTTTGAGACTCAACTCACAATTGTTTTTCAGTGTGCTTTCAGTGCTACTCCTGTGATGCTCTAATAAGCATACAATTACATAGCATGTTCACAAGTACTGAGTCAGACAATAGTTTTGAACCCTGAGAGGTATATAGCTAAATATGGGCAAAAACACTGGTGATGTGTACTTCCTCTTCCTGTCTGAATCAGAGTGCAAACCAGTTTGAGAGTGACACTTCTCTATTTGTCTCTCTCTGCTTCTCTTTTCTATCACTCTTGCGCATGATTGCAGTCACACAGTGTCTGCATGGTTCACCAAGATTAACAGTTGACAACAAAACTTACAGATATTGTTTTTAAATACTTCCTAATAATACAGTCATTGCATATGCAAATACTTTAGGTGTGTTAGGTAATGCATTCAAATATAAATGAAAGAATAAAAAAATACATTTATGTTTAACTGTTTGTATTATAATTTCAGTGTCAATTAAACATTTCCCTCCAAATTTCCATTCTGTAATACATTTTCTTTTTTTTTTATTACAATCAGCTTAAACTCAGTACAACAAATACTACCATAACACTACCAGTCAAAAGTTTTTGAACAGTTTTGAAATTTTTAATGTTTTTTTAAGTCTCTCCTGGTCTCTAAGCTTGTGTTTATTTGATCAAAAGTATAGCAAATAAGTAAAATGTTTAAATATTTTTACTATTGAAAATAACTGTTTTCAGTTTGAATGTATTTAATTTATTCCTGTGATCAAAACTAAATATTCAGCATCATTACTCCAGTCTTCAGTGTCAAGATTCTTTGATAAACAGAAAGATCCAAAGATAAGCATTTATTTGAAAATAAAAACTTTTGTAACATTATAGTCTTTTGTATTATTATATCAGTGTGTGTATATATATATATATATATATACAATAATTTATAAATACAATAAAAAAATACAATAATATATACAATATATATGTATATATATATATGTATATATATATATATATATATATATATATATATATATATTTTTTTTTTTTTTTAAAGAAATGACATTTATAATGTTACAAAAGATTTCAAAAAAGATTACAAAATGCTGTTCTTCTGAACGTTCTATTCATCACAGAAACCTGAAAAAAACAATCAACATAATAATAATAAAGGATCATGTGACTGGAGTAATAATGCTAAAATTCAGCTTTGAAACCACAGGAATAAATTACATTTTAAAATATATTCAAATAAATAGTAACTATGTTTTACTACTGTTATTTTTACTGTGTTTGCTGTATTTGGGTTCAAATAAATGCAGGCTTCACTGTAGTTTAAGTTATAGTTTAAACTTTAAATCAGTTGTTATTCTGCTGACTAAAAATGTCAAGTTTAGTCAGCTAAAACATCCAGCCTGACACTTAACATTGTCACAAGTACCTAAACATTTCAAGTTGACTAAACTTAAAATTTTTAGTCAGCGGGGTAACAAATTATTTTAAGTTGAAACAATTATTATTATTTTACAACAGTGTTGGTGAGTAGAAGAGACTTCTTTAAAAAACAGTAAAATCATCTTGACTTTTTAGCAGTTTTGTAATAAAGCAACCTGAAGTGCTCACTTGAAGTGGAGGTCCTTGAAAGTGAAGTGTGTCTCAACAATGCCTGTGGTTTTGACTCGGGTCCTCAGCACATCCTGTTGAGTGGGTATATAGGTGGCCTGTGATATTCTGTCTAAATCATTCAGGTAGCTGTGAAGATAAATCAGAGAGGAATGGGTTAGTGCTGATGAAATGAAATAGTCTGAGTGCAGTTTGTGGTTCCAGTAAATCTCGTGGCCCAGAGGTCCCGACTGGGCCTACTAAAGCAGATTTTTATACACATACACACATACACAAGTCCGCTCAAACAATTGCACAACAGTCAGCAGGGCCGTTTCCTGAAAAACAAACATTGTGCCGTTATCTGCCAACTGCCCACTTCATATGATGTTCACGGCCCTGACTAAAATGGTGTGGCAGAGACTACACTTCAGCTTGTGATTTGGTAATCCCTAGTAACAGCGTAAACAGAAGCCAAACCTCATTACGCACTTACAAATATACAAATAAGACCTCTACCACACACCAAAATTTGCATAGAAGCTCTGTTCCAAAACCGAGCGAGCTACCCACTTACCCACAGTCACATGTCTGACGCAAACATCTTTCTAAAACGCAGCCTTATAAAACACTTGAATGTGTTTTACAATTCATTAAGAATGAAATGTGTTTGTAACACAGAAGGCAATCCCAGAACGCATCAGTAAACAAAATGTAGAGAGAAGGTATTTTCAATACTGAAAAAGTGTCACTTAACTCAGATAATACCATAGTTTTGATAATGAAACTAAACATATTTTTTTTTAAATAGAGAGAAAATATCTCTTAGCTGTATATAAATGAATTTAATATTCCATAACAATTAATAAATAGTACTTTTATGATATTTTTTGCCTAATAATATATAATAATAAAAATGAATATCCATTATCCATTTTTTGTTTGAATTATTTTGTATTATTTAATTATTTTACTACTATAATAATATTAATAATAAACATTTATAATCCTTTTTTTTACGTGATCTGTTGATAATTTAATTATTGTATTTAAATTATTAAAAATAAACTTCTAATAAAACTACTAGAGATGCCTGAGATGCTGGATAAGCTCAAGGACAAGTGGTTAGAACATGGATGAATGCAAAAAGAAATGATATAAAAAAAGCTTCTGCTTATCAGTGTTGGTCCCACAAAACAATGTGGAGCTTTTCAGATCTGATGCTTATGAGGCTTATCAGTGCTTCCTTAGAAGGTAGCTGCATGTTTGACCCTGAAAAGTCTAGTTTGTTTGAACATTCCATACTATACTGGCTCATTCATACTTGTAGAACGTATATAACACAGGGTCGTAAATTAATGGGAGCTTGTGGGATATATTAACTATATTTAAAAAGATAATTTACAGTGGTGGTCAAAATTATTAGAACACTAGTGTTTTCACCAGCTAAAAATGGTTGTATGTCAGTTATTTCTATCTTTTGCTGTCAGTAGGAAATATCAATTTACATTTCCAAGCATTCATTTTGCCATCAACCTGTGAGTCTGACATTAACCATGGAATGACATGGAAAAACAGAACAAACTGAGACGGACTAAATCCAGAAGAACTGTGGCAATGTCTATAAGATGCTTCAAGTGACCTACCCACAAAGTTACCTGAAAAACTATGTGCACCTTGGGCAAAAGCTGCTTTAAACGCAAAGGATGATCATACAAATGTTGATTTAATTAAGTTCATAGACATTAATTGTTAAAGAATTTTGACAGAATACTCAAAAAAAAGTGCCTAATTTTTTTTAACAGCACTGTAGCTTTACAGGTAGGTTTCTTAAAGCATCTTGGAGATGTTGCCACAGTTCTTCTGTCTCCATTTGTTCTGTTTCTTCATGTCATTCCAGACAGAGTGGATGATGATGAAATCAGATCTCTGTGTGGAGCGCTAGCTGTTGTGCAAACAAAAATCTCACTGGATTACAACATTTAATGGCAAAATGAATGTTTAGAAGTGCAACCTGATATTTACTACTAACACACTACAGCAAAATATATATATAAAAAATAACTGACTTAAAACTTATTTTTCAGCTAGTGAAAATACTAGTGTTCTAATAATTATGGCCACTTCTGCAGATACACTTTTAACGAGCCAATTGTCATTGGCAATAGTTTAAAGCATTTTGACTTTATTGAAGTAACTAGTTAAATTCAAGTATTTGACACTAAAAGCAACGCAGATACAATTATTAAGGTGGTGATAAAAATTGCCCTCACAAATGTAAAAAAAAAAAAAAATTAAATTCCCTGATATTATACTCACCACAGTGTCATCCAAGATGTTCATGTCCTTCTTTAAGTCAAAAAAAAATAAAGTTCTTGAGTAAAATATTCTATATTTTTCTCCATAATATGGTCTTCAATGGTGGCTTCAACCCGTTGGCTCCCATTGAAGTCCACTTCATATGAAAAGAAAATAATCCTGAATGCTGTCTTCTTTTTTCAACTGATGAAAGACGTGAGCATCTTGGATGAGATGGGCATGAGTAAATTATCAGGAAATTTTTATTCTGGACCTGGATTAATCTTTCTGCATGACATAAAATAATAAGCAACATTGTTAGACTTCTTTGTGCTGAGCGAGAACACTTTTCTTCCTGTTTTTTTACTCACTTGCATTGTAACATTGCAAGCATGCTTGGGCCCGTCAAAGTGCAATGTGAGTACAGGTCAGTGGGGCAGTGAGAAGGGGGGCAACTGTGCCTAGTGTGAGTACCTCTAATATACAGTAAATGTTAAGACCGCTCTTTAAGCTTTGGAACTGAATTAGAGAAACTCAAACACACACAATTTTAATTATTTATTTTTAATCAAGAACAGCATTGCTAGTACTGTTTGATTAAGACAAACAGGAATTATTGAGTACACTAAGTAATTGTTATCTGTAATTGCTATCTTTAACTCCTTTATCTTTAGCAACAGTTTTATGCAACATGGAACTGTAACATGCACCCACACATATTTGCATGCATCAACTGTAGCATGTGACACACTTTCATCTGTGTATTTTTCACACATGAAAATCAACATCGTGTAACGTGTGGCTAGTGTCGGGCGGGCGGGTTTTCCGAGTCGAGGGTAATGGCATGTTCTAGTAAGCAGGCAGCTAGCTACAGTGGGGCAAATATTGACAAGCTCGTTCAAGGCTCAAACAGTGAGAGTCTAGATACGGTAAGACAGGAGATCTCAGTGTACCGGATAAAGCTGTTTGAACTTGCTGTTTTGGCAGTGGCTGATGTTCAGTGAGCAAGAAAAACAGAAGGGAAGGGAACTAGAAAACAGAAGGGGGAATGAACGGTTGAGCACTCGAAAAGGTGAACGGGCTGGGAGAGATAGGAAGGGAGGATGGTATGTGAGGTGGAGAGATAAAGAAAGATAAATAAAGAATGGCGGTGGAGGACAAAACAAAAAGTTATGAGGTGATTCATCTCCGTCCCAACTAGGTGAAATGTGAAAGGCCTCACAGACAGCTAAATATATTTGTGATGTGATAAAATTCTCTGCCAGTGAGGACTTAAAGTCATGAAATGTTACATAACTGATATTTAATTTGTAGATATGTTGAGTGGAATTTTGGACCAATGAGATTTCAATGTGAGTGGAGCCATTAAAATAGAGTGCAAAAAGTTCTTAACTTTTTCAGCTGCCTTGGTTTTAGAAGTATTTTTCCAATTGGGATAGTAAAAAGAAGTCATGATCCAAACCAAATCAGCTACGAGGTGAATCACAAAAAATCCAACCCAGGCATTTTTAAAGTAAAATGTCTAGAGAGTGGCTAAAACACACAATCGATATGTGACGTGTCACGTTTTAACTTGGAAACTGCAGTGATTCGTACATATAAAGCCTCTTTCACACAGAGATTTCGGGAAATACACGGGTAATGCGTTCCATTTCAGGATTTCTCTCCATATAATGGACTTCTATGGTGCCCCTGAGTTTGAACTTTCAAAATGCAGTTTAAACCCAGCTTTAAAGGACTCTAAGCGATTCCAGCCAATGAAGTCTTATCTAGCGAAACAATCGGTTATTTTTGAAACAAATTGACAATTTATATACTTTTTAACCTCAAATGCTAGTCTTGTCTCGTCTCTGCAATGCGCATGCATAGTCTGTGTGATCCGGGTCAATAAAGTTACGGTATGTCGAAAAACTAGAAAATAATCAATCGTTTCGCTAGATAAGACACTTCTTTCTCAGCTGGGATCATTTAGAGCCCCTTGAAGCTGCATTTAAACTGCATTTTGGAAGTTCAAACTCGGAGGCATCATAGAAATCCATTATATGGAGAGAAATCCTGAAATGTTTTCCCCAAAAAACATAATTTCTTTACAACTGAAGAAAGAAAGACATGAACATCTTGGATGACAAGGGGTTGAGTACATTATCTGTACTTTTTTTTTTTTCTTAAAGTGAACTAATCGTTTAAGGAAAGCGCAAATGAGACAACCCTTGAGATATTGTAAGACTTAACACATAAAATGTAATATAAGGATCATTCGTATGGCATAGCTCATAATTTGCTTTTGAAAGAATTTGTTGAGAACTGTTGAGATCGTATTGAGCTGTTGAGTCATTATCACAGATGCTGAAGTTTCAATTTTGCTCTCCAATTGAAATATTAAAGAGATCTCAGTTCAGATTTTGTTTTTCCTGTGGGGTGATTCATCGCCTAGCGCTTTATCGCTTCACGCTTGGTTAGGATGTGGTGTAAGGTGAAACGGAGGACATATGCGAGAGACTAGAAAACAGCATGGGGTAGAGGAAGACAAAGATACCCACTATGCTGCCGAATCGTTGAGCTGGTACTCTCTGGATCGACTGAAACAGGCCTGCACTCCTCCATCCTTCCACAAACGCTTTATCACTCCAGCCAGCTCTGCTGTCATGAAACCCTCCTCAGCGCTGCCCGCCAACACAAACAACTGCCTCGCATCATCCTGAAACACAAAGAACAAAGACAAATTAGTGTCCTGTTTTATTTCATTGTCACATCGGGATAGTTGTCGCACACTGACATTTTCTGTTTTATAATAGGAAAAAGATAATACATAGTCACTATAGTGAGCATTACACTTTCTCCTGTTCATTCACATTCTTATAGTGTCTGTGAATCAACACAAGTGGGCTGTAGGCAACATGGATCGCACCAGGCCACCAATCTTCTGACTCACCGCTCGTGCTGCATCTCCGAAATCGATCTTGAGTCGCCCCATGGCACGAATGATGGCGATGATAGACTGAATAGTGTTGCTGTAGACGACAGCTTTGTACTGTTTGCACTCCTCCTCCGAGTAACCTGCCTCATGGATGATTCTACATAAAGCAATATGAGTAACCAATAAATGATATCCAGCATAAAACTGAAGCATAATTTTGAGTACAAAATGAAAACAAGTCACTTACTTCATTTGTTTCACTATTGTACTCTTCCCAGACTCCCCAGCACCTGTCAAGGAGCAGTTGCGTAAGTTAGCTTATCTGTATACAAACAATAAAAGCAGCACAAATGTCTAGACATAATGAATTTCAAAAACAACAGTTAATGTATGGGCCCCACAAGACACAAAATGAAAATGAAAAAAAATATTCAAAAGCCCCTGACGGTTTCATTTTGACGCTTTGATTCTGAGGAGCCCCGTGTGAATTTGTAAAACCCTGTAGAGTGATGTAGACAAGATTGTGGAAATACAAGATCTAAGACAGTGAACATTGTTGTGCATAGTCATTCTAACACTTTCATTATTTCATTATTGCCTATGAATATTTCATTAACTCAGAGTGGTGCTTGTAGGAATAGCTTATCCAAAAATTGTGTTGAAAATTCTTTCATTTATTCCTTTCGTGCCATTCCAAGCGTGTATGGATTTCTATCTCCAGTGAATAAAGAATGTTTACTGAGTCTGCCGAGAGTAAAGAACAGCGTGAACATTTAAACATCTCCTTTTGTGTTTCATAGAAGAACAAAGGCCCTAAAGCTTGACATGAGGGTGAATAAATAAAATGCTGAGTAGATAAAATCATCAGACCACACCTACAGGTCCAGTCCCGTGTATGTTCACAAATGTGCACTGCTGGTAAACTCTGCCAGCTCCTGCTGCATTGAGTGGTTCAATAATGGCTCCATTTATAGAATCCAATTTACTTATCTACTGGGATATCGCTCCCTAGCACTGAGACAGAAAACTCCACTGCTGTGTGCATGCTGTCTTGATCTGAACAGAGAAGCCCTACAGAATTAAATGCGCTCGTCATACTGCTTTGAACAGTTTCAAAGGGGTGTTTTAGCAATGATGCCGCAGAAGAATAACCATTTTGTTTCTCAAACTTTTCTTATAATAACCTTTTTTTTTTTTTTTTTAAATGGTGAAGATGATTTAGGCTGTGTTCACACTTGTAATTCAATTTGTTTGGTTAATTTGATCCGGACCAAAAAGGAAAATTATACATTTGGTCCTGGTCCGCTTAGCGTTCACTGTGGCATTTTTGACAGCGAACCTAAAGTTACCAGGTTCAGGTCGGGTTGAAAGACGTGTATTTTGTGACGAAACTCACCGAACACTTCAAACGGAAGCTGTGTTCGACTTAAAGCAGTGCTGCGCAAACCAATCGGTGTACACATCAAAGTACTGCTGGACTAAGCATGCTCATTGTTGCGTGATTATGATTTTATTTTCACCACTTGTTAACTCACGAAGAACTCATAAAAGGCATTTTCGTTGCTCCACGTTTCCCCTGTGCTCATTTTGTTTTGAATACACAGTGAAATCATGTTGCATAGCGTGACATCATGTCATTACTTCCTGTTTTTTGGTTTGTTTATTAGTATTTGGTCCGTGTTGCATTCATATTTCAATCAACCCACACCAGAGTTAATTTAGAAGTGGGCAGAGACCCATCTTTTTAGCTGTCTCAGCCCATTTGTTTGGTGCGCAACAGGGTTCGGTTGGCAGCGTTCACACTTACTCAAATGAACCGCACTAACAGAGCAATCACACCAGACTTTGTTTTATTCGAACCAAACATGACAAGTGTGAACACACCCTTGGTGTAAAGTTTCTATGGATGTTAAAGGTTCAACAGAAAATCCTAGATGCCAATAAATAACCTTTATTTTTAAGAATGTGTTTCTATAAATAACTTCAAATGCTTTTTGAGGTGGGCAATCTGTTTGTTCGACCAA
Organism: Cirrhinus molitorella; assembly: GCA_033026305.1. Lineage (NCBI taxonomy): Eukaryota > Metazoa > Chordata > Actinopteri > Cypriniformes > Cyprinidae > Cirrhinus > Cirrhinus molitorella. The sequence goes on from CM065128.1 coordinate 19,386,852, forward strand.
TGGCAGAGAGGGGAAATGGGTTCTTCATGGGGTGTGACGGGACACTTATCCCGCAAGACGAGAACGAGACCGAGTTCACGAGAACGAGATGAGATGAGATTTTTAAATGTTTTTTAAAGAAATCCTCAATAATGGAATATATAGGAAAAAATAGTATTTTATTCAACTGAAAAATGCAAAATGAAAAAAAAAAATATATGTGCATTTTGATATGAACTTATACATGAAATTAAACTTTTATTTTAATGAATTATATGCAGTAATAAACGTAAACATGATTCTGGATAAATTGAAAATCAAATTTTTTTATAAATTGGAGATCACAACTCTCGCGATTCTGAAAAAAAAGATTAGAAATCTAAACAGAATAACGTAATTTACTAGTGGTTCTGACACAGTGTTCATTGCTTAAGTCTTTTAAAATATATATTTGTTCAAAATGTAAAAGAAATTAAGTCAGTGTCTCAAATAATAAAGATTTGTTTCAGTACTGCTGTTATTTTAAATGTATTTAAATATAATGTAACACAGAAATGATTATCATTATGTGGTTGAAAAAACTTTGTGTTGCTCTTTCTAGATCAGCAGCAACATGAATGCAAATTTGAATGTCTTTAACACCTGTTTCACATCTTAAGCGGCAGTGGAGCGTGAGTAGCGTGATGTGAAACAGTCATAATAGACACAGCTGAATTGTTGTCATTCAGGAATAAGATCCCTTAGGTGTTTGAACAGAGATCACAATCTTTTAACGATTAATCTTGCAGCTCTCATGTAAACCCTTCACATAGTTTTCTGATATTCTTGTTTGTATTATGCAAATGTTACCGAGTTTAAATGGTCAAGGTGCTTTCAATAGAGCTTAAAGGGATAGTTCACCCATAAATGCAAATTCTGTCATTAATTACTCTCCCTCATGTCGTTCCAAACGATGTCCTTTCTGGACCTTAAGCGTGATGGAGGTCTATGCAGGGTCAGAAAGCTCTCAGATTTTAACAGAAATCTCTTAATTTGTGTTCTGAAGATGAACGAAAGTCTTACATATTTGGAACAACATGAGGGTGAGTAATTAATGACAGAATTTTGTATTGGACATTCCATTAAAGGAAAAGTTTACCCAAAAATGAAAATTACCACATGATTTACTCACACTTAAGCCATCCTAGGTGTATATGACTTTCTTCTTCCAGACGAACACAGTTGGAGTTTTTTTTTTTTTTTTTTCAAATTTATCCTGGCTCTTCCAAGCATTATAATGGTGATGGATAGTGGGTATTATTTTGAAGCTGCAAAAAGCGCATATATCCATCGTAAAACTAACCCATATGCCTCCGGCGGTTAACAAAAGTTTTTTGAAGCAGATCCATGGGTTTTTCTAACAAAAATATTTATATTTTTAAAATTCTAAACACAAATCACTGATCTCCGGCAACGGCGTACAGACGTTTGCGAGAGAGTTGAGTTCTGGCTTCTTCCCTGACCTCTGATTCGACGTATGATGTAAGCCGCATTTGTAGTGTAAGCTCAGGTGAGAATAAACGAATGAGAATAGAACAATACTAAACACCGGTAACAAATTAAAAGTTGAAAACAAGAAGTTAGAAAACAGATGTCACAGATTTCACTATAGGAGGTGAACAGCTTGAGTTTTTTTGCACAGCCAACCAGGAACTCGACTCTCGCAAACATGCATATGGCCGAAGTGATTTTAAGTTTATAATTTTAAAAGCAGAAATATTTTTGTTATAAAAACCCATCGATCTGCTTCAGAAAACATGTGTTAACCCCCCGGAGGTGTATGGGTTAGTTTTACCATGGATGTACGCTTTTTGGAGCTTCAAAATAACAGCCACTATCCACCACCATTGTAAAGCTTGGAAGAGCCAGGATAAATTTTAAAACCACTCCGACTGTGTTCGTCTGGAATAAGAAAGTCATATACACCTAGGATGGCTTGAGGGTGAGTAAATCATGGTGAGTAAATTTTCATTTTTGGGTGAACTATGCCTTTAATATGCATGCATATATGTGCTTAGAGCGCATAGTCATGTGTATTTAAGTGTGTTCAGCTCTTTGCCAAGGGCTTAGTGTCTGATCAAAGACCAGCATCTGATAAGCTTATTATGGGTAACAATGGAAAACATGAGTAAGTGAATAGTGACTGTTGAACTTCTAAAGGCTCAAAAGTGTGGAAAAATTGTTCGCCATTTCAGCACAATAGAATCAAATAATAGACCATCACTTTGTGGATGGTAATTGTTTTAGTACAACACAGTACACAAAGGTAAATTAATAAGGTACATTAATTTTATGTACTTGCCATTTTAATTAGTTAATATTAATTTATTCATTTATAAATTGGTATAACTTGTAAATACTTCTATATTTTTAATAATTTTTTTAGTTTTAGTACACCAACTTAAAATTGTCAGTTTAGCCAAGAAAACATTTGTTTTATTATAGTTCAGCTTTATTTCAAATACTGAACATATTTTTTTTAAATTGTTTTAGTATACTGTAACAACAATTTATTAAATGTATGATTTACGATAAATGTATGTATATTTGAATAAATGAATAGACAACAAACAAAAAAATAAGGGTTAAAACACACCCTTGTGTGTTTTGCTCGCTGTTATCTCTGTAAAATCAGCTCCAGCCATGGGAAACAAAACAGATGTTTAATTTCTATCCAACTGTTTTTTAAAAGCTAAAACATTATTACACCTGTAACGGAAGAATTCCGACAGGCTGTGGTGGAATATTAAACCACTGAAATGGAAAATAGAGGTGTATGTTTTTATAACAAGAAACTGTGTTATGAGCAGTGCTAGAAACAGCCCTCCAGGGCTACGGCAACCTGGGAGAAATCTTAATAAAGCAACGGACAAACACAGAGAAACGTGCCACTAGAGGAACAAGGTGCGAGCCAATTTCTATTCGTGAAAATGAACTGTGGAGGAGCTGTGAGCCGTGCCACAATTACACTCATCTAGCTTTTGTCCATTTGACACACACAATCAGCCAAGCAAATGCATGCATCTGCAAACGCGCATGCTCTCGTCACACTGCCATAGCAACCGGCCCTGTTTCTGAGGACATGCTGCCAAAGAGGGCTCAGATACCTGATGGGCGCGTGCCAGCGAAAAGCAGCTCTGCAGTGTATGGCTCATATGCATGCGTTTCCAGTAATGCATGATAATCCCTATTTGTCATAGTGACTTGCTCTTGGCTTCCTGCTGATTGTGCGCATAAAGAGAGTGTCATTTTATTGTGGCTGATAAACCTTTTCGGTTTGAGCTGCGTTTTTTGGCGACCCATGTTGTATGATCAAGGATCTGGATGTAAGATGTTAATTAGTATTTTCCTTGTAATAGAATATTTTAGCTGTGTGTTTTGATGACAAGAAGATTTCAGATGTTTTGTCATTTAGCTGCATGATACCAAAATGAGATCATTTAAGAGAAAATGTCAACATTAGTAAATATCAAACGATTAATCTGCCTGGCTGGTAATTCATTGCATCTTTTGTGGACTGAACAAACCAAGCGGTTCCACCATCGTGATACACTTGAACATCTTGTACAACTTACAAATTAGGTGAAAGTTGTTGGGACGCCGTGAGCAAACCTGCTGATACGACTGCTGGGGCGTGATAAACAAATGTCAACAAATGCTGGAATTGCCTTGGATGAAAACGTTTGCTTTTTTTAGGTTGTACACTGCCAGTCAAAAGTTTTTGAACAGTAAGATTTTTAATGTTTTTCACAGAAGTCTCTTCTGTTCACCAAACCTACATTTATTTGATCAGCAAAACAGTAAAAGAAACATATATTTTTACTGTTTAAAATAATTGTATATTATTTTAATATATTTTAAAATGTAATTTATTCATGTGATTTCAAAGCAGAATTTTAGCATCATTACTCAACACTGAGTGGCTTACATAATAGCCAATTTTAAGATTATGCTATCCATAAAATGTTTGATTAGTAGAATAATCGAATTAAAAGTACTCATTTAGTTAACATGAATTTTCTTCAGTATATGGCACATAAAATGGTATGTCAAAGCAAATTTGTCCAGTTCTAAAAATATATACTTAGTGATATGTCAATGTATAAAATGAGTTGCATTATTTTATAAATTGGTAAATCACTTTTTTTTAAAGGGCAAGTTGTACCAGTGGCTCAAATAAAAGTGATTTAGTACAAAACAGACAACCTGAGCTCATGACGAAAAATGGAACCTGTGGGAACTTTTTCGCAAGACACAAAATGTGTTACGTCTGGAAAGTGAAACATATGCTGTAATCATAGGAAAACGATCACAACTGCTCACGTTTTACCACCTCTAGTGTTCATTTCTGTTGGAAACTGCAGTGATATGTACTTTTTGCTGTGCATTTCACGTCTTGTGGAAAAAAAAAGTTCCCACAGGTACATTTTCGCCATGAGATCAGGTAGGAAATAGATGCACTATTGTAATTTCTAAAATGTCAGAAATAATGCATCTTAAAATGTGTAAGTGGCATGTGTTATAAATCAGACATCATAATTATAATTATGAATTAAGACCGTATTTCATGGTTTTATTTAGAACAACAACAAAGGAACTGTGAACCCTGCAAAACACACCATGTTATTCATGTTTTTCTTCTTTTGTATGAAAACATATCTTTTCTCCACTTTCTTTATTATGCATGCACTGCATTTCTCCTCAGGCATCATTAAAGTACATCTGTTCTTTTCAAGTCCTATGTGATTATGTAAGCCACTCAGTGTTGAGATAAATCATGAGTATTTTGCCTTTGATTATTTTACTAATCAAACATTTTATGAATGGCATAATTTTATTAATTGATAGCGACAGGCCTCATATTTGTCACATATTTCATCCACAAGCTTTCCTTAAAGGGATAGTTGGTTAAAAAAAAGAAAATTGTTATCATTTAATCATGTTTTGTCCTGTATGAATATCTTCTGTTGAACACAAAAGAAGATTGTGAAGAATTGTGTGTTAGTAACTTAACAGTTGATTGTAGCCCTAGACTCTGAAACAGTTTTCCTTTGACAAACTGATTTGTTTACAATGTCTTCTTTTGTTTTCAACAGAAGGGTTTGGAAAAACATGAGGGTGAATAAATAATGACAGAACATTCGTGAACTATACCTTTACAATTCGAGGGGGAACCTCTGACACTTCTTGTGGACCTTTTCTTTTTCATTGATATCTCTCCCCATTTTCGTACAGTTAGCAATCGATAACAGACTTGCATCACTGCCCTATCTGTGAAACACAACTCCAACGTGTCTCAACACACTGACACCATGTGACAAGTCTAATGCAATGCTTTGTCGCACTGCCCGGTCTTATTAGATTACAGCAAACACACGCTCCGTATTACATTACACACTTGTAGCCCTTCTAATGAACCTCACATGCAGATACATTTTCACATCTTGTTTTTGCAGGTGAGATCTGTTAGTATTTCAAGCCAGAATTTTCATTGGCAATTTCACAAAGATGAGCTGTGTAATTTCTGTGGCACTAAACTGAATTGGAAAAATTAGTAAAACATTTTAAGTCTGTTAGAACTGTCGCTTGCCCTTTTGTAATAAATATGTTTATTTATTTTTTAAATGATGTAAATGCATCTTTAAGTATTGCAAACTTTGGTTTTCTGTGACAGTTTTCTTGGTTGCAAATTGTGCTAGTCAATTTTTACATTAGTCAGCTAAGTAAAGTTATTTATCTGACCAACACAGATGAGGAAATTGCAATAACGATGTCATAATCTTGGTGGCATCAGTAAAAATGGGTTAAATATAACAAACCAATCAGTATTTTTTATTTGTATGGAGTATGTATAAATGTATGATTTTGGACTGCCTTATAAATTTATAAAAATAAATAAAATGTAACATTTGGTGAAAATAATGTGTGAAAAATGCAGAATTTTAAAATGCTTAAAGTAAAAAAAAAAAAAAAAAAGAATTATACATTTTATATAAAATTCATAATTTAGCATTTCCAGGCCAACTGAACAAAATTCTGACAGCACCTTGTCTACCATTGACCGAAAAACAATGTCCTCGCCCCAAACTCACACTATTGGTTGAATCATAAGTTGACTTGCAATATATTGAAAGCACCACAGAGCCATGGTGTTTATTCTTTAATAATGTCCATTCTTTACAAGTCAGTCTACAAACTATGGAAGCCTGTTTTCCACCACTGAAAAAAAAGTTAAAAAAAAAAATGTTATTGTGACATTTTATCTCACAATTCTAACTTTTCTCTCAATTGTACGTTCACTTTACTTTTCGTGTCAGAATTGGGAGATGTAAACTTGCAATAGTGATTTATAAAGTCAGAATTGCGAGATATAATGTTACAGTTCTGAATTTTTTTTCTCAGAATTGCGTGATATAAACTTAAAATTGCGAAAATTAGAGTCACAATTGCAAGATAATTCACAATTCAGATTTTTTCTCTGAAACTTTCACACAAACTTTCACAATTGCAAATTATAAAGTCCTAATTTTGAGGAGGGGGGGGGGGATGATATGTTCTCAGAATTGCAAATTTATATCACATAATTCTGACTTAATAACTCGCAATTGCGTGTTAGATTCAGAATTGCAAAATACAAACTCACAATTCGGAGAAAAATTTTTTGTTTATTTTGAGTTTATTTCACAATTGTGAGTTTATATCTCACAATAATGAAAAAAAAAAGTCAGAATTGTGAGATAAAAAGTCACAATTACCTTTTTTGCTTCTTATTCCATGGCAGAAACAGGCTTCCATAACAAACAGCTGGTGGGAAAAAATATTTTACATGGGAAAAAAAAATGAGAAGTCTCCTTTAAATCCCAAAGCACACTCTACAGTAGCTACTTTATTACTTTCAGTAACAGCTCAGTGTAAACATTTGACCTGGCAGGGACATAGATGAGCAGACACCTGTAATTGGAGAGACTCCTTCAGAAGGAAGAGAACAGCAATAGAGAGGACACATTATTTTAATTATGTCTCACCACAGAGGCCTGTAGCCCAGAGGGACTTATCATTGTACCCATCGAGGGGAACGACAGCGAGAAAGACGGAGCCACTACAGACGCATACACGCGCATTTCTGAAACAAAGAGTTTATTAGATGACCCAAGATGAACGGTTTGTTCTTTTGGAGCCCAATAAAATCATGACGCGCAAACTAATTCAAGCACGTAAACACCTAATGAGGATTAACAATCTCATTTGGTATTCCCAAAACAACATTTATTGAATTCACATCTCATGAAACACACTGACTCATCAAACAGCTGACGCTCACAAGAGTTCTTTGGCTATTTAATTTAGAAACTTTTTGGTTTAAAAGTTCACTTCCAGAATAAAAAAATTCTGAACAAAGAAAGACATGAACATCTCAATGACATATGAGTGAGTAAATTCTCAGTAATTTTTTATTCTGAATGTGAACTAATCAAAGTCTGCATTACAGTAGTTTAAAATGCCTAAATGGGAAGTAAATCAATTAAAACTTTGATTCATTTAATTTAATTAATCATGCTAGGTGCAGTCAATCACACCTAATGGCAAAACTTGTAATAATAAATAGTGTATTTACACGCTGACTGCCTAAGGTATAAATAAAAAATAATATCACAGATAGGGATGACAATTAGTTAATTCATACTTTTTTTTTTATTCTTTGTCAACAATACATTTTTATACTTTCTACTTTAAAAGTGTGTGTGTGTGTGTGTGTGTGTGTATATATATATATATATATATATATATATATATATATATAATTTATTTAAATTATTGTTGTTGTTGTTGTTTTTATATGTAGCAATAGCCAAAACTACATTGCATGGGTCAAAATTATAGATTTTTCTTTTATGTCAAAAATCATTAGGATACTAAGTAAAGATCATGTTCCAAGAGGATATTTTGTAAATTTCCTACCTTAAATATATCAAAACTTAATTTTTGATTAGTAATATGCATTGCTAAAAACTTAATTTGGACAACTTTAAAAGCGATTTTCTCAATATTTAGTTTGTTTTTTCTTTTACCCATTTTTCCAGATTTTCAAATAGTTGTATCTCAACCAAATATTGTCCTATCCTAACAAACCAGACATCAATGGAAAGCTTATTTATTCAGATTTATAAAATTGCAGAAGTGTAAAACACTCATATGTTGTAGCGTTGAAGTACTTTGTGGTGTTAATTTATTGAACTGACCAGTGAACTTTCCCTCCAATGACATCATTGGAATGTGAACGGTATGCACATCAAAGCCTCTTAAAAAACCCTCAAACCGTGACGTGTCAAAAGAGCAATCTACGCTTTCGCTCACCCACACATATAACTACTCAGTAACAAATAATAACACCATACACTAACATGCAAAAAGCTTTCCCATGACTGATATATTCTGCACTAAAGGCTCTTCTCAATTCTTTGTGTTCGTCATTAAAGGAGATATTCAAGGGTATGGTGATGCATCATTGTGTGTGTGTGTGTGTGTGTGTGTGTGTGTGTGTGTGTAAGTGATCAACAGAGAGATGGTCTAAGGTTTACATGGTTTACAGACATTAGTGCTGCTACATTAGGCCCAGTCAGTTTGTTTTTATCCCCGTAGCTCCAACCCCCCTCTCCCCCCCCCCACACACACCTCCGCTGAGACCAGCTGTCCGGCAATCAGTCAGGTTATCACACACAAGCTTCAGGTTATGATCCGCAATATACCACACCCCGATTTCTATGGTGCACAAACAGTAGCCATTTCCTGCCAAAAGCTGCTAAAACAACATCTAATGGATATCAACCCAAACACCAATTGGAAACAAACCAATAATGATAATATTAGTGATGGACTAATAAAAAAAAAAAATCAGTCAACATTAGGCTAGTTTAAAATTTTCAGCCAAAATCATCAGCCAAAAGCTGTACTCGTTTGGAACAGAAATTTTAATTTTGTGTAAACATTCCAAGACAGCCTGGTTAATAGACTAACCTTTTGTTTTTTAAAATATGATAATGTGTTTTTGTGTTTTCAAATATTTTGAGTGGATTTTGAAAAAAATATTGTCTAAATAAACTGGTAGCATTAAAGCAGATTCTATAATTTAGCCTACATGTACACTACCAGTCAAAAGTTTGTGAACAGTAAGACTTTTAATGTTTTTAAAGAAGTTCCTTCTGCTCACGAAGCCTGCATTTATTGCATCCAAAGTACAGCAAAATCTGTTAAATTTAGAAATATATTTACTATTTAAGGTTTTCTGTTTGAATATATATTAAAATGTTATTCATTTGCGTGTTTTTCAAAGCTGAATTTGCCATCATTACAGTCACATAATCCTTCAGAAATCATTCTAATTTTCCAGATTTGCTCCTCAAAAACATGTATTATTATTATTATTATTATGCTGAAAACATGAGTAGATTTTTTTTTTTATGAATAGAAAGTTCAGAATGAAAAATCACATATGTCTTTAATATTTTAATCAATTTAAAGCATCCCAATTAATAAAAGTACTAATTTCTAAATTTGAATATATTCTATAATGTTATAAGGCTTTTTGTTTCAGATAAATGCTGATCCTGGATCTTTCGTTTCATCAAAGAATCCGGAGAAAAATGTACTGAACTGTTCTAAATATTGATGATAATAACAATATAAAATGTTTCTTAAACAGCAAATCAGCATATTAGAATGATTTCTGAAGGATCATGTGACACTGAAGAATAAAATATATTCAAATAGAAAGCAGTTATTTTAAATAGTAAAAATATTTCACAATATTACTGCTTTTGCTGTATTTTGGATCAAATAAATGCAGGCTTGGTGAGCAGAAGAGACTTCTTTAAAAACATAAAAAATATTGACTGGTAGTGTCAATATAATATAAACATTCTCTTTTGTTATTTTGTGATAACCAGCTGAAAATATATTACCCTGGTCATTGCATTTAAATTATTATTAAATAATAATAATAATTTAACTCTATTTAGCTTTTTATGTAAGTAAGAATATTTCAAATATTTCACCAAAGAATGCAAACACTGACCAATCCACCACTGTCCATCTTATTTAGAATAAAACTTAGATAAAATCAAATTCGCGCCATTGCAATTCTTTGCAAATATGTTATGTATGTATGATGAATTACCTTCATATAAAGCCACAAGATTACTAGCCAAAAAAAAAAACACTCACACAAAATCTCCTATCTGGCTATAAAAAATATAAAACGGCTCTTTTTCCAAATGGATTAGATTTAAAATATTATTGGATCTTATCGCAGTTGAACCGCTTATTAAAATGCTCATATTACAGCCAAACATTCGGCACGTTGAGCGATTGCTTCATCGTGCAAGTGTTCTGCTTGCTAAACCACGTCAGGTGTCAATGTACCCCAGCGTCAGATAAACGGACTCGACTACGAACAAGTGCCTGGTACAGTTCTGTATTAGACAAACACATGAAGTCACCAAACCTTCCATGTGCTGGTCATTTCAGCAAGCCAAAGTGGCTCTCCATATTTAATGCTCTGAGAAAGAGAGAGAGAGAGAGAGAGAGAGAGAGAGAGAGAGAGTGTGTGTGTTGGGTCCTTCCTTTCACCAGACTCTATTGGTGCCACTGTTACGGGTAATTTGAACACATTGAGTTTGTGTGTCTGTGTGCGTCTGCGCGTTGCCTGGAGACGAGTGGCAGCGTTTGAGATACCATCTCGCTAACATCTTGGTGGAAGCAATGGGTACTGAGGTCAGGATGACTGCAGACAGTACAGCTTGGACATAAAATTACAGATTGGTGCAATAGATGCATTGTGAAAATGTATTTATATGTTGTCTAGTGTCAGTATGATATCTAGCTTTTGTACCTTTTCATATTGACTAAGAGATGGATAGCTATTTTTTTGTAGACTTCAAATACATCACACTACTACTGGATGAATTATGTGTATGGCAATAAGAGATGAAAACAAATAAATGTTTTATTTGTTTCTTAGTATTTATTAGTTAGGCCTCTCAGTGAATTAATATTTTAAAACCGAAAACTGATCATTGCTTATCATAACAGTAAACAGCTTATGGGCTGGGGTTAGTAGTTATAGAATAGGATTAGGGTTTGATAGTTACGGTTATGTGTGTGTGTGTGTGTGTGTGTGTATATGTATATATATATATGTGTGTGTGTATGTATGTATGTATGTATATATATATATATATATATATATATATATATATATATATATATATATAATTTTTTTTTTTTTTGAGAATAATTCAGAAAAATAAAGTAAATGGGGGGTAGCAGAAATAATAGAAATTAATACTTGATTAATACTTGATTTTTCTTCTAGGATGCTTAAAATGATCAAAAGTGATGATAAAGACATTTATAGTGTTACTAAAGATTTATATTTTAGATTAATGCTGTTCTTCTTAACTTTCTATTCAATAAAAAACAAAAAAATTCTACTCAGCTGTTTTCAACATAATATTTTTTTTGAGCAGCAAATCTCAATATTAGAATGATTTGTGAAGGTTCACGATGCTAAAACTTCAGCTTTGAATAAAATACATTTAAAAAATGTAACATTATTTTAAATATATTCAATATTATACATAAAAATGGTGCGTTTTCAAATTTAAACATTTTCAGTTTACTTGAATTTTTTTTTCAATATATAAAATGTATTGCTGTACATTTTTTCAGACATATAAATGTCTTTTTTTTTTGTCAAAAGGAAAATTACTTATGTTAGCTAGTTAGATCAATAATTTTAGATATGCGATCATAAAATGTAAGAAGGTTTGGGCCTAAATTGTCAGGCTTAACTGGCTTAAAAGTCCCTCACAGTGGTCCTGCGCCAGTTGGAAATCCTTACGTCGATTCCTATGATTTGTAGGTATATGAGTGGAGTTTAGGTATATGGTTAAAAATTAGGATTAGACAGTTACAATTAAGAGGACTGGTTAGTTCCGGGTAAGAATTAGTGTTTGCTACATCTGTCCAGAAATAGCCCACAAATACACCCCATCTAAACACAAGTCTTGCCTTCATCTGTCATGAACCAGATGCAGTTAGTCTCAAATGTTTATTCATTTAATCTCTCATATGTTTACGTGTGCTGACATGTGATGTGACATTTCGGAAGAAACGCAGATGATCAATTGCACGAGACATCATGGTCAAATCTACCATCATTTCACAATAAAACAGAATGAAGCAACAGGTTGCCATTGTCAGTCAAAAAACCCTCATACAAATTAAACCATCATCACCACAACAGCTCATTACCAATGGACCCGTCAAATAAAAAGCATTTCCGGCCCTTTAAACTTCTTCCTTTAGTTTCGAATGCATCACATAATGTGTATGAGCTTGTTTTGAGTGCATTGCGACAGTTTTCTATGACAGCTGTGTTACTTTGTGGCCATTTAGCCCTAGTGGGACGATCAATAATTCCTTCTGTCCACATGTTCAGTTATTAATAATGTATTATAATTCTGGACAAAGTAAAACGTTGACTATCTCTACAGTAACATTAAGCAAAATAAAGATATTAAAACTATGAAAGTAACATTTCGTGAATGCTAACGGGTTTAGTAGCCTAATGGGTGGGCATCAAAGGATTACAATTACAGCACAACCAAACTTTCCGTTACTTTTGTAATAGTAACTACAGCGTAATATTGTTTTAGTGACCTGTGTAATGCAGTTATAACAAAGAAACGGGACAGTTTAGGCCTCTCGTATATGTTAAATTGTTTCTTACCGAGCAGCAGGAGTTTGACCTCCCTGGCCGCTTTCTCTCCGTCATCTCTCAGGTTTCTGTCGATCATTTTACTCCTCTCCACCGCCGCCTTATCCTCTGTGCTTAACGTACAGCCCATCCTCACGACGATCCGAACCGTTTAAATCTAACGCACAGTATTCAACATGCACCAGCTCTCTCTCCGGAAAACCACACGCCCTTCTTTTTAAAAAGAAAACCAAGAAGCGAGCGCAAAAGGGGGTCTTGGAAATCAAAAGACCGAGGATAAGGTCTGGCTTTGTCTTGCTTGATCAAGACTATTCCTTTAGCCCCCGTTATTTCGCTGTAAATCCCTTCAGAGGGATGAAAAAGGGTCCGTAAAAACGTAGCGATCCGTTCCCCAGCGCGTCAGTATTCACGGGCTCGCGCTGCTTCCTGTTCGCATGCATGCAGGCGCGTTCACGTGTTCGGCGCGTTTCTGTCGAAGCGGGGACGCGCGCTTTGCCTCAGCATCAGCAGTAAAGGACATGAATGATGCAGGGCGGTGGTGGACATGTCATCTCTTGATGCCAATGAACTGCTGCTTTGCTCTTCCCCTCAGGACGACGTGGCCTGACGGTGCCCAGTTTCAAACAGACTGACAGAATGAACGGGAATTATTAAATTCATTTTTGGTGGGTTTATCGTGGTCTTACAATGTAAAAATGACTTGTACAACTTAAATATTGTTGTATTGACGTACTTACACTCATAAAAATAAAGGTGCTTTAAAAGGTTCTTCACAGCGATGCCATAGAAGATTTAGTCACAGGTTCTTTAAAGAACCATCTCTTTCTTAACTTTATATAATCTGCAGAACTTTCTTTCACCACAAAGAACCTGTTGTGAAACAGAAAGGTTCTTCAGATGTTAAAGGTGCTTTATAGAACCATTTAAACAAAAAAGGTTCTTCTATGGCATCGAAAAGCACCTTTATTTTTTAAGTGTAAATGGATATCTTATGAACTTATGTTAAGCTGTCATGCATTAAAGCCTATAATTGCCTATAATTGTCATTTACTTATACTCAATGGGCCATAAAAGCCTGATATATCAAATATAATACAAAACATAAAACACATATCCAATCCAATATCTTTTGTTTTTGATTATATTATATTGTGTGTGTGTGTGTGTGTGTGTGTGTGTGTCTATATATATCTATCTATCTATCTATCTATCTATATATATATATATAATATTTTTTTTCTTTAGGTTCGAAAGTGTTTGATCTGTCTGACTATTATTTTTCTGTCAGACAATGCACCATCAGGCCTCAACACTTTCTACGTGAAACACAACAAGACAGTAATCATACTGACAAGGGTAACGTGTAGTAAACATGGCAACTAAATCAACAACAACAGTGTAAATAAAAGCGGCAAGTGGTCAAACAATGCAGCCATATTAATTATTCATGCTCCAGTGCATGCTGGGAAGAAGGTAAATGGGACCAAATCACAAAACCCTCTTTGTAGGCATCTTTGAGCTAACACATTACAACATACCTGCTTTTCTTAACACACACACACACACACACACACACACACACACACATATATATATATATATATATATATATATATATATATATATATATATATATATATATATATATATATATATATAAATATATAATTTTAGTAATTAAACAAAAAATGTTCAATATTAATTTATTAATTATTTATTAATTTATTTTCAATAGTATAAATTTGTAACCATAAGTAAATAAATAATCTAACAATATTTGTTAAAGCAACTATTCCCAGTTCTTTTCTTGGGTCAGTTTCTAATTTTTTTGTTTTCCTAAACAAAAAAGCAGATTTTATTTTATTTTATATAGTGAATATTGGCAGCTGTTGCTGTAAAAAGTTAGTTAAACTAAAAATACATTTTGTTGGTGGAACTGTTTTCTATTTGAATACTTTTTAAAATGTACTTTATTCAGTTATATTAATCATATTTAAACAGCTGACAGTAGCCATTGACTTCCACAGTATTTTTTTCCAGACTACGGAAGTTAATGATTGTCGTCAACTATTTGGCTATGAGCATTGTTCAAAATGTTGTCTTTGGTGTTCAACAGAAGAAAGAAATGCCTACAGGTTTAGAACAACTTGAGGTTGGGTAAATGATGACAAGCTAAAAAAAAATCAGCTTTGAAATCACAGTAATAAATTACATTTTAAAATATATTCACATAGAAAACATTTATTTTAAATAGTAAAAATAGTTCAAAATGTTACTGTTTTGCTGTACTTTGGATCAAATAAATGCAGGCTTGGTGAGCTGTAGAGATTCTATTCTATTCTATTCTATTCTATTCTATTCTATTCTATTGTCATCTCAGCATCCCAGTTTTGTTTTCTCAGGTTTATGACTTTGTCCTAGACCCATCACAGATGCCAGTGTCACAACGAACCATATGTTCCAAGGTCGAATGAACTGTGACCACACCTCACTGCAACATCAACACTGCGTATAGCTTGCAGAAAGACCTTCAAAATTCATTACGCTATCACTCCTTGGCCAAGGATCAGCCTTTTAATATGCGAGCGTGACTGTGAGGTTCGAGCAGATAAATTAGGCAGTGACCTTAGACCTTACCGTTGCTTTGTGCTGCCGGGAAAACGGCTTTTCTGCTTTGAGTAAGCATTTGCATTGGATCTCAAAGGGTTACAACACTGTAACCACACATTTACATGTGACACAAAGGTATTACAGCTTGTATGCAAATGTGTGTCTGTGTGTATGTGTCTGTCTACAACAGTTCTATAGCTCAGCAAGGACACAAGCTAGGCAATAAAACAGTAAAAAAAAAAAATGTTTTATTAAAAATAAACTTTATATTTTTGGGAACTTGTGTCAATTTGGCCAGCATATTGTATGCCTTAGAAAAATATGGCGCTATTTTAATTAAAATCCTGTCAGTTCTTTAAATCATAAGTAAAAGTCTATCATAACTTGTAATCAACACTATATTTGTCAATGTTTTTATACAGAAACATGGTACTTTACAATAATTATACGTCCATCAAATACTTTTACTTCAAACTCGCTAAAATCCCACCCTCAGCCCAATCAGAAGCACCAGTACTTACATAGAAACCTATACATCGGAGCCTGATAAAAATGCATTTTTTAAAAGAAATATGTCAAATGTATTTAGAGGCTGTTGCATCTGAGCTCTTCATATATATTATAGTAAAAATCTAGCAATAGTAGTACTGTGGACATTAATACAGTTTTTCTACAAATATGCTAAATGTTACTGTAATACAGACGCAGGTAGTCACAGTAATTTTACAACACATTTCTGTAAATGACAATAATTCCTGACTCCATTTACTGTGACGTCACAGTATAGGCTACTGTTTCGTGGCAACTAGGAAAATTCACGTAAAATTTTATGCAACTTGCCAACAACCCCTAAGTTGACAGCAATAGTTGAAGACTGCCCTCTAGTGCCGTGTAGATATAAACTTGTGTTGACTCGTTTGCTTAATTAGCAGACGTATTAGCATGAAGCTCAGACGAATGAGAGTAGGGGAAAATATGACTTTATCCAAATTCCTGTGCACGATTTAAAAATTATGAGATTAATATTAGTTTATATTTATATTTAGATGTATTTATTTTATTTTCTCCAAAGCAGCTTAGTACATTCAAGCTGTCCGTGTTTACTAGTCCGTGTTCCCTGAAAAGGACGCCATGAACCCCAAATGTAACGTTAACCATAATTATGATGTCGACAACATTGGCATGAAACATCATCACATCACATTACAGTCTGAGTATGGAAAAACTTGAGACCAATGAACACTAGAGGACAGTACAAGCTAAAACTTCACTCTGATACCAAATCACTAACACTGACACTGAAATAGAAGTCTCTCTTTATAACACATACACACACAAACACACGTAAGAGGGTAAGTACAATACAATATGTAAAATGTATTCCCCTAATGCAGAGCAACAATGACTAATAAAAACAACCCTTGAACTTTTTATTGGTTGATTATTTAATATGTCCGTTATCTATGACTTCCACAGCTGCTTGTAAATATAATGTTGTTTTTAAATATCAGGGACTGATAATCTGACATTTGTCATTTATTGCACAACATGAAGTTGCTAGGTTCTGATTGGTCAGGTGGGGCATTCAGTGGTCTAATATTTTATTATATTTTCTATTCTAAATTTTATGTTCTGTTTGATTGTTATTCCATCACATGGTTGTCTGGAAAGCTGATTGGTCAATTTGGCCATTCAGCGGTCTGCTATTCTATTCTATTCTATTCTATTCTATTCTATTCTATTCTATTCTATATTTTGTAGATTATACATATTTTTATACAAGACTGTCTGAAATGCTTGATTCTGATTGGTCAGTTGGGCCATTCAGTGGTCTGATATTCTATTCTATTGTAGATTATATATACATATTTGTATACAAGACTGTCTGAAATGCTTGATTCTGTTTGGTAAATTGGGCTATTTAGTGGTCTGCTATTCTATTCTATTTTATTTTATTCTATTCTATTGTAGATTATATATATTTTTATACTAGACTGATTAGTCAATTGGGCTATTCAGTGGTCTGATATTCTATATCTTATTCTATTCTATTGTAGATTAGTTTTTTTAATATACAAGAATGTCTGAAATGCTTGATTCTGATGTCTGGGACATTCTGTTTTATAAAATGTTATCTCTTCTATTTCTTTCTGTTTAGTTATATATTATTTTGTTACATATCATATAATTTATAAAAGTAAATCAAAATCAGCAATAAAAAATAGATAATGTTAGTAACTATTCCATTACAGCTATTAATTCTATTTAATCTAGAAAAAAAAATCTCAATTTTCTTTTTATTTTCTCTCTCTCACACACTCTCTCTCTATCTGTCTCTCTCTCTCTCCCTCGCTTTCTGAGTCTCTCAAGTCTTTTCGAAGTCGAAGTCGAATAGATAGTCACTGTTGGGACTGAACTGTGTTAAAGCTCAGCTCTCGACTGATTGTGACATTGGCCTTGGCTTCTGAATGTCGTGTGTTACGCGCCCGCTCCCCGCCCAGCAGTGCGTTATCGGGCTCTGATAACTCCGTCTTAACGAGGGTCTCCGGGTGTGATAGGCAGCAATCCAGTCTTAAATCTCCTCCTCTGTAACCTTCGATCCCTGGAACTTACATAATTCCCAGGACGACCTCATGCTCGCACCTTACGCGCCACCGGTCAGTGTTGGTCCAGGCTGCTGCTCGCCATCATGACCTGCTGTGATCTGAAATGCGGGCTCATCACAGGGACCGTGGTGGGCGCCCTCGCCGCCTTGCTGGGCATGATTCTCATCCCTGTTGGCGATATGTTCATTGAAAACACCGTGTACAAGGTAAGTCGTCGTTTTTTTCATATCAATATTCGGCGCACATGCATTTGCAGATCCTGTGGAAAGACATATACGGTAGCCTACATGATGAAGTTGCTGTGGAGAAATATTCTGAATAATTTAGGAACAGCCACTGTAGGGTACAACGAACTATCAATGATGTATGAGGTTGAATAAAACGGGGTTTATGGGTCAAGGGCATTTTTCATAAATAATGTATGGCTGGGGCAAGTTGTCACATGTGTTTTATATGCAATTTATTGATATTGAGCATGTTACGGTTTTTGCTCATTATTTGTTTTACTGTTTAACTTTCGCTGGAAAGCTATTACATTGCATCTAATAAATTTTAAATAATATGTTTTGTGTATGTTAAAGTATTTTATATTTAATGTATTAAAAACAGCAGGTTCTCGACTTGCCCCATGGTGTCAAGGTCAATGACAGTGTGTTAAATGAGCTCTGTTTCTCTTCCAAGGCAAAAAAGATTGGAGGGCTTAAAAGTGTGTGCCTATACAGAAAATGACTGAAAATAACACCACCGATGAGCAATATTCACTGGATTGTGACAACTTGCCCCAATTTGAATTGTACTCAAGTATACAATGTAGTATAAAGTTATTAAGAGCATCTGACACCAAGTATTTGTCTTTCAAAAGGAAACGGTGCTGGAAAACGGGACTTTAGCATTTGAGACCTGGACATCTGCAGACATTGCAGTATACAGGCAGTTTTGGCTGTACAACGTGGAGAACCCTGATGAGGTTCTAAGTCAAGGGGCCAAACCTGTGCTGGTACAGAAAGGACCGTACACATACAAGTAAGACATGCTATATAAATAGTTCATCAATCAATAGTTATGCAAACAAACCATTCTTTTTCATCTAAAGGTAGAGAAAGTAAAATCTAGATCAAATTCACTTTTTGATCTTTAAAATGTACTCACAAACATCTTGAGCTACCTGAAATAAAGCAGAAAGAATCCCAATTGCCAAAGTATAGACAATTTTTACACTCTTAAAAATAAAGGTGCTTCACAATGCCATAGAAGAACCTTTTTGGTCTAAATTGTTCCATAAAGAACCTTTAAAATCTGAAGAACCTTTCCGTTTCACAAAAGGTTCTTTGTGGCAAAAGAAGTTTCTTCCAATTAGAAAAAGGTAGGAAAGAGATGGTTCTTTAAAGAACCTCTGACTGAATAGTTCTTTGTGGACCCAAAAGTGGTTCTTCTATGGCACCGCTTGAAGAACCTTTTAAAGCACTTTTATTTTAAGAAGTGTACCTACTTCTGAGTGCTTAAGAATAAACTATATCAACACTTTTGAAGGGTTGTTCAAAAGTTATCATGTTGTTGTAATTTCATAATTGTATGTTGATAAGCACTAATTTATCTATTGGGATAATCTAATCTAATTAATGTAATTAAGTCACATATATCTATATATCTATATCTATCTATATATACTGCCCTCCAAAAGTTTGGAAGCACCCTAAAAAAGTGGGGTTTTGGACAATATTGGTATGAATCCTTTTTTAATTTGTGATCATTTTGCACTGATGGAGACAATGAGGGACAACACAAACTACGAAAACATATTTTAGTACATAAACAGTCTGAGCTGATGTTTATTCAAACATTGACTTGATATATTACTCCAAGGCTCCTGAAGGATTGCCCAAAGGTGATTCACACTGGTTGGACATCATGGTCCAGTTCCTCCCATAGTAGCTCAATTGGGTTGAGGCCGGGTGATCGGGGAGGCCATTCCATGACAAACATGATGGTCTTCAATTATAATATCAAGTTACTTTAATGTATTTGCACCAATAATTATAAGGATTTATGCTGATATCGTCCAAAACCAAACTTTGCCTGTCTTTTTTTTACAGGGGTGTTTTCAGTGTGTGTGTGTGTATAATATATATATATATATATATATATATATAGAGAGAGAGAGAGAGATGTATGTGTGCAATTATTTGTATAACATTTATATTACATTTGAGGCATCAATTGACTTAATTGCCAAGAATACACAGAAAAATTGTATTCATAATCTACTTGTCAAACGAGTAATCACGCTTGATCGAATCCAAAGTATTTGTATACTCTCTGTCTATTTATTGTGTACTGTATATATAAATACACACACAATGTATATGTTGAATATATACGTGTATATTTATACTCATTTTTTATATGTAAACATAGCATATTTTCTTAAATATATACATGTGCGTATGTGTTTGTATTTATAAATACATAATAAATATACACAGTACACACATATAATATTTAAATTAACACTTTTATTTTGAATGCTGACAGCACTGTTTCACTAAATGTTTAAATGGGTCCCATTCTTTAAGTGTGGGCTTTCTCTGCTGACCAATAAAACACCACCTAACTGCATTTTTCTTGCAATGTTAAGCCACTACATGGTCACTAAATGTATTCTTAGTGGTCTAATATACTCTCATCCTCTCTGTTGTTCTCTAGGACACGTTATATCCCCAAAAGAAATATCACCTTCTATGATAACTTCACTGTGTCCTTTGTGCTGCCGGCGGGAGCCATCTTTGAGCCTAGCATGTCAGTCGGCCCAGAGGAGGACACGTTCACATCGCTCAATCTAGCTGTAGCAGTATGTATTTTGACAACCATCTCTTTATGTCCTTTTCTGCCCTTCTGTCTTCCTCTTTGTCTGTTTTCCTTCATGACAAGTTAATGTGATGCGCATTCCTCAAGACTGGAGAAATGGCTGCTGAAAATTTAGCTCTGCCTTCACAGTTAAATGTTAAAATACATGATATATCAAAATATAATAAAAAGGAAAACTGCATTAACTAAAAAAATGTACTGTATTTGCAAATAATTGCAACCTTGGTGAGCATAAGAGATCCCAACATATTGAACACTAGTTTAAGTGTGTATATAATAAACGCATGAAATATTAATCTTTCTTACAAACTCTTTTATGCTCACATGTCTAAGGTTGCTTCAGCGTTGGTTGTCAGCTCTGAAGCAAGTCAAAGTTTGTGAAATCAAAAGATAAAATATTGATATCTGCGATTATCTGTAACCAACAAAGCTGTATAATCGTTACCTCATATCAGTTGTTATAGATTATATTCATAAATGCAGGTGATGTTCAGTCAGATAAATGTGCTGTAGAGGTAATAAATGCAAATAACTTTTACTTGTCATTGAGTCCAAGGTTTTTATTAGGCAGATGAATTTACGACGGGTTATGGTTCCATACTTGTGTTGTGATCAATTTTTTTTTTCTTCTCTTCCAGGGTGTTTACAGTTTACTAGATCATAAACTTGCAAACATGCTCATTAATCACTCCAGTTCCAGTCTCTTCCAGAACAGGACTGTTAAGGAATTGTTGTGGGGCTACAAAGATCCAATGCTGGGCAGCACGGTTGGAGTTTTTTATCCAGTAAGGTTGATGGCATTCACTTGCTAATAAAGCATATTTACATCTTCATGATTGAGAACTCTAGTCAATCAATTTAGCTTGTGTTGTGAAGTGAAAAGTTGCATGTTTGTCAGGGACAAATCCATAGTTAAGGTGTTTAAACAGGCCAATAATTCATCCATTAATAATAATGCTTCCACCAGTGAAAAAGTTCCCCTCTGTTGTCCTCTCACATCGAAATCTACTGACCTATGTGTTTAGAGCTATTTTGGACAACCTGATTTCATGATACATACCTGTGGGAATTTTTCACAAGACGCAAAATACATACCGCCATGTATACATACATAGTGGCACTAAAAAATGTACGTACATATGGTACGTTTTATGTGACATTGGTTTTGTATGTGTCACCACAACTTAAAATGTTTGTTGAGTGGCTTTAATTCGAATGCTCTGTGACATTTTAAAATAACGTACCAATTGCACTAAACCTAAACTTACCTGATAGTATGAACAAAAGCGAATGTGATGAAAAATGCAATATATGGAGCTGTAATCATAAGTGTGTACAAAAACGATTATAAGTGCTTGCTTATTCTGGCGTAATAATCAGGGAACTTTGCTGCCATACCATGGGTGCAGCAGACACAATGAAAATTCGCAGTGCCTGAAAATAGTCCCCAGCTAGGTAACTTCCAATGTCACCAGCACTAACCAGCACTAAATAGTAAAATAGCTGGGGACTATATTCAGGTGCTGCGTAATATCATTGCGCCTGCTGCAGCCATAGTACGGCAGCAAAGTTCCTTGATTATTACGCCGGAAAGAGAGTATAGTTCCTATCCATATCAGCTTGGAAAATCACAACTTTTAATTTTCTGTCAGTCTTAGTACACAATGTAACTACAGAAGAATCAAGTTTTAAATAGGAAAAATATTGAAAATCTTTGGTCATTTTTGAATGAGATGCTAATGTTCTAATCTGATTCAGTGATTTATGCTAAGCTATGCTAAAAGTGCTAACGGCAGACACGGAGATCAACCGAATGGATTCAAAAACTGTAAAATTCATCTTTTTAACTCTAGGGGAGTTTGAAAATGAGCCTATTTTCAAAAAAGTGGAGTGTTCCTTTAATGGAACGCTTTTTTCCACAGGTATGTTTTCATCATTAGATCAGGTAGGTTTTGGGTGGTTGTCACTTGTAAATGGTGCATCATCTGAGCATATTTCTCTCCTGATTTATATGAAATGGCTTTTTTTTTAACTGAAAAATGCATTGTTCTCGAATTTGAGCCAGAAACAATGGTTTTGAAGTTAAAACATCTTAATAATTTTTTTTTTTTTTTTAGCAAAAGTGCAGTTTTGACCCGAATATAAGATTAGTTTTTTTCTTGGAAATACTTGGAAATACCGAGTGTGCCAAGAAATACATAATGTAATGTTTGTTGGTAATGTTAGAACAACACGATTGAAAACAAGCCTAATTGTTATATAATTTAGATGGGTTATATTTATGGCATATCAAAAAGTATATATTTTTAATGTGATTTAAAAGTATTTATCATACTTGCAAAACAAAAACTGGTTTTAAAAACTGAAAAAGATTTACTTTTCAAAAGGCCCTTTTACAAAAGGTACATCTTATATCTTGTCTTATTTTCAGTTCAATACAGTATTTTTTTTTGTGCATCACACAACATTAATTGATGGACTGGTGTTGAGTTGATTTATTTGTGGATTGTCGTGATGTTTTTATCGGATACTTATTTTGACAGCACTCAGGTGATGTAATGATGTAATTTTCAGCAAATTTTCATTCTGAGTGAACTATTTTTTTAAACACCCCATGAATGGATTAATGAAAGCTGGTTATAGATTAGCTTTGAAGCTAATCCGCAAGATATATCTTTTCAGTCTGAATGTCTTTAAATCTAATTTAAAAATGCTAATGTTTCCAGTTTGTACTGCCCCGTTTGGTGTGTTGTTTATTAAAAAAATGTCCTCTGTTTTTTCTTTTAGTACAATGACACCGTAGATGGACCATACACTGTATTCACAGGCAAAGATAACATCAATAAGGTAGCCTCGATTTACCGCTGGCAGGGTGAAGCGTAAGTATATCTTACATTAGCATGAAGAATTTGTATAACATGGAACATTCACATGGTTCTTTGGGTTGTAGATGTTTTTTTTGTTCTTTAAATTTCTAAACAGACTTTAAATGTAGATATAGTATATACGTAACCAACTGTTTATCACTTAACTCATACTAACAATCTCATCAAAAAAACTTAATGTTGTACAGATCACTGAGTTACTGGAATGACCCTTATTGCAATATGATAAATGGAACAGGCAAGTTTACCTCAAACATATTACATTGATATTGAATTAATTGTGAAGTAATTACATAACTGTTGACATATATAAATGTAATTTTTCACACATTAATCACATTATTCAATTTTGTTTTCATATGTCAACAGATGGTGCCTCCTTCCCCCCTTTCCTGGACAAGAAAGAAACCCTGTTCTTCTTTTCTTCTGATATCTGCAGGTATTTTCAGCATTTATACATTTTATTGGAGACATTTTCAAATACTTTATGAGGACCCTGTATATTTTGAAATGCCACCCATCAGCAGTGTTTTCATAACGTATTGATTAAAGTCTCATCTTCTCCATGAGAGTTTATGGGCTTTTATCTCTCAGTTAGATTTGATCAGTAATCCTGATATATACATATATAATGTATCCACAAAGAGGTTTCATGCATCCAGTTTTTGTTTGTCATTACCACCAGATGTCAGGCCGCTCCTTCTCTTCTGAAGGGTCATAGATGTCAGAAAAAAAAAAAACACTGGCAATGCCAGCGTTTTCTCGCTTTCATCATAATACATCATGTTTGACTGCAAAGCCAGAACTGCAGGAGATCAAAGCTAGACAGTTTTTTTTTTTTTAGTCACATGATGAGTGTTAAAAATGTATTACTGAGATGTCTTGAGGCTTTTGAAATGTCTATTTTTTCCTCATGTTTTCATTCATGCATATACAATGGCTAAAAATGTATTCAGACACTTAAAACACGCTTAAAAATGTATGAATGTTATTGCATTACATGCAAAATATCAAATCAAATGTAAAATGTAAAAATCTAAAGGATACTTTTCAAACAAAGCAAATATTTTACAAAAAAAAAATACTATATATATCAGTGTAATGCAATTAATATACATTACTGTTCAAAAGTTTGGGATTAGTAGATTTTTAGTGTTTTTAAAGAAGTCTCTTATGCTCATTATAAACGTTTATTTATTAACCATTTGATCAAAAATACGGAAAAAAGTAATATTATGAAATATTATTGCAATTTAAAATAACATCATTCTATTTTAATATACTTTAAAATATAATTTATTTCTGTGACGCAAAGCTAAATTTTCATCAGCCATTACTCCAGTCTTCAGTGTCACATGGTCCTTCAGAAATCATTCTAATATGTTGATTCATCATCAATGTTGGAAACAGCTGTGCTGCTTAATATTTTTTCGGAACCTGTGATACTTTTTTCAGGATTCTTTGTTGAACAAAATGATAAGAACAGCGTTTATTCAAAATAGACATCTTTTCTAACAATAAAAGTAATTTCTGTTATGTTTTATTAATTAAACGCATCCTTGCTGAATAAACATATTCATTTCATAAAAAATGTACTGACCCCTAACTTTAAACAGTAGTCTATATTGTTACTATTGTTTCTATTTTAAATAAATACTGTTCTTTTTAATGTTTCATTTACCAAAAAGTCCTAAAAAAGTAATTTTCCAACATTTTTTTTCTTTTTTCATACACACGAATCAACAGAGATTGTAACTATATTAAAGTAGAAAATTGTTATTTTGAATTGTAATAATATTTTACAAAATTCCTTTTTTTTTTTTTTTTTGATTAAATAAATGCTTGCTTGGTAAGCATAAGAGATATCGTTAAAAAAAAAAAATATATCTTACATATTCCAAACCTTTGAAAGTTAGGGTATTATATCAGTTATAAGACTGTTGATTTACTGTTCAGTATGTCAGTTTGTAGACAATAATGTATGATTGTTTGAGTGATAAATATTGTGCTTGTCCTCTAGGTCGGTATCTGGTGTGTATGACCAAACTGTTAACCTGAAGGGAATCGATGTGTATCGGTACAAGTTGCCACGTGAAGCTTTGGCCTCTCCAGTGCAGAACCCAGATAACATGTGCTACTGTACAGATCATGTGCTCACCAAAAACTGCACTACGGCAGGCCTTCTTGACCTCACTGCCTGTAGAGGTCAGTGCTTTTGACCTCTTAAAAGGTCCACTAAGACTAAAGCTTAATGGGATAGTTCACCCAAAAAATGAAAATTCTGTCATTAATTACTCATCCTCATGTCATTACAAACCTGTAAGGCCATGGTTAATGTTTGGAACACAAATTAAGATATTTTTGATGAAATTCGAGAGCTTTCTGACCCTCCACAGGCAGCAAGGGCCCTACCACGTTCAAGGCCCAGAAAGGTACCAAGAACATTGTTAAAATAGTCCATGTGACATCAGTGGTTCAACTGTAATTTTATAAATGCACAGAAAAACAACAACAAAAAAAACTTTATTCAACAATTCTCCTCCACTCATTTACCTCCTTCCACCATTATTGTAAGTACCACAATGCAACATGTCTTAATTTGTGTTCCGAAAATGAACAAAGGTCTTACAGGTTTGGAACGACATGAGCAATTAATGACAGAATTTTCATATTTGGATGAACTATCCCTTTAAACTATGATTTACGTAATGCATTTTTCTTTCACTTGAGTTTTTTTCTATTCAATATTTTTCAACAGGAACCCCGGTATTCATCTCCCTACCCCACTTCCTCTTTGGCAGCGACGATCTCCTCAACGGTGTTGTCGGAATGAACCCGAGCTTGGATGAGCACTCCATATTTCTGGATGTAGAACCGGTGAGGAAGCCATTTTAGTTTGCACAGGCTTTCTTTTATTAAAAGGAAGAAGCTTTACAATAAGATAACAGCTATGCATCTGTGTCATTTGTAGATTACAGGTTTCACTCTGAGATTTGCAAAAAGACTTCAGGCCAACATGTTGTATGGCCCATCGGATAGTATCGCGTATGTACATAAACAGACATCACATATTGTCATGCATGCACATGCACTTTGATAAATTCATACATGCACAGCCTAACATAATGTCCTGTATATGTCTTTCTCACAGAATTTTGAGCAAAATCAAAGAGCACACAATTATACCTATTTTGTGGGTGAACGAGGTAAGCATTAATGAAGCATCTATTTTATTAAAGCAGTTAGGTCCAGCTAAAGCAAACAGGTCCAAAAAAACGCTTATAATAACCTTAGTGTTCCCATATATAAAAGAGCCTTAAATATTCTTTTGTTAAATAATTGGCCATTGATAAAACATTTATTTTATTGTTAGTATTAAATAGTATTGTATATACACAACTACTACATATACAATAAATGTGCATACATATATATTTAAATATATCTTCACCACCGTTCAAAAATATGAGATCATTGAGAATTTTTAAATGTGTTCCTTATGCTCATCAAAGCTGCATTTATTTGATCAAAAATACAGATTTTTAAATATTATTTAAATGTAGAATAATTGTTTTCTTTGTGAATATACTTTAAAATATAATTTATCCCTGTGATGCACAACACAATTTTTTGCATAATTAATTTAGTCTTCAGTCAGTGTCACTTGATCCTTCAGAAATCGTTCTAATATTCTTATTTATTATCAGTGTTGAAAACAAAACCTGTGATACTTTTTTAGGATTCTTTGATAAATACAAAGTTAAAAAGAACAGCATTTATTTGAAATAGAAATCTTTTGTATCAACGTACTACAATTGAAACATTGGTGGTCAGTACATTTTCATTATTTCTTGTTATTTTTTATTCTTTTTCTTTTTTTTGACAGAAATTAATACTTTTATTCAGCAAGGATGTGTTAAATTGATCAAAAGTGATAACAAATACTACATTATGTACACAAAGCTACATTATGTATACACTATATATACACTACCAGTCAAAAGTTTGGACACACCCTCCATTTAATGTTTTTTAAAGAAGTCTCTTATACTCATCAAGGCTGCATTTATTTAATCAAAAATACAGAAAAAACAGTAATATTGCTAAATGTCTTTACAATATAAAATAATGTTTTTTAAGTGTCACATGATTCTTCAGTAATCATTCTAATATGCTGATTTATTATTAGAATTATCAATGTTGGAAACAGTTGTGCTGACAAATATTTTTTGCAACCTGTGATTCTTTTTTTCAGGATTATTTGATGAATAACAAGTTAAAAAGAACAGCATTTATTCAAAATATAAATCTTTTCCAACAATGTAAATCTATGCTATCACTTTTTTATTAATTTAACACATCCTTGGTGAATAAAAGTATTAATTTCTTTCAAAAAAAAGAAAGAATAAAAATGTACTGACCCCAAACATTTGAACAGTAGTGTATATTGTTAGAAAACCTTTCTATTTTAAATAAATGCTGTTCTTTTTTAACCTTTTATTGATAAAAAATCACAGTATCACAGGTTAAAAAAAATACAAATTAAGCAGTGTAACTGTTTCCAGCTCTGATAATAAATCAGCATATTAGATTGATTTTTGAAGGATCATGTGACACTGAAGACTGGAGTAAGATATAAATTACATTTTAATGTATATTAATATAGAAAAACATTGATTTACATTGTAATAATATTTCACAATAAATTTCTTTTTCCCTGTATTTTTGATCAAGTGAAAACAGCATTGATAAGCATGAGAAACATCTTTAAAAACATTAAATGAGAGTGTATGTCCAAAATTTTGACTGGTTGTGTGTGTGTGTATAAACTGTATATACACACACAACCAGTCAAAAGTTTGGACATATCCTCTCATTTAATGTTATATATATTATTGTTGAATTAAAGAATTTAAAATCATAATAAAAAAAAAGTTTGAAATAAAGCATTTAGGTCCAACTAAAATGAGTAAGTCCACTTAATGCATATAGGTCAAATCAAAGCATTTAATTAAATTAAATAATTGAATTAAAGCACACAGATCAAAATAAAGCATTTAGGTCAAACTAAAGCATTTGTGCTCATCTAAAACATTTTTAGGTCAAATAAAGCATTCTGGTTAAAGCTTATACCGCCGACTACAAGTCAGTAAATTTTTTAAATATTTGATACAGCATATATTAAATAATGTATGCAAATGGGAGATGTGTATATAAAATGATTATTTGCTAAATACTTTTGATACAAAAAGTCCACTGTAGATCTGTTAACTCCAATAGGTACTTTAGACCCACTGGGACCAACAAAGTAATTTCTGAAATCTTACATCAGATATCTCAGCAGAATTATTACGGTCCATAAAAGGCTAATCTCACACATGTCTGATCCCTGGGCCATCTGATTGTTTCATCAGAGCAGGATTAGGTGCCGCCTCACTGCTGACTGTAATATTTTTGTCTTTTATTTGTTTTAGACGGCAGTTCTGGATGATGAGACGGCCGATATGTTCAAGAAAGAGCTGATTGGTCGGATGGACCTGTTGGAGGGGTTTCAGATCGGACTCATAGTGGTTGGCTTAGTCGTATTCATCGGCTGTTTAATCGGAACGATTTTGGTGTGCAATAAACCGAAGAATAGCAAGCTTTCTTTGGTGGTTAAATAAAGGGAGGGATGCTTGGTGCTTAACGTGTTTGATTTTTGATAGCGCACTTTGTGGGAATTGTATATTGTAATTGTTATTTGCGCTCAGAGTACCGCAATTCTATTTATATAATATATATACTCTGCATTTTTGTGGAGCGAAATGATTTCTTTCTGTATTTTGCTTGGCATTGTATCAAGTCATACCTTAAATGGATATCAGGGCAAAAATTCTGCCATTTTGTGGTTGTACTGTGTTTAATTTAAATATGAAATAGTTTTGTATTTCAGCACAATTTCATTAAAACAAACAACTGTGAAGCTAGGCCTCATTGTTATCTTTGTTTTCTGGATTTTTTTTTTTCTAGTTGTTACCTTTATACTCAAATCATATATCAAGTTTTGCCTTCTCATGTGCAAGAACAAGGCTGAAGGACAGAAACAGAATTCCGGAACAGATTTCTGTGTTATACCCTGTAAATCCATAAGACTGACTTTCCATTCTCCAATGGCTGCTAATTCAGAACGGGAGGTATTGTAGAACTAAAGGCTGGGGGTTGAGTGGGAAACAGGAGTTTGTTTTAATATGAAAGTAAGCCTGGGAGCGATCCTCTTCTCTTGCTTTATGAATTATAAAAAGTAACTGGTCATCTCCGACTGTTGCTTTTCTGCTCTGGTTTAAACTATGGGTTTTAAACTAATCAAGGCCAGAGCGAACAGCATGTAGGTTTATACTCTTATTATCATAAATATATACATTATCATTTGTAAATATTGACATTTCCAATAACTCTTTAGTTATATAAGTCCATATGACTGCACAATATATCAGAACCATATTGATAATTGGTCGTTATTAGAGATTTTTTAATTTGTTAGCACTGTAATGTATATTTATCAACTGATAATAAATTATTTGCACATGCGCATTTGCCCTGTTTTTATATTTAGATTACCTTTACCACATTGTAAAATTAACCTTAAAGGACTGTCTATTTACACTAGTCTACTGCAAATAGCCTCACTTATTAAGAGAGGCTATTTACACTAAGGTTAGCCCACCAACCCGTGGTTGGGCAAGTGAACACTACAAAAAACGGTTTAATGTTAACTGCTGAAGTGGTATAGCAGGTAAAACGCGTGCATAGTCGTTTTTGACACGATCGACACGGGTTCGAATCTGCCTTTTGCCAAACTTTTTTTTCTTTCTCCCTTTTCAGGGAGAAAGGCATTTATTTTCAATAAAAATAAGGGAAATAATCGTTGAAAATAAAGTATCGGGTAAGGGTTAGGGTAGGTGTAGGAAGGGATTTATTGTCCCAATAAGATGGCATCCATTAATTGCATACTGTTTTATAATGTAATACGATACTGAGGTGCAGATAATTGCCACTATTTGCAATAAGTAGTATAAATAACAGAAAATCTTGCTATTTTAACATAGTGTAAATAGTACAAAGTAATGTCTATTGCTGTTTTCTCTTAAAAAATATAATTAGCGTCTATCGCTAAAATATGCTATTTTCACTATCCATTGCTATTTGCACTTAGTGTAAATAGACTCTTTTACTATTTACGCTTAGTGCAAATAGCTGCTGCCTAAAATTAATCTTTAAAACACTAACAATTTAATAACACTTAGCCATGTAATCCTATCTCCATGTTGAGAGAAATCAGGAGTAAATACTTGATTTGTACTTGATGATGCAAACCTGCGATAATTAAATATCCTAAATGTCTTAAGTGTATTTGCTGCTGACCTTCGATGATCCAATTCAACCATATCAATAAGCAAAAATTACTCTAATTTGTTTTTCTGTGTTTTGCTGCTGAAGAGTGTTGAACTTTCTTCTTCTGCATTCTACTGTACAGTGGTGACTTTATGTCCTTCACCCTGAGGGTTTTGGTGTGAAAGTGTTTTCATATTTGACAATATTAAAAACAAAAAGCAAGCGTGGCGCCGATGTAAAAAGTATCTCAAATGTAACGTTAACATAGCGCATTACTTTCCATAAAAAGTAACTAAGTAACATGATTCCCAACACAGGTAGTTAAAGCAGGCCATTGAGGTTAATGTACAAAAATAATTGTAGCTAATATATTTATACAATATAATGATAATTATAACATAAATATCCTGAAGCATAATAATAATGAATAGTCTGAATAGTGCAGAAAAATTTATCGGCTATTTTTTTTTTTTTTTTTTGAGATTGGCAACCGTCTGTTTTTTGAAACAACTATCGGATGTTTTCAATTATCGCGATAACTGTGTATATCACTTGTAACATGAAGGCGCTAATTCATCAGTCAATTTATATGTCTAATTAGCTTTTATACAGGTCAGAAGCTCACCATAAAACGGACTGAAGCTCCTTTGAAAAACTGGAAAACCTTCAGATGACACGCAGCGTTTCTGCTTCTTTGTAAGTTATTTAACCTAAACATGAAAATATCAAACACAAGACCCGCTAGTTTGCGTCGTACAAGGCGATAGACAACTTGTCCAAAACTTTTCCGTTCACACAGCACATATTAACCGATAATGCGGTTAACTGAGTCCTAAACATCGAAGAAACATTTACTTTTGTAAACAACTAAGCCTATGTTGACTGTGTGTGAATGTAAATACAAGACTGACAGTCTTATTCAGTCTTATTATTTTCATGTGTCTTCATAACTTGAACAGCATTCAACAATTTGACTCTTTATGAGGTTAATCTGAATAATATTTAGTACAACAGGTATGTATCAATTTCTTACATTCTCTTGTAAAGAGTTTGTAACACATTGGACTGGTTAAAGTTGTTTAATGCAGTTGTTCAGGCTTATATCATTAATAAATAGGAATACACAAATCAAGACATTTAATAAAATAAAATTATCATTAACAATCACAGGGAATAAGGGAATACAGCATATTTGCTATAGTAGCATATAATATTAAAACATATTGTTACTCCAAATGCCCTTTGAAGACGGCACAAAATGCCACAGGAAAAAATGTGAACATGAAACATCTGCAAAATGCAGATTCAGTCAAAAACATCTGAAGTTTTGCATTAAACAAATTCAGTTTGGGCATTTCAGACATGGAGAGAGAGAAAACTGTATAAATGTGAATGAAATGATTATAATAGCCATAGAGAAATCTATTGCAAAACTGAAGTGTGACTGATTTCTCATTTGTTTTTCGAGCTGAATTTTTCACTATTTACAGATACTCAAAATACAAAAGAGATAAGTTACACAGAAATCGAGTAATTCAAAAATTAGAAGCTGTACAATGCTATACATCATCTAAAATGAGTGACAAACACACGACAGCTGTGCACACTAAGCAAACCACAATACATTTACATGACATTCATTTTTAACATCAAACATGTGCCTGTATAACGATACAATATGCATGATCACATGCCTTTTTGGGCCTATCCTTGCTTTAAACACTGTGGTATTGCTGGGGCTTAAGTATATATAAGTAGTTAAACTGATTCATTCTGGTTTAGTATTAACCTTATTTTTAACATAAGAGAGCAGGTGCTTGAATGTAACTTGAATGTGCGACTGCTTGCTGCACTTATTCTTACAGTTATATACCTTTTGCAGCACTGATCAGAAGTCTCACAGAAAGTTGAACAGAAAATAGCTTACTTCTGTGTTTAAAAATGTGAAAACCATATTAGTAAAAGAAGAAAATGTGCACATAGAATTTACATTTTAAATCAATAGTTCACCCATGATAATTTGAACTAATTTACTTTCATGTCATTGATGTTTTCAGGAATACAAAAGGAAATACTTTGAAGAATGTCCATGCTGCTCTTTTCCTTAAACTGACAACATGACCACTGCATGTCAAGCTTCTTAAAGGACAAAAAAAGTTTGACTTGTGCACTGTACTCCAAGTCCTAGGTGTTTCGAAGGTCATTAGGGTGAGTAAATGATGACGAAACTGAAATGATGTAATTTGGAGAAATGATATTTTCCCAAAGCACAACACTTGGCAAAAACACCACAGTCTTTACAGTGTTACAGGCTCAGAGAGCCACCTGTCTGACAGTTTGAAACATTTCCAAACCAACTTCGCTCCCTCTCACTTCCTATATGAACATCTGCGGTGCAGCTGGGCTGATGTACTTTGGTCTATGCGTCATGTTTTTATCTCCAAGAAATATTCTCATGATCTGTTCAGTGACCATAAACAATTGGTTTGCTAGAAAACGAGCTTTTACAAGCTTCACGTGAGCTCTAAATTATCATCTTAGTGTATTGATTGACTTTAGAAGACTGCTGTTGATGTTTAATGTAGACTTGTAGTCCAGCTAGGGGTGATGAAGAGTTGTAGGTAGTAAAATATACAATTTACAAAACTCGGATTGCTAGAACATACAGTTGAGGTCAAAAATTTACATACACCTTGCAAAATCTGCAAAATGTTAATTATTTTACCAAAATAAGAGGGATCATATAAAATGCATTTTTTTTTTTATTTAGTACTGACCTGAGTAAGATATTCACATACAAGATGTTTACATATAGTCCACAAGAGAAAATACTAGTTCAGTTTATAAAATGACCCCGTTCAAAAGTTTACATACACTTAATTCTTAATACTGTGTTGTAACCTGAATGATCCATAGCTGTTTTTTTGTTTGTTTGTTTGTTTGTTTGTTTAGTGATAGTTGTTAATGAGTCCCTTGTTTGTCCTGAACATTTAAACTGCCTGCTGTTCTTCAGAAAAATCCTTCAGGTCCCACAAATTCTTTGGTTTTTCTGCATTTTTGTGTATTTAAACCCTTTCCAACAATGACTATATGATTTTGAGATCCATCTTTTCATACTGAGGCAATACTCATATGCAATGATTACAGAAGGTTCAAATGCTTCAGAAAGAAAAATGATGCATTAAGAGCCAGGGATGTAAACTTTTATTAAGTACTGCCCTTCAGAAGCTACAGAAAATACTTATATGTTTGCCCGAAGATAAAATTAGTTAAGTTTACACTGAACTTCAAATTCAAAAAGTCTTAATGCAGTGTGTTTGGGTCAGAAGAATCAGTGAGTGTTTGAACCTTCTGTGTGAAAAGCTGGATCTCAAAATACACAAAAATACTGAAAAACCACAGAATTTGTAGAACCTGAAGAATTTTTCTGAAGAATAGTGGGCAGTTTAACTGTTCAGGACAAACATGAACAGCTATCACTTAACAAAACACACACAGCTGTGGATCATTCGGGTAACACAGTATTAAGAATCAAGTGTGTGTAAACTTTTGAACAGGGTCATTTGTTAACGTCTTTTATTTGAAATATTGTATTCAGGTCAGAACAAAATTTAAAAAATCCCTCCTATTTTGGTAAAATAATTAACATTTTGCAGATTCTGCAAGGTGTGTGTAAACTTTTTACCTCAACTGTACTTCATCGTAATCACAATGTTTTTCAGGTATATTAAAGAAAATCATTACTGACATTTTATGGCTTTTAGTCAGTTTATTTTAACTTGGAAGCTAATTCTAATTCAAGTTAAAAAAATACTATATCTAATAAGATTTTATCCAAAACTGAATTGAATTGAAAATTACATTTATGTAGCGTTTTATCCAGGTCTGTTAGATTATGTAATCCTAAAATTTGGCAAACCTTTAGTAGATATGAACATTTGCAATTTACAGTCTTACTCTTCCGGTAAACAACCTAAATATTGATGACTAAACTCGCATTATAGGGTGTATCCAAATTTTAGTCTAATGAAATGCGCTCTAGAATGAGATTGTCCCATTTGGTAATACTTCACTAGCATTAGCAAGCAGAAATAAATGTTTGTGGCTGTAATGTAAACTAAAGGCTGTTGAAAAAGGGACAAGGCCCTCCATATGTCCCACCTCAACTGCCTGTTTAAATAGGAAATACATCAACACACACACAAAAAAGTCCTCATTAAGCAATTTCATTGGGTCTTGAAGGACTTTGTATTACTATGGTTTGTTCTGAAATGTCACATACACGTAAAATGACAACAATACTAATGTATGACATGGGATTTTGTATTATGCTGCTTAAAACACAAATTGGCTTGAGTGCCTGTGTGTAAAGATGTTTCAGAGTCCTCTGCTCTGGTTGTTCATGTATATAAGACTGCTGTACGGGAAGCACCAGAGATGCTTTGCGCTTGAAGAAAAACAACAAATAAGGTTCATAACACAGGAATCTTCTCCAAACGTTCTCCTCCCTTATTTTCCACTCGAGTTCTCTCCTGATGCATGTCTTTTATTCCTTTTCGTCATCTCTCCATCCACCTCCTTCCCTTACGTTTCACCTCTATTCCCCTAGTAAATGGTTCCGGCGGTTCCTGCTCTTCCTGTGGTCCAGCAAGGGTTTGAGTTTGCCCAGATCACCTCTCATGGGGCTCTGTATGTTCTGCAGACTCTGCATCTGTTTGCGTTCCTTACAGTATTGGTGCATGGCCAACGTCTCAGCCGGGCTTAAGGCCGACACCAGGGCTTTAGGGTGCAGCGAGGCTGCCCAGCCCCAGGGAGAATGTTTATTGCTCAGAGCACTGACCAGAGCCTCGCTCAGAATCTGGAGATGGATCTTAGCAAGTGTGCGCTTGAAGCCGTTCTCTGTGGCCAGGCAGTAGTACAGGCCCTGATCCGAAGAATGCACTGAACGGATGAGCAAACCGTGATTTGTGGACACCACACGATCGCTCAGCTTCACCTGCACACAGAGAAAAGAATGACCGGTGAATGTGAATTCTTCAAATTTAGTGAGGTTTATGCTAAATGGTGAAGTAAGTGATTTTTGAGAAATGCTGGTGTAAATGGATTGGACCAAATGGGGGAGGAGTCTGGGTCGCATATCATGTTTGTGAATTTTGGGGGTGGGGTTATCAAGAAAGGGGTGTGTTTGTTTTGGTGATTTCAAATATCAGAAGACAGTTACTGCGCCATATGCTTATATTTTATTTTACTTATATATTTGCTGAAATGTTATTTTAATTT
Source organism: Cirrhinus molitorella (assembly GCA_033026305.1). Lineage (NCBI taxonomy): Eukaryota > Metazoa > Chordata > Actinopteri > Cypriniformes > Cyprinidae > Cirrhinus > Cirrhinus molitorella. The sequence continues at coordinate 19,423,265 of CM065128.1, forward strand.
AATATTTTCGTATATATATATCTATATATATGTATATGTGTGTGTGTGTGTAAAAGTTAATGTTTGCAATGTTAATAAAATCTGTAAAAGTGGTTTTATTCTAATTAGAAATACAAATTGAAAATGTTTACACTTTATTCATTTAGAATAATGTAGTAGTAGTAATATAATAATAATAATAATAATAATAATAGGGCTGTCAAATCAATTAATCTCAACTGTTTTTTTACATTGTATTTTCACCTACTGTATATATTTATATGTATATAAATACACACATAGACATGCATGTATGAGTATACAGTAAAAAAATGAATGCAATTAATTTTGCCAATAATAATAATTATTATTATTATTATTATTATTATTTAATAAATAATTATTTTTATTTAAATAAATATATACAGTACACACATATTATATAAACACAAAACCTTATTTTAATAGTTTATTATTATTATTATTATTATTATATAATTATATAAATTATATTATAAATTATATAAAAAAGCAAATTATTAATTTTATTAATAATACAAAAACGTATTTTAATAATAATAACTATTATTTAATAAAAATATATTTATATAAAAACTGTAACATTAATAATTGTTGTTGCTATTTAATAATAAAATATAATAATTGAAATATATATATATATATATATACACACAATGCAATTGTTTTGACAGCCCTTATTATTTATTTTGTATTATTTACTAAATAATTATTATACAAAATAATAATAATTAAATGTTATATAATTTTAAAAAGTTAGATTTTATATAAAAACTGTAATAATTGTTGTTGTTATTTAATATGTATTTAAAATATATTATTTTAATAATAATAATAATAATAATAATAAACCGTTCAATTTATATATAATGTTGTTGAAATGTAATTATATTTGCATAAAATACAAATTTCTATCAGCAATATTTTTAATATAGGATTACGTTATTTAGAAATAATACTGTGGGGGAATATGGTTTATATAATGTTAGCACTTATATTATCTATAGCATATTGTCTTTTTTTATTGTAAGATAGAACTTTACAAAACAAAGAAGTATTGGATGTCCCTGTACATCCATTATTTCTTATTCTTCAAGCAAAGAATTGACCGTTTAGGAGGAGTCAGTCTAATGGGACTATTTGATGATAACAAACACATGATGATATTTCATTAAAAGCATCATCCGCCGATATCCTGGGCCATTGTTCCCTGTATCACTGTTGAGGATGATGGTGTAATGTTGTGTTGTTTCAGACAAGGTTGTCTGACCTCTTTCCTGCGATCGTTGTCTCTTTGAATGAGCCATTTAACCGAGGCCTGTGGAGATTTGGGCTGACACTCCAGGAAAGTGGTGTTGTTTTTGACACCATACTGAGTCATCTCCACTGCATTCCTGTAGGCTGAGACGAGACATCAAGTGTTAGCCAAAGCTCTCGAACGCTTAGTGCATACTAATTGCAATTGTACTGCTGCAATTCAACTGTCACGCTAACATCTGCAGGAGAGGGCCATGATGGGGTTCGAGGTCACTGAATTTGCAGTAAACTACACTCTGAAGAGTAGTGGACCACATTAGTGTGTAATTGGATAAGTGACCTGTATACTGGCCAATGATGTCATAAATTCAACATCTGTTTTGACATTATGCTACTTTTGTTTTGAGCATAGAGCTGTGATAACGCTTCCACTCATCGTTAAGACTGCTATTTAATAATTCTGATGCATCTGAAGTGTTAAACTGAGTCATCTGGATCGCTGACAGTATCGCTGCCAATTGTATTCAAATTAACAGGTGTTCTGGTCCCATGACAGATTCTTTCACAGGGAGAGAGAGAGAGAGAGAGAGAGAGAATTAGACAAACATGAGAGGACATGAGAAGAGAGAGAGAGAAATGTGTGAGGCTGCATGTCAATTAGCATTGAAGTTAAGCACTGAAAGCATGCATTTAATTAGGAAAATGCATTATATGCATATAAATAGAAGTAGTATGCTAGTATTGACAAACTTATTTTTTTTTCTTAAAAAATGACTTTTTAATACATGAACATTTTAGCTTTAGCATTAGCATTGGCTGCAATCACGTTAGAATTAGCATAATTACAAGATGACAACTCAGATTTTCTCTGAACAGTTCGAAATGATCCGTTTCTATGACAACGTTCATAACGCCAAAATGGATGCATGTTGTTGATGAGTAAAATACTTAGTCACTTGATTGATTCAGCTCTAGATCTTGCAAATGATTAATTGTGTGTCCTAACCAGACGTGACTTCATTTTTAGCACGATTTGTCCTCACAATTAGAAAGCACAAATGCAGGAATCCTGATCATTAGGAATCCACATGATCAGGAATTACGCGTAAAAGTCAACTGATTCCCTATGCAGACTTTGCAAGTGATTCAAATCTCACAGAGTTGCTGCGCTAACTAACAGAAAGCTAATTAGTTTAAAAGTGATATACACTACCATTCAAAAGATGTTGAACAGTAAGATTTTTACTTTTTTGTTTTTTTAAAGAAATCTCTTCTGCTCACCAAGCTTGCATTTATTTGATCCAAAGTACAGCGAAAACTGTTAAAAAAAATTTAAATATTTTTACTATTTAAAATATTTCTATTTTCTATTTGAATACACTACCAGTCAAAAATTGGACACACTCTCTCATTCAATGTTTTCTTATGCTTATCAAGGCTGTTTTCACTTGAACAAAACTACAGAAAAAAAATTTAATATTATGAAATATTATTACTATGTAAATCAATGTTTTTCTATATTAATATACATTTAAATTTAACTTATATCTGTAATTTCCAGAATCATTACTCCAGTCTTCAGTGTCACATGATCCTTCAAACATCATTATAATATGCTGATTTATTATCAGTGCTGGAAACAGTTGTGCTGCTTAATATTTTATTTTTTATTTTTTGGAACCTGTGATACTTTTTTCAGGATATTTTGATCAATAAAGATTAAAAAAGAACATCATTTATTTAAATTAGAAAGGATTCTAACAATATACACTAATGTTTAAAAGTTAGGGGTGTGTTAGATTAATAAACAGTGATAGCATAGATTTGCATTGTTAGAAAATATTTATATTTTGAATAAATACTGTCCTTTTTAACTTGTTATTCATGAAAAAATCCTGAAAAAAGAATCACCGGTTGCAAAAAAAAAAAATAAAAATTTGGCAGCACAACTTTTTCCAACATTAATACTTAATAATAATAATACTAATAATAAATCAGCATATTAGAATGATTTCTGAAGGATCATGTGACACTTAAGACTGGAATAACAGCTGATGAAAATTCAGCTTTGCATCACAGGAATGAATTATATGTAAAGTATATTAAAATAAAAAGTATTATTCTATATTGTAATAACATTTTGCAATATTACTGTTTTTTCTGTATTTTTGATTAGATAAATGCAGCCTTGATGAGCATAAGAAACTTCTTTAAAAAAACATAAAATGAGAGGGTGTGTCCAAACTTTTTACTGGTAGTGTATATTTTAAAATATATTTTATTCCTGTGATCAAATTAAAAAAAATCAGCAAAGCCAAATCTCACTGTTCAAATACTTTTGACTGGTAGTGTATGTGTGAGTGCTGTTTAATACAGTGCCATAACTTTTGGAAAGGGCTTTTGGATACCTTTCATATGGTATCAAAACCTAAAAAAGTTACAATTTACCATGTGTTGGGTTTTCCTAGATCGCATCACATATTTCTTTTTATTAAAAATACAAAAGTGATTTAGTTAAGAGCAGTGAGAAATTTGCTCTATTTTTTTGTTGGAGTAACAAGAATGAATATTAGACTTATTAGAAGAGCTGCCTGGATTTAAACCTGAGCTCATGATGAAAATGTACCTTTGGGAACGTTTTTGCAAGACACAAAATACATACCACAATGTAAATTTTGTGACATAATGGATGTGAAATGTCCAGTGATTTGTACGTTTGTACGTTTTATGTGATGTTGGTATTGTACTAGTCACCGCAATTCTGACTTGAAATGTCTGTTGAGTGGCGCTGTAACTCTAATGCTCTGTGATGTTTTAAAATAACGTACAATCTGTACTACACCTAAACCTACCTGATAGTATGAACAAAAGCGAATATGACTTAAAAACGCAATCGCATGCGTGCCATTTTAGCTTGTTTTTCACAGGATTCGTACCCAGGGATTCCAAATCCTAAGTCTAATTCTGTGCCGAAGCAAAACATATGTATACAAAAAGGATTACAAGTGCTCATTGTTTAACCGCCTCTATTGTTTATTTCTCTTGGAAACTGTAGTGATATGTACTTATTGGTACATATTTTGTGTCAGGTAGCCAGATCCAATATACTGTTACACGTGTATATATCTTTCACATCTATTTGCTTTAACTTAAGACCTAAATTACTGTGTTTGCAAGGATACTTGCAAAGACAGGCATTTTGAAATATATAAGTGTGTGTATTTAACTGTTCAAGGCCTATAAAGAGGCAAAAATGACTCCCGCACTCTATGAAGACATCTTCACGTGTGCGTCTCTCTTAAAATCTTGTTTTTAAACCGCAATGCTTAAAAACTCGTACAAACTATATGTTTTTGTGACCATGACACGTAGCACAGCAACGTCACGTCAGTGTGTAACCGCAATAGATACGATACTAAAATCTTTCCACAAATTTCTACCAGTCATTCGTGTCTACTGGTATATCGCCCACCCCTAGTAGACAATGAACTGTTTTTGAAGACATCATTTTGCTGATGTGACCACATCTTAACTGTTGACACTGCTGCCGACGCTTTTTACATGATATTGAAATTTCATTAAAGTTTCATGTGTTTTCAACTTGTAATTGTGAGTTTAACCAAATGAAGCTGCGGTTATAAGATAAAACAGCAGTTGTCAGAAACTGATGCAGTTTTGAACTACACAGAAATAGAATTTAAAGAAATAGTAGTTTCTTTTACGAGAAAACGGCGCAATTACAAGAAACAAAGGCGCAATTATGAGATAAATAAATGCAAACAGGCTTTTCAAACTGGCAGTCACAAAACCGTTAAATTCTTGTCTCGGCACACAACTTCAAAACTAGCCCAAGCGTTGACATGCAGGTAGTCATTACCTTTGAGATTGAACCCTCTGCACTGAGTCAGTGGATTCCCATGCATAATATCCTGCCTTCTGCTTCTCCTGGAAAAACATTTACATAGGATTAAGCCAACATATTTTCATATATGCATTCTTTCCTTTCACTCTACATTCTCTCACTTTTGAATGTTAATTAGTTTTTAATAAAACACACTCCTTGTCATGAAAGTCAAATTTTAGCTTAATTTCTTATCATTAACACGATTCAGCTGTCACGAGTTCAGTGAAACGAAATGTCTGGGGGGGTTTTCCACTTCAGTACTCCGGAATGGATGTTTTGATGGCTGTGCCATTGATCAATATTTTCCAAACCGAATACATCTGGCATCAAGAGAAACTGTTTGGCTAAAGTATCAGATTAACATGTCTTATTCTGAAACAAGCCACTTATTAATATGTAATATGTGGGCTGTTCTGTTTGATTGACAGTCTGTATGTGTGCGGTCTGAGTTACGAAGACTGGGTGTTTTTTGAAGTGTTGATACACAGTTGCTAAAGTGTTCTGAGTGATTTTTCACTTCATTGTTGGCTAGTCCCTCAATATGTCTTGGGCTTTTTTTAAATCTGTTTTATCATCTGCCAGGACAATCTTAAGCCAAAACCCTTTAAAATGTAATAGTGACAAAATGAATTTTAATACGTATGGTTAGGGGTTTGTTCAAATTCCACAAATAATCTTTCGACCCAGACTGTGTGTCTCTGCTTTATGACCAAATGAAACCAAAGCTGTGTCTCTCATCATTTATTTCTGCCCTGCTGCTGCAATTTATGCCACCCTGAGTGTTAGTGCGTGTGCCGTGTACCTCTTGCCAGTAGGATAGAATCGAGAACAGCTGAGCCCATCCCAGGCGCAGTACGGGTCCCGCGCTAAACAGCAGTCTGCGCAGGCAGAGCCGTATGCGTTGCAGCGGTGCAAAGACACCTGGGACACTCCGTGCTCCGAGCTAACATACAGCTGTTGCTGTAACGCATACAAGCCAGATATCTCAAAAGCTGTTCCTTTAACCCGCAGGACTGGTGACAAGATAATTACCCAGAATTAAAGCAACAACATTTCCCCGCCACCCCCACTTACTATATGTAGCGCTTAATCACAAAATGGAGCTAGTTGAAAGAGCTACTGAATGTAGTTACCTTTTTAGATGAGATTTGTAGGTTGGTGATTGGCGACTGCTTCTGAAAATGAAAAAATAATGAAGTTAATATTTAAAATAAAAACATATAATGCTTGTTCCTGTGAATATTTATGTATTACATTTCAACAGTATTTTTGTGGTAAATAAAAAAAGAATTTCATAAAATGTAAAAAACATTTTACTTTTTAAATGTAGAGTCAGTGTGGTGCTACCAATATAGAGATGATAAAAAACATGGGCATGTTTTTTTTTTTTTTTAAGTAGCTAGTGGGTAGCTAGTTTTATTTCATTTTCATAATTGACCCTGGACCACAAAATCCATCTTAAGTATGAGCCAAAAATACATTGTATAGGTCAAAATTATTGATTTTTCGTTTAAGCCAAAAATTATTAGGATTTTAAGTAAAGATCATGTCCATGATCCATGAAGATATTTGGTAAATTTACTACCATAATATATAAATGGAAAGCTTATTCATTCAGCTTTCAGAAGATTCAAAATTCAATTCAAAATTTACCCTTATGAGGCTTTGTGGTCCTGGGTTTAGGGCTGGGCAATATATTTATATCGATATTATGCACGTCACATCAGGAAAGCCGGTTCTTTGATTAGCGGTAAATCTCCATCACCTGTTTTCAAATGGAGCGCCAGTTAATACACAGATCACTGACGAGCTACGCAATATCGGGTTCAGTTTCAGATTCATTGGGGTAGCTTTTCAGTGATCTACGGCTCTGTGTATTAACTGGCGCTCCATTTGAAAACAGGTGATGGAGATTTACCGCTAATCAAAAAAACGGCTTAATGACGAGATGCACATAAATTTATCGATCGATATATATCACCCAGCCCTACCTGGGTTACAATTTTTAGCATTATTTTTATTTCATCATTTATTTATATTTTTAAATATTTAAAATTCTATCATTTCCATGACAGTGCATAAAGCTTGTAACTGATTTTATGGTTTTAGTTAATTTTGAGTTAATATTCTTAAACTTGTTAACTACATTGGGAAATATATGGGAAATATATTTTCACATTTGTGTAAGTAAATATAATTTGTGTTTTAAACGCTTTTATAATGATCTTGTGGATTATGGATGCCATCATGTTTGTTTATAATCCAAAAGCAAAAATTACATAGGAATGTCAAATGGTATAACCCAAGAAAACTTTTGAAGGGGAAATGTGGTCACTTTTCACTTGATGGTTACACCATTTGACAATTTGACAAATATGACATTTCTAAAGCATGTGTTTTTTAAAGGATTAGTTCCCTTCCAGAACAAAAATGTCCTGATAATTTACTCATCCATATGTCATTCAAGATGTTCATGTCTTTCTTTCTTCATTCGCAAAGAAAGTACTTTTCTTTTGAGGAAAGCATTCCAGGATTTTTTTTTCCATATAGTGGACTTTAATGGGTTGAAAGTCCAAATTGCACTTTCAGTGCAGCTCCAAAGGGCTCTGCACGATCCCAGCTCAGAAATAAATGTCTTAACTAGCGAAACAATTGGTAATTTTCTTAAAAAAATAAAAATGTATGTACTTTTTTATCCACAAATGCTCGTCTTGCATCAGCCCAACCTCACGCATCATGTAGTAATGGAAACTGACCCAGTCTTTACAAAACGAACGTGCAAAGAAAGTCAAACACCCTTTACAAAAAAAGGTAAAACAATGTCTGATGATTTTGAGATGAAGCGAAGTACGCAGATGAAGAACCAACCACGTGTGACACAATGTGTCAAGTCGCTAGTTGCTTTATTTTTAAGAAAACAACCAGTCTTTTGCTCAATAAGACCTTTTTTCCTTGGCTGGGATTGTGTAGAGCCCTTTGAAGCTTCATTGAAACTACAATTTGGACATTCAATTAGACATAAACATATTGGCTGGCATAGGAGTGAGTACATTATTTTTTATTCTGGAAGTGATGTAACCCTTTAAACTATTTTTTATTTTTTTTAAGATTTAGATTTAAGATAGACTTTTATTATAATGGACAACCTATTTGCCATTTGAATCAATAATGAACCACAATGGAACTGCATTTTCAATGAGAAATTGCCTATTTAAGTTGGTTTTGAGTTTTTATGTGCAAATTTTTTAGTGTGTGTTCAGATGCCAAATTAAACAGCCCACTGAGCTATGTGTGTGGCATTTCATGGTCCTCGAATTGATTCATTATGCCTAAGCCTATTTTGACGATTCCGAGCCACTCAAAGCAGATCATAAGAAACCTCACAAGGTATCCTTTTCCTCACCTCATGCCCAGTCTTTGTTCCCATTAAAAATCTGCCTTCCCTTAGAACAACACTGGGTTTTAATAAACGCTTTGTGGCACTGCCAGCTCTGCTCCTGCAGTCTGCCCTCTAGATACTTTGATGTGTGATGTGTGATGTGTGGCGAGAACTCAGACCTTAAACACTTCCAGCTCCTCCAGGATTAGATCCTCATCCAGAGAGCCGTTTGACGGCAGAACCACGACCTTCTGTACCGTGCCTTTATCTGCGAGGGGAATATCAGAACATCAGGAGAGTATTGGACAGTCTGGAAAGCAAAAACAACCTCGGTAATGTGGTCTGGTTTTGAACTGCATATGAACTTTCCATTGTTTGCAGATTTTCCTTTTGAAATCTTTTAGCTTGTGTGAGTATCTGGGTTGGTTTTTGATGTTGTTGAGCATCTGTTCTGAGAAACAGATCTGCAAACTAGACTTCAGAGGACAGTGTGTGGTTGCCAAGGTGTTCTGGATGGTTGCTAGGTGATTTTCACGTCAAAAGAGCCCACCCTCTATTCCCTAGATATGGCCCGTGGCCCTACTTCAATGCAAGTCTAAGCATTTTTTTTTCTTTTTTTGGCATCTGTCTGGTGGAATTTATTTATTGGATATTTTCAACTGTAGTAATGTCTTAAATGATGAATTTGATGCCACTATCTGCTAATGACCATTGATTGTCAAGCTTATCCATTCTGTGAGGTCATGATAAGTATGTATGTTTTGCTCCAGACCCTCAGAGAAAGGGACGATGGAGAATTCAGCTCAAACTCTGGAAATTCCCATTTTAAATAGCCAACGTTTCAAGACGAAACCCTGCCAAGGAGCGAGCAGGCTGGCTGGCTTTCCATCAGGAATTTTGATAGGCAAATACAAACAGCTGTGATTTTGAATTCTCTCCAAATGTCCCTATCCCCGTTCCCTAGTAACCGCAGAGCCTGTCTGCTGTCATGTCTCTGATTCTGTTCTCAGATAAACACACACTCACACTCTTTCTTTCATTCTTCCATTGACATTCCAAACGTTAATACCGTATCTTATGCTGTGACACAGCAGGAATCATAATATCTTCCATTTAGCTGATACAGACCAGATAGGAAAAAAGATGTTTATGTAAAAAATATTAGATGATGATATTTGTGCAGCTTGTGTAGACTCTCTGCCCCCTAGTGGTGACCAGTGACTGATTTATGTCTGTATGATCTCTGGATGTGTTATGTTTCTGCAAGGAATGGAATGGTATAGAATAACTATTCTTAAAATTATATCTAATTGGAATTTTATTTTTAATATTATAGTATTGAATATACATTACAACAGTGGTTCTCCTCTTTTTCCTTCAAAAAGCCTCTTTGTCCAACACAATTTTTGAAGACCCCCCATTTAACGAAGAAGAAGAAGAAAAATTAATATGAATAAATTGTATGGAAGCCTGTTTCCGCCACTGAATTAAAAATAAAAAAGATAATTGCAACTTTTTATCTCACAGTTCTGTTTTTTTCTTGCAATTCTTTTTTTTTTTTTTTTTCAGATTTGGGTGATATATACTCAGAATTATGAGAAATAAAGGCAGAATTGTTACATGCTAACTCACAATTGCAAGAAATAAAGTCAGAATTGCATGATATAAACTTGCAATTGCAATAAATAAAGCCAGAATTGTGAGATGTAAACTTGTATTGTAAGAAATGGTCAGATTTGCGAGTGTCACAAATCGTGCCGTTGCTGCTCCCTCCTCTCACCATTAGAGGGAGCCTTCACTGACACTCACACACAGAACTGGTTCACGAACTCCATTTCCCATAACCCCATTCCCATGAACTTCCTGTGCCCTCTCACCTCTCACCCCTGTCGGCCATCTTGCTTTCACCCATGCACACCTGCGAATCATTACACCTCATCACTCACAATATAAAAGCCATTCACAGACACAACCATTCGCGAAGTCTTGATTTAGCTAACCCCTGGTCATTTCTGAGCGTCTTTCCATGTTTGTTTTCCCCGTTCCCGACTCCGTTGTTTCCTGGTTCCTGATCGTTCTCCGCCGGCCCTTTCGACCCCTCGCTTCGTTCCTGGACTACGTTTTCTGCTAGCTGCCCGCCCCGACCTTCCCGGCTGGACACTATTACTGCTATTGGATTACCTGTTTTGCACCTGTCTGCTGTTGATTATCCCGCCTGTCGACCATGAGTTTTGCTAATAAAGTTTTGCATATGGATCCACACGTTTCCCCCCAGTATGTTACAGAAGACTTCGCCGTCTACGGATCCAGCAGCTTTATTACACCCCCCAGCTCCACCATGGACCCCTTTGACCAGCTACTACAGCTGAGACAAGACGGTAAGCCCATTGGCTCTTACGTGAGAATTTTTGATGAACTGCTCTTCCAACTCCCCTTCTATGATGAGGCTTTTTTCATGGACATGTTTGTTCGTGGGCTGGATGAGCCTTTAAAATCAAGGCTGAGATTAGAAGGCCCTCGCTCTTGCTACGCTGACTTCGTGGATTATGCTTTGTGGTGCGGGGGTGCGTTGCAAACAGAGGAGTTCACAGAGAGCGATCACGAGATGGAGGACTATGTTTTTGAGTATGGGGACTCCACGATTCTTGCAGATTTCCTGGAGGAGGATTGCGATCCCAGAATTATGGCCTCCCCAGTGTGCGATTACATACTGCCGCGTTCCTGTTTCATCGACGCACCCGTCATGGCCGCCCTTCCAGAGTCAGCACCCGTCATGGCCGCCCTTCCAGAGTCAGCACCCGTCATGGCCGCCCTTCCAGAGTCAGCACCCGTCATGGCCGCCCTTCCAGAGTCAGCACCCGTCATGGCCGCCCTTCCAGAGTCAGCACCCGTCATGGCCGCCCTTCCAGAGTCAGCACCCGTCATGGCCGCCCTTCCAGTATCAAGTCCTGTCACAGCAGCCACTCTCAAGTCAAGTCAAGCCTTTCATGTCACTACAACACTCGACCGGCTGGATAACATCCTTGCTGCACTCTGCGAGTTACAACAAGCTGCAGCTCTGCCTCCAGAATCAAGCGTCGTTGTCGCAGCTGCCCTGCCTCCAGTGTCAAGCCAAGTCGTCGTCACAGCTGCCCCGCCTCCAGTGTCAAGCCAAGTCGTCGTCGGAGCTGCTCCGCCTCCAGTGCCAAGCCAAGTCGTCGCAGCTGCTCCGCCTGCTCAGTCAGGTGTTGTCGCCACCACTGCGCTTCCCTCCGAGTCCAGCGCCATTGCAGCTGCTTCTTCCAAGCCAAGCTCCAATACAGCGGTTCTACTCCCAGAGCCAAGTCAAGTCACTGCAGTTCCCTCCGAGCCAAGTCAAGTCACTGCAGTTCCCTCCGAGCCAAGTCAAGTCCCAGCTGATCCTCCAGAGCCAAGTCAAGTCCCAGCTGATCCTCCAGAGCCAAGTCAAGTCCCAGCTGATCCTCCAGAGCCAAGTCAAGTCCCAGCTGATCCTCCAGAGCCAAGTCAAGTCACTGCAGTTCCCTCCGAGCCAAGTCAAGTCACTGCAGTTCCCTCCGAGCCAAGTCAAGTCCCAGCTGATCCTCCAGAGCCAAGTCAAGTCCCAGCTGATCCTCCAGAGCCAAGTCAAGTCCCAGCTGATCCTCCAGAGCCAAGTCAAGTCCCAGCTGATCCTCCAGAGCCAAGTCAAGTCCCAGCTGATCCTCCAGAGCCAAGTCAAGTCACAGCTGTTCCTCCAGAGCCAAGTCAAGTCACAGCTGTTCCTCCAAAGCCAAATTATGCCACAGCCGCTCCCCTCGAGTCAAGTATCACAGCTGCCGCTCCAGAATCAGGCCATGTCGCAGCTGTCACTCCCAAGCCAAGTCAAGGCCCTGTTATTGTTCCTGAAACAAGTCACTTGGCCACAGAGCCTGAGCCAAGACACTCCCTACCTGCAGTTCCAGAACTGGCTTTCACTGAAGCCACACTCCTCCTGAGAGTTGCTCTATGGGTGGTCTGGGCCGCGTATACCACCACCGAGTCTTCGGAGGTGGCGGCTCACGCTGCAGAACCTCCGAGGGTGGCTTCCCCAGAGGTGGTGGCTGAGGCCACGGATCCTCGTACTGAGGGGATAGCCACACCTGCTCCCTGCACGGTGGTAGCGCCCAGCAGTCCATATCCCTCTAATGAGCTCTCACCCTGTCCCAATTCAGCCGCTGAAGCTCGCTGCAAGCGGTTGGTCCCGCCAAGGGAGGACTGGGACAGGGGCTCTGAGCTCTCTCTCTTTCTCTCTGTGTGTCTGTCTCTGTTCTGTGTTCCAGATCTGTCTGCTCTGCTCTGGTGGGTGTTTGCTCTGCTCTGGCTGGCTTCTGTTCCGCCCTGGGGGGCTTCCATGCTGCCCTGGAGGGCTCCCGTCCTGTCTGTTCCGCCCTGGGGGGATCCTGTTCTGCCCTGGAGGGCTCCTGTCCTGTCTGCTCTGCCCTGGGAGAATTCAGTTTCGCCCTGGAGGGTTCCTGGTCCATCTGCTCCGCCCTGGGGGGCTTCTGTGCCGCCCTGGAGGGTTCTAGTCCTGCCCGATCCACCCTGGAGGGCTTCTGACTCGCCCGATCCGCCCTGGAGGGCTTCTGACTCGCCCGATCCGCCCTGGAGGGTGCCTGCTCCGCCCGATCCGCCCTGGAGGGTGCCTGCTCCGCCCGATCCGCCCTGGAAGGTGCCTGCTCCGCCCGATCCGCCCTGGTGGGCGTCTGACTCGTCTGCTCCGCTGGTCCCGTCCAGCCCTCCGTCGTCTCCGCTGGTCCCGTCCAGCCCTCCGTCGTCTCCGCTGGTCCCGTCCAGCCCTCCGTCGTCTCCGCTGGTCCCGTCCAGCCCTCCGTCGTCTCCACTGGTCCCGTCCAGCCCGGAAGGTGCTCACAAAACTCCAGTGTCTGCCCCATCTTGGTGGCCACTCCTGCACTCCTGGTTATAGATGGACTGTTATGAGCGTCTGGAAGCCGCTCCTAGGGAGGGGGCTCTGTCACAAATCGTGCCGTTGCTGCTCCCTCCTCTCACCATTAGAGGGAGCCTTCACTGACACTCACACACAGAACTGGTTCACGAACTCCATTTCCCATAACCCCATTCCCATGAACTTCCTGTGCCCTCTCACCTCTCACCCCTGTCGGCCATCTTGCTTTCACCCATGCACACCTGCGAATCATTACACCTCATCACTCACAATATAAAAGCCATTCACAGACACAACCATTCGCGAAGTCTTGATTTAGCTAACCCCTGGTCATTTCTGAGCGTCTTTCCATGTTTGTTTTCCCCGTTCCCGACTCCGTTGTTTCCTGGTTCCTGATCGTTCTCCGCCGGCCCTTTCGACCCCTCGCTTCGTTCCTGGACTACGTTTTCTGCTAGCTGCCCGCCCCGACCTTCCCGCCTGGACACTATTACTGCTATTGGATTACCTGTTTTGCACCTGTCTGCTGTTGATTATCCCGCCTGTCGACCATGAGTTTTGCTAATAAAGTTTTGCATATGGATCCACACGTTTCCCCCCAGTATGTTACAGCGAGATATAAATTTGCATTTCTGACTTTTTTTTTAAGAATTGCATGATAGAAATTCACAGTTGCAAGAAATGAAGTCAGAATTGTGAGATGTAAACTTGCAGTTATGAGAAATAAAATCAGAATTGTGTGAATATAAACTCACGATTCTGCCTTTTTTCGCAATTGCGTGATAGAAATTCACAATTGCAAGAAATAAAGTTAAATTATGAGAAATTAAGTCAGAATTGCATGATACAAATTTGCAGTTTTGCCTTTTTTCAGAATTGTGTGATATAGACTCACAATTGCGAGAAATAAAGTGAGAATTGTGTGATTATAAATTCGCAATTGCAAGAAAAAAAAATCTGAATTGCATGAGATAAACTCGCAATGCAAGAAATAAAGTGAGAATTGTGTGATATAAACTCGTAATTGTGAGAAATAAAGCCAGAATTGTGACATGTAAACTCACAATTGTGAGAAATGGTCAGAATTGCATGATATAAGCTCATAATTGTGAGAAATAAAGCCAGAATTGTGAGATGTAAACTTGTATTATAAGAAATGGTCAGAATTACAAGATATAAATGTGCAATTATGACTTTTTTTTTTTTTAAAGAATTGCATGATAAAATTTGACAATTGCAAGAAATGAAGTCAGAATTGTGAGATGTAAACTTGCAATTATGAGAAATAAAATCAGAATTGCATGATATAGACTCACAATTGCAAGAAATAAAGTGAGAATTGTGTGATATAAACTCGTAATTGCGAGAAATAAAGTTAGAAATGCATGATATAAACTAACAATTGTGAGAAATAGTCAGAATTGCATGATATAAACTTGTAATTGTGAGAAATAAAGCTAGAATTGTGAGATGTAAACTTGTATTATAAAGATATAAATTTGCAGTTCTGCCCCCTTTTTTTCAAATTGCGTGATATAAAATGCAATTACAAGAAATAAAGTGAGAATTGTATGATATAAGCTTGCAATTATGAGAAATAAAGTCACAATTGTTAGATGTAAACTTGTATTATAAGAAATGGTCAGAATTGTTAGATATAAATTTGCAATTCTGACTTTGTTTTTTAAGAATTACATGATAGAAATTCACAATTGCAAGAATTGAGATCAGAATTGTGAGATGCAAACTTGCAATTATGAGAAATAAAATCTGAATTGTGATATAAACTCACAATTCTGCCTTTTTTTTCAGAATTGCGTGATAGAAATTCACAATTGCAAGAAATAGTCAGAATTGCATGATATAAACTCACAATTGAGTTATAAAGCCAGAATTGCAAGGTACTGTATTAACTCGCGATTTTTTTGTTGTTGTTTTGAATCGTTTGTTTGTATCTTGCAATTCTGACTTCATTTCTCATATTTGCGAGTTTACAGCTCAGAATTCTGACTTTATTTCTTGCAATTGCGAGTTTATATCACACAATTCTGACTTTATTTCTTGCAGTTGCAAATTAATATCTCACAATTCTGAGAAAAATTGTGTCAGAATTGTGAGAGAAAAAGTTGCAATTATCTTTTTTATTTTTATTCAGTCATGGAAAAGGCTTCCATATAAATATTTAAATGAATATATTCCTGTTATTAAGTCATCCCATGGCCCCCTTGAAAGTTTAAAATATAGTATAGTATAGAATTTTTTGATAAGATATAGGTGAAATGGGACATGTTTCAAGACAGATTCAAACCTGCATCACCCACATAGTTCCACAGCTCAATGTTTCTTGAGCATGTGCGTTAAACTATAGCAACATGCCTTTTAAAAGTCATTGGAGAAACACATGGATATAAGATTACATTTTATGAGGTTTTATATAAAAAATGATAAGGAGCATTGCTCTGGTATGTTTTGTATAATGCAAAATGTCAAGTGCGGGCTTACTGACATAATTTATTAAAGTACAGTATGATTTTAAAGCATATTAAATAAAGTATAATTTAACTGACAAATCACTTTCAGTAAAACGTTATCAGTCAGTAAAAGACTTTCCAACTTTTCTGCCTTTTTTCATTTTAAGTTGGAAAAAGCTATTTAGTCAGTTGAAAAGGTCAACAAGCAGTCAAATGAACTGTGCCAGTTCCTTCCACAAACAGATTACATGAGGTAGTTGTTGAAATGTATTGTGGAACATTTGAAATTTTTTTCATTTGATGGTTTTGACTCTGAGTAGGTTAATGTTTTAGCGTAGTCGTTTATTTATTTTTATTTTTTGAGATTTGTCATACTGTTATGGTTTACCTGTGCCCAGAAATAGAACCTGGTAGTGTCCGTCTGCAGCAGTGACCTGGTCCACAGCTATAGAAGTGTATTTGTAATCGGCATGTGTCCGCACCACCAGAGGCTTCCTGCCGACCGGGTAAATGGGGTTAAACATGACAGGGTGATTCCTCACGAACGTCACCACATCATCTGGAAACTCTTTAGTACTCTGGATATGAGGGGTGAACGCGCCACCAGGACACTGACAGGAAGAGGATAGAAACAGTTGAAAGATTATATAATCATGCTTTAGATTATGAACGCTTTGTCACTTTAATTGACCCTTTTTGTCACTGGACTATGTGTGAAAAAATTCACACATAGTCCAGAGCGTTATGAATTGAAGGTTGTAACTGGACTTCTTTATCATTAGAATGCATGTAGTAGTAATAATAATAACAATAATAATAATAATAATAATAATAATAATAATTATTATTATTATTATTATTATTATTATTAGTAGTAGTAGTAGTAGTAGTAGCAATATTATTAAATATTGCCATTCTGCATGGTTTTATAGTAAAATATTACAATTAAATTAAATAAAAAAAATTCTCACTATTTATAAAAAAATTACCATAAAAAGTCCAAAGGATTATTAATTTAAGTGTTTTTTTTTAACATTATACTACTACTACTACTACTACTAATAATAATAATAATAATAATTATTATTATTATTATTATTATTATTATTATTATTATTATTTTAACATTATACTACTACTACTACTACTACTACTACTACTACTAATAATAATAATAATAATAATTATATTATTATTATTATTATTATTATTATTATTATTATTATTATTATATTTTTTTATATATTACAATTTAAATTAAATAAAAGCAATTCTCACTTCTTATAAAAAAATTACCATAAAACATGAAACTCCAAAGGATTATTAAAGATTAAAGATTAAAGAGTTTTTTTTAAACATTGTAATACACATAATAATAATAATAATAATAATAATAATAATAATAATAATAATAATAATAACATCCATACAAATAAAATTATTATTATTATTATTATTATATAAAATCCTCACCTTGTATTTAGAAAAAAAGACCATAAAATATGAAATTCCAAAGCATTATTAGTTTATGTAATAAACTAATTATATATATATATATAACAATAATAACATTTATATTATAATATTTAATTATAATCAAATATTATTTCACTTTTTATAAAAAAGACCATAAAATATTAAATTCCAAAGCATTATTAATGTAGAGTTTTAAATGGGGTTCTTGAACATAACAACAACAACAACAATAATAATAATAATAATAATAATAATAATAATAATAATAATAATAATAATAATAATAATAATAATAATAATAAAACATGTTAAATTAAATAAAAATGCTTACTGCTTATAAATAATAATAATAATAATAATAATAATAATAATAATAATAAATGACAATAAAATGTGAAACTCATGCTCACTTCCTATTCAAAAATAATAATAATTACCATAAAATATGAAACTCCAAAGCAGTATTAATTTATGATTTTAAGTCGGGTTCTTTAACATTACAATACACTTAATAATAATAATAATAATAATAATAATAATATTAATATTAATACAATACACTTATTAATAATAATAATCATTATTAGTAGTAGTAGTAGTAGTAGTAGTAGTAGTAGTAGTAGTATTAAAATACAAAATGAATACATTATCAAAAATAAAATGTAAGCCATACAATATAAGCCCTTATACCATAAACCAAAAATAATAAAAAACACTATTAAATTATTAACAATAGTATAGACTTTATGATGTTATAGTAAAGTATTGTTTCAAAAATGATCACTTATTCTCTAAATAAATGGCCTGGAATTATTAACTTAAAAGACTGACCAGAAATCAAGTCTACAAATTGAAATAATATAATATAATATAATATAGTATTAAAATGGTGTTATTCTCTGTAATTTTAGCAAAATATTATTACAAAATTATCACTACTTGTCTCTAAAAATAAATGGCCTTGTAATATAAGGCTAACAGAGGACAGACCAGAAATCAAATCTGCAAGTCATGTATACACTTAACTAAATATAAGATTATAATGAAGATGATTATGATTATTTCAGCAAACATTCCTCATCTATAATTATTTGTCTTTCCAACTAAACTCACAAATATTTAGTCAGTTTAATGTGTGTGACTCACAGTTCCCGGTCGTGGGTATGGGATCCGGCCCTGGAAAGCCACCCACTGGAAGTTAGGCCCTTCCCTGTGTGCAAACGGTCCGTTAAAGACCGTCAGGATGTCGGCCATGTTGTACACGCAGACAGCAG
The DNA here is from genome assembly GCA_033026305.1 of Cirrhinus molitorella. NCBI lineage: Eukaryota > Metazoa > Chordata > Actinopteri > Cypriniformes > Cyprinidae > Cirrhinus > Cirrhinus molitorella. Next base: position 19,441,962 of record CM065128.1, read on the forward strand.
AACCTCTGAACACAGAACTGGAATAACACAAATCACACAGACCTATTTAAGCAAGTCAGACAGTAAAAGGACAGTCTTGCACATCCTTCCTAAGCATTTGGATATGACGGATTATGTAACATGGTTACGCTGGAGACTCAGTCCACAGAGAGAGAAAAATGCCGCATAAAGGAAAAGGGACACCACTTTGGGTTCACTCTGGGATTAAATGTGGTTTGGCTGGACATGGTAGATTTTGATCAAGACAGCAAGACAAAGAGTTTCTTTGTTTCGATCACAAAACAAAGAGAAAGAGGCAAAATATAATGATAAATAACAGAGCAGGGCAGGGACAATGAAGCTGTTGCTGTTTGGATTGGCATCATTAGGAAAACCACACAGATTTAATGTGGTTGGAGAATGAACCACAGCTCGGAAACCTTGACCGAAATCTCACCTCATTAAACCACAACTCACATACACATGCCCCAACATACCCACCATAATAAACATAATGAAATGAACCATAGCAAATATCCCAAATGAAAGCTCATCTGAACTGTTTCAGCTAAACAATGGTAATAAATGAAGGCTGGCTTCTCAGATCTTTGTCTTCAGGAAAAACAACTCTTGAGTTTAAGACATCTCAGTGTTTTAAACTGCTACAATCCTCCCTATAAACATTTCTCATCCAGTATTTCACAAATTAAATGCCCGTTGTGTCAAAGATTGGCATTACTTTATTAGTTTTTTAAAGGGACATTTGCTTTCTGGAATTGATTTTCAGGGGCATTTTTGACCTTTATTTATATAAGAACAGTAGCCAAACTTTTTTTTCTATAATCTAGTTTTAATGATAATTAGTATAAATATAATAATAAATTACAAATATAATATATACATGTATTATAAATATAATACATTTATATATTTCTTTCTTTTGTTGTTATTATTATTATTATTAAAAATACTATAAAATATGAAACTCCAAAGCATTATTAATTTAAGGTTTTAAGTGGGGTTCTTAAAACACTAATAATAATTAATAATATTTATAATAATTGATAATAAATAATAATAATAATAATTAGTAAAAAAAATAACTTATTATTATTTATTATTATTATTATGTATTACATTAATAAAATTATGTCATTCTACAGGGTTTAATATTTAAATATTAACTAAAAAATTAAATATTCTCAATTCTTGTAAAAATATATATGACCATAAAATATGAAACTCCAAAGCATTAATAATATTTTTTGTTGTTGTTATGTATTACATGAATACATTCTACATGGTTTTATAGTAAAACATTAAAACTAAAATTAAATATTCTCAATTCTTATTAAAAAAAATATATGACCATAAAATATGAAATTATAAAAGTAAAAATGAAAAAATGTGAATGTTTTTAAATGAGGTTTATTTAACATTATAATACACATCATAATAATACACAATAATACTAATAATAATAATAATAGTAGTAATAATAATAATAATAAAATGAAATGAAGATGAATATGTATAATATATTTATACATATATAATATGATACAATTAAATATTATAATTTAATTAAATGTAATAAATAGATTATAATGTGTATATATAGATGTATTATAAATGTATAACATTATTAATAAATAGTATATTGTCACAAATCAGGCCTCTGTGGCTCCCTCCGATCGCCACCAGAGGGAACCGTCACCGGAGTATTAGTTTCATTTCGGACTCCATTACCCATAACCCCGTGCCTGGGACTGATCGCCACCAGGTGTTAGCAATTAGCACTCCTACTTAAGCCATGCTCACGCTAAGCTGTTCGCGAAGTCTTGCCTTGCTATGCAGCCAATTCTGAGCGTTATTTCCTGGACTGATTTCCCGTTGCTGACTCTGCCCGTTCTCTGGATTTACGAACCCTTGCCGCCCGCCTTGTGGACTTTATCTGACTCTGGTAAACACACTGTTTGTTGTCTTCAGCCTGCCCCGACATCTCGCCTGGTTAACGATTACGGTACTGTCTCCTCTCTTACATTCCTGTCGCCCCTGATGACCCATTGTCTGTCTGACCTCTCTGTGATTTCAATAAAGCTGCAAATGGATCCCACTGCCTCTGACTCCTTGTTACAGAAGACTTCGCCGACTAACGATCCAGCAGCATTTAACCAGCTCTCTGACGAGCTCACAGCCCAAGCGTCGGTGTTGGCTCACCACCAGCAACAGTTAGCACGGCTAACTCATCTCACTGAGGAGCTGGTGAAAGCACTGCAGTCCCTTCAACTTCCCACACCGAGCGGGCCTGCCCCCTCGTCCAGTCCGGGTCCACCTCCGCCTAATCCAGCGGCCGCCGCTTCACTAACTAACCCGCGGCTGGCGTTTCCGGAGAAATTTGACGGCTCTCCGGCTAACTGTAAGGGTTTCCTTCTCCAATGCAATCTCTTTCTTAACCAACAACCCTCTCTGTATCCCACAGACACCACCCGCATTGCTTTTGTTTGTTCATTACTCTCCGGGAGAGCGCTGGATTGGGCCACGGCAGTATGGAGCGGCGATCGTTCGGTGTTCCCCACCTACGCGCACTTTCTGCAACGCTTCAGGGAGGTGTTCGAGCATCCTCATGGGGGCAAGGATGTGGGCGACCAACTGATCACTTTGAGGCAAGGAAATACATCGGCGGCGGATTATGCTCTCACGTTTCGCACCCTCGCTGCTCAAACAGGATGGCCTGACGAGCCTTTGAAGTTGTTTTACCGCAAGGGGCTTAACCCAGATCTACAGTCTGAACTCGCGTGCCGAGATGAGGGACGCACGCTCGAGCAACTGATACAGATTTCCATCAGCCTGGACAACCTTGTGCGAGCTCGCCGTCCCGTTCGCAGTCATCCCTCACCTCCGACCAGTCAACCTCGACCGACCGAGCCCGAGCCTATGCAAGTGGGTTTCACTCGCCTCAGCCCAGAGGAGCGTGAACGGCGCCTCCGTCTGCATCTCTGCTTATACTGCGGTCTTTCTGGTCATCAGAGACTCTCCTGTCCCACGCGACCTGTCCCGAGATCCAGTCCGGTGAGTCAGACTTCACGTTCCCCTACCAGTATTGAAATACCCGTGTCTTTATTAGTCAATGATAAAATATTTGAGACTACTGCATTGATTGACTCGGGTGCGGCAGGCAACTTTATTGACGTTGAGTTCACCAAAACCCTCAATATCCCCCTTGTTTCCTGTGACTCTTCTCTGTCAGTGGCAGCGATAGATGGACGACCACTGGGTGATGGGAGGATCAACTACAGCACGGAGGAGGTACAACTCAACATAGGAACCCTGCATTCTGAAACCATTCGCCTCTTCGTCCTGCAGTCACCCAAGAACCCCATCATCCTGGGATTTCCTTGGCTGGAGAAGCATAATCCGACCATTTCCTGGAGCAACCGTGAGATCACCCGATGGTCGGATTTCTGCAAAAAGACCTGTTTATCCCACTCACCTAGCCCTCCTTCGAACCAACCAACGCCTGCAGTGAGGGACCAGGATTCTCCCCAAGTTCACAACCTACCTGACGAATACCACGATCTCACCCTGGCCTTCAGCAAAACCGAAGCCTCTCAGCTCCCTCCTCATCGGGCTAGTGACTGCGCCATCGATCTCATTCCCGGGTCCCTGCCACCTAAGGGTCGAGTATTCCCCCTATCGCAGCCCGAATCAGAAGCAATGCAGACCTACATTGAGGAGGAACTGGCCAAGGGCTTCATCCGCCCATCCACTTCACCAGCGTCCGCAGGATTCTTCTTTGTAAAAAAAAAAGGATGGCGGCCTGCGACCCTGCATTGACTACCGAGCACTCAACGACATCACTGTCAAGTTTCGCTATCCCCTGCCCCTGGTACCTGCCGCCTTGGAACAGCTTCGGTCAGCCAAGTACTTCACCAAACTAGATCTCCGGTGCGCCTACAACTTGATTCGTATCAGAGAGGGGGACGAGTGGAAGACGGCCTTCTCCACGACTTCTGGGCACTACGAATACTCCGTCATGCCCTTCGGCCTAGCCAACAGTCCATCTGTCTTCCAGGCCTTCATCAATGATGTCTTCCGCGACATGCTCAATCAATGGGTGATCGTTTATATTGACGACATTCTAATCTACTCTAGCAACTTCCAAGACCACGTAGGACACGTCCGACAGGTCCTCAAGAGGCTCATCGAACATCAGCTCTATGCCAAAATGGAGAAATGTGAGTTTCACCAAACTTCTGTCTCTTTCCTTGGCTACATCATTAATTCCGGGGGAGTCGCCATGGACGAGAAGAAGGTCGAGGCAGTGGTAAACTGGCCCAAACCAACCACTCTCAAAGAGCTGCAAAGATTCCTGGGTTTTGCTAACTTCTACCGGCGCTTCATTAGAAACTTCAGCACCGTGGCAGGCCCCCTGACCTCCATGGTGAGGAAAGCCAACTACCGGCTGAGTTGGTCCAGCCAAGCCCTTGCAGCCTTCGAACTACTTAAGGAGAGGTTCACCACAGCTCCCATACTCCGTCATCCTGACCCAGAACAGGAGTTTATTGTTGAAATTGACGCCTCCAGCACAGGCATTGGGGCAGTGCTCTCCCAACGCCAGGGGACTCCACCCAAACTCTTCCCCTGCGCCTATTTCTCACGCAAGCTAACTCCCGCAGAGCAGAACTACGACGTGGGGAACCGAGAACTCCTTGCTATGAAAGCAGCCTTCGAGGAATGGAGACACTGGCTCGAGGGGGCTAAACACCCATTCACGGTCATCACGGATCATCGCAACCTAGAGTATTTGCGCTCAGCCAAACGCCTGAACCATCGCCAGGCCAGATGGGCCCTGTTCTTCACTCGATTCCATTTCACTGTCACCTATCGGCCAGGGTCCAAGAACACCAAGGCCGACGCCCTCTCACGCTTGACTGAACCGTCCACCACACCTCTCACACCCGAACCCATCCTCCCATCACCCATCATTGTCGCCCCAGTTCTGTGGGACATCATGACTGAGATCACGGAAGCTCAAACCAACGACCCTGTTCCTGCAGCCTGCCCTCCTAACCGCACATATGTGCCCCAGCCTCTCCGCCAACGCCTCATTCAACAGGTCCATGCCACACCCAGCTCCGGCCATCCTGGCATCAACGCCACCACCCAATTGCTCTCCAACCGTTTCTGGTGGCCTACTCTTCAAGCCGACACCATAGTTTACATCCGCAACTGCGCCTCCTGCAATATGTCCAAACCCTCCAAACACGCTCCAGCCGGACTACTACAACCTCTGCCCATTCCTCAACGCCCCTGGTCCCACATCGCCATAGACTTTGTAACTGACCTTCCCCAGTCCAATGGTTTCACCACCATCCTCACTGTAGTTGACAGATTCTCTAAAGGTTGTCGTTTCATACCACTACCCAAACTTCCCTCTGCCTTCGAAACCGCCACCCAGCTGTGTGAGAATGTCTTCCGCTTCTACGGTCTCCCAGAAGACATCGTCTCAGACAGAGGTCCCCAATTCACCTCCAGGGTATGGTCAGCCTTCGGACAGCAGCTTAACATCAACATCAGTCTCACCTCAGGCTATCATCCAGAGTCCAATGGTCAAGCGGAGAGGCTGAATCAGGAACTGGCTCGCTTCCTGCGCTCCTATTGCCACCGGAACCAAGAGGACTGGAGCAAATTCATCATGTGGGCAGAATATGCCCAGAATTCCATCCGCAAACCCTCCACCAACATCACCCCCTTCCAGTGTATCCTTGGGTACCAACCGCCTCTCTTCCCCTGGTCGGGTGAGCCCTCTGAATTGCCAGCTGTTAACTCTTGGCTCCAGCGATGTGAACAGACCTGGAATGAAGCCCACATACACCTCCAGCGAGCCGTACGCAGAACCCAAGAGCAAGCCAACCGCCTTCGTCGTCCCAGCCCCAGATATGAGCCCGGACAGTGGGTATGGCTTTCGACCCGAGACCTTCGCCTTCGGCAGCCCTGTCGCAAACTCAGTCCCAGGTACGTGGGTCCCTTCCAAATTTTACGTCAAATTACTCCAGTTTCATTCAGACTCGCTTTGCCTGCCAACTATCGTATCTCACCCACTTTTCATGTGTCTTTGCTCAAGCCCGCTGGTGGTCCGAGAGGAGTGGAGGACCAGGAGGAGGCCGGTGACCAGAGAGCCCCTCCTATCATCATTGACGGCGCTGTGGCCTACCGAGTCCAGGAGATCCTAGACTCCCGTCGCCGGGGTAACCAATTGCAATACCTGGTTGACTGGGAGGGGTACGGTCCAGAGGAGCGTTCCTGGGTCAACTCAGGGGACATTCTAGACCCGAGTCTGACGGCCGACTTTCACGCCTCCCATCCTGAAAGACCTGCCCCAAGACCCCGTGGTAGACCCCGGCGACAGACTCGTCCTCGCGTCAGGAGCCGCTCGCAGGGGGGGGGGCTCTGTCACAAATCAGGCCTCTGTGGCTCCCTCCGATCGCCACCAGAGGGAACCGTCACCGGAGTATTAGTTTCATTTCGGACTCCATTACCCATAACCCCGTGCCTGGGACTGATCGCCACCAGGTGTTAGCAATTAGCACTCCTACTTAAGCCATGCTCACGCTAAGCTGTTCGCGAAGTCTTGCCTTGCTATGCAGCCAATTCTGAGCGTTATTTCCTGGACTGATTTCCCGTTGCTGACTCTGCCCGTTCTCTGGATTTACGAACCCTTGCCGCCCGCCTTGTGGACTTTATCTGACTCTGGTAAACACACTGTTTGTTGTCTTCAGCCTGCCCCGACATCTCGCCTGGTTAACGATTACGGTACTGTCTCCTCTCTTACATTCCTGTCGCCCCTGATGACCCATTGTCTGTCTGACCTCTCTGTGATTTCAATAAAGCTGCAAATGGATCCCACTGCCTCTGACTCCTTGTTACATATATTCTATATTATTTAACAGTAAAATATGGTTTAAAATTATCATTCATCTTACAAAAAAAAAGGAAAAAGAAAAAACTGAAGAATGGCCAGAAATGAAGTGTGCAAATTTCATGTATAACTTATATTATTTTAATAATACAATATTATTATCTATGTAATTTCAGTAAAAAAAAATTTAAAAAAGGAATCACTTAAAAATAAAAATAAAATAAATTTCTTTGAAATACAAGCCTGACAGAATATAGATCAGAAATAAAATCTACAAATTTCATGTATAAACTACACCAAAAAAAAGTTGTTGTTGATGATGATGATGAATATTATCATTATTAATATATAATTGTATATTAAATAATAGTACATTCAATTGATATTGCATTAGTTAATTAATATGTGATATGTAATGTAAAATAATAATAAAATATTTAGAAACTATTTAATAATATTTTTTAAATATAAAATGTTTAGTTAATATTAAAAGCATAATAATAATAATAATAATAAAGAGTGAATAATAAGTTTAATAATAATTATTAAAAAACAATTAGGAATTCATATCATATTCATATTCTGTTTTCTAACTTTTGTCAACATTGTCTCATGTTTGTCTATTTCTGTCTGTGTATATTGTGTACTGTATGCTTGTTCCTGAGAGTTTGCTTACTCATTTATACAAAACGCCAACAAAAACATTTCAACTGACTCAGTGATATCACACTGCATATTACACACTCTTTCTGTGACAGACCAATTTAAATCAGTCAGCGAGACTTCCTTATAATAAAAATGTTCAATTCATGACTACAAAACCTTTTACATAAACTAAGGTTAGATGTTTGTTTGTAAAGGAGTGACCTTTCCCTTCCTTTACTGCCCTCAGGTGTGATCACATTTTCCCAGAAACACTGTCATCCCCTCAGCTCCAACCACGTCTGACCTATATTTGGCAAATACACACACACACGAACATGCACGTGCATATATACACACATTAGCGGCAAGCTCAATATTGCTATTGGCTTTACCTTGTTGATGTGAAAACTCCAAAGATGAGAAGGCCCTTTGGGTGGTCTGTCTCCAGTAAAAACACATTCTCTGGAAAGAAAGAGACAAACACTCACTCAATAGCTGAACATCTGTCGCACAACATTGATACACGGTTCTAGTTCGGCCTAACAAGAATAAAACGGGTGAAAGCGTGTAAATCCATCACAGGCTTTAACCCTCCAGTGTAAACGGCTTGTGCTGAGTGTTTTATGATCGTAAAAGGATTTTAATGAGGTGAAAAGCTTTGCAAATGGACCAGGGCCATTGTTGGATAGTGACAAACACCAAAATGGCTGGTTTATGGTTAATGACCAGTAATTATAGAAAGCTGTTTAACTAGAATGTAAAATTTGAATGGCTTTTGAAGGAGTGTTTTGGGTTAAATACAGGTTAAGAGCTAGCAACACCGTATCTAATTAGGGTATAATAGGGTTAAAGGCCCCTTAGGATTTGTTTTCTAGTCCCTAAATATATAGCAATCAAATCTTGTTACTCAGTAGAAATAAATGAAAAGTACATTTCATAAAAATAAACATTTGTTTTAAAGAAATTATTTTTTATTTAAACAATTTAAATATTTAAATATAAAGGCATATCACAGCTGCATACAATATCACTTAATATTGTTAAAATATATGAATTCTTTTGATGTCTAAGATATTTACATTTTTATAGTTCTATAGCATTAAGAGAACTTTCTTTCATTTTTTTTTTTCTTTGTTTGTTTGTTGAATAAATTCAAACTTATTGTCTGTGGTAATCGACAGCAATCTTAATCTTGACCGACTTTTTTTTTTACCATTTTTATGAAAACCAATACAATACCTTGACTTTGATAACAGTTCCTAAACAACACTTTTTCCAAAACCAATTGTATGAAAACTTAACAGTTCCTGAACAATACAATTTTTTTGATACCAATTTTATGAAAGCCAGTACCTTAACTTCAATAACGGTTCCTGAATGCTGCATTTTTAATACCAATTCTATGTAAACCAATACCATGACTTCGATAATGGTTCCTGAACTAAACTTTTTTCTATACCAATTTTATGAATACCTATACCTTGACTTCTTTTACTTCGATATCGGTTCGTGAACGCTACTTTTTTTATACCAATTTTATGAAAACTGACACGAAACATTAACTTCCATAATGATTTCTGAAGGATACACACGTTTATCAAAGCGTTTTCAAGTGTCAAGAACTGCAGTGAAATGCATTATCAAGAAGTTTAAAGAGACCAACACAGTGGAGAACAAGACGGGCAGAGGCAGGAAGCAAAAGTTTTCAAAAACTTTGGAAAGAAAACTAGTGAGAGAGGTTTCTAAATACCCAAGAACAACTGCCAAGAGACTAGTGAATGACCTAGCCAAGTCTGGAATTGATGTCTCAACGAAGACTCTACGAAGTCACTAGAGCCCTGCAAAGGAATGAACTGCGAGGTTGCCGACCAAGAAAGACTCTACTTCTGAAGAAGAGACACCTCCAAGTTAGAATGAAGTTTGTTACCGATTCCTGAATGATACTCTTTTTTTTTTTTTTTTTTTTTTTTTATGCCAATTTTATGGAAACTGATACAAAACATTGACTTCGATTAATGGTTTCTGAATAATACTTTTTTTAATATATACATTTTATGAAAACCTATACCTTTACATCAATAACGGTTCCTGAATTATATTTTTTCTATACCAATTTTATGAAAACCGATACACATACTTTGACTTTAATAGCGGTTCTTGAAAGATACTTTTTTCCATGCCAGTATTATGAAAATTGTTACCGCTTCTTTGACTTTGAATAATGGTTCTCGAACAATACCTTTTTTGATATCAATTTTTATGAATACCGATACCTTGACTTTGATACCAGTTCCTAAACGATACTCTAACCTATGAACGCAATTTTTTTTTTGCTATCGATTTTATGAAAACTAATACGAAACATTGACTTTGATAATGGTTTTTGAATAATTCTTTTTTATATACATTTTATGAAAACCATTACAGATAACTTGACTTCCTGAATTATACTTTTTTCAATACTAATTTTATGAAAACTGATACCTTAACTTCGACAGTGGTTCCTGAATGTTACTTTTTTTAATACCAATTTTATGAAAACTGATACTGATATCTTGCTTTGGATAATGGTTCCAGAACGATACTCTTTTTTTTGTTTTGTTTTGTTTTTTTTTTTAATACCAATTTTATGAAAGCCAGTACCTTAACTTCAATAACGGTTTCTGAACGCTGCTTTTTTTATACCAATTTTATGTAAACTGATACCGATACCTTGACTTCGATAATGGTTCCTGAATTATTCAATAATGGTTCCAGAATGCTACTTTTTTCTGTACCAATTTTATGAACACCAGTACCTTGACTTTAATAGTGGTTCCTAAATAATACTTTCTTTGATACCTTTACTTCAATATTGGTTCCTAAACGCTACTTTTTTTGATACCAATTTTATGAAAACTGATACGAAACATTGACTTTGAATACTTTTTTTCAATAGCAATTTCATGAAAACCTATGCATTACCTTGACTTTGATAACAGTTCCTGAATTATTCTTTTTTTATACCAATGTTATGAAAATCGATCCCGATACTTTGACTTCAGTAACGGTTCCTGAGCGATACCTTTTTGATATTTGTGTGTGTGTGTGTGTGTGTGTGTGTGTGTGTGTCCTATGTTATGGGGATCAAATGTCTCCACAAAGATAGAAATATCAGATATAAAGACATCAGATATAAAGGAATAAAGATGCAGAAATTTTATGGAAATTGTATGGAAATTGTATACATTTTTGGTCCCCATGAAGAACACAGCTTATAACTTATAGCTTATACAGAATGAACTTTTTTTTTTAATGCAGAAAGTTTTGTGTGAGGGGTAGATTTAAGGGTAGGGTTAGGATAAGGAGGTTGGAAAATACAGTTTGTACAGTATGAAAGCCATTGTGCCAATGGAATGACCCCATGGAACATGGAAACGCAACATGAGTGTGTGTGTGTGTGTGTGTGTGTTTTAGTTGTCTCACCAAGCTCATCAAAGTGGGTCTCTGTACCGTCCTCCTCTAGAACCGAACATACCAGTCGAGCCTTCAGAAACGTGGTCCATTTGTTCACCAGACTGCGTTGACCACCAGTGTCATTCTAAATAGAATTTACAATGACTTAAAATAAATAATTATTACATGTATATATTATACAGTTCATATTAATTAAATTAATTTAACCCTTTAACTGTCCCTCCCTATTTTGAACATAGACGTGAAAATGCAAATTTACATTTTTATAATTCATGAAATAAAACATTTTGTAATATGATATTCATGTACAATTTCCATGATAATGCAATGTCTGATTTTAAAATGGCTTTCAAAGGATGAATTTTGAGATTTTAAGTCTTCAAGTGATAATATAATTTTTCTAAAAAAAGGCAATGAAAAAAGTATTTTTGTGAAAAAGGTCTGAACTCCTTTATGATGTAAATTTTTTGAGATGCACTCTTGTCATAAATTAATTTGTAACACAAAACAGTGGTAAAATATCTATTTAGGAGTCTTAGACCTTTCCAACAATATATAGTTTGTCATGATTAGATTAGGATTTATTTGAAATATGGTGAAGTTTCAAAATTCCTTTAAAAAATATTAACATAATTCCATAACTTGCAGACTGTGACAAATTGACTTACAGGGCACACTCGAGCCACCATAGCGTGGATGTTCTTAGTGTTTCCACTACTGTCTGTCAGTCTCTCACGTAGGAAAAAGTAAAGTTTGGCGTCGTTTGGGTCCGAGCCATCAGGAATCAAGTGGGCATCAATGAACACTGGCTCTAGTCAAAATAGAAGAATAACTACAGCTTAAACACTCAATTTGCTCTACATCAACCACAAAGTAGAAATAAGAAGTTTGTACTGTATAATTTCTTGCCTAAAGAATCAAACATCTCTGCATGGTGCTAATGCCTAAGTTCATATGAAACATAATATGGCTGCTGGCAAATTGACTTAAGAAAATGTATCTCACAGTTCCTGACCAAATATGCCTTTCATTGTGTATATTTGGATTGTATCGCACAAACGATAATGTGACCTCTTGAGAAAACCGTTATGCATGTACAGTATGTTTTCATTTTCCTGCTGGAATCATTGTAAACAGATATTGAGTCTATCCTGTCTTCAGCTATTTCCTTTGACGTGGGCAAAGATGGTTTTTACTTTGTGGTTTGTGTATTATTTTACTGAAATGGCACGGAACGTGAACATGTAATTTAATGCTCCACATAAATAATTATTTGTAGCTTCAAGAAAAAATGCACAATTTTCTGACAGAACGGTCATAATAATGTAGATGGATAAAATAACACGTATGGTTTGTACCGCTTAGCCATTTGGAGTTATGTTGGTCTGTCCTCACTGCGTTCCTTGTGGTCAGGCTCCTGAAGATGGCCGCGTCTGTCCCCATGAAGTCAATATACATGCCAGAGAACAGCTCCTGATCTGACCACAGACAGAAACAGAAATGTGTCCCACAATTGCTTTAAACAGATTTTGCATGTGCAGTGAAAATCTTTCATGGACGTCTGTAAAAACAGTAGTTTAACAATTCATTGAGTTCTTCTTGGATGAATAGTAAGGTTTATACATTAAACTAAGAAAGAAAATAGATTAAAATATAAGAAATGTATAAAATTTATCCTATTTTAATCCAGGTTTTAATAAATTCAGTTTCTCTCTTTTAAAGGGATAGTTCACACAAAAATGAAAATGACCAAAGAAAACCATCCTAAGTGTATATGACTTTCTTTCAGATGAGTACAATCGAAATTATATTAAAAAATGTCCTGGCTCTTCCAAGCTTTACAATGGCAGTGAATGGGTGAGATTTTGAAGCAAAATAAAGTGCATCCATCCATCATAAAAACTACTCTATACAGCTCCAGGGGGGTGAATAAAGCTCCTTCTGAAGTGAATCGAAGTGTTTGTGTATGAAAAATATCCAGATTTACAACTTTATAAACCACTGAGGTCACATGGACTGTTTTAACGATGTCCTTACTACCTTTCTGGGTCTTGAACGTGGTAGTTGCATTTCTGTCTATGCAGAAAGCATAGACAGAAAGGGTCAGAAAGCTCTCAGATTTGATAAAAAAATAAATAAAAATATCTTAATTCGTATTACTAATATCTTACGGGTTTGGAACGAACATGAGGGTGAGTAATTAATGACAGATTTTTCTTTTTTGGGTGAATTGTCCCTTTAATCACACAAAACAGATTGAAACAGTTATGATGTCAAGTCTAGTAAATGCATTAATGTAATTTAAAACAAATTAACATCATTAAACATTTAATCACATGCATTAACACATTAATTTTGACAGCCCTGTTTAAAACACATTTATTTTGTAAACCCACTGCATATAATGTATAAAATATGTGGTTTCTGCTACTGGCTGAGCACATCTGTCTGTTGAATATGGGACCTATGGATTTATTGTGTCTGTTCATTTCTCTGCGGTGTGGTCTACTAATGACCTGCTCAAGTCTCCATTCCCCAAGTCTCTCCTTCCTTTTGTCAGTCCACTACTCTATCACTTCATCACCCCATATTGCTGGGGCCTGTGGTTGACATGTACGGCAAAGGGCCAAGTGTATGATGGAAATTGTCAGACGGACGTCAGACAGAGAAAGCTGTAGGCTGTCATGTCAAGGACCGTCAGTCTTTGATGCCGTCTAGACGGTTAGGAACTGTTCTACTTAATGGAATAACCACTTAAAACTACTCTCATATACAAATGGCTCAACGATGACCTATAACATAGGTGTGTGTGTGCACCTGGTATTTATCACATTATGGGGACCAAATTCCCACAAGGATAGTAAAACTAGTAAATTTTGACCTTGTGGGGACATTTGTGAGGTGTTATGTGTGAGAGAGAGAGATTTTTGTAGGCGAGTATGTGTGATGCATGCAGTTCTCGTGCGGTGTAAAATGGGAGCTGAGTGTGGTAACTAAAATGCTACAAAATTTCATTTTGTTTAACTTGATGTGCTAAAAACCCTAAACTAAAAATGGCAAATCAGTCCAAAAAACAAAGTGCTTTCTAGGATTTGTACCATTTCCCATTTTCAGATATTCATAAAAAATGTTCCTTTATAGGTTTGCTCATTCTTTCAATTGAGTCCTGTTCACAGTCACCCTGACTATTACTGTATTAATTTTCATATCATTTTATTGTATAGTTTTGGAGAAAATAAATGGCTAATCAGTTAAAAAAAACAAAGTGCATTCTAGCATTTGCACCGTTTCCCATATTCAAATATTCATAAAAAATGTTTCCTTTATAGGTTTGCTCATTCTTTTAATTGATTCCAGTTCACAGTCACCCTGACTATGACAGTATTGATTGTCAAGTCATTTTATTGTATAGTTTTGGTGAAAATATATGGCTAATCAGTTAAAAAAACAAAGTGCATTCTAGCATTTGCACCATTTCCCATATTCAAATATATTAAAAAAAAAATATGAGTAAAATAAAAATATAACTAATTCAAAATATTAATAAAATCTATAATAGCATTTCAGTGATACTAAAATAACACTGGTTGGTTTATGTTGCAGTTGTAATGACTCTCTGGTGTGTGAAAGAATGAATGTGCGTGTAATTTAGCCCATTGCCTGTGTCAACAGCAACCCAACACCAACTAGCCAATTACAGATCAAAGGATTAAGGGGGCGGCACTGAGTGACCCAAAGTTGTCACATCGGAAGGGGGCAGACAGCCACAAAATGTGGGTGTTTTTATGACACTATGGGGTCATGAACAAAGAGATCATAGAGAACATGTTAGCATACATGTCTGAGACAAAACGGCACCTGTGGATAAAGACACAAAAGACGGCAACACTTACTGAGCATGACTGAGACAGTGTTGACTTGTGGGTTAAATGAGCATCTTCCTTTCCCTGATTCTGCTCGGGAAGAGATTTGGAAGACCTGCTCCTGCCAATGACACCAATAAGACACATTTTTTCATTTAACTCAAATAGTAATACTGTGATATCACCAATTTTAGATAAACAAGTCCCTGAAAGGCATACATTAACAAAACAGACAGTGCTTAGTCCATATGTTGGTCTTGCCCTGTTCGAGTAGGAGTTTCTTGCCCAGAATAAGCTGCAAAGTTGATCTTTTTAATCAAATAATCAAATATAAATGAGTAACATATAGTCTGGTTATTATTCATCCCATTTACCATCATCAAATCTATTCTCAACTTTCAGTCTGATCTGAAATGTTTCACAGCCAATCTATATAAAAAGATTTCTGAGTAATTTCCTAGCACTCATTAGTGCAGTGGTTCTGGCTTTCTTCTGATTGGTTGGACAGACTTGCCCAGAGGCTTCCAGGTTTCCGATTGCAAGGCCAGTCTATCCTCTCCTTTAGTGTCATAATGTTCGCCAGTTACTTAAAGTGAGAGAAACCAGAGATGTAGAGAGCCTCCGTCAGGACATAGCTGCTGGTGGTAGAGCTTCTAATTTGTCATGGGGACGCGTGTATTCATTAACTATTGTTTTGGCTCTTTACATCACACGCAACTATAGGCGAAAATGTGAGTCACATGGTGACTCCAGGGTGGCCCAGTCATTGTTATGTCACAAAGCTACTCTGCACACTTTTAAAGGTTACAGGTCATCCTGTTGCGGAGTTTTCTTCTTCTGTAATGGTCCAGCTGGTGTGTAGCCAAGAGGGATGGACAAGGACTGAGGTTTAAGAGAGTAAAATGCTTCTAAAACAAAAAAAAAGAATAATAGAAATCAAGATGTTGGACTCAAATGGCTAGCAGAGACTGCTTTTTTTCTACCTCTAAAGATTCCTATTTTCACCTCGCCTCATTTCATCTGGTCTTGTCGCTTTTTTTTTTCTTTGATTCTTCTTCAGTCTTGTCTCATTTCATCTAATGTCTTTGTCTTTCTTCTTGTTTTATTTCATCATTTCATGGTCTCATCACTTTTTACTTTTTACTAAGGATTCTCATCTCGTCTCATCTGGTCTCCTCTTTTCCTGACCCTTTCCTCTAACTAATGCCTAACTAATTGCCACATCTTGTCTCACCTAGTCTCTTCTGTTTTTGTCTCTTCTCATTTTTAGTCTTCTCTCATTCAGTCTCATCTCATGTTGTCTTTGTCTCATCTCTTCTCTTCTCATCTCGTCTCATCTTGTTGTGTTTCTGGTTGCCTCATCTTGTGTCAACTTGTCTGTTCTTTTCACTTTTTTATTTCCTTGTTTAATTTTGTTTATTCTCATTTTGTCTCATCTCTTCTCATTTAATTTAATTTTGTGTTATCTTGTCACAGCTACTTTAACCTTAAATACTGTGTACATTCATGACTCATGTTGTGGCTTGTCTCATCTCATCTCTTGTAGTTTTGTCTTGTCCCATCTCATGTAGTTTTGTCTTGTCTTGTGTCATCTCATCTAGTTTTGTCTTGTCTCATCTCATCTCATGAAGTTTTGTCTTGTCTCGTCTCATCTCATGAAGTTTTGTCTTGTTATTTCATGAACTTTTGTCTTGTCTCATCTCATCTCATGAAGTTTTGTCTTGTCTCGTATCATCTCATGAAGTTTTGTTTTGTTATTTAATCTAGTTTTGTCTTGTCTCATCTCATGAAGTTTTGTCTTATTTCATTAACTTTTGTCTTGTCTCATCTCATCTCATGAAGTTTTGTCTTGTCTCGTCTCATCTCATGAAGTTTTGTTTTGTTATTTAATCTAGTTTTGTCTTGTCTCATCTCATCTCATGAAGTTTTGTCTTGTTATTTCATGAAGTTTTGTCTTGTCTCATCTCATTAAGTTTTGTCTTGTCTCGTCTCATCTCATGAAGTTTTGTCTTGTTATTTCATCTAGATTTGTCTTGTCTCATCTCATCTCATGAAGTTTTGTCTTGTAATTTCATGTAGTTTTGTCTTGTCTCATCGCATGTAGTTTTCTTTTGTCCCATCTCCTCTAGTTTTGTTGATTCATCTCATCTAGTTTTGTCTTGTCCCATCTCATCTCATGTAGTTTTGTCTTGACTCATCTCATCTAGTTTTGTCTTGTCTTGTTTTGTCTTGTTTTGTCTAGTCTCTTCTTATCTAACCCCATCTCTCGATTCTCATTTATTACCTCATCTTATCTTGTAACTCTTCTTATTTTGGTAAATTTTTACTTCTCTCATCTCATTTAACTTTCTTCTCTTTTAAACTTTGTATTCCCATCTCGTGTGACAGCTTGTCAGCTCTCATCTTATCCCATCTGGCCCTCATTTTTTCTTGTCTCATCTAATCTCGCCTGTCCTTATCTCATCTCTTGTCTTGCCTTGTTTCATTTCATCCTGCTGCGTTTTCTCTCTTCACTTTTTATTGCTTTTGTTCCTGTCTCATGTCTTCTCATTTTGTTCCTTCTTTTGTTGATCTCATCTCATTTAGTCTCATTCTCCTTAAATTTTTGTATTCCCATTTCATGTCACACTTTGTCTCCTCTCCTCTCATCCCGTCTGCTTTTAGTTTTTTATTCATCTTCTCTCAATTGTCCTCGTCTTGTGTCTTGTTTTGTTTTATCTTGACACATTTTGTCTCAACTTATGTCTTCCTTTTACTTTTTATTCTCCTCTTCTACTTTCATTTTGATCTCATCTTGTCTCAGTTCTTTTTTTTTACCTTCTGTGTATTAACTGTGTATTAACAGTGAGTCACATCTTGTCTTCTCTCGTCTCATCTCATCTGGTTCTCATTTTGTCTTGTTTTGATCTCTTGTCTCTTCTAGTTTTGTTTTGTCATCTGGTCTTATGTCTTCTCTTGTTGTTTAATCTCATTACATTCATCTTAATCTTGAAGTGTGCCTCATTTGTTGTGTGTGTATGGTATAGTGCATGCATACAGTCAAATGCACAGCCTTTCAAAGTATACTATATTTGATGGTGTGTGCAAACACAGGCGGTTGACACTCTTTTCATTTTGTCCAGTGCCTGCACTAAATTTCTCCAGATGTTATGATTGGAAAAAAAAAATTCTTTACTTATAACAGTCTCAACACAAGTGCTTGTCATTGTGGGCATCTTTTCTCAGTTGATCTCATCTCATCTTGTCTTGTCTCATCCCTCCTAGTCTCTTTTACTGTTCTCCATCTCTCTCTTTTAACCTCTAACTACCCTCATTCCCATGTTGGTCTAAACTCACGTGTTTTTTAAAGGATTTAGAGTACATAAAGACATTTTATTTATTTATTTTTCCCCAGGAAATTAGTGGAATATATGCCTACTGTCCATTTTCCAATCTGACATTTTAGAAATTTAAAGCAAATGTAGTAAAATGAAGATGAAACTGAGCTAAATCAGACTGCTCTTCATTAGTGAGTGTAAACTGACCTCCGGACGCCTGCCACGGTTAACATATGCACACACTGGACTGTAGGCTCCACTGCCGCAGATGAACAGATGCGTCCTGTTATAAGGCTGTATCACTCGTAAGAAGTTTCCACATCCATGCTGAGGAGAACAAAAAGACAGAGATTATTGTTTTTGTTCTTAAAAGTTTTACTAAAATCCCTTTTGATGCAATTTTAAAAAGTCATTTAGTACTACATTTAATGCTATTACCAAGCTGATATGCTCCATTCTTTTATTTTTAAAACTGACAATGCTAATTAAAAGGAAAACATTTTATTTTGATCCAAACCTGTAATTGAGGAAGTAAAAGTATTTATAGGTCAGGAATTCAAAGCCTGTCTTAGAATACAGAAATCCCAAACTAAAGTCATGCCAAACTGACTGCACATGATCCAGCCCAAAGAAAAAGTGAGAGAGGGATGAGTAGAGAAAGAAAAGAAGCGCCAGGGGAGCAGTTAGGAACTTGGCGAAGTGTGTCAAAACAGCAGCTGCATGAGCTCTCGGTTAGCATGCGCACACACGGGTCCTTCAAGAGCAACTCCAGAAAAATAACAGCACTTCCAATAGCACACACCCGACCAGCCACTCCTCCTCCCATCTCCCCTTTCACGTGTTTGTCATTAATATTTCTTTTTCTGTGGCACATATCAGCATTATCCTCTTCTGGCTTGTATTCACTTCTGATTGATGGTATGTAACCTTTTTCTGCCATAAAGGCAACAAGACGTCTTGACAGCTTACGGTTCACATACAGATCAGGCAGAATTAACAAGAAAGAGCTCCATAAACACGTCTTAATATCATTTACAGCTCTGTTAAAGAAACGCCTCAGTGTTTCCCAAATGATGCAGATGGATTCGGATGATGTGAGGTCACGCGCTGCCGCTCCGGTGGCTGCTGGTCCTCTTGTCAGGGGAGAGGGATGGGGTATATCCCTGTGAGAGGGGGAAACCTAACAGACTGACAAGGGGCTGTGCTACAGATCCAAAGATGCAAATAAAACGTCAGAGGAAATCTGTGACACAAACCCTATGGTTTAAACACAGGCACACACATTGAGAGAGGAAAACAGACTGTAGGGCTCAAACACAAATATTTGTCAGAGGCAGCGCGGGAAGGCTGATCTGCGAACTCTGCAAAAGCTGCATATATCACTATGTGACATGTGGCTCTGTACCCCCACTGTTAAAGTTATGAGACCACTGTAGTCCTACAGTTTAGGGCAAGGTGAAATTTATGAAAACTCAAGAACATTTCTAAGGCATTTTCTCTCTGAAATTCAGCAAAAAATAAAATAAAATAACATAAAGGTAAAGTTAAAGCGGGAGTCTGTGCCTCTCTCGTCTCCCCTGAGCCCATTGATTTTTAACAGACCCCCTTAAGCATGCAATGGGTTTGTTGGGGGGTAATTGAGAATGAATGGGGGAAAGTCACATGAGAGGAGGCAATGCCTCCATCGTGATATGATTGGATGTGACTGGTTATGCTCGGCTGTGATTGGTTCATGCGATAAATCCCGCCTCTTCTGTTAATGCATGACCGCTAATCAGTCTGAACAAACAATATAATGGCGTTAATGGGAAGACAAATTTAAAAAACTAAGCAATCATTTCACACACTTAGATATTACTACTTTGTTACATCAAAATAAGACAAGTTTTTAGTGAGCCTTTACTTTGTTTTAACACATGTAGTTGATGACAAAGAGACGGTGTGACCTCCCACTGTGCTACAGACAACATCTAGACACAGCTTTTGCTCATGGGCACTGGGGCAAGAACCATCTGTTTCTGATCCATCCATGACTGTTAGAAATTGGAATAATACAACTTTATTTTGAATAAACTCGTCCATTTGTTCCTGATCCAGCCATGACGGTTAAAATTCAAGGACTGAACACTGATTTAAAATCAGCTCATGCTTGGTGCTCTTTTGATCGATTTGGGACAAGTTTAATTAATTGCTGTGATTGTAGGGAGAATAATGCTTGTGAAAACAGCTCACTGGATGATCACTTCACCAGGCAACAGACAAATACGAGTCGAATCAAGAATGCTGCTGCTTTCAAAGTGAATAAGAGGCATAAAAGATCAGGCCAACCATAACATGCCAAGAGTTTAGGAGTGTCAATGTTCTTACTGTGGGGTCTTTGCCAGCCATCTGACACTCCTCGACCTTGCTAGTGGATGCTGGCCAGAAGATCTGAGAAAAAATAAGAGAAGAGCAATGAGAAAGTTGTAATATATGGATGAAAAAATATTAGACATAAAGTGTAGTAAATTTTAAAGACAGATATCTGTTGAATGCACGTCTAATGGTACTACTAAACACGTTTAAATGTAAAAAGCCATTTATATACATTTATGGGCCATTCTACAGAACTGGTTAAAAAAAAAATTCTTCTGTATGCAAATTGTATGATAGTTTTGGAATATTTGTCCTCTCCCCAAATTTGTCACTTCCGAGACACAGTAATTTATAATTTAATAATAACGGTTATATTGACCTATTAAGATATTGCTTACATTTTCCTTGTAAATATATATATATTTTTTATTTTATGAAAACATTTTCAGAGGTAAATCAATAACAATTACAATTTTAACAATATTTCAAGTGTGATTTATGAGATTTGTTGTATTTTTTGAATCCAAATTTTTTTTTTGTAAAAGACAAAGTTGATCATATTGATTTGAAACTTAAAGATTTGTTAGTTTGAATATACATTGAACACTGTAATGACATCTTAGTTGATAATTCAGTATAATTTATTTTTTGTTTAGGTTGTGACACCACATTTTCTGTAGTGACAATAACATTACAGAATTGTAACCCATAAAACATACTCAAATACAAAAATTTACCATAACTGAACTTAAATTTTGTGTATTTCCCCCAAATAAATGATTATTTGTTCTCTTTTGTGACTACCAAAACAATGATGACATGTTTCGGTTGTGACTGTTACGGTAGTGACAATTTTACGGGAAAACACAATGTCAATATCAATTTTATTTATATTCACTATTAAACACAACCATGGGTTGACCAATGTGCTGCACAATAAAAGCATCACAATAAAACAATACAACAGAAAGTTCTCATTAATAAAACGCCAAATCAAAAAGATATGTTTTCAACATGGATTTAAAGACAGATAGTAAAAATGCAGATCTAATACAGAGGGGAAGAGAATTCCACAATCTAGGGGCAGCTACTGCGAAAGTGCAACCACCCCTGCATTTCAACTATTTAAAAATCTCTGGTTGGACGACCGAAGAGACAAAAGGGGATGATATTCAATCACTAAATCTGAAAGATAAGGAGGGGCCAAACCATTCAATGATTTGAACACCAAGAGAAGAATTTTAAAATGAACTCGATAGGCAAACAGTGAGAACGTAAAAAACAGTGTAATGTGCTCACGTTTTTTGGTACTCGTTAAAAGCCTTGCAGCTCCATTTTGAACTATCTGCAAGTGGGATAGGGCTGATTAATCCCAAAATACTGCGAGTTGTACCCAAAATAATAAAGATGTCACGACCGAAACCACCAAAAGTTTTGGCTCTGGCAATTTTAAATACTTTTGAACCTAGCTCTAAGATGCTAACCAGCATATGGTTAGTCAGCACATGGTTAGCTAGCACAGTTCTGAACAGTTTTACACATATAAAAATTAAATGTTATTGAATATCCTCCCAAAAAGTTTGTTTAGTTATAAAAAAATGGTGTTCAGTAGTGACGTTCCTTAAAGTTACACAGAGATTTTTTTTTTGGACTTTTGAGCACATTTACCTCAAAATTATAGGGCCTATCTACTCACCATGTAGCTATGATAGAGAGTGAAACATAAATATTTCCTGATCTTAAATGTAGGGGTGTAATTATAATCAGTCTCAGCCAATGGACTGAAACACTGTTTCGGTAGTGACATGAAAATGCAGGACACACAAAGTTTATTCATTTACAAAGAAAATAAGTATTTTTAATGTATTTTTTTTTTAAATCTAAAAGATATTTTAAAAACAACAGTAAAATAAAATGCAATACATTTTTTCAATATCATTTTCATAAGTTTATAAATTTTGGATTTTGTACCCACTAAAGGATGATTATATATAGGGCTGTCAAACGATTAAACGCGATTAATCACATCCAAAATAAAAGTTTATGTTTACATACTATATGTGTGTTTACTTTGTATATTTATTATGTACATATAAATACACACACATACATGTATATATTAAAACAAAATATTTATATGTATATATATATATATATATATATATATATTCCTGTATACAATTTAGATTATAAAGAAATATAAATAATAGTTATAAATCTAAAATATTTTTCCTTCATATATACATGCATGTGTGTGTATTTATATATACATAATAAATATACACAGTACACAAATATATAGTATGTAAACAAACTTTTATTTTGGATGCGATTAATCGCGATTAATCGTTTGACAGCACTAATTTTATATATATTAAGCTTACTGATATCTTAAATATTATTGTGGGATTCAATAGATAATAATATGATCTTAGTAAACATAGGGCTGTGCGATATTGAAGAAAAACGTGATATGCGATAACTTTAAAATTAAATGATGCGATATTTGATATGCAATACGATAACATGTCACATGCTCAGATTGAACCGTTTTACTCAGCTGTTACTGAGTCAGTTCTGTGTCAGTTCTTGAGCTCCTGTGAAACCACAACAAATTCATTTTGTTTGCATGCACTTGGCGAATAAAGCTCATTCTGATTCTAATATAACTAGTATACATGTTTCACTTTTTGTGAGAAGAAAAGCAAAACCTACAAAAACTTCTGAAAAAGAACAGTAGTGTGTTACTTCAGCATTACATGATGTCATTTTAACATTATTGTAATCATTTTAGGAACTGAATAATAAAAAGGAAAAATAAAACACTGCTTAGTCTTCACTCTGTGAATTCAATAGGCACTGATTCGTATTTAAGCTATAAAAGTTTAGGCAAGAGAGGTCTTTTGTTCATGCTCCAAATATTGCAAGCTGTAGCAATATGCATATTGTGATATTTCGATAATTTTGATTTATTGCACATCCCTAGTAAACATCTAAGATTTGAATACTTTTGAACGCTTTTTAAATGTGTTTTCTGGTTGTGGGACAATAGTTTGCACCAATTCTGTAGAATGGCCCATGCATATACTTTGAACTATTACTGTTATTCAGCAAGGATGATTAAATTAAATTGATTAAATTAATCAAAATTGCAAGCAATTCCAGCTGCATTGATTCCCCATTTAAAGTTATCCTCTCATGCATTTTTTCTCGTCATCAGTAGCCCCAGACAGTATCCTTTTATTAGAAGCACAAGAACAGCCTGGACATTCTGTACATTCTACCCTTTGTTTTTCACGTTTTTCAAAAAAGAAGTTACAATAAATAACCACTTTCAAAGTCTAGCAGTTATTTAGCGATCGCAAGCTCTTAATGTAGACACAAATCATGCTGTATTGTACATTAACTTGGGTGAGGCGTTTTACTTGTTGAACTTGTGATTGGGGTTGAGCCCTTTAGGATAGATGGGCAGCATGGACCAGCAGAACACACTGGAATGCAATGAATCTCTGAAGCTTTGCCAGCCTTAGCTGGAAGAGGAAAGATAAACCTCCATAATTTTTGCCAGTTGTGTTCAAGCTGTCTCCTCAAAAGCCACCATTGTTTAACCAAACTGCAACTCGCCCATTAGTCAAATGAGAAGGGAAAAAATGTGGTTTCTACAGTGGCAGAACTGTTGTGCTGCATTTCGTGTTGATGTAGAGAGGTTTTGACTGCTCTCTCACCTTCAGCGTGGTCTGGCTAATGTTGTTGATGTCCATTGAGAGTACATGGTCCTTGCATCCCACATACATACGATCCTGGTCCTCATCCATGAACAGGATCCTATAGTCCATGGCCTTCTCAGACAAAGTGTAGTACTCAAAAGACTGGGTTTTCTGTAATTCTGTAATGCAAACACAAACATGTTCTTTGTATTTGTATGTGAGGTTTTAGTGTTTACTTGCTGAACCCCAATCTTACTGAAAAACGCACACACACATGCTCTTATACGTATACAAAAACGTTAGGCCTTTCACCATACCATCAAAGTCTCTCTAATGAAGACCAAGCTCATGAATATTCATTGTTGTTTCTCATTAGTCATTCACTAATGTATAGAGAAGTGGAGGCCGCTTGATACCCTCCTTTTTGTCTTTATTTCTTTTTAACACTCATTCTAAAACCCTCCCTCTTTATTTTTCTCTTCAGTGACTGGATAACTCCCTCTAGTCCCAATGAAAGTCACATTTCTCTTATCGACAACCACTTTCTTTTCACGTTTCTGTTTTTTTTTCCTTGAATAAAGAGACGTCTGTATGAAGTACCTGCCAAGTAGGGTTGTATATTCACAAAACCTGTGCAATTCCCAGCTTTTTTTAATGGATCCAACGACAAATAGCTCCATCCCTAGCATCCCTGTCATTAATTACTCACCCTCATGTTGTTCCAAACCCGTAAATCATGGTATTTCATGAACGTGCATGAAGACTGCCACAGAAGATAAGAAATTGTTGAATAAAGTCATTATTTTTGTTTTCTTCACACACAAAATGTCACAACTTCATAAAATTAAGCTTGAATCACTGTTGGACTATTTTATCGATGTTCTCACTACCTTTCCGGGCCTTGAACGTGTCAGTCGCATTGAAAATATCTTAATTTATGTTCTGAAGATGAACAAAGGTCTTACTGGTTTGGAACGACATGAGGGTGAGTAATTAGTGACAGAATTTTCATTTTTGGCATTGAACTACCACATAAGACGAGGTGAAGATCACCCCAGGCCCTCTGAACAACATTGACAGTAGACAGCATGTCTCACCAGACTATTAAGGGATTATATTAGTGGAGAGGACCTTGTCAAACTTGTCATTCTAGCATAGGTTTAATAAAGAGATGTGCAGAGGGCAACAGATTAAATCAGACGGGCTTCAAAGCACCACCGATAGCATCTCGGTAAGATAAGAGTGGCATTATTACTGCTCAAAGGACTCATCAGGGCAAGACCGAAATGAGTGCATGAGAACTAGATGGAGGAGAATGAAGACATGACGTTGTAGAAGGAAGCAGATGTGAGGAAATAAGTATTACATATAATACCTCAAAAACGGGAGCGAAAGAGAGAAATCCTGCTTCTGGTGAGGTTTCAGGAAGCTAATTAGAAACATTCAGCTTCTGTAACCTCAGACAGAAATCACAAAATCCTATTTCACCCCATTCAGCAGATTCATGCCATTTAAAGACTTTCATAAAGGGAAATTGCGTTGTTAGGTGAGCCTTTAATTTCAGCACGTTTCAGTTTCTGTTTCAAGTTCTGTCCTGTTTTGCGCAAAAGTTTAAAAGGATCTTAAGGCTAAGTTTCGTTCTTTGCCGAGTGTGCGCCACAAAATACTTTCCAGATGTTAAATTCTAAAGTACATAACTGCAGCGTGGGCTTTAATGTTCAATTTTGATCGTCTGTCAGTGTTTTAATCACTTGTGGCTGCTTTTATATGATCAAAATACAGTAAAAGCAGTAATATTGTAAAATATTATTACAACTTAAAGTGGCTGGTTTTTGTTTCAATGTTTTAAAATGTCATTTTTACCTGTGATGGCAAAGCAGCAGCCCTAGTATTCAGTGTCAAATGAGCCTTCAGAAATCATTCTAATAAGCTGATTTGCTCAAGAAAGATTTTTGTTATTATCAATGTTGAACACAGTTGTGCTGCCAAATATTTTTGTGGAAACATTATAAATGTTTTTACTCTCACTTTTGATCAATTTCATGCATCCTTGCTGAATAAAATGAATATTTTTTACTTACCAAATTTTAAGCAGTAGTGTAAATAAAGGTTTAGTTGGAGTGCATTAGGTTAAACAATGATTAACCTTAAACTGTTTATTTTTGTGCCTATGTGTTTAATCTGGCTTTCATATTTTCTGTCTTTCTGAAAGAATTCCTTTTTGAGAATTTGAGGCAGTGTTTATTAGTCTCCATGTGGGAAAGTAAAAGACAGCACAGTGGGAAACGTTCACAAGACCTTCCCACCCCACAGATAAACGGACACACGTTCCCCCTCTCAAGAGGATTCGGTGGTGTTTTGTGTCCGCCTGTCCTGACCTCTGAGCACTGAAAACATGAATCATACTTAGAGTTACTATCTAAGTCAACATTCCCAACTGACAGGTGCTATCACACCTGCTAATAATGCGATTAGAGAAAATTATGTAGTTTATTTCATATTTGGGTTTCCACAAGGGGGATACAACAGAAAGATTATCTAATTTACGCTAAATGTAAAATAATATTTGACTTAAGGTCAAAGGTCACTTAGCACATTTTTCAGTGAGGGCAGACAGGGGGTACATACTTTTGAGAGACTAACATACAAAAGACAGTAATTCTAGCCTTGTGTTCTATTTATCACACCAGCTGTCTGAATTACTAATCCCACACTGAAATTGTATTAATTAACACATTTTTGTGCATTCAAAACTCACATTTTATTATTTTTACATTAAAGCAGTGGTTCCCAACCACGATCCTGGAGGACCCCCAACACTGCAGGTTTTCCATGTCTCCTTAATCAAACACACCTGATTCAGATCATTAGCTTATTAGTAAGGACTCCAAGACCTGAAATGGGTCTATCAGACAAAGGAGAGATAAAAAATGTGCAGTGTTGGGGGTCCTCCAGGATCGTGGTTGGGAACCACTGCATTAAAGCATATTTTTAGATGGATTCACTCCAGGTAGCTTGAGTTAGTTGGATGGCGCTTATGCAATGTATTTTTCAAACTGTGCCAGGCCAGTTGGATTGGGATCAAAGCTTTTTCTGCGATGCTGCATCAATGGAGAACATTCGTCTTTTTTGTTGATGAGACACTGCAGTGTGAATTTGGCCCTGTGTTTGGGATCATGAACCTTCTTCAAAATCTGAAGTGTGCAGAGAAACACTGCATCATACTGCAAGAGAAGCTTGGCAACTTCATCAAAATGAGACTTGATTAGGGTCTGAATGCTTTTGAAAAGGCAGTGTTGTCATATGCCATGTGATATTGCGCTATAACAAATAGGATTGCATAATATATTTGGGTCAATGACTAATAAGAATGTTCTAGATTGTAAAAAAGAAAAATCCTTCTTGCCCCAGCATGGCTTTCATGTGAAAAAGCATTTGTGGTAGAGATTTTTCAGGTATTCTGTAGGTTTACATCAGTACTCAACAAGTGGCAACAAGTAACCACCATTATAAATGAATCATTTAGTGATTCATTCAACATACAAGTGATTTATGAAGTAATTAAGTGATTAAGTGATTAGTTCAAAAGCATGCATTCATTCTATAGTTTATTGTTAAGGTGTGGTCATTGTTACTATTGCTCAGCAAAATTTAGTGGGTGAAATACAGTCAGGGCTGGGAATCGATTCCAAAAAAGAATAGATTCCGAGGCATTTGGGAATCGAGAGTTGATTCCAAAGGTTAGTAGGGCCTTATGATTTCCACGATTCAGAAAACGCGGACAGAATCACGGAATCCAGTCATAAAAATGGAATTTACTATTTAACATGGAACGTCACAGAATTTGTCAAAGTTTGGAAGAATTAATCAAAAGTATGTCATCAAATTAAATCAAATCGCGATATGAACTAATGTGAATCCTGGATGTTCCGCCTGTCTCTGAATGGCCAGATGCACGTTTTTGCTTACTACACACACTGAAGAATGTGTGTCGCTGGCGATGATTTCAGCATCTAGCGTCTCAATAAATGAGGACATAAATACATGAACATCTCCAGAACCGCTGAGAGTCACTTCATTCGCATTTGACCGTTCCATTTGAGTAAAATTTATTGTTAACTTCCAGCTACAGTTGTATCCAATCTATCCACAACAAGCAGGGTTGCCAGGTTTTCAAACCAAAACCTGCCTAATTGCTACTCACAACTAGCTGAAAACTAGCCCAATTGCGTTTTGAGGGGGGTCTCTCATTAATAAATTGCATTTTGGGGGATAAAATACATGTTTTTGTAGGGGTTCCTGTGGTAAATTCGAATTTTAGGGGCTAAATATGATGTTATTGGGGTCGATTCAAACTGCGGGCATCAAAAACTACCCACGGCAACAGTGTAAAAGTAGCCCAAAACTTGGCAATACTGACAACAAACGTCAGTTACAGGTATTCAAGGCAACTCGTCAAAATAAAAGTTTGGCTTAACTTGAAGATGACTGAAATATATTTAGAATGTATGTAATACTACTACTGTTGAAAATAAATAAAATAAAAACTAAAACTGTCTTTTTTTTTTAAAAGAAACAATTACACAATATTTCTTTTATGTTGTAATTTTAATAGTAAATCCCCTTTACTTGCCAAAATTTTTTTTTCAATGTTCATTAATTAAAAGATAAATAAAATAATTTTTTATGCCTTCTGCTGATAACCAGAAAAGCATATGTACGCAAAACAGAATTTCTGAGGGAATAAAAATTCACAAGGCTATTGTAAGAATAAATAAAAGTTGTTATGCACTAAAATAATTAGACATGCTAAAACTAGAATTTAGTAACAATAAAATAGAATATTTCATAGGGCCCTAAACATGTCATTTTTGTTGAACCTTTAATAAATTGTTGTTAAATTTATACGAGTTTCATGATTTGAATTAATTAGACATGCTTTTTTGATTTAATACTGTTTAAGAAGCACCCATTAATTTGCCTTTTGCCTATTAATAGTGAATAGAAGTCTGAATCGTTTCCACAAAAAGGTTCTTTTGGATAGAACGTTTTACCAGTTCAACCACTATTCAGAGGTTATTTTATGGTTATCCACAATTTTGAGCTCTGCACGACAGAATATATCATGACATGATCAAGGGTCTTGATCTTATTTCCATCTTAAATGCAACTTTTTTAACCTTTCTATTAGCCAATGATAACTCTGAAAGAAAACATCGAGAGGAAAGATCAGTGGCCGAGATTAACCACAAGTTCTTATATCAGTGTTTTTGTTAATGTTCTGGTTATTTTGTTTCAGTGTACAGTTTACAGACACTTCATGTCTTGTTCCATTTATGCAATAAATGAATATCCAGTGCTAATCTGTTGGTTATGGCTAATTTTAATGGGCAATCCAGACAAAATTACAATTTAAAATCAGTCAGAGCTAAGAAAATGTATTGTAACTTTTTACGAATATAGCTTCATATTATGAGAAAATTACTTTCTACAACATTTATATCCTGCAGTCATGGTGACATTAGGTTCCTCCAGTCTAAAAAAAACAAGAATCCAAAAAGAATCAAAAACAACAGTGAGGAATTGATTCTTGAAATTGAATCCCACCGATTCCAGAACCAAGAATCAAAATCAGACTCCCAATCCCAAAAATGTTGGAATCTAACAGTCATCTCAATATAAATCTGAGCGGTTGAGTTTTCACTTGTACAATTTGGTCACATGAATATGTTGCACTGACCAGCAGAAAGCTACTTGCTTTGAAATTGACTTCAGTGTGAGCTGACAGTTGAATTTCACTAATTTGACCATGTTTTTTTTTTTCTCAGAGCCATGAAACCAAGTTGAATAATTGGCAACATTGCATCTAAAAGGTAAATTACTTGAGATTAATTTCTTGCTTGAGATTAACGTCACACTCGCTTTCACTTTCTCACTCGTAGTGGCATTACTAACTATATTTTTCAGTAGTGTGACAGTAGTTCAGCGACAGTGCAAATCTGAGTGAGTTATTAACTTGCTATCCTAACCTGTCATTTCGATCATGTGTTTAGCATTGGAAAGTATGGTTTATTTGGATGAAGGAAATGAAAATGCACTTTTTTGTTCTTTTTTTTTTTTTTGCCATTTTATGCTTCATATTGAAGTATAGTTAAATGCTGCTGATCATTTTCATTTGTTTTTGAGAACCTTCACTGTTGACAAACAGATTTTCAATCCTTAAAAGAGTTTTGAGAATTAATTAATGGGTCCAGATTACAGACACATGGTAACACTTTAGTATAGGTTGCAGTTCTCACTATTAACTAGTTGCTTATTAGCATTCCTATTATTAACATATTGGCTGTTTATTGGTACTTATAAAGCACATATTCTGCATGACCATATTCTACATCTCTAATCCTACCCAGTACCTAAACTACCTTGCTAACTATTAATATGCAGCAAATTAGAAGTTTATTGAGGCAAAAGTCATAGTTAATGGTTTGTTAATAGTGAGAATTGGACACACGTCCTGATTTTGCTGAGTTTGATGTGTTCCTGAAACAACATTTTAATTTAGTCTTGACCACATCCCTACACCTAAACCTAACCTTACCCATGAGTAATCTCTAAAATCAGAGGAAATGATAGGTTAATGACACTGATGTACAAGCACCAAACACTGATTATAAGCCTAAATTTCACAAAAACTATAAACAGTTTTTCAAATCTGATTGGTCAATCACAATGTTGTTCCAGGGTCAATAAAGATGTAGCACTTGGTAAAATCAGGTTCTGCAATTGGACACACACAAAAATGAGCGTCCACCATCTACACACAGCTTGTGAATGACTGGAGAACCCAGTCACCAGTGAAAGGAAATTTCAAACCACATAAGTATTTCTGTAAAGGTAGACCAGAATTTAAAGCATGTTATTAATTTAAAAACATAATTTAGTCCAATCATGACTACTGTCAAAATACTACGGATGAGGGTCCTGATTTCAGTGTGGATAAAAGATAAAGAAAGCACAGTTATGCTACATTGTGGAAAGCTGGCAGACGTCAAACCAAACGACAACTTCTGAGAGAAACTCGGAGTTCGAATGCTTCCAGCAATCATGCTCACTGTCAACAGTCAAAAGCGGCACGCATGATGAATATGTATCAACGTCAAGCAAATTAAAACCATATTCCATATTTTGGTATGTAACTTTAAACCCCAGGCGAAATCACATCAAGAGGGCTTTTGACGATACATTTTGTTTGTGATATTCCCCAACATACATGCTTTATTAGTCATGGGCTTGACCACATTCCTGCGTGGTTAAATCAGGGAGATCAACCCAGAGATGCTCGTCAAACGTCCTAGTAGGATTGGTCCTGGAGGAGACATTTTGGGTGTTGCTTTGTAGATAAGATTGACCATGACTTGAGAAGTGTTGTTTGCCCAGCAGGGTGCTCTTTAAACTGGCGATGGTGTGGTTTCCTGGAAGGGATGTGTTGCGGAGAAGTGATGAGAACGTCTTCCACAGAAGTGTTATGTCTAGGCCTTTTCCTGAGCTCCTCAGTGGATTGATATTTGATATATGTGAATAAAAGTCACTTATGAGCTTGTGTAGTCAAAACCGGAAAGTTGATTCTCATTATACTACAGTCTGCTTCCCTGTAAATCAGCTGTGAAAGCAATATAGCTCTTCTATTCTGAGCCAATAGAGGTTGCTCTATTAGCAATGTGAACAGGATGATCTTTTTCAGACCTTGAACATGAGCAAGCTTTGAGCAGTCAACCAAGAGATGAACTAAGAACCTCAACCATGCTAGCTGGTTATAGATGAGTTACCTCTTCCTCATTCCACTCTCAACCTTTTTGTTTTCATTTATACAGAGCAGTCGAGCAGAACTGGAACAAAGCCCTTTTGTGCTAAGAAACGTCTTAAACATTCATTATTAAACAGCATGAGAGAGTTACGGGTCTCAATTTGCTCAGAGGAGACCATCAAGACATGCAAGACCACATGTTTGATCATAAAAGCGAAGCTTCAAGAGAAATCCATACTGGATGTACAGGGCACAAGGTTACAAGATTATAGAAACACTGGTAGGTTTAAGAGTTTAATGAGTACACATTCACCTTGACGTGGATCAAATAATCCATATTCCCTCACTAAGCTACACTGTTGTCGATAGTGGCTTTGCTTTGTTCATTTTAGCTTTGTGACGCCACAATACGACAACAAAAATCAATGGATGTGTAAACTGAGACGTGTAAGAGAAGAAATTATTGAATAAAGTTGTTATTTTTGGTCTCTTTGCACACAAAAATTATTGTAGCTCCATAAAATTAAGGTTGAACCACTGATGTTACAAGGACTATTTTAATGATGTCCTTACTACCTTTCTCAGCCTTGAACGTGTCAATTGCGTTTGTCTATACAGGGTCAGAAAGCTTTCAGATTTCATCAGAAATATCTTAATTTGCGTTCTGAAGGTTTAGAACGATATGAGGGTAAGTAATTAATGACAGTTTTTTTTTATTTTTGTTATGTGAACTATCCCTTTAAATGTAAGTAAATGTTAAATGCATTACATGTAATGTAAATTGAGCCGATTAGAATATCATCAGGTTCTTAGAACTGGCTAACAGAATACCATCAGTCTGTTACCCTTACAAGGAACATGCTTGCTCTTGGAGTGATCACATAAACAGATTCGTATCAGCTGAGCTCTTTTACAAGAGAACCTGGATTGATTTTAAAGTCATCATGCCAAATGTCTGGTTTTGGTTGCCCACTAATGTAACTCTGCAGTGCTGTGTGCGCCTTAGTCTCGTCTGCCAATATTTAACCAAAAATCAGCCGCCTTTTAGATTACAATCACTACAACTGAATTCAGACCTGAGCTCAGCTTTTCCATGTAATTTCAAAGTAAAACACAAATGAATCAATCAAAGTGGCAGCCGTAACATATTTAACCAGACTGTGCTTAAAAATAAATTTGAATGACCAGTTGTTTTTGCATTAAAGGGATAGTTCACTCGAAAATGAAAACTCTATCATTAATTACTCGCCCTTATGTCGTTCTAAACCTGTAAGACCTTTGTTCATCTTTGAAACACAAATTAAGATATTTTTAATGAAATCTAAAAGCTTTCTGACCCTGCAAAGACAGCAACAGAACTAGAGTGTTCAAGGCCCAAAAAGGTAGTAAGAACATTATTAAAATAGTCCATGTGACATCAGTGGTTCAAGTGTAACATTACGAAGCTACAAATATGCATTTTTAATAAAGTTGTTTAATAAGTCATTATTTTTTCTATGTGCACAAAAAGTATTCTCATAGCTTCAGTTGAACCACTGATGTCACATGGCCTACTCTCAAAATGTCAAAGGATTTCAGGCCTATAACACAACCAATGCCAAGTGGACAAACGATTGCATGAACCTGCTGAGAGACACTAATTACAGTTCAAAACCCGAGCCAAAGTTTTCCAGGCTCCATTAACTTTGCTTTACCGGCTTTATGCTCCAATTACAGCCGTAGCTTTTGTTAACTTTCCTCTCATTGCCTAAAGCTGGTGTGCATAAATTAACTGTATGCAAATATACAGGCAATGTCCCATTCATTCAGCACACTACTGGTGCCAGTGTTGCTCGGGGAACAAGTACCCAGAACTCATGTTCCTCATGAAGATGGAGTGCCTCAGGCCTTCAAGGCATGACTTTAGACCTCTTTCAAAAGCTAACGCTGTGTAGACAATAACATGGTTCTTTGGTTTAGTTCTGCATGGTTAAACTCACATAATGTGATGTGTAAGTGATTTCACACATACTCTTAGACTCAAAGCCTCAGTCCAGGCAACCGCATACGTCATCCTCATTAAAGCTCACAATATCTGTGGCCCTGGTTCAGTGACAAAATCTATCATGCTGTAAGTGATTGAAATGATTAATACTTGCTAAAGACTTGTTACATGTTGGCTAAAGTACTATTGTTGTTATAATCACAATTAGCGTTAGAGTTTTTCACACCTCAACCTGATCTCATGGTGAAAACATGCCTGTGGGAACTTTTTCACAAGACGTGAAATGCGTACAGCCGTGTAAGTTTCGTTACATGTCCATTGAGTGGCACTAAAAGAGTCAGGGCACCAGACAAAAAAATCGAGTAAGGAGCCATGTAAGAATTAAACTTAGGCGCCAAGTTAATTTTTAGGTGCCACAGAATAAATGTGCTTTATTTATTTATTTATTTATTTTGTAACACTTTAATATTCAGTAATACTGTATACTGTAACATGTTTATGTCTCATCTTTTCTGGACTTTATCAGCATTTTAATCCATCTTGTAGATGACCTGGAAACTAAGGTTCACTTAAAGTGGGAACCAAACGTTTTTCCAACTTGAAAACAATATATGGTTACAAAGAACTTTTTATTACACAGAATCTGTGCCAGTATCATGAACCATAAGCATCACTTGGCTTTTTTAGTTTGGGTTCCTTCTCCATACATACTATAAATGCTGTCATATGTCTTTCACACAGATATTGTTGAATTTTATGTTTAGCTCCTTGCATTCTTTCTTA
The DNA here is from genome assembly GCA_033026305.1 of Cirrhinus molitorella. NCBI lineage: Eukaryota > Metazoa > Chordata > Actinopteri > Cypriniformes > Cyprinidae > Cirrhinus > Cirrhinus molitorella. The sequence continues at coordinate 19,476,777 of CM065128.1, forward strand.
TCATGTAGACAACATGTTAAGTAAAAACATAAAGGCGCATTAATGCAAAATGCTCCTCTTCATAGTTATTTTTTTTAGCTGATGAGTTTATGGACGGTGAATGGTTATTCTGAGGTAAATGTATTGTTATGTGGCAGTGTTTACAAGCTTTACAGTTTCTGCAGTTTGAAACACAGAGCGAGCGATTATATGAGACATTTCAGTAAGTTGTATGTTATAAAGTAGCCTACGTTTTAATGTTAATTTGTGTTTATTTCGTACTATAGTAGTAAAGAGACAAATATAATGGGTTCACTTGCCGCTTGAACTGAGCAGCTAAACTAAAGCGATAGTTCATGCTGCATTAAGGAGCGCCAAAACCATATTTATTGTATATGTATGTATATATATATATATATATATATATATATATACACAGGGGTTGGACAATGAAGCTGAAACACTGGCCAATATAGTGTTGGAGGGTTCATGGCTATATTTGCGCAGCCTGGTGGCCAATCTTCACTTATTATTGCACATTCCACCAGTAAGAGCAAAGTGTGAAGGTTGACTATGTGCACCCAATGGTTCAGACATTGTACCCTAAAGGTGGTGCCATGTATAAGGATGATAATGCACTAATACACACAGCAAGACTGCTGACAGAGAGGTTTGATGAACATGAAAGTAAAGTTGAACATCTCCCATGGCCTGCACAGTCACCAGATCTGAATAATATTGAGGCACTTTGGGATGTTTTGGAGGAGCGAGTCAGGAAACGTTTTCCTACACCAGAATCACGTAGTGACCTTGCCACTGTTCTATAAAAGGAATGGCTCAAAATCCCTCTGGATACTGTGCATGACATGTATTTGTCAATCCCAAAACGAAATTATGCTGTATTGGCCACACCGTACTAATTTTGATCTAAAACCAAGTGTTTCAGTTACCTAACCCTAACCGATAAACACCCACTTTATTTTCCACATTTCGATTATTTCCTTTTTTTTTTTTTTTTTTTTTTTTTTTAAGAGGTAAGCAGCAACCGCTCTTGTAATCATTTTTGTACACAGTTATGATTACAGCTCGAAATGTTTTGCTTTCTGAACGTAACCAGCTTGTTCGGTAGCTCAGCTGGCACAGAATTGGACTTAGGATGTGGAATTCTTGGGTACAAATCCCGTGAAAAACATGACTCGCAACGAAAGAGCTGAAGATCTAAAATGGCATGCTTGCAGTTGTTTTTTACGTCACAGTCGCATACTATCAGTTAGGTTTAGTTGTAGTGTAGATGGTACTTTATTTCAAGTGAAAACTGCGGTGACATGTACAAAACCAACATCACATTAAACACATATGTACGTTCGTCTGTTCAGGGGAAAAAGAACACTATTTTAGCACCACTAAGTGGACATTTCACATTGAATATGGCGCTATGTATTACACGCCTTGTGAAAAAGTTCCCACAGGTACGTTTTTGTCATGAGATCAGGTTGTTCAGATGTGATATGTGATGAGAAAAGGGAAAAAACGAGTTCGGCAAAAGGTAGATTCGAACCCTGGTCGATCACATCAAAGAATCATTGAAATAAAAATGCTATTTAAATACTAAATGATAAAAATGACAAAAGCAAATAAAAATACTAAAAATGTAATTTTTAAATGAAAACTAAAAAAAAGGTACAAAATAAAAGCTAATTCAAAATATGAATAAATACTATAATAGTATAAATTATACAAAAAATAACAATGCCTAAAAATCACCCAAAAGTCCCTGCCAACCATCATGTTTTTGATTTTCTCTTATATGTTACCCTGGACCACAAAACCAGGATACCAGGGTACCTTAAGTAGCACAGGCATATTTGTAGCAATAGGCAAAAAAAAAATACATCGATTTTTTTTCTTTTTTTTTTTTTTTTATGTCAAAAATCATGAGGATATTAAGTAAAGATCATGTTCCATGTAGATATTTTCTAAATTTCCTACCCTAAATATATCAAAACTACATATATATATATATATATATATATATATATATATAAATTTGAAAGCAATTTTCTTAATATTTAGATTTTTTTTTGCACTTTCAGATTTCTGATTTTCAAGTAGTTTTATCTCAGCCAAATATTGTCCTATCCTAACAAATCATACATCAATGGAAAGCTTATTTAGTCAGCAAAAATTAATTTTATGACTGGTTTTGTGGTCTAAAGTCACAGATTTTTAACAGACACTGTAAGAAACTGATTTAGGATGATCAGGTGAACCCAGCAAGCAGGTTGGGATGCGCTCAACGCATCTCGACCACCCAGACTGTAGGGTAACATGCGACAGAGTCGTCAGACAGTCTGTCCTCTTGACATTAGCCACATTCCTCTGGCCTCTAGAATGCACACATACATGCTCGCACATACACAAATACACTAGTACTCTCATTCAATAAGCATTTATAAATACTGGCAGAGGGGAAGAAGACCTGCATACATTGCATTTCACACTGACAGCACTGTTAGCAACTGACTGCATCAATTTGCATTAGCCATGCTGCCATTTTGCCCCTAAATCCTTCAACACATCTGTCCTCTGGGGTTGCCAGTCAGAGAACAGCTTTTTCTGCTACGCTATTACAATGGTTCTCTTGTACATAATGGAAAAAACTTGATGGTGCTCCATATGTTTGAGTCCAAATTTGCATAATCATAGTGTGCATAAGTGTCATAAAATTGATAATACAGACTTTATTTGTGGGGTACTTTGAGTATTAGCATTTAGCTAAATTTACTAAACTTTAACCAAAAATTCTATAGTGCCTTTAAAGCAAACTTCTTCTAAAACACAAACAGAGCAGATCATTTAGAAGGTTTGCAAGGAAAAGAAGTGCTTCCTGTGTAAACACTATTAGAAATTATTGGGCTTTAATTCATATTTATTGGTAATACATTTTCTAGTTCTGTCAGATTTCTGCTGCTGATAGCATAATATTAGCACAGAGTTCAGATGGGGTTGCTGTCTTGGCAGCATTGAAGTTTATCAGCAGTCTTAAATCCTCCGTATCTCTCTGCGTCAGATCGGACTCAGTTACAGTGCTGTATTTCTCTGGCACCGCATAGGGTTCCCCACAGGAGCTGTAACTTTACACGTTAACCTACCCATCATGCTAATGGCTGCTTTGCCCCAATTAGCACATGGCCACATCTTCACCTGTCACCAATCCCCCTGGGCCCCCCGTGACCTTTCACCTTAACACGAGGCACCCCTCGCTTATACATAAACATGCACACACCGAGTGTTGCATGCTGATTTGCCTAAAACATTAACAATGGAAAGACTATGGTCAATCTCATGAAAATGGACATTTTCGTTTAGTTTTGTGTTTTTGTTTTGTCTTGTTTTAGTTTGTTTTCTTTTGTGTTTTGTTTTGTTTCGATTTTGTTTTTGTTTGCTTTTGTTGTCTTTTGTTTTGTTTGGTTTTTTGTTTTGTTTGGTTTTCTTCTGTTTTTTTTTTGTTTGTTTGTTTGTTTTGTTTGGTTGGGTTTTTTTTTGTTGTTGTTTTGTGTGTTGTTTTTTTTATTCCAACATTTCCATCATTATTATTATTATTATTATTATTAATAATAATAAAAAACAAAGCGTTTTCATACGTTTTTTTGTTCGTTTGTGTTTGCATGACAAAACAAACTTGCAATATTATTTATTTCTAAATTATTTCTTCTGATTTTTGTTTGTTTGTTTTATATATATATATATATATATATATATATATATATATATATATATATAGTTTTCTGTTTTTGTTTGGTCAGGGTTTTTTTTTTTCCCCTTTTTTTTTTTTTTTTTTTTTGGTTTCGTTTTCTTTTGTGTTTTGTTTGGTCTGTTTTGGGTTTTTTTGTGTGTGTGTTTTTGCTTTTTGATCCCCAAATTTCCCCATAAAGTATTCTGAGATTATATTGTTGTTGTTGTTGTTGTTGTTGTTATTATTGTTGTTGTTGTTGTATTATTATTATTATTGTTGTTGTTGTTGTTGTTGTTGTTGTTGTTGTTGTTGTTGATGATTTTGCATACAAAGCCTGTTTTTAGGATCATATTTTTATTTATTTATTTATTTATTTTGGTAATTTTTAATTGAATTAAGAACATTTGAATTAAGTTTTTTTTCTTTCTTTTTTTTGGTTTGGTTTTTCTGTTTCTGTTTTGGTTTTTGTATATACAATCCTTCTTCAGCATTTAGTAATCTTAGTTAATGTTAATTTCAACATTTACTAATGCATTATTAAAATCACAAATTGTGTTTGTTAACAAATGATGCACTGTGAATTAATGTGAACTAACAATGAATGACTGTATGTTTATTAACTAACATTAACAATTATTAATAAATAGTATAATAAATGTATTGTTCATTGTTTGCTCATGTTAGTTATATATATATATATATATATATATATATATATATATATATATATATATATATATATATATATATATATATATATATATATATAATTTTTTTTTTTTTTGCAGTTTGACATTTGGATTTAACCAAGATATTTACCCTATGGAACTAAACTCAGCTACTATGTAGTTTAAAGTTTGTATTTCGGTTATTGTACTGTCGTTTCTTCTGTAGCCATGCAGTCTTAATGTTGAAAAGCCAAAAAACAAACAAAAAAAGTACTGCAATTTGGAGGCATCCAAGTGAACACAAACATGTAGACTAAATTAAACCTTATTTTGAAAATGAAATTCACATTTGTATATAAAAAAAACACAGGAAGGACCTGTCTATTCCATTACGCTGATGTTTCCTCTCTTTTTCTTTCTAACCAACCCTTTCCTTTTACAATTTAGAGTTTTGGCCACTCAGCTGGAAAAGCTTTAGGAATATTTAAACCATAAACCATATTTGGATTTAAAAATCCATTTCAAAGCCATAGACTTGCACAGTTTGAGTAAATAGATAGCATAAAAGGCTTAGAAACTCTTAGAGGATGCAGACATGGTACAGCCTTTGAATACATTAGCATGAATCAATAGGGCAGAACATGCATGTTAACTCCACTGTTATGACCGTCTCTTCTCAATATTGACAGACATGGATTGATCATAGTATCTACAGGCAAACAGAGTAAACAGCGATATTTACCCAGGTTAAAAAGGTGAGCAGAAGACCTTCAGGCAGAGACAGAGGTGAAATGGGGGCGAGAAGGAGGACATATATTGTCTGCCTCGAGCACTGCAGTCCAAGCTCTAACTCGATCAGTACAGTTAACCTAGACATAGCCTGCAGATAAACACATTTGTTGGCCTTAATATGCCACTGCTGACAGCTTCGACAGGCCGTGTTTTGTGTAGAATGGAATTCCCCAACCATTCTGCACTGTGTTTGTCTGTGTTCATTGCTTAATATTTTACATGTGTTCAATGTTCATAGCTATTATTTTTATAATCAGCCAACTAATAACTCCAAACTGTAGATCTCAACTTGAAACAGGCTGACACTCCATTTATAGTTTATCTGACCTCATTCTAACCCTAACCACGACCTCTTAACCTCAGACACAACCAAGAGGCAACTTGTAGCCAATGTTCTTTCACCCAGCATTAATTGTTAGTACAGTATTAGACTTCTGCATGTACAATAACTTGCTTAATGATTTTGTGTGTGTGTGTTTGTTTGATTTTACTTGTTTTGTTTTTTGTTTGATTTGATTTGCTTTTTGTTTGGTTTTGTTTTGTGGTTTTGTTTTTTGTTTGGTTTTCTTTTCTGTTTTAATTTCTTTTCTTTTTTGGTTTGGTTTTCTCTTGTGTTTTGTTTGTTTTTTTCTTTTCATTTCTTTTCTTTTCTTTTTTCTTTTTTTTTTTGATTTTAATGTCTTGTGTTTTGTGTCTTTTTGTGTTTTGGTTTGTTTTTCATTTTCTTTCATTTTCTTTTCTTTTGTGTTTTTGTTTGGTTCGGTTTGTTTTATGTTTTTGTTTTGTTTTTGTGTGTGTTTTTTTTCGTTTGTTTTCTTTTGGTTTTGCATTCCTTTTGTTTTGTGTTTTGGATTGATTTGTTTACTTTAGTTTTGTTTTTGTTTTTTCTTTTGTGTGTTTTTGTTTGGTCTGTTGTTGTTGTTGTTTTTGTTTTCTTTTGTTTAGGTTTTCCTTTGTGTTACTTTGTTTTTGTTTTTTGTGTGTTTTGTTTGTTTTTGTTTTTCCCAGTGTTTTGCATTTTTGTTTTTTCTTTTCTTTTGCTTTGATTTGGTTTTCTGTTTTGTATTTGTTTTGTAGTTTTGTTTGTTTGGGTTTTTTGTTTGGTTTTCTTTAGTTTTGTTTTAATTTCTTTTCTTTTTTTGGTTTGGTTTGGTTTTCTCTTGTGTTTTTTTTTTGTTCGTTTTTCGTTTTCTTTAATTTTCTTTTGTTTTTTTGTTTGGTTCGGTTTGTTTTATGTTTTGGGTTTTTGTTTTGTTTTTGTTTGGTTTGTTGTTATTTAATTTATTTTCTTTTGGTTTGGTTTTCTTTTGTGTTGTTGTTGTTGTTTTGGTTTTAGTTTGTTTTCTTTTGGTTTTGCATGCTTTTTGTTTTGTGTTTTGGTTTGATTTGTTTTGTTTGTTTGTGTGTGTGTGTGTGTGTGTGTGTGTGTGTTTTCCCTGATGTTTTGCATTTTTGTTTCGTTTTCTTTTCTTTTCTTTTCTTTTGCGTTGGTTTGGTTTTCTTTTCTTCTTTTTTTGTTTTCTGTTTTAGTTTGTTTTGGTTTTGTTTGGTTCTATTCTCTTTTTTGTTTAATTTTGGTTTTGCTTTCTTTAGTGTTTTTGAATGTTTTTGTTGTTGTTGTTTTGTTGTTGTTGTATTTTGCCTAGCAACACCCTAATAACCACCCAGAAAATGATTGCAAGACCCTCTTAATGATCTAACCACCACAGAGAATACCACTCATTATTTTTTGTCTTAGTGTGAGATATCACATGTATTAGGGCAGAAACATCAAAAACGTGCTACAGATTTACCAAAGTTAAACTTTCAATCATTTGAATGGATTGTTTAACATCACACTTCTGGGCTTCAGCCACAGCTCAGAAGTGATTTATGCCTAAGACGTTACCTTATTGCCGATGAATGTGATTTTGGCTGAGGTCAACGTTCTTTAATCCTCAAAGTGATATCTGGGGTAGAAAATTCAGAGAATGTTTTATCCTAGCCATGACTGGGTTTGAGCAAACGTTAGTCTTGATTTTCTGCAGTAAAAGGTCTATAATTAAGATAAAATCAGATGAGGCTTTTTTCAAAATTCCCATGTGTATTTTCATAAAGGTTTGAAGGCTTAACAGTCTCAAATTATAGCATCAGTGCTAGTATATGGCACACATACACTCTTAAATGCTGTGTTGTGGCCTGCTGGAGGATAAAAGAGTTTTAATACTGCATAATTGCATGCGACTATAACAACCCGAGGACAAAAATGTGTAGTGCGTGTTATTGTGGTAACAGAAATTTTGTGCATGCACGCAAACTGGCATGAATTTGTCATAGATGACTTCTCGTCACAACATGGCAACAGCTTTTTTTAAAAGCACCGATTGTATTATGAAATACATTACTTGCCTCAGCTGATACACAGTTAAATATCAGTTTATAAATAACAAAGATCAGAACTGTCAGCTGATATAAACAGAGTTCAACACAGCTAGTAAAACAACGAGAAGGTCAAACTACTCGTGTAGTTACATGAAAAAGGGCAAATGTGGATGCTAAAAACCATATCTGAAGTCTAACTGAAAACCGCAACAGCCCACCCATGGACAGATCAGCATGGGTATCAATTAAAGCATGCACAATCTCCTTTATTTGCAAAGGGTGTTGCTTTGTGTTACCTGGCTCAAGTTCACATATGTGGCTTAAACCAAATTTTAGATCGAGGGGATTCAGCTCAGAACTGATAAACACATTATCCTTACAAAGGGGATCAGCCAAGTTAACACCCAACTGTTTGTGATTGTGTCCTAATTGAAGCAAATACATTATTAATCAGGCTGACTTCATGAAATTGGCAAATGTCTGGCTGTCCCCTCCCAAACATTAATGCATTGTCTGGAAATAGGGAAAAATCTCTTGAACTTTCCAGAGAACATGTCCTTATCATATTTCACCTGAAAAGCAAAGTTTTGGAGGGTGAGTTTTGATATTATTTCTATTATTAAACAAAATTTGCACTGCTAATTACCATTACAGTAATAAAAAAGCCTTAGTTCCATTACCAGAAGGTAAAGGATATTATATTATATTATATTAACAGTAAAACATTTATACATTGTATACATTATGTCAGTAATATTATAGTTATTTATTTATTTTAATATGACTTGGGTGTTTCTGTTGGATAATTTCTTGATTACTCAGGGGAGATTTATTATCATGCTTGATCCCTTATTTATTGTTGTATATTGCAGTTGTTTATTATTATTCATCTGGACCACATGGTTCAACTTCATCATGGTTTATAACTAAGTATCTTTTGCCAGGTCATTGCATTGGATCAATAGATTATTAGGCAGAGACCGAAGGAATTTCAGAGGCAGCAACTCTCCTCTCGACACGACACAAACTCTCAACGTCTTGACTTACGCAAAGACTCGAGTTTCAAAAGAGCTCATGCCAGACTGACCGACAAAGAGTTTAAAAATTCTGATGCCGACTTCATCACCCAGGTTTATTTTTTCACAAGGTGTTAGTTTGGTTCAAATCACATTGAAAACTGACCCTTTGCTAAGTTCTTCTGCCACTGGTTACTGTTGTTGGCAAAGACATGCTTTACAGAATATCTCATAAGAATGAATTGGAGATGTGCACAGTTTTTAGTCAAATGTGCTTATGAATTGACATTGGAAAGCATTCTTAATTTGTTCAGTTAGCTTCCATAGTGTTTTTTTTTTTTTCGTCTTCCTCTTCTCTCATCATGGACGCTGAGAGACTCCCACAGCTTTCTCCATAAAGATGCTTTCAGACGTGACTTTACTAGATCTCCTCAAACACCCCAGAACATCTGGAGTGTTCCTAGTCCGATCCAGCTGACATATTCAAACCCTACTTGCCATAATACTCACATTTTTTAACCTGTACATCTGTCTTTTTTACAAAAAAACTCAGAGAAAGATGAAAATAATCCAGAAGTTCTGAGGGACTTAAGGGATGTCTAAATCATGTAGATGACAAACCAGGACCTCATAAATTGTTTCTGTTGATACATTCCCAGGCTATACATTACACTGTTCATTTACTGCAAAACACTCTGCAAAATACAAACACATCTGATTTTTCAATGATCAAGATGATTCAGTATATGATGTATCACTTTTTCTCATACAAAAATTATTATATGTAGAGTCTCTGGACTGAATGACTTCTCCAGAGGCCATTTCAACTTCTCAAATCCACACCTGCACTCTCGGAAAACTGGTGTGAAGACACATAGTCTGAGATGAAGCTGGCTTGATTAGTTCTAACTAATCTGGCTTTAATTTGTTTTGAGCACAGTGACAGAAGGCTGTTTGGGATGTTCTTATTAATGTCAAACAGAGCGTGTTACGTGGCATTCTTCAGAAAGCCACAAAACCATTCCAGAATGCTTTGAGTCTGAGCGGAGATTTTCCATGGCACGATCCACTCTGACACTATTACCAAAGTGTCCCGCTGCTTCTTTTCAGCACAAGACGTAGACGGATGACTACACTAGGGAATGTGCTGGAAAGACGAGGAGAAAGAATGGGATGACAAATTAGGCCAAAAACATGGATTGAAGGGAACAGGAGAGCTGGAAAGCAAATAAAAACAGTGCGTGATGGTAAGAACAAGAAACAAATGTACACTACTGACAAAACCAGACAATGTCAAATGCTAAAAGGATTAGTTCACTTTCAGAATTTCCTGATAATTTATACACCTCTATGTCATCTAAGATGTTCTATGTTGAAAGAAATTAAGGTTTTTGAGGAAAACATTTTTCTCTATACAATGAGGGAAAAAAAATCCCCTGCTGATTTTTTTTTTGCCCACTGACAAAGAATCAGTGTCAAAACCCTTGTTAGCAATCACAGAGGTCAGAAGTTTCTTTTAGGTGGCCTCCAGGTTTGCACACATCTCAGGAGGGATTTTGTCCCACTCCTCTTTACAGATCCTCTCCAAGTCATTAAGGTTTTGAGGCTGATGTTTGGCAACTCGAACTTTAGCTCCCTCCACAGATTTTCTATGGGATTAAGGTCTGGAGACTGGCTAGGTCACTCCAGGACCTTAATGTGAATCTTCTTGATCCACAACTTTTTTTTTTTTGGCGTGTTTTTTGGGTCATTGTCATGATGAAATACCCACACGACCCATTTTCAATGCCCTGGTTGAGGGAAAGAGGTTCTCACCCAAGATTTGACGGTACATTGCCCCGTCCATCGTCCCTTTGATGCGGTGCAGTTGTCCTGTCCCATTAGTGGAAAAACACCCCCAAAGCATAATGTTTCCACCTCCATGTTTGACGGTGGAGATGATGATCTTGGAGTCATAGGCAGCATTCCTCCTCCTCCAAACGGGGCAAGTTGAGTTGATGCCAAAGAGCTTGATTTTGGTCTCATCTGACCACAACACTTGCTAAATCATTCAGATGTTCATTTGCAAACTTCAGACAGGCGTGTACATGTGCTTTTTTGAGCAGGGGGACCTTGCAGGCACTGCAGAATTTCAGTCCTTCATGGCATATTGTGTTGATTTCTTGGTGACTATGGTCTCATCTGCCTTGAGATCATTGACAAGATCCTCCCGTGTAGTTCTGGGCTGGTTCCTCACCATTCTCATGATCATTGAAACTCACGATCATTGAACACGAGGTGAGATCTTGCATGGAGCCCCGAATAGAGGGAGATTGACAGTTGTCTTGAATTCCTTCCATTTGCGAATAATCGCACCAGCTGTTGTCACCTTCTCACCAAACAGCTTGGCGATGGTCTTGTAGCCTATTCCAGCCTTGCATAGGTCTACAATCTTGTCCCTGACATCCTTGGACAGCTCTTTGGTCTTGGCCATGGTGGAGAGTTTAGAATCTGATTGATTGATTGCTTCTTGAGTGCTCCTAATCTAAGCTTGTTACCTGTATAAAAGACACCTGGGACCTGAAATCTTGCTGATTGATAATGAAAACGTTTTTCGCCCTACCCTAACAATGAGCGATCGTTTCACTAGATAAAACTTTTATTCCTTGGCTGGGATTGTGTAGAGCCCTTTGAAGCTGCATTGCAAATGCAGTTTGGACCTTCAACCGATTGACCACCATTGAAGTCCACTATATGGAGAAATATCCTGGGAGCACTACTTGGTACAAGCTGATTGGTTCATGTTGCATACACAGCCAATGAGCTTGCAGCTTTACATTTAAATGTCTGGTTAGCATTCACTAGAGCTTTTCGCAGAGCGCTTTTAGAGTTCCTCTGAAACCCTCCACCTCCCCAGGTCCACCTGTATATATCTGCTTTGGGTTGTTATTATATATGCTACTTGTGCAATAGCAATATGTCCATATCAGCGTATGTATTAGAAGTAGAAAAGTTCCTGTATTTGCTTTATAATCTGTAACAACAGCAATAACCAACAGCAGCAGCAATTCAAGACCAAAAACATTAACATTGTCATATCCATTACCATGCTAAAATCTTCTTAGAGTTGTCATTATAAAATGTATACCTGAATCCACCTGTGTAAATTGTTTACTTGGCCATTTAAGAACTTCAGATCGGAAAATCACCTTAGAGTGAACATGTTTTTACCGGAAAGCAGAACAGCTGGTATTTTACACCATGACCATCCACATTCCCTATGCACTGACACACCACCTATTCCCTTACTCAACTATATTAAATGTTTGCTGCAGCAGATAAGAGGAAAGATCACCCTTGACATCTGATATGAGACCAGCTCAGCCATTTCCATTAGAATGATCAAAGTCATGGAAAAATTATTCTTGAGTTAACACCAGAGATAATGTTTCAAGCACATAATATAAGCTTTATGTCATACTGTGGATATATTAACAACAATAAAAACATGTATTAGATGTCACTAATGTTTAGCACTTCAGATCAAAGCAACTTTATCACAGCTGACCGCTAAACTATCAGCAGTAGTGAAATTAAACTGGAATAAAAATAAAAAAGTCTGTATTGTCCAAGTCCAGTCTAATGTCATATTTTTAATAACAGTTCAGTGTGTACCTAAAAAGTGTTTATACAACTTTCCTGACCACACTTTATTTTAATCAGATTAAAGGAATGGACTGTGTTCCAAATTATATGTAACTCGACCACATAGGAACTAATCCAAAAATACAAGTCTTTCAGAGTCTTTCCGAAAATGTCCACATTGTTCAGCCAAGTTTAAAAGTGATTCAGTGAATGTGAAGCTTTTCTCTGCAAAGCAACGAACAAAAGACCAGGTGCCAATGGATAAAAACACTGCAAATCTTAATGTAATATACTAAAAGCTTTATTTCAGTCAATCCTTAGCATCAAAGCATTGTTGAACACATTGTCAAAACTAAAGTAGCTCATTTAGAGCTCATGACAGTGGCACAGGGACATAATACACAAATAGACCTCTTAGTCTGGTTTAGGTCACTCTGATGATGTCATATAAAGAGGACATGATGTCATCAGTAAGGTTTCTTGTAATTGAGGTAACCCCCATCTAAAAGGAAATGCCTTGATTCGAGTCTGACATTAACCATTCTTACCTTGAAATGACAGGAAGACCCGTGGCTGTGGTGGGAAAAGACCATGGATGCAGGTGACGCAGAGGACGAGGGGAAGTAACAACTGCATGTTCGTCCCAAACGGCCAAACCCGGAGTGCTCCTGACCTCCCCATGACTGCTGAGGAGAGACACCCAGAACAGCCCACCTGCAAAGACAAGGTGAAGGAACTGTTAAGGTCAAAAGAGTTGTACTGAGGGGAATATACAGTTCAAAGACTTCAGAACTTATAAAGTACATGTATAGTAAAGAATATATGCAGTTTGAGGGTAGTGGTCACATAAAGGAATAAGACACTTAAAATCTTAATATTAGGAAGTATTTATTCCCTGTTTTTCAGTTAAACTATTAACTATGGTAAATGCTTTTTATTTATCTTATAGACAATGTAAGTCTATGGGGCAAGGCATAACACCTAAACACTAAAATTCACACTGTTGCAAATGTACACTGCCTTTGGGATGAGTAAGATTTGTAATGATTTTTAATGGAGTCCCTTATACTCATCAAGGCTGTACTTATTTGATCAAAAATACAGAAAAAATATTTTTGCAGTTTCTAAAATTGGTTTCCTATTTTAATAAACTTTAAAATATTATTTATTTCTGTAATGCAAACCTGAATTTTTTGCACCATTACTTCAGTCTTTAGTGTCACATAATCCTTCAGAAATCATTCAAATATGCTGATTTATTATCAGGGCTGAAACTTTTGTGCTGCTTCATTTTTTCTTCTTCTTTTTTTGGAAAGAAAAAAGTGTTTCTTTGAAGAATAGCATTTATTTAAAATAGAAATTGAAGTCTTTACTATCACTTTTTATCCATTTAACACATCCTTGCTGAATAAAAGTATTAATTTATTTAAAAAAAGAAAGACAAAAATTTACTGGCCCCAAACTTTTGAATAGTAATGTATATTGTAATCACAAAAAGAATGCTGAAAAAAGTATCACAGGTCTAAAACAAATAGTAAGCAGCACAACTGTTTCCAACATTTAAAATAAATGTTAGAATCATCTCTAAAACATCATGTGACTCTGAAGACTGGAGTAATGATTCAGCTTTGCTTCACAAGAATAAATTATATTTTAAAGTATTTAAAAATAGAAAACTTATTTCAAATTGCAATAATATTTCACTAAATTATTATTTTTTTTGTATATTTGATCAAACATATGCAGCCTTAATGAGCATAAGAAACATCTTTAAAAAAACATTACAAATCTTACTGTCCAAAGACTTGACTGGTAGTGTATGTTTGTATGTTTGTTTGTGACTGTGAAAAGGTCAATTTATACAACCTCAATGCATATTTTTGTATGAACAAAAAATGAACATAACCACTTTCACAAAAATCCAAGCATCATTTAACCTCAGCGTCTTGCCCCATAGACATCTATTATAAAGGCATTACAGCTGATGCATTTTTACAAACTAAGGAACGATCTGAAATGTGTGGTAATTGACATCATGCTGCAGATTTTGATAAAGCTCAACTTTTACTGAACCCACAACATTCCTTTAAAAGTTCAACATTTTTTGCCTTTGAGGCATTAGCCACTTTCAGTGTGAAATAATAGCTTTGATATAGTGCTAAATCAACAGTGTATCAAAAACCAGCCAGTTAAAATGCATATTTTAATGCTTATATCATAAAACGTATGCTTTGCTATTCTTGAAAGCTTTTTCCTTAAAGGCCTTCTGTATGTTTAAATAGTGCTGAGAAAGTGTCATGACATTGATGCAGCCAATACTGTATAAACAATGGCTCCTGTCCAGCCAGAGTCGATATTTTACCTTTACATGAGGAAGGCTTGTACAGTGCAAAAGGAATGTCAGTGTAGGGGGAGCTTTTATTTCTAACAAAAAATTCTTCAAAGAATTTGTTCCTCTCTATTCTATTATGGAACAACAAAAGTTCAATAATACATGGGGAAAAAGTTTGATTTCCTGTGGAAGAACACTTGCTTCATGCTCCAGGGAGAACAGACAGCCTTCTTCGACCAGGACACTCTCAGAAAATAAGAATACATGCTGTTCGTAATTATATATTAATAATATGTTTGTTTTGTAGCAGAGAGAGTGCAGAAGGACAAAGAACAGGGTAAGAATAGCACAGTCTCAATGCTCATGTCTTATACATGAATCATGTGAAAGATTGATAGGAACTTTGTACAAGACATCTACAGTGCAAGTCTGACTCTCTAAGGTATGAGCATAGGGTGTGTTCACAGTGAACAGCAATGCATAAATGCAGGAAAACATCACTTGAGTGATGTTCGCAAAGTTCAAATGCAGTTTTTAAGTTGTTTTATATGTAATCATACATTATATGGATGATATCTAACATGTTAACTTGGTTTTTCAGGATCTTACGCCTTGAGCGCCACCGTTTTAGGCAACCTGATCTCATGACGAAAATGTACCTGTGGGAACTTTGTCGCATGACGCAAAATACGTAGCGCTATGTACGTTCCGCAACCTTTTTGATGTGAAATATCCACTGAGTGGCTCTGAAGGAGTGTTCAGGTGAACATACATTGACTTGAAATGTCCCTTGAGTGGCGCTATAACTCTAATGCGAATGTGACGTAAAAACGCAATCACAAGCATGCCGTTTTAGCTTGTTTTTCATCTTTCAGCTCTTTCATTGTGAGTCTTGTTTTTCACAGGATTCGTACCCAAGGATTCCGCATCCTTAGTCCAATTCTGTGCAGGCTAAGCTACAGAGAAAGCTTGTTTCATTCAGAAAGCGAAACATATGGAGCTGTTATCATAACTGTGCGTGTAAACGATTAAAAGTGCTAGCTGTTTAACCACCTCTAGTGTTCATTTCTGTTGGAAACCGCGGCGATATGTACTTATTGGTACGTATTTCACATCCTGCAAAAATGTTCCCGCAGGCACGTTTTTGTCATGAAATCAAGTTGGTTTTAGAAAGCTATGTCATACCAAAAGTTTTGTCCATTTTTGTTTAAATGAAAAGTTGGCCTAAAAAATGTAAATTCTGTCATTTACTCACCCTCATGTCATCATAAATTTTAGTAATTTGATGGAAACCCTTCTTAGTACTGAGCAGAGTTTGTACGCTTGTGTAACTGAGAGTGTGTTTGCCTCATTGTTTGTGATGGAGAGAAAAACAGTTTCACTGTTTTGTATGAATTAGTGCATACTTACAAGTGTACGTATGTGTATACATGTGCATGTGTTTGTTTGAGCATATGATAAACTGCAGTGAGCTAAAATGTCTTTGGCAGCATATATTGGAGAGAAGCTCTTAATCTGGGTGGAGGCTACTGCTCTCTGGACAGTAATGGCTTTCTAGTGCTGGTCAAGGCCTGCCAGACATATATACAGCTGCTTAAGTCATCATGGGCCAACACTGAGCATGAGCTGATGTTTAAGCTTTTAAGATCACAACCCTTAAATGAGATATAATCACTCATTAATTATGTGTCTAATGACTAAGTTCCATCAGGACCTTAATATAAACCTAACAATGTTTAATGCGGCTTTCTAAAATGCTACTGATTCTAGTAATAGCTACTTGGCGACGTCTTATGACTTGAAATGGATAGCTACCGATTCGTAGAATATATTGAGTCTCCAGTTAAAGGGGGCTTGGGATGCCCATTCTCACAAGTTGGTATGACTCTTTATGGTCTTCATGAAATATCTGCAACCTACTTTGGTTAAAATTCCTCAATGGTAGTGTAAAACAACAACTTTTTACCTTGTCAAAAACTAGCTGTTTTGGTGCGTGTCTCTTTAAATGTTAATGAGCTCTGCTCACCCCGCCCCTTTCTTCCATTTTTTTGTGTATTTAGTGACGTTACCATCAAAAACAAAACTATTATCCTTAGTAGCTCTTATGTTGAGAGAAAATGAAGACTCTTATGTTCATTTTTATATCCAAAAATAAAAAAACCTGCATTGGATACAAGACATTGTTGTCACTACAGCTGCTTGTGTGTGAAGAAAATGGCGGACAGTGTACAACTGGCTGATGGCGGGAATATGGTAATATGAGAGAGTCCGTCAGCGGTTGTGGGCGGGGCCTGAGCAGTATGACATCATACTGCTCAGAAAATCAAAACATCTTGATAATTCAGACTGCTTAGGTTTTTAGGGGATTTTAGAAAAAGAAGTGAATTAATTTTTGTCATTGTAGGGTGGTGATAAGACACATTTATATGCAAACACCATGTAAAAGTGACTTTTGCATCCGATGTCCCCTTTAAAGCAATAAAATGAAAACAAAAAAAAAACATACTTAAGAACTAGTTCTCTAAGAATAACTATAGAGTAACTATACTAAAATGCTGTATTAAAAAATTATAGAAAATAAAGACTGTAATATGTTGTAATTAACTATTTTTTTGTGACCCTGGAACACAAAACCAGTTTTAAGTAGCACGGGTATATTTGTAGCAATAGCCAAAAATACATTGTATGGGTCAAAATGATCTATTTTTCTTTTATGCCATAAATAATTAGGATATTAAGTAAAGATAATTTTCTATGAAGATATTTTGTACATGTCTTACTGTAAAATATCAAAACATAATTTTTGATTAGTAATATGCTTTGCTAAGAACCTCATTTGGACAACTTTAAAGGCAATTTTCTCAGTATTTTTATTTTTTTGCAATAGTTGTATCTCGACCAAAACCATACAGATTTCAGATTATGTATACATCTCAATTTCAGAAAATGCACCCTAATGACTGGTTTTGTGGTCCAAGGTCACATTTATTGTTAATCATTTCAGTTATTGGTACTAAATCAATAAATAAGATTTACAGATTTTTTTTGTTTTTGTTTTTTTTTGCTCTATTGTATCATGACTAATAGTCCTATTAAACTTTTGAACAGCACCTCTTACATTTCTTTAGGAAATGTTAAGTCTATGACATCAATTGTTTAAAGCTATTTCACTGCCATTTCCAGATTCCTAATGAATTCTGTCATGAGGTGATTTCTGACTGCCTTCTAACCACAACACGATCCAAGCAAGCTCAACAGTGTCATCTGAGAAACTTGAACGTCTATCAAAGCTGTCATAATGCGCATTCATACGGCTTCGGCTCGGCGCACAGCAGCCTGGAAACCTATTACGAGCGGTTTATCTTCAAGCTTATCGTCTTGTGTTTGTCAAGGCTATCTGCGTAATGAGTTTTCCATCTTGCTCCTTATGAAAGTGTCAGTCAAAACCAATCATTGCTCACTAGAAATATAACAGCCATCTTCAACTAGCTCATCTAAAATAGGTTAAACAGAAGGAAGGAAATTAAGTGTCTTTTGTGAGGTTCTAAAACAATGCTTTGGAAACGTATGAATGAAAATATAAATATTGCTAGATTTTTAGTGCTACTTGCCTGTGTGAAACTACTATGATGCTAAGGTGTTTTTGGTCTTGGTTCCTGGTCTCTCCTTTGATATAAATCAGTGAGATTTTGGTTGTCAGTTTTCAACCGTCAGCTGAAATTTGTCCCCTTGCTTACTTGTAACTCACATTGATCTTTGTTTAGTGAATTTTTGCTAGCAAAATCCAGTAATTTCAATTGGAATCCATGCTATCTGGGGTTCTGAGTGAGAGCAACAGATTTTCCAGTCCAGATTTCGCAACAGGTTCAAGTCAGTCACATAAATTTGCTGCGTTTACCAACAGAAATCTGTTTGGTTTGCAAGAGACTTCTGTGTGAGCTGTGCTTCATACCTTGCTACACTACTGACAATACCTTTTTTGCTCGCAAATGTGATTTTTTTTTTTTTTTTTTTATTTTGCTCATGTGATCTGTAGCACAAACTGAGAGGTACTGGAGAATGGAGTAAAAGTTTAAAGTTTGAGATTCAAATCTTTAATAAAAATAGATACAAGATACAACTATTTGTAAATCTGGAATCTGAGGGTACAAAAAAATCTAAATACTGAGAAAATTGCCTTTAAAGTTGTCCAAATGAAGTTGTTAGCAATGCATATTACTAATCAAAAATTAAGTTTTGATATATTTATGGTAGGAAATTTACAAAATATCTTCATGGAACATGATCTTTACTTAATATCCTAATGATTTTTGGAATAAAAAAATGACTTCGACCCATACAATGCATTTTTGCCTATTTCTACAAACATACCTGTGCTAATTAAGACTGGTTTTGTGGTCCAGGGTCACATTTTAGTTGTAATTAGTTATTTTTAGTTAAATATTATAAGAAAATGTATTCTGGAAGTGTTTTTTTTTTTTTTTTGGGCACTTTTTAGAGAGATGCCTGTTACCATACCACACCCTGTCATTCACCAGCTCTCACACACACACACACACACACACACACACACACACCCACACTGCGAGGCATGCATACGCTACCACAATGTGACAACAATAAAAGTCCCCATTTAATATTGCATTTTATATTGGACCAGATCCCAGATACTATCTTTAGGACACATTTATAAAATAATAACATCACTGTCTTTAGTCTCAAACTCCCTAGACTCATTCACACTCACTGCTGTCCTGTCCGAGACACACAGCACACATTCCCCAACGTCTCTAACATCAAAAAAATACTCAGGATGCATTAAAGTACATACCAGTTTTTAAATTGAGACAACTAGACAATAGCCCTTTTTCACAATACCTAATAACAAAGAAAATGAAGCGAAAAATCTGAAAATGAAGTCAGATTTTGTTTAAAAATAGGTCTATGAAATTTGCTTTTTAAAGTAATGCACACAAAAAAATGTAGAACTTCCCTATAATGATGCTAAATCAATTAATAAATAAAAACTGGTCAATTAAGTGTAAGATAAAAGAGTACATTTCAATAAACATCCTTAATATGTAAATGAGTCTGTAAATTAAACAAAAATTGAGCCATTTTAGCTTCTGAGAAACATTTTTGGCGCATTATCAGGTATTAAAATTATTGCTCAATGCCTTTTAAATAAAAGCAGGAGTCATATTAACATTATCTTTTTTTTTTAATATAGACTCTTCTCTCAGTGGCTGAAGCATGAGGTCTTATGATTTCCTGTCTCTGGTGGGCGTCTGCACCTGTTAGCCTGAGCCTGGAGTAGTCCCCCCTCCCCTATATCTGTCCCGTTCGGTCCACACATGAGCCCATCTGCCTCTAACGGGACTCACCTTCTGAGGCTTTCCAGCTGTACTGTCCTCACTGAGCCGAGAGTCGGTAAGTGCTGTAGTCACAGACGTAGTGTAGAAATACAGTGTTGCGTGGACTTCCCCAGCGAGAGTGAATAGAGGTGTTATTCCAACCGGCTGACTGCGGGACAGGGAAGAGAGAGGTTGAGAAGATTGAGAGAGGTAAAGAGAGAGAGAGAGAGAGAAGGGTGGACTGGTTTCCTATTACACTCCTCTCTCCTCTTGAGCCCCCCTCCTCTTTTCTTTCCCCTCTCTCTCTCTCTCTCTCTCTCTCCCTACAAGTCACAAAACAGATATTCCAGACCTCTGAGTCTGACTCTGCCTGCACAGTGAGCAGCAGCAGTCTAGGAGATGGTGCCAGAGCTCCAGAGTCACATTCTGCTTATTTGAAGTCACTTTAGATCTATCACTGATGCAAAATTTACTTTACAACACAACTCAGCAAGGGAATTTAAAAAAAGAAAGAAAGTTATTTTAAATATTTTTAGATTTTTAACAGTTTTCTATTTAAATAAAACACAATTTAGTCCTGTGATGATCAGCAGTCATTACTCCAGTCTTCAGTGTCACATGAACCATTTCTTATTATTATCTAAGCTGAGAACTATGGAAGCCTGTTTCCGCCACAGAAAGGTGACTTTTTATCCCACAATTGACTTTTTTCTGAGAATTTCAAATATAGACTCACAATTTCGAAAAATAAAGTCAGAATTGCGTAATATAAACTCGCATTTGTGTGAAATAAAGTCAGAAACGCATGATATAAACTCACAATTGCGAGAAATAAAGTAAGAATTGCATGATATAGACTCACAATTGTGAGAGATAAAGTCAGAAGTTTATTATATAAATTTCGAAAGAAATATTTTCAGAATTTTGTGATAAACTCAAAACTGGGAGAAATAAAGTCAGAACTGTGTGATATAAACTCGCATTTGTGTGAAATAAAGTCTGAAATGAATGATACAAACTCACAATTGCGAAAAAATAAAGTCAGAATTATGTGAAATAAAGTCAGAATTGCGTGATATAAACTCACAGTTGCGAGAAATAACCAAAATTGTGTGATATAAATTCACATATGTGAGACATAAAGAAAGAATTGCGTGATATAAACTCGCAATTGAGAAATAAAGTCAGAATTTCATGATAAACTCAGAATTATGAGAAAAATAAAGTCATAATTGTATGATTATAAACGCACAATTATGAAAAATAAAGTCTGAATTTTGTGATATAAACTCAAAGTTGCACAAAATAAACTCAGAATTGCATGATATAAATGTCCAATTGCAAGAAATAAAGAACTGTGTGATATAAACTTGCAATTACAAGAAATAGTCAAAACTGTATGATATAAATGATATAAAATATAAATAAATATGCAAGAAATTTTGATATAAACTCAAAATTGTGAGGAAAAAAGTCAAAATTTCATAATAAACTTGAAATTGTGAGAAAAATCAGTCATTTAATATAAACTCACAATTGTTAGGAATAAAATCAGAATTCCGTGATATAAACTCGCAATTGCGAGAAATAAAGTCAGAATTTGTTATGTAAAAAAAGCAAGAATTTTGTAGTATTAAGTCACAATTGCAAGAAATAAAGTAAGAAAGTTGTGAAATAAACTCACAATTGTAAGAAATAAACTCAAAATTGAGAGATACAAACACTCAATTTTGACTTTTTTTCCTTTTAATTGTAAGTTTACATCTCACAATTCTAACTGTTATAAAATTAGAATTGAGAGACATAAAAAAAATCTGAATTGTGAGATAAAATTAGCTTTTATTTTTTATTCAGTCATGAAAACAGGCTTCCATAGAAAAGTTTTACGCCTGGTTTTATGGAAATAATGTATTTACCCCCAGGATTATTTGATAAATGAATTTCAAAAGAAGAGCATTTATTTAAAATATTACAAACAACAGAAAGCAAATAGAAATCTTTTGTAGCACTGTAAAACAATGTGAAGTCTTTTACAATTTATTATGTTCAAGCTAAAGAAATGTATATTTTTTTCTATATATTTTACCAGTAACAGCAAAAAATTTACCTTTTGAAACAAGCAAAGCACATTTTATAAAAAAAACAACAACAATTAATTAAATTAGTTAATATAAATTAAATATGAAAAAAAAACATATAAATACATATATGAATTGCAAATTGGCTAAGAACAGATTTATAAATAAATTTAAGCCGTTTTAACTTTTGAGAAGCATTTTTGTCACATTATCAGGTAATAAAATAATTTCTGATAATGTCTTTAAAATATATATATATATATATATATATATACACTACCGTTTGGGGTCAGTAAGACTTGCAGTTTTTTTTTAATGAAGTCAAGGCTGCATTTATTTTATCAAAAATACAGAAAATAAACCGTAACATTACAAAATTACTGTTATTACAATAGAAAATAATGGTTTTTATTTTCATATACTTTAAAATATTATTTATTCCTGTGATGCAATGCTGATTTTTCATCAGCTGTTACTCAGTTTCCCAGGCTTAAGTGTCACATGATCTCTCAGAAATCATTCTGATATTCTGAATTATTAGTAGAATTATCAGTTTTGGAAACAGCCAATGTTTTGTTTTTTTTTTTAACCTGTATTTTTTTCTTTCAAGAACAACATTTATTCAAACTATAAATCTTTTCTAGCAATGTAAATCTATTATGTCACTTTTTATTAATGTAACAATTTATTCATTTATTTCAAAAAAAAAAAAAAAAAAAAGAATGAATAAACATTTACTGACCCCAAACTTTTGAACGGTAGTGTGTGTGTATATATATATCTCAGACAATCAGACACACACTAGGACAAGAACTAGGATACGTCATCCATGGTCAATGCTGACCGACGGAGGCCAAAGATATATGTTATAGCATATTTTATATATATATATATATATATATATATATATATATATATATATATATATATATATATATATATATATAGATATAAAATAAAGATTTAAGACTGTTTTACTAAAAGTACCAATTACTTTCATAATTACTTTCATACTTTCACAGCCTAGGTAAAATTTTGTATGGTTGATGACAGAGATAGTGTAAGCATCTGTATGTTAACTGTTAACCAACAAAATACCAACCTGATCTCATGACGAAAATTTTCCAAAATAACGTAGCATCATGTATATTTCGTTACACATCTGATGTGAAATGTCCATTGAGTGACGCTAAAAGAGTGTTTGTTTTGGTACGTTGGAATGGTACGTTTTATGTGGCGCTTTGGTTTTGTTTGTGTCCCCGAAGTTCTGACTAGAAATGTCTGTCGAGTGGTGCTATAACTGTGATCCAGGATGTTTTAAAATAACATACCATCTGCACTACACCCTAAACCTACCTGATAGTATGAACAAAAGCGAATGTGATGTGAAAACGCAATCACAAGCATGCCTTTTCAGCTTGTTTTTCGATCTCTTTCAGCTTGAGTCATGTTTTTCACGGGATTCGTACCCAAGGATTCCACATCCTAAGTCCAATTCTGTGCCAGCTGAGTTACTGAGCATCTTGTTATGTCTGAAAAGGCAAAAATATGGATCTGTAATTATAATTGTGTACGAAAACGATTACAAGTGCTCAGTGTTTTACCGCCTCTAATGTTGATTTCAGTTGGAAACTGCATTATTAGTATGTATTTTGCATCTTGCGAAAAAGTTCCTACAGGTATGTTTTCATCATGAGATCAGGTAGCAATATACAGATAAAATAAATGAATTTAATTCCCAAAAGCATCAAAATGATTTCTGATGTATTCCTGTGCCAGCAAATGAACCTTGCGTTCAGTCAATCTTCAGTCTTCCTTGTGTGGGAAAATTTTGTTTATCCTGTTTAAAATTGATAAGTTCAAAATAATTTACAAGTTATCATAAAATGAACCCCAACTGGGTGATCAGAAATAGGAAGACTCTTATTTTGCTATCCTGGATACACAATTATATGGTTAGTAGTTTTTTATTATTTGCATTTAACATCCCTGCTGCAGTATGTGTGGCTATCAGAACAGCCCTGCGGCCCATTTTTGAGTCCCAGACCCCTAGTTCAGGACCACCGGATTAAACTATCATCCTGCCATTAATAAAAAGCACCATAAATCAGCAGAAAAATGTCTCCATGCACACATCGACATCCCAGATTAAATGTTATTTCTGTCCAAGATTCCAGTTGCAAAGGGAGTGTAGAGAGCTGGACACGTTGGAGCCAATTTTCGAAACCACATTGTGCAGACTTCAGCAAGGAAAGTCACAATTGCCCTCACTACCGCAATTCCACTGCCAAGTTATTAATTACAGATGGTGAAAGCTGGATCTGTATCATGTGAATGATAGCCAAATGTTCAATGGAATTACAGAGAGCCTGTGTAAATTACTCTAAATGAAATGCATGACAGCTACAGTGGCCCCCCCAAAAATTTGGAGAGCTAAGTCTCTTAAAATTGTGACTTGTTTTGCTTCCAAATGCCACTTGGTTTCAAATTGTATGTCTAATGCAGTGACGCCCATGCATTTTTGTGTGTCTCAAGTACTTGAGTACAATAACTTTTCTTTTAAACTTTAGTAGATATAAAAGTAAACAAACACAAAAAAGTCAAAACAAACAAAAGGACGCTGAGTTTGTCTGAAAATACTGGATTCAAATGACCAATTGATTAGAGAAGACAGTTTGCTTACCGACAATGTGACATGACCTTATAAAGATATCTTGTAATCCTTTTAACCATAAAATCATCAATTGACCCTTGGGGACCCATAAAGAACATCTTTAGATCAATTGAATTAATTTAGTAATTTATCTTTTATTCATAAAAATGATGAAAAAGCTAATCAATTATGAAACCAATTGGGATAAAATCAAATAACTACATAAATAATGCTATTGTACATATATAATATACAAAGAAAGCAAAGAAAAAAGGACGGAATTTATTTATTTATTTTTTTAGTTTAGTTTTTTTTTTTCATCAATTTTTTTATGTTTGCTGTCAAAAAATGATCTCTTTTGTTGTTTCATTCAGACGACTGCTTTTTAGTGATAATAAAATTTAAATTATGAGAATAAAATTGAAACATTTTGAGATTAAAGTCGGAATTAAGAGAATAAAATCCAAATATTTAGAGAATGAATTGAAACTTTCGAGAATAAAGTAGAAATATTTCAAAAATAAACCTGAAATTACGAAATTATAGTCAAAATGTTTTGGGAATAAAGTCCAAATATTTTGAGAATAGCCACAATTATGAGAATAAAGTAAAAATTACTAGAATAAAGACAAAATATTTTGAGAATAAAGTTGAAATATTTTGAGAATAAAGTCAAAATGACAAGAATAAATGTTTAATATTTTGAGAATAAAGTAAAAATGATAAAAATAAAGTAAAAATTATGAGAATAAAGTAAAATTATGAGAATAAAGTCAAAATAGTGTGATATTTTGATATTTTGAGAATTATGTTAAAATGACAAGAATAAAGTTTAAATAATTTAAGAAAAAAGTCGAAATTATGAGAATAAAGTCAAAATAGTTTGAGAAATATTTTAAGAAAGTCGAGATATTTTAAGTTAAAATGACAAGAATAAAGTATAAATATTTTGAGAATTAAGTTAAAATGACAAGAATAAAGTATAAATATTTTGAGAATTAAGTTAAAATGACAAGAATAAAGTTTAAATATTTTGAGAATAAAGTCAAATTTACTAGAATAAAGTAGCAATATGAGCATAAAGTCAAAATAGTTTGAGAATAAAGTTAAAATATTGAGAATGAAGTTTAAATATTTTGAGAAGAAAAAAATTGAGAATAAAGTTAAAATATATTGAGAATTAAGTTTAAATATTTTGAGAATAAAGTCAAAATGATGAGAATAAAGTTGAAATAGTTTGAGAATAAATTTGAAATATTTTGAGAAGAAAGTTAAAATTATGAGAAGAAAGAAAAAAGTCAAAATTATGAAAAAAATAGCAGTATGAGCATAGTTAAATATTTTGAGAATAAAGTCAAAATTACGAGAATAAAGTAGCAATACCAGCATAAAGTCTAAGTATTTTGGGAAAAAAAGTTGAAATTGCGAGAATAAAGTCTAAATATTTTGAGAAAAATGTTGAAATTGCGAGAATAGTCAAAATATTTTGATAGGAAGTCAAAATTACGAATAATCTCGATTGCTATGACTTTATTCTCGTAATTTTGACTTTTTTCCCAAAATATTACAACTTTAATCTCGTAATCATAGATTGAATTTTTTTTTAAAAAAAAGCATTTCATGTTATATACAGCAACCTTATTTAATTATTTAATGTTTTGTAAGGGAAAGACTAAATTGCAGTAAGCAAACCTCTATTGTAAAATATCTGCATTGTTCAGCTGTTGTGAGGTCACTGATGTGTGAAAGGGTTTCCTGTGGTTGTAATTAGAGGTTACTATATTCCTGAGTTGTAATTACAGTCTCAAGTTAAATACTCTCTACAGCTCTCAGGTTGCTGCCAATTTATAGCTTTGAATTTAATACGTAAGCAGTCTGCCTGGCTTGCGGTGCCTCGACAATGAGACTAGCCAAAACCGATTGTGTATAAGTGCATGGGTGTGTATTAGTATGTGTGTTGGGACAGCGGGAAATAATTAGCTCTTCTCTCTTGAAGTGATTTACAGCTTTTCAGTGAAATGGTCAGAGTGAAGTGTTGCTCGTCGGGCTGTAAAACCACACCCACACGCTGCATTACTTACTTGAGTAAAGAAACAACAGCACAAATCAAAAACAGTAAATCACAACATGTCTTGGATGATATTTCAGGCCATAATCAACAAAAACAGACAAACGACTTGCTGAAATGTTTTAATAATGAAAATTTAACTTGTAATTATAAAGACTTAATCTGCTTTGGGAAGCATTACTCTGTGATATCAGAAACTTTTGCTTAAAATGGTTGGTTTGGCTGCCAAAACACCACTTTGCCTGAAGGAAATGGTTCTGGAATATTAAGGTGATTATTTTAATGAAAGGAAAATAATACATAGCAAATAGAGATACAATCTGAGTCACACCGCAGAGAAGTGCCGCGTTTGCTTTCGTCCACTTGTACTAATGTGTGTGTGCTTTACGTCCTTACAGATGTTTAGCATTTGTCACACTGATGTTAAGTGGCTCATACATAATCTGGGGTCAGAGGTGGCTTAAACTCTGCATTAGTAATGGTCATCACAAACAGACACACATACTAATGTAAAAACACACAGACCACCCCCTTCACTGTTGCAAAACTTAAGTTCTTTATATAAACAGAAGAAGTAGAGGATAAAGTTGAAATATGAGAATAAAGGTTAAATATTTTGAGAATAAGGTCTAAATTACGAGAATTTTTTTTATATATTTTGAGAATAAAGTTGAAATTACGAGAAAGTCAAAATATATTTAGAATAAAGTCAAAATTACGAGAATAAAGTCATAGCAATATGAGAATAAAGCCAAAATATTTTGAGATTAAAGTCGAAATTACGAGAATTAAGTCAAATTTTTTTGCGAATAAGGTTGAAATTAAGAGAATAAAGTTTAAATATTTTGAGAATAAAGTTGAAATTACGAGAATAAATTCAAAATAATTTGAGAGTAAAGTCGAAATTACGAGAATTAAGTCAAAAGTTTTTGAGAATAAGGTCGAAATTATGAGAAAGTCTAAGTATATATAAGTAAATATATATAAGTAAAAATAATGAGAATAAAGTCATAGCAATATGAGAATAAAGTTGTAATTATGAAAATAAAGTCAAAATTACGAGAAAGAAGTCGAAGCAATACGAGAATAAATACTTTTGAGAATAAAGTTGAAATTACGATAATGAAGTTTAAATATTTTGAGAAGAAAGTTGAAATTACGAGAATAAAGTTGGAATTATGAGAATAAATTCAAAATATTTTGAGTCAAGTCAAAATATTTTGATTTAAAAAAAGATACAATTACGAGAATAAAGTTGTAGCAGTACAATAAAGTCAAAATATTCCGAGAATAAATTCAAAATATTTTGAGAATAAAGTCAAAATTATGAAAACAAAGTCGAAGCAATACGAGAATAAATGCAAAATATTTTGAGAATAAAGTCTAAATATTTTGAGAGTAAAGTCAAAAGTACGAGAATTAAGTCAAAATTGTTTGCGAATATGGTTGAAATTAGGAGAATAGTTAAAATTACGAAAATTAAGTGGAAGCAATACGAGAATAAATATAAAATTATGTGAATGAAATCTAAATATTTTGGAAATAAAGTCAAAATTATGAGAATGAAGTCATAGTAATACGAGAAGCCGAAATATTTTGATTTAAAATGATAAAAATTATGAGAATAAAGTTGTAGCAATAAAACAAAGTCGAAATATTATGAGAATAAAGTTGTAATTACGAGAATAAAGTCAAAATATTTTGAGAGTAAAGTTGAAAATGAGAATGAAGTCGTAGTAATACGAGAATAAAGTTGAAATATTTTGATTAAAAAAGATACAATTACGAGAATAAAGTTGTAGCAATACAATAAAGTCGAAATATTTTGAGAATAAAGTCAAAATTACGAGAATAAAGTTGAAATATTTTGAGAATAAAGTTGTAATTATGAGAATAAAGTCAAAAAGTTTTGAGAATAACGCTAAATATTTTGAGAATAAAGTCAATATTATGAGAACGAAGTTGAAGCAATACAAGAGTAAAATCAAAATATCTTGAGAATAAAATAGAAATTCAGAGAATTAAGTTAAACATTTTTTGGAGAACATGGTTGAAATTAAGAATGAAGTTGAAATATTTTGAGAAGAAAGTTGAAATTACGAGAATAGTCTCACAATATTTTGTGAAGAAAGTCGAAATGATGAGAATAAAGTAGAGCACTTTATTACACCTATTTTCAAAGCTTTAGATGAAACACATCAGCTGCCTTTTCACCCAGCATGCTCCAGGGAAATTCACCAGCTTCACCTCCAGTCACCCAGCACAGCCCTTTGTAGCTCTCCTTGGTAAAAATTCTTGAGTTCTAATGAGGTTCTTTGATGAGTAAGTCTAAGCGCCAGATCCGCTGATTGATAGCCTTGCGTGTTAGCCGATGACTCTGAATAGAAACACATTGTTCCCTGAAAGGCCAGGGGACCTAGCTTTAGCATATCTAGCGTAGCTGCGGCCGGGTCTGGAACCTGGGAAGCAAAGCTTGGATAAACAAAAGAGAAAAGGTGAATAATGAGAGGGCAAATAACAAGTATAAAGTGCTAAGCTACTGAAAGATTTTGTCAATGGGTTTAAAATTTGGATCACTGTCAAGTGACAGAACTGGACTTTGGTTGGCCACCAACAAGACAACGGAGGTATTCACGGCTGTGAAAGATGGTTGACATGCTTCAGTTACTGAAAGTTCCTGTTCTCTGAAAGTCAAGTTGTTAATACCCTGGAGAACACAGATCTGTAGGTTTAGCTCTCTCGAATGCGTAGAGCTTGAGTGAGATTTCCACTGACAGTTGTTTCTTGAAGAATGAAACTAGACGTTCAGACTTTGTTATTGATTTCAGGCTTGGTGTGGTTTGATGGAAAACAACTTTGCATTCAAGAGAGGGACTGAGAGTACTTTCATATCTAAGTGATATCGATGGCACTCGATTTTGGGATTGAACCAAAGGGAGAAGGGAAGTTTGTAAGTGAGTGACGAGGAGGAAAACAGACAAAGTCAGCTTTATACCAGAGCTGCGTGATCTTGATCTAACAAGATTAGCTCATCCTGACTCACTCAGCAACCATTTCTCTCTGAGTGCATGTCCTTGTGTCAGAATCGGCCTGTTTCTTTCCCATGCGGTACCTCAAAATAGACGAGTGGTGTAAGTGGTGAGAGCATCAAAATGACAAATGCTTAACTTCATGCAAATGAGAAATAAACGAAAAAATTCTACCTGATCTCATGAGGAAAACATACCTGTGGGAACCTTTTCACAAGACGCGAGATACGTCCCAATAAGTACATATCAAATCAGTTTCCAAGAGAAATTAATATAGCGAGCACTTATAACCTTTTTTTTTTTCACAGTTTCGCTTTCCGGATGTGACAATAAAAGAGCTGAACAACAAGCTAAAACGGTAATCTTGCGATTTACGTTTTTACGTCACATTCACTTTTGTTCATGCTATCGGGTTAATAAGCAGCAAATTAGCAGTTGATTGAGGCAAAAGCCATAGTTAGTGGTTTGTTAATAGCGTGAAACTGGACCTTAAAGTAAAGTGTGACCAGTACGTTATTTTAAAATGTCACAGAGCATTAAAGTTATAGCGCCACTCAACAGACATTTCAAATCAGAACTGCGGTGATATGTACAAAACCAACGCCACATAAAATGTACCATATGTAAGCTCATCTGTTCCGTGGGGAAAAAACAAATACTCATTTAGCGCCATTCAGTGTACATTTTACATTGAATACGTCACGAAACAAACATGGCGCTACGTATTTCACGTCTTGTGAAAAAGTTCCCACAGGTACATTTTCGTCAAGTGATCAGGTTGCTTTTATGTTACTACATTTAAATAAAATTTAAAATTCAGTTTGCTGTAGCCGGGTTATTAAAAGTGTATTAAACTGGCACAGCACTCATACACTTGAATATTTAAAAGGTTATCGTTTTGTAAAGCTTATGGAAGTAATATAAGAATAAACTTAAATGTAAACTGAATATAATGTTTTTGTACTCTTAATTGCATGTTAACTGAAACTGAACTGAATTGCATGTGAACTGAATTTTAGTTACAAAATCTCATTATTAAAGTTACAAATCTCAAAGTCCACTCCAAAGGGAGATATTTTGTTTTAAAAAATATCCCTTTTCAAGAACTCCATTAGAATATGTTAAAATAAACCCTGCCTACTGAAATTTTTGGGACGCTTCAACAAGCCGCAACACTATTGTAGCATCAACTATATCTTTATATATCCTTAACTATAAAGTTAAGCTGGATGCTTTGGCAAGGGTTGTGACAGTACTGAAATGTCTAAACTGTTTGCCCATCACAACGCAGTGGGAAAGCTAACCAATCACAACACATTTCGTTTTTGGAAGGCGGGCCTTCCTCAAACCTGGAACTAATCGAGCCATGTGTGCCAGACTGGGGAGAAAGTGGTTGTAATCATGTAAATTATGTGAAAAATAATGCATTTTAGAACCACCAAGTACACCCCCAAAACAAAATCAAGACTTTGTAAAAGAGCATAATAGGACCCCTTTAATTTTGTGACTACACCTACATTTCACAGTTACTAATTATGAAATTTCAAAATTACCTGTTGTCTTTGGAATGTGGTTGAAGTGTACTGCTGAATGTACAAACTAATATTTTAGGTAAACTAAAATATTTAAGTTTTATCTCAATAGTTTGATTTAATATTTAAAATGTTTGTAATCATGTTCTGTTGTCTTTCATTTAAAATATATTAACTTAAACCTAAATATAAAATTGAAAAACACACTGGTTAAAATTAATAAAGTGCTTTACGTGTTCTTTAGTATGCTAGTCACACTAAAAAAACAAGTTTGCTGTGAAGTTTATTATGAACACAAAAACTTTTATTTTTTATATAACTTTTATATAAGTTAACTGTAGTTGAGTTGGACATTTAAGTTACAACTAATTTAAAATTTCACGGAGTATATATTATTTGCAAATACATCTTAAAAATTCTGTACAATTAAGTGCACTTTTTCACAAAGGTTGAATGTGATTGTGCAAAAAAAAGCTCTTTTCTGAGTCTTTTGAAGCATAAAACCATAAAATACAGGCATTTTACTACTAACAAAACCATGACAGCTTGTTGTGACATTTCAGCAGCTGAGCCCATCTAAATGTGACTTAATCTGTCAAAAATGTACATTGGCTGACCCGTTACAACTTATTTTCTCTGTACGCAGTAATCCAGTCTGATTGTAGCTGAACTGAAGTATTATAGCGTTGTGAATCCTCCTTGGATTGTTTTACCAATATAAGACAAAACCCATCTATTTCCATAAAATATATGTATGGTAGTCATACAATATAGCCTATTTAATAACTTCCATTCTCCTAGTGCTCAGTGGGAGCGGATATTTGGGAAAAAAAAAAAAGTGGTATGAATATGGATAAATTAATTTTGGCCCCTACAGCTAATTTTAATACTGACATATTTCATAAAACTGACAGCCAAAGACTTGCTCTCTCATGATTAAATAATTACTGGATTTTAAATCAATTCAGACTTGCATTAAAGTTAATATCCCTTGCATTTCTGCGCTCGAGCCTAATAAAGAATACGCTCATGGAAAGATCCCCTGGACAGATCACATTTCCTGCACTTTAAAGAGAGCCACTATTTTGATTCATAGCTTGATTCGGGCCGCAAGACAGCGTGGGTGTAAGTCTGAGAGAAGTTATCCTGCTTGTCTTTTGTTGTTTGGCGTGAATTCAATTTATAGAAACATCTAAATATTTTGTCACTGTACTGTGTTAATTTACTTCGTTCAAAGGTATTTTGTTTGTTGTATCTTATTTATTTATTTTTTTGTTTTTTTTTTGTATTTCAGCAAATTTCACTAAATTAGGTGCCCTGACATACAGTTGAAGTCAAAAATTTGCATACACCTTGCAGAATCTGCAAAATGTTAATTATTTTACCAAAATAAGAGAGATCATACAATATACAGGTTACTGTTTATTTAGTACTGACATGAATAAGATATTTTACATTAAAGACATATAATCCACAAGAGAAAATAATAGCTGAATTTATAAAAATGACCCCGTTCAAAAGTTTGTATACACTTGATTAGTGATAGTTGTTCTGTCAGGTCCAACAAATTCTTTGGTTTTTCAGCATTTTTGTGTATTTGAACCCTTTCCAACAATGTTGTATGTTGTGTATTTTGGGATCCATCTTTTTTACAATTAGGACAACTGAGGGACTCATATGCAACTATTACAGAAGGTTCAAATGCTCACTGATGCTCCACAAGGAAAATTTATGCATTAAAATCTAGGGGGTGAAAACTTTTGAACAGAATGAAGATGTGTAAATTTTTCTTATTTTGGCTGAATATATTTTTTTCTTCATTTA
The DNA here is from genome assembly GCA_033026305.1 of Cirrhinus molitorella. Lineage (NCBI taxonomy): Eukaryota > Metazoa > Chordata > Actinopteri > Cypriniformes > Cyprinidae > Cirrhinus > Cirrhinus molitorella. Next base: position 19,509,823 of record CM065128.1, read on the forward strand.
GTACTGCCCTTCAGAAGATACTTACATGTTTCCCAGAAGACAAAATAAGTTACATTTACCCTGAATTTCATATTCCAAAAGTTTTCACCCCCGCATCTTAATGCACTGTGTTTCCTTCTGGAGCATCAGTGAATGTTTGAACCTTATGTAATAGTTGCATATGAGTCCCTTAGGTGTCCTCAGTGTGAAAAGATGGGTTCCAAATGATGGATCTGCAAGGTGTATGTAAACTTTTGACTTTAACTGCATATCACAATCCTATAAGCTCTATGAACCGCAATCAAAGTACAAAATGAAAGTGAATTTTGTAGCATTTGATAGAACTGTTTAGAGCCCGTGAGTAAAAGAGAGAACAGTGAGACAGATGCTGCAGACCTACATAGCACAATCTAACATACTTGACAACATGTGAACTTGTAGGGGACAATAGGCTCCCTTCATTTTTTTTTTTTTTTTTTAAATCTTTGGCACTTTTCCTCTTCCTCTCACTCACCAGCACTAAAGGAGCCCCATTCACAGCAGACACACATCTGTGGGACATCACAAGATAGATATAATTATCTGCTAAAAGAGCTATGCAAATTGGGAACACGAAGATCCACTGGAGTGAATGACAGAAAAGAAAAAGTGTCTCTCTCTTCCTGTCAACAAATTAATGAGTTTTAAATCTTTATTGGACATGGATCATTATGCAATTCATATAAAAAGAGATATTTCATGTAGACAGATTCACATTTAAGTTCTATCACTAAAGGAATAGTTCATCCATGAATGGAAATTTTGTCATCGTTTACTCCTCCTCAGCCATGTCGTTTCAAACCCGTATAATATTTCTTTTTTCAGTGTAAACCAAAAGAAAATGTTTATTTTATGTTATTTTATTTTGTTATTTTATTTATTTATTTTGTTATTTAATTTAATTTAATTTTATGTTGTTTTATTTAGTTATTTTATTATTTTATGTTATTTTAATTTATTTTATTTTGTTTTGTTATTTTATAATTTTATTTAGTGTTATTTTATTTTGTGTGTTATGTTGTTATTTTATTATTTTAAGTTATTTTATTAGATTTTATCTTATTTTGTTGTTTCTTTATGTTGTTTTTTATGCAGTTTTATTATTTTATGTTGTTATTTTATGTTATGTTATTTAACTTTATTATTTTATTTTATGTTGTTATTTTATTTCATTTTGTTATTTTATTTTATTATGATGTTTTGTTTTGATATTGTATAATTTTATTTGTGTTTTATGTTATTTAATTTTATTTTGTTATTTTATTCAATTTTGTGTTATTGTTTTATTATTTTGTGTTATTTAATTAGATTTTATCTTATGTTGTTATTTTATGTTATTTTATTATTTTATGTTATTTTATTTTATGTTATGCTATGTTATGTTATTTTACTTTATTATTTTATTTTGTTATTTTATGTTGTTATTGTTATTTAATTTTGTTATTTTATTGTATTATGATATTTTGTTTTATGTTATAATTTTATTTGGTGTTATTTTATTTTGTGTTTTATGTTGCTATTTTATTTTGTTATTTTATTCAATTTTATGTTGTTATTTTATTATTTTATGTTATTTTATTAGATTTTATCTTGTTGTTTTTTATGTTGTTATTTTATGTTATGTTATTTTACTTTATTATTTTATTGTATATTATTTATGCTGTTATTTAGTCATTTCATTTTATTTTATTTTATTTTATTTATTTTTTTATTGTTTGTTATTTTGTTATTTTATGTTATGTTATTTTTTGTTATTTTGTTTTTATTTTGTTATTTTAAGTTATTTTATTTAGTTTTCTTTTTTATTTTGTTGTTTTATTTTACTTTATTGTATGTTATTTTATTTAGTTATTATGTTTTTTTTATTTTGTTATTTTATGTTATGTTATTTTGTTATTTTATTGTATCTTATTTTGTTATTTTATTGTGTTATTTGTTATTTTATGTTATTTTGTCTTATGTTATGTTATGTTATTTTATTTTGTTATTTTGCATTTTTTTTTTTTGTTATTATATTTTGTTTTATGATGTTATTTTATGTTATTTTATTACCATAAAATTGTCCATGCAACTTGTGCAGTATATTCCAGAACTTACAATAGTTTTGTGTGAGGAGCATTCTGAAATGTTTCCCTTTTGGAGTTTGAAATTCACTATGTGACCACTTACATTATATAGTAAAGAGCTGCATGAACATTCATCAAAACATCTACTTTTTAAAGAAAGAAAGTCATACAGGTTTAGAACGACATTAGTGTCTCACTATATCAGAACCTGTGCTTGAGGACGGTTTGGGGGTATATGACTTTACATAGCACAGCACCATGTACTAATCAAAGTGAAATACTGCAGAACATGCTCTTTGCCCTGGTGCCTCCCGAACGCCTGTAAACAATCACCTTCTTCATGGTCTGACTGCTTTCTGAGTGTCTCTTGGACCAGATCCAACAATCTCACCTGAAAGGAAATCAGACAGGACAGAAAAAAGAGGGGTCGGTCCATCGACACGATATTGTTTGACTCGCTGGTAGACAGGTGGAACCTACGGCAAATGAAAACAGATGAACATACCAAGCGAACACCTTACAAAGAATGTGTATGTGGAGACACACAGTTGAGACAGAGAAAGTGATTTTTAGACAGTAAAAACAATCTACCCTCAAACTCAGGTTTTCACCAACCTGCTTGACCTTTTTTAAAGGGGTCACTGCTTAGTTTCTATGTGTTCTGATGACTGTCACAGACCTCCTTCAATGTGGATAGCTCTGAAACAAGCATGATAAATTAGACCTGTTAGAAACACGGTGCACCAGGTTCAACATAACCCTCAAGGATTCATTCATCAAAATGACTTCTCTTATTCCATTCAGTTTAGACAGTTGGACTGCGGTTTTGTTAAGTAGGACATGTTTTTGGATTCACTTTTTTTGGGTCCTGGAACAACATTCCTGTAAAACAGTCCGATTTTAAGGTTGAGGCTTCAGCTACAGTCAATCTTGGATCAATGACATATAATACTGTTCACGATAAAGTTGAAGATTTTTTACAAGTACAGTGTTACGATTTCATTGCCATTGCAGGTTACTTTTAGCATCTTGAAAAGCTCAAAAGGACACGCTAGAGGAATTTTAATTTGCTAAAATTAAAGGAACACTCTACTTTTTTTTTGAAAATAGGCTAATTTTCCAACTCCCCTAGCGCTAACAGGTGAGTTTTACCATTTTTGAATCCATTCAGCCGTTAGCACTTTTAGCATAGCTTAGCATAAATCGTCGCTTTAGAATTATAAGGTTCTATCTGACATTTTTGTCAAAATTGAGTTATTCACATATTCGTATTCTGTGACAATTTATTTACATAATGTGATGTTTCTTATGTAAGCTGTGTACATTTTGGGCCTTTTTTTAGAAAACAAAAATGGTTCTATCTACAGATGTCTATGGGACGCAAAAACTTTGAAGCTCAATATCTCAAAAGTGCTCAGAATGCAGATAGAACCTTATAATTCTAAGGCGACGAAATCATTAAATCAGATTAGACCATTAACATCTCGTTCAAAAATGACCAAATATTTTCGACATTTTTCCTATTAAAAACTTGACTTCTCTGTAGTTACATTGTGTACTAAGACTGACAGAAAATGAAAAGTTGCAATCCTATCAGCTTGGAAAATCGCAACTTTTATTTTCTGTCGGTCTTTGTGCATGTAACTACAGAAGAGTCAAGTTTTAAATAGGAAAAATATCGAAAATATTTGGTCATTTTTGAACGAGATGCTAATGGTCTAATCTGATTCAGTGATTTATTCTAAACTATGCTAAAAGTGCTAACGTCAGACCCGGAGATCGGCTGAATGGATTCAAAAATGGTAAACTCATCTGTTTAACTCTAGGGGAGTTGGAAAATGAGCCTATTTTCAAAAAAAGTGGAGTGTTCCTTTAACGGAAACCTTGTTATTGAGTGCAGTTGTGGCCATCTTTTTGAATGCGAGTGGCTTGATACTTAATTCCTCCATCTATGCAGCTGGTGTCAATAGATTTTGTCCTGTGGTCTTTCTCTTTTAGGAAATCACATCAGTGTTGACTGCTGTGAATGGTCATAGTTCTCCTATTGAGCCTTTGGAAAGTTCGTAGGTCAGCTGTCCGTCTAAACTGAAGTGGCAGTCTCAAGGGTGACCTTCTCGACCTCAAGGGAAATAAGGTAATGTAGAATACTCATCTGGTCAACTGAGTAGCCTACTCTTGTTCACAGTAACAAACAGATTTCAATTGGCGGTGGCAGAAAGGATATGGTATGAAGCTAATTAAGCCAAACTTGAAATGCAACCAAACGTGGCCCACGTTCATAAAGTTCCAAAGGTTAAGGTTTTCGTTCGACTGAGAACCAAAATAATTCATGTTTTGAAGAACTTCATGCAGATACAGTGCAATCCATACAATAGCAATTGGTGGGAACTGTAACTGTACAGCTCCAAATCATGATTTCAGCAAATTACTAAATCACTGAAAAAATGCTGAAATATGTATGTGACCCTGGTCCACAAAACCAGTCGTAAGTAACACTGGTATATTTGCAGCAATATATTGTATGGGTCAAAATTATAGATTTGTATTTTATGCCAAAAATTATTAGGATATTAAGTAAAGATTATGTTAAATATATTTTGTACATTTCCTACCGTGAATATATCAAAACTTAATTTTTGATTAATAAAATGCATTTCTAAGAAATTATTTTCTTACTTTTCTCAATATTTAGAATTTTTTTTTTCTTTTTTTTTTTTTGCACCCTCAGATTCCTGATCTTCAAATAGTTGTATCTCGGTCAAATATTGTCCTATCCTAACAAACCATTCATCAGTGGAAAGCTTATTAATTCAGCAAACACTTTATAATAACTTTTATTAATGAATCATTGTATACATTGTATAATGCTTACAACATGTCCTCCAATTTATATGCCCGACATAAGTCGTTTTCACAAATCCTCAAAATACATCTACATAGATCGTATACAACAATTGCTCCCCTATCAGCAACAGGTATCCAATGCATTTTCAGGATTACGTGTAGCTCAGCTGGTAGAGCACTACAAAGTGGTGTAATCATATGAACACAGGTTCGATACCAGATAACGTACACGTTCTCATAGCATGTTTTTTTTGGAACATGCACTATAAATCATGATTTTTCACTATTTCTGTAAGGGGTAGGTTTAGGGTGGGGTTAGGTGTGGTCATTCATATGAATTACACCTAGTAAAATATGTTTGAATTACCATGAGATCGGTGTAAAAATCGTTCTTTTCCTGTATTTATTAAAGCAAACATTTAAAACAAGACCTGATTAATGTGAATCTTATCATTGGTCTTCTCCACTAGATGTCACCCTCTTATTTATCTATATGCGTGATTTGCAATGCTCATTTGAAATGCTATAGTAATACTACAAATCCGCAGAATCATTTGACATCACACCATGATTTCCGCAATGAATGATGAATGAATGTTTTGTTTTGTTTACTACACATAATAAAGCATTTAGGATGTTTGTGGTGTTTTCAGCTTATGCCGTCTCTCTATATGACAATATGAACACACAACATCTCTGATAGCTCTGATACTTTATTAGCATTTTACCGTTCTCCACGGCAACTCGTCAAAATAAAAGTTAAAAGTTAACGTTAAACTGTGTCAGAAATATATTACTATTTAGCAGTCTTAAGACTTAATGTAACAACAACGCTACTACTACTAATAATAATAAATATGAATGAATCTTTATTTTTAAATAAGTAATCACATTTTTTGTTTTTTTTGTTTTTTTAACAGTAAACCTCTAAAAGTAAAAGAGTTTAATTTTTTATTTGATCTGGATAAATGAAATTAAAGTTTTATGCCTTCATCTGATTACCAGAAAAATGAAGATGTACATTTTATAGCCTATTATTGTTTTAAAAAAAAGGAGTAGGTTTAAAATAGTCAGCAGAGTTGGGATCCATATGCAACTTTATTAAAGCCAATATCAAGTAATACAGTCCAAGGTCAATCAAGAGCAATAAACACAACAAGGATAGAGCTAAATCATAGTCAGAGTCCTTATTTGATAATGCACTTTTCAAAGCTAACAAATGTCTTTACACATCAGTTCATAATGCTCTTTTTAAATGTTCAAATGTTGTGAAAAAATGTGCTTAATTAGTAATTTTAAGCACTTTACTTCATGTTAAAATATTGGTTATTAACTTATAATCACACTCTGTAAAAGTCATATATGTGACCCTGCACCACAAAACCAGTCTTAAGTAGCAATAGGCAAAAATATATTTTATGGGTCAAAATTATTGATTTTTCTTTTATGCCAAAAAGCATCAGGATTGTAAGTAAAGATTATGTTCCATGAAGATATTTTGTACATTTCCTACCATAAATGTATCAAATCTTAATTATTGATTTGTAATATGCATTCTTAAGAACTTCATTTAGACAACTTTAAAGGCGATTTGCTCAGTATTTGATTTTGATGTTTTTTTTTTGGCACCCTCTTTTTTCAAATAGTTGTATCTCTGCTAGATATTGTCCTGTCCTAACAAACCATATATTAGTGCAGTGGTTCTCAATTCTGGTCTTGGGGGACCCCTGCTCTGCACATTTTACATGTCTCCCTTATTTAACACACCTGATTGAGATCATCAGCTCGTTAGTTCAGTTCATGGATCTCTCTCCTAATGAGCTGATGATCTCAATCATGTGTGTTAAATAAGGGAGACATGCAAAATGTGCAGAGCAGGGGTCCCCCAGGACCAGGATTGAAAACCACTGCATTAGTGGAAGGCTTATTTATTCAGCTTTTAATTGCAATTGCAAAAAAACGCTGGTAACACTTTATAATAACTTTCATTAATAAATCATTGACAGCATTATACAATGCCTAACAAATCATATTCACACATAGCTAGACATATGAGATTATGGGCTTGTTAATGTTTACTAATAAACTTATTATACGTTACATAATGATTAGCAGATCATTAATCAATGCAAACTAAGTGCTTAAAAATGCACTTTTATATGGTATGTTTACAGTGATTGAAAGCTTCATTAATAATCTTTAACAAACATTATATAATGCTTAATGGATTGTTAGTTAATGCTTACAAATGTCAACAAACCTTCAGTTCATACGCTCATGCACTTCTTAAAAATTCTCATAAGATTAGAAAAGAAGATGATCAAAAGCTTATTTGTTAATGTACTTTTCAAAGCTAACAAATGTTTATATATTAAATATTATGCTCTTTTTAAATGTTCAAATGTTGTGAAAATAGTAATTTTAAGCAATGTTAAAATATTATTGAACTCATAATCACACTCTGTAAAAATTGTGTGACCCTGCGCCACAAAACCAATCTTAAGTAGCAATAGGCAAAAATACATTGTATGGGTCAAAATTATTGATTTTTCTTTTATGCCAAAAATCATTAGGATATTAAGTAAAGATTATGTTCCATGAACACATTTTGTACATTTCCTACCATAAATATATCATATCTTCATTTTTGATTAGTAATTTGCATTCTAAGAACTTCATTTTTGACAACTTTAAAGGTGATTTTCTTAATATTTTAATTTTTGATTTTGATTCCAGATTTTCAAATTGTTGTATCTCAGCCAAATATTGTCTTATCATAACAAACCATACAGTGGAAAGCTTATTCAGCTTTGAGATTATGTATAATGTGTAATTAAAAAAAAAAAAAAAGACCCTTATGACTGATTTTGTGGTCCATGGTCACATATTTGGTCTCTGTTGTGTAGATCTAATATGTTCTTAAATAATAATGTAGTCATGTTTTGCAGAACTCAATCTGAAGTGGAAATTTATTCATCATTTTTAAATGTTTTTAAATGCTGACTAATCATTAGTACCTTTATGAGCAGTCATCTTGATGACAAAATGTGTCCCAAATAACCAGAATCCGCAGAATTTTCACATTTTAACCAATAAATTTATTGATCATTTGTTCATGTTTCTGCAGTGCCCAATCTAAAGATGTTATAAACATCTACTAATCATTTAGTATCTTTATAGGCATTGGACTTTTAGCTGCTGTAACAGCATTTGTGTAAAAGGTGCTTGCATAAGTTTATCTAAATGCTTGCTAAAGATTTAACACACGTAATTTGGGTGCAAAACATGTTTTTATTGCCTCAACACTTATATTAGTATGCTATTGTGTAGGGGTATTCCTTTATTCATACATTAAGAGGAGAAAACAAATAGATTTCTCAAGAAAATACTTGTTTATTTATCAAAACAATGTAATATAGATAGTGGATAGATTGGACCATGTTCCCATATAGTAATCAAATCAAACCTTGAAACTGTTATCGCTTTTACCAAACCATAAACCTATCCATAACCAAACCTTACTTGTATCGCACCTCAGTAGCAGTAAAAGTGTTGTACATTGTTTAACGTCTGTTAAAATCATTTGTAGATTTTTAAGAAGTGCATGAGCACATGTATTGTAAGCTTAATGTCATTTGTAAGCATTTTAATATACATGAAATAACGATCTGTTAATCATTATGTAATATTTATTACGTTTATTAGTAAACATTAACAAGCACATTATCTCATGTTTTTAGCTGTCTGAAAATATATTAACTGATGATCTGTTAAGGATTGAATAACGTTTGTTAATGATTTATTAATAAAAGTTAGTATTAAGTATTACCCTCTCACCACCCAAATGAGCATCATTGCCATCACATTGACATGTTAAATTCGAAAGTCTGAAAATAACTGTGAATGATTCAGCAGATTGAGAAAAAAAACAATTAGGTACACAAATTTGACCACATGGTTACTAAAGCTGGCTAAAATTCAAAATCATGTTTCAAAAATCTGTTGAGATACTATTTTACCAAGAATTCCCAACATGTGAAAGACTATGCAGGCGTACAAAGGGTCAAGCCATCTCATGGCTCTTGAGTCCGTTTGCATTAGCATCCATTCATCATGGGCGGGAGCGCCGACCCAGTTTGCCCTAGTGACTACCTGCCTTCTGACAGATGTTCCAGAAGCTCAGTCCTGCGTGACGAATGTTGGCCTTTCTGTTGAGGTCAAAGGACAAAGCATATCAGTTACCTCTCCAGCCATTGAATGCAGATGCATGATGTGACATTATTCAATCCTTGGGATTTCGCATAGCTCTAAGGGAGGGAGCACCATCCCTTGAGGAATAATTGATATACCTCAGAACCCACTGACTGTGTTCATGCAGCCACCTTTTTGACCTTAATGAAACTTCCTACACCCAAACTATCCCCCAGGTAGCTACTAAACCTGTCCCAGCATCCCCTTGACACCTACCAAGCTCACTCACCTGTGGTTAAGAAACTAGGGTTGGATGTCTGCTGCTTCTGGTTCTCCTGAGGGATGACCAGGTCAAGGCAGCATTGTATGGTGGCCTGAAGTTCACCTGGTCCAGCTGTGTATTTGTTTCATTGGGAAAAGCACAGATGGACGTATAGATGAAAAGCAGATATTGTTAGATATCAGAATGCATGATTCTAATTAAATAATGTGATCATTGTGATCTGATTCAATGTCAGTTGTGACATTCTATGGACAAGTGTTTTTTTGAATAATGAAACTAAACTGGATAACTCACTGTTACTTTTTTGTTATTCTAACTTTGAATATTTTGTCTATTTATTTATTTATTTATTTGGTAATACAATATCCCTTCACTTCATCCATTCACTTTACTTTGAGGCCCTAAACACAAGTTTATTTTGTATATTATCACTGATGAAGTGATCTACAGTTGAACTCAAAAGTTTACATACACCTTGCAGAATCTGCAAAATGTTAATTATTTTACCAAAATAAGAGGGATCATACAAAATGCATGTTCTTTTTTTTATTCACTATGACCTGAGTAAGATATTTCACATAAAATATACATATTACATATACATATAGTCCACAAGAGAAAATAATAGTTGAATTTATAAAAATGACCCTGTTCAAAAGTACTTAGTACTGTGTTGCTACCTGAATGATCCACAGCTGTCTTTTTTTTTTGTTTAGTGATAGTTGTTCATGAGTCCTATGTTTGTTCTGAAAAGTTAAACTGCTTGCTGTTCTTCAGAAATCCTACAGGTCCTATAAATTCTATGGTTTTTCAGCATTTTTGTGTATTTGAACCCTTTCCAATAATGACTGTATGATTTTGAGATCCATCTTTTCACACTGAGGACAACTGAGGGACTCATATGCAACTATTACAGAAGGTTCAAACATTCACTGATGATCCAGAAAGAAACACGATTCATTACGAGCTAAACTTTTAGAATTTGAAGATCAGTGTAAATGACTTATTTTGTCTTCTGGGAAACATGTAAGTATCTTCTTTAGCTTCTGAAGGGCAGTACTAAATGAACAAAATACAATATTTACGCAAAATAAGAAAAATGTACATATCTTCATTCTATTCAAAAGTTTTCATCCAGTCATTGTTGGAAAAGGTTAAAATACACAAAAGCGCTGAAAAACCAAAGAATTTATAGGACTTGAAGGATTTTTCTAAAGAACAGCGGACAGTTTAACTTTTCAGAGCATACATGGGACTCATGAACAAATATCTTTAAACAAAAAAAGACAGCTGTGGATCATTCAGGTAACAACACAGTATTAAGTATTAGTATTAAGTATTATATCTGTCTAAACTGCCCATAGGTGGCAGTAAATGACTTAATGAATAAGTTATTGAGTCATTCATTCATTTGATTCATTTAAACAGCTGATTCATTCAGGAATGAAGTAAATGGCTCTTGTTATGAATTGCTCACTGAATCATTATTTCACCCAGTTCATTTTCAAAACAAGTAAAAACAGACAATATTGTATTTCAAAAATATCACAGTATTAACTTCTTATTTACTTAACTGTTGTATAAAATCACATTTGCACTCATGCTTTTCGGGACAAAAACAGCACTTGTGTGACATTGTTCTTGCTGCTCGTGAGAAATTGCTTATGATGTAAGTATGAGACAAAATATGAGACAAAAACTCATACAGGGGCATTTTTGCCCCAGTATCTTGATTTTTAGGGGCACATAACTGCATTTATGGACTTTATAGTTTTTGTAAATGTAAAATGACTAACAGATCTGGGAGCGAGGTGGGTGCGTTAACTGGATTAAAATATTTTTAAATGTTGTAAATAAAAAACTTTAAGTTTTATATATTTAATCATTTATTTATTTTGGAATAAAGTAATCAATGTTATGAATTTTGCTATGATTTTAATGTGCTAAAGATCAAGACGTTTAGACCTTTTTTGTACTCCTTGTGTAAGAACTTAATATATAAAATATATAAAAGCAATTAGATGGAGATCATTTAATTTCAACCTCATTAGCCAAGATGCTGATCAAGATGAAAAGTGTGATTAATTTCTGCAATTAGTTCTTTGTAATTAATAAATTAAGTGATTTGATTGAATGTCACTTAAAATGTGTCACTGTGTGGTATTTTTCATATTTTTTCAAACAATTTTTCATATTTTACTTCCTTCAGCTCTTGTTTTGCCTTTTTTTCCCTGAATGCTAATTTTTTTGATGTACCAATTCTTGGTTTAAATGGTAAACCACAGTCCTGGTTACTTTGACCATAAATTTAACTTTTAAACAACTTTTTAAAATATTGAGTTACGTATACCGAATACTGTCAAAAGATGGAAAAATATCAAGAAATGTGAGCTATGTATATCCTTAAAGGAACAGTTCACACAAAAATGATTATTTTTTAATTAATTACTCACCCTTATGTTGCTATAAACCTTTAAGACCTTTGTTCAAAACAAATGAAGATGACCCTGCATAGACAGCAACACAACTGACACGGTCAAGACCCATAAAGGTAGATAGACATTATTAAAATAGTCCATGTGACATAAGTGGTTCAACCGTAATGTTATAGAGCTACGGAAAAAAAATTGTGCACAAAGTATCTCGGATTTCATCAAAAATGTGTTCTGAAGATGCTTTTTGCAGAAAGCATGACATTTTGTAATTTCCGATTCTGATTTGTCATGCAGGGCTCTATGATGCATGCTAATTTTACCAATAGCTGCTGAGCAGAGCAAATTCTGCATATGGACAATGTTGCCAAATGCTCTGTTTACAAATATTTTAGACTTATTTTCCACTTTCTAAATCATTATGGTTTCAGTTTCCTCTATCATTATTCAATAAACACTCCCTGAAGAAAATCTGACTTCAGGAAGTCAGCGCTTCAGGAAGTGCCTCCCACTGAAAGTGCTCTAACCTTTAACTAATAATATGATAGCCTCATCTGAAAATTGAATTGGGTTACAGCTATAAATTTCCTCCACCTTAGCAAAAGACCCACTATGATTGCACAATCAATAACAATGCACTCAACTTGTGACTTTGTTTTTACAAGAATAGGGTGGCATGCATTATTCCTTTGCGTACTAGGCAAATTAACGTGGGACAAAGTCACATTTCTCTGATTAGTCTGGTTGGGCGGAATAAAAGAGTATTGGCTAAACATTCACCAAGCTGTTCTGAATCCATCCTGTCCAAACATCCTGCTGTTTTATATGCTTCCTGAGGTTAGAGGTCATTGCAGACAGGCATGACCAATCATCATGTAAATCTGGATCTGAGCGGGGCCTGTCATCCACACAGTGCAATTCAATTACATTTCATTTAGTGAAGAAGGATGCATGTTGACTTCAGTTGATGAATTGAAATTTTTATGGACAGGGTTAACAGCACACATTCCAGATTTGAAAAAACTGCAAAATGTGCATTTATGTTAAATAAGCAGCAACATTCCCGCACCAGTGTCAGTCCGTCTTTGTTTAAATAACTAAATATATATTATAAATGAATCTTGATTGAATATGTACACAATGACTAAATGTAGCATACACTGTGTCCTAACAATGAAAGATAAATATGCATCATTAGGAGTACAATTAGTAATTTTAACAAACCCCTAACCCTAAATAATATACTTTGGAGAATATCTCACACATTTATCATTCTTGTATATATACACACACACACTGCCATTCAAAAATTTGGGATCAGTAAGATTTTTAATGTGTTTTTTTAAAGAAGTTGAGCATAAGAGAATTCTTTAAAAAACATTAAAAATCTTACTGATCCCAAAATTTTGAACAGCAGTGTATGAATGGATTCCAGGAAAGGGTACAAGTAATAGTAATTTCACATTCTTAAAGAAAGTGTTCTATAATCACATATTCTGGAAGTGCTATTACGCTAAATATCCGCCCTCATAAAGCACCACTTCAATCAATTTTTGGAATGGAAACTGTTGATTTGGATATTCAGAAACTGGCTGACTGCATTTTGAACATTTTATACATTTTAGCAAGTCCAGATATTCACCACATTATAAGAGCTCCAGGTACAAACCTGGTAAGATAAGGCAGCAGGCAGCAGATGGACTGGATCATGTATCCATTTACAAGAGGCTTTGGTTCTTTACTGGAAAACCTCATTGTGCCATTACCTCATTTGCTGATGAAAGGTTCAAACAGTGTTCGAGGCCACTTTGAGAATCCTGGGAAATGGGTTCATTACGGCAAAACAGGCTGGCCAATCAGCCACACACGATTACAAACATATGTGACCAGTCCAAACCAGAGCTGAAAAAAGAGGTATTATCTATGGATGTGGGTATGGATTTTCATTAATCCCATATAAGACCACTTTTTTTTTTTTCTTGAATGTGGTAATTTTCCCCCAGATATAAAACAAAACTCTCAACCATGCATTTTTGTATATTCAAATGTACACTCCTGTAATTGATTATGATATACAGGAGAAAAATGACGCTTCCATTTTTGACATTGTGATACAAAATGGTGAATAAATAATGACAGAATTTAAGTTTTTGGTCAACTATCCCTCTTCAATATTCAATCTCAAAAAAGATAATTTCAGGCTAATTTGTTGAAGGCACGTAATTAGGTTTTCCAGACATTTACCAGTTTTAATTACTTAAAAGGTTCTGAGCTATATAACTGTCACTGTTATTGAGTTGGTCATGAAAAGAGGAAATGATCATTCATCAGGACAAAAGCAGGGCATCTTTAAATCAGTTTACTCTTTTACTCTTACTCTTAAGGTCCGTAATTTTCATATGTTTTTTTTCGCATTCATCACCATAAAATACGTCATGCACAAAAACCTTGCACAGTCCTTTAATTAATCCATTGTGAAACAATTTGCAATACAATATCAAATGGAGTCTTCACGCAGTGAGAGTGATTTTATTGTCCTCTCTCTTCTTAAAAGAGAAAAAAGAGAAAATGTTGAGTCCATCCAATCATGAGATAGCACAGAGAGGAAGGAGAGTTCAGCATCATCATGAAGGAGCTCTGGGATTCAAAGTTTATAGTCATTGTATGTCTTTGTATTCCGCACTTTGCTTGTCATACATTGCTCTGTGCTGCGATACAAAGTGGATTAACTTGTCAGATGCCATTCTGGATTTTGGCATTCGCTTTTACAGTGGCTCTGTATTGTCAAAACATCTCTAAATGCTTGCTACGGATGTGAAAAATGGAGAAAATTGAACCAATGCAAATTTTCTTATCCGTTTTTCTGTGTTTGTCAGAATTCGAGATGCACAGAACATCACAGTGGCTCAGAATTGTCAAAACATCTCCAAATGCTTGCTACAGATGAAAAAAAGCACAGAAAATTGAACACAATCCAATTTTTATTTTTTATTTTATGTACAAAAGTTTCAAAGGCAGTGTGTAAACGTGATAGACACAATGTGAGGTCTTTTTAATCTTTTACCATGCAAAAATTTTGGATGGCAATTTTGGACTCAGTGTGGAAGGACTTTTAAGGATGCCTCTCAAAATGCTTGCTTTGGATGCTATAGGTGTGAAAAATGCCGGAAATTTAACCTGATCCTAACTTTTTTTATGATGAATGAAAATTTCGAAAGGTTGTATTAATTTTTTAACATAAAATCTTTCATGTTTTTTCGTATTTGTCAAAATTCTTCACACACAGAATGTCATGGTGGCTCAGAATAGTCAAAACACCTTTCAAAATGCTTGCTATGTGTGCGAAAAATGCAGAAAATTAAACTGATCCCAACTTTTTTTTATGACGGATGAAAGTTTTGAAAGCAGTATGTAAATTTGTGATTGACACAATGTGAGGTTGTATTTATTTTTTAACGTGAAAATTTAGGACGAGAATTTAAATTTTCCGCATGTGTTTTTTCGTATTTGTCAAAATCCTCACACAAAGAATGTCATGGTAACTCAGAATTGTCAAAACACCTTCCAAAATGCTTGCTATGTGTGCGAAAAATGCTGAAATTTATTCTATATGAATAAAATATGTTGTCATATTTTAATTTAAAGGATTATTGCCTTTTTTACACATATGCATTTAATAAACTCACAAACATCATTGTTTATTTAACAAATGTCTTTTTTTGTGCTAGTAACTAATTAAAATGACTAAAACATTATGTTTATGTGGCTAAAAGCACTGAGCACGTCTATCTGGCTCAGCGCCAGACAAGGAGCAAAAGCACGTTTAAATTTAGCAGTGAAAATTTGCATTAGACATACACTGGTAGTGATCGTTTGAATCGAATGGTTAAAATAGAGGAGTTTTGGGAGGTTGGAGTGGGTCAAATTGAATCTGAGGCGGCACAAATCAGATCAGAGGGGTACCCCTCGGTTGAAATCGCATTCGGTATAGTTTTTCACGTTTAAAACCGTATTCCAGGGGTGAATATCACAAACCCCTCCTTGGCGCCAAGCCTGAATTTAACCCAATCCAATTCTTTTTTTATAACAGACAAAATTTTCGGAGACAGCGTGTAAACGTGATTGATATGATGTGATGTCGTATATATATGTTTTAATGTGTGAAAATTTTGGATTTGAATTTCACACTCGGTGTGCATCTAAAATTTTTGTTTGTGTTTTTACATATTTGTCAAAATTCGTCACAGTGGCTCAGAATTGTCAACATGCCTCTCAAAATGCCTGCTATGGATTAAAAAAATATTAACGAAATTTTCGGAGACAATAGCTACGTCCGAAAGCTCCAAAGGCAGCATTGCAAAGCAGGAAGGCATCAAGGCACATCCGAATCCAAATTCTGCTTCACTTCCTGTCTATGAAGGTACCTTCTTCTGATCGAATTTTGAAGGCAGCATAGGTGTATCCTTCACTGCCTTTAATATCCCACAAAGCTGTGCGTTCCATTCTTTGACAAAAAAAAATAAAGATGGCAGCTGAAAGTTGCATTTTTGTGTAAACTTTGTGCAGTTTTGATGTTATTTCTCGCGAAAAATCTGTATTGTAGTAATTAAATATTCGTTCAGTTATCATCAAAACTCATTCTATTTTGTTGTAGATTATTAAACCGTTATGCTGCCTCAGAAGGCTGTCCGAAATTAGTTTCATGAGGTGCCTTCGTGCAAAAACGCTGCCTGCAGGTCAGCTGCCTAAGCTTTCGAACACAGCAAATGTGTAATAGTGGTCAACACAACGTGAGGTCATATTTATTTGATAATGTGCAGAAGTTTCAGATGAGAATTTCAGTGTGCAAGAGTCTGAAATTTTTGTATGCATTTTTTAAATGGATTTAAATGGATTTTCATTGTATGAAATCAAATGCTGATTGTCATTAGTTTTCTTTCAAACATTAAATTAAATGGTGATGACACATCAGACCCCTGATTTATAATATTTTGAATATTGCATTACATTAAACATTTAAGGCAACATTGGTTACTAGTAGTAGTCTAGTAAAACTAGTAATATCAGTAATATTCTTATTACCATGCAACTTCAAGTTCACCTGTGAGTTCACTGTAGGTTGTAATATTATGTTTATTTTGTGAATATAGCTGATTAATATCATCTAGGAAACATCTGAGTGAGCAAATTAGCTATTAGCTAAGTTATTTTCAGCTCAAGCAGATCAATCTTCAACAATTTTACTTGGATTATTTGAACTCTTTCTTTAGTTTTCCCCCTGCAGTTTTCTTCTAAAAACATCGTTAATGCATTATTAATCCTGCCGTATGGATTTAATTAAAATAATTCAATTATCGTCATAATGCATATATTTTGTCTTCATTATCGCCAAAGGAATCACAAAATCCCCTCATCAGCAAAACATTTTGTCAGTAATTTTCTTGACAGGATTATCACTGAAAGGCTCATTAACCAACAGACCATGTTAATATAATGCTGTTTTAGCGTCTGGCACATTTGTCAACAGTTGTCTACAGTACAATCTCTCTCATCTAACCATGACAGTATTTATTAAGAATGTTATTTGCTGCTCTGCTCCACTGAAGCACACACAAATAAACACACACTTAGTCTACCAGCATATATCATACAAAAATACAGCAGCTTGTGTACTGCAAAGGCAGACTGATCCATCAACACATGCACAGGAGATCATATAATTAGTCTTTTACAGCCTCAGCATTTTGCTGCATTGGATAACTTATGACCCTTAATGTACATGCCAGTATGTTAGTGGATATTGACTCTACAGATGCACTTTCATATGATTTATATAGCTATCAGTAGACAAAAAAAGCGTGTTTGTATGTCATTTTGTCAGGTTATAGCCATATGTGACACATATGACACATTAAGATCTGTTTTAACAGCTTGGGAATATCCTTTGAAGATTTCAAACTGCAGATTTTAAACTGTTCCTCATAGTTTTAGTTTGAATAAATTTTGATGGCAGTGTCTCAGTGGAAAAGAAGAGTGACAATGAGATGTCAATTAGAGATGAGATCATTGTATGCGTATCCATTGATCATATCGTAAATCTGTAGAGGCACTTGACATGGGTGTTCAGTGGCATGCTGGGTAAGCACGGTTGTGCACTGCAGCCTATAGAGCCAGTAGGGCTCCCTGGGGCCCAATCCAACCTTTCACAGCCAGTTTAGCACTAAATACATAATGGCACAGCCTGTGGTGACCTGCCACTCTTAGGCTGTTTGTGTGGTATGGTTGGGTTTTTTCAGTAAATAGAAACTATTTAATTCGTCTTGTACATTCTCTGATTATGTTGTTTCATTGTTCTTATCCATACAGTAGGCTAACTGCAAATGTTTCAACAATAATTTCATTATTGTTTAATGATTTGTTATTTAAAATGAATACTTAATTTAGCATACATACATAAAAGTCTAAAATATATGGAAGCCTGTTTCCACCACTGAATAAAAAAAAAAGGTAATTTCAACTTTTTATCTCACAATTGTGTCTCTTTTTTCTCTCAGTTGTGAGTTTACATCTCTCACAACTGAAAATTGTTAGAACTGCATTAGAAAGTCATAATAGCGAGATATGAACTCAGAATTGCAAGAAATAGTCATAATTGTGTGATTAAAAACTCACAATTCTGACTTTTTTCTCACAAATGCAAGTTTAAATCTTTTATTCTGACTTTATTTTTGCAATTCTGACTTTGAACTCAGAATTGCGCAACATAAACTTAAAATTATAACAAATAAAGTCATAATTGCCATTTATAAACATGCAGTTATGAGGAAAAAAAGTCAGAATTGTTTTTTTCTCCCAATTGGGAGTATATGTCACGCAGTTCTGAGGAGAAAAGTCTGAACTGTGAGTTTATACCTCTTAATTTTGCAAATTGTTCGTTTGTATCTCATAATTCTGACTTTATTTGTCATTTTAAGTTTATATTGCGCATCTCTGAGTTTTTTTCTCAGTTGCGGGTTTATTTCATGCAATACTGACTTTATAACTGGCAGCTGTGAGTTTTTATCATGTTATTCTCCAACTTCGGGTTTATATCTCGTAATCCTGACTTCATTTTATTTTAGAATTGAAGTATATATCTTGCAATTCTGATTTTATACCTCACAATTGCAAGTGTATGTCAATTCTGAGAAAAAAAAGTCAGATTTGAGAGTTTGTGTCTTGCAATTCTGAGAAAAAAAGAATTGTTAGATAAAAAGTTGCAATTACAAGCATCTATTTCTTTGGAAACAGGCTTACATAGAAATAGATGCTGCTCAAAAACTCGCAATTCTGGCTTTTTTTTCTGCAAATGCACTTTTTTCTAAACTCACAAATGCGAATTCTGAAGTCAAATTTAGAGGGGGGAGAAGACCGTTCTCAGAATTGCGAGTTTACATATCACAGTTCTGACTTTTTTCTCACAAATGCAAGTTTAAATCTTTTTTTTCGCAATTCTGACTTTTTGTCTCAGAATTGTGAGTTAGAAAGTCCAATTCTGAGGGGAAAAAAAGACTATATTGTCAGAATTGCAAGTTTATATATCTCACAATCCTGACTTAATAACTCACAATTGTGTGTAATAAAGTCAGAATTATGAGACAAACTCAATTCTAAGAATGAAAAAAAAACTCAGAATTGTGCAATATAAACTCAAAATTATTACAAATAAAGTTTATAATTGCGAGATATAGATGTGCAGTTCTGAGAAAAAAGTAAGAATTGTGAGGTTTTTTCCCTCAATTGTGAGTAAATATCACGCAGTACAGAACCACAACTGAGTTTATATCATTCATTTCTGAGAAAAAAAGTCTGAACTGCAAGTTTATACTACTTAATTTTGCAGAATTGTACATTTATATCTTGTAATTCTGACTTTATTTGTCAAAATTTTGAGTTTATATTGCACATAATTTATAATTATATAGTTATATTAACCAGCAGCTGTGAGTTTTTATCACGTTATTCTGAGAAAAAAGTCAACTGCGGGTTTATATCTCGCAATTCTGCTGTTATAACTCACAATTGCAAGTTTAAAAATGTTTACGTTTAAAAATGTCAATTCTGAGAAAAAAAGTCAGAATTGTGAGAAAAAGAAAAAGTCGCAATTACAAACATATCTTCCATAGAAATAGATGTATCTCGCTTTTATACTTTTGTATACTTTTTTTTTCTCTCAATTCTGACTTTTTTCTCAGAATTGTGAGATATAAACTCGCAAATGCAAGTTATGAAGTCAAATTTTGAGTAAGGAAAGACTTCTTAGAATTGCAAGCTGGCATCTCACAATTCTGACTAAACTCTCAATTGCGAGCAATTCTATGATTGAAAAGTCAGAATTGCGAGGGGCTTCTATAGAAATAGATGCTTCTCTAAATCAAGACACAAAAAAAATACAGTTATCATAACCTATTCCGAAGAATAACTCCCACTACATGAAGCTTTATTTCCAAGATGATGCATGGTAAGCTTTGAATTTCAATACAATATAGAGCAATATTAACACATTGTAATATTTAGCATATATCTGAAACAGTTTCTAATACTAAAACATATATATGTTCCTGTTTAATATATCCTGCATAATTACGTACATAAAGAAATACATTTTGTGTTGGATCAGACCTGTGTCAGCAATGTGTAGCAAACACACCCACCTCAATTATTTCAATATACCACTTATCCTGCCTGATAAGACTATAAACATTGCAGATAACATCTAAAGTAACAATTAATTTACATACACGTATCAAAAAAGTTATCGTGTGTCTGATAAGCTTCAAATCGGGTTATTTAAGGTCGAGGTTTTAGCTGTCAGTCAATGATGCCCTCTGTTGGTAGCAAATAGTAAAATGGCCGCTCAGACAGTGAGCAAACCACTTATTATAGAGTCCAGTGAAATGGCCTAAATGTCAACATGTATACATTTTGGATGAATTCCAGAATGCATTGCAATAATCAGGGCAAGATATAATAAATATTGATTCATAGTGACAGAATTCATAGTCAAAACACTTTAGTTCAATCATGGACACTATTTAAATAAAATGAGAGAATGAATTA
Organism: Cirrhinus molitorella; assembly: GCA_033026305.1. Classification (NCBI taxonomy): domain Eukaryota; kingdom Metazoa; phylum Chordata; class Actinopteri; order Cypriniformes; family Cyprinidae; genus Cirrhinus; species Cirrhinus molitorella. Next base: position 19,530,756 of record CM065128.1, read on the forward strand.
ATGATATAAATATATGTTTATTCCTGTTCAAACATATGTATATTCCTGTTCGTGTCATGAACATGTCATGTTCACTCTAATTCAAATTTTACATCCACTCTCCCATACGTATTTATAAAAGAGAGAGAGAGCAACTGTGATTTTATATATCACAATGTGGCAACTGTGATTTTGCTTCTCATAATTGTGTCTTTAATAACTCACAATGTGACTCTATTTTGCATCTGTGACTTCATTTCTAATAATTGTGACTTTATAACTCACAAAGAGATTTTATTTCTTACAGTTGCAACTTTATTTCACACAGCTGAGACATTTCTTACAACTATAACTTTACATCACAACTTGTCAGTTTATGTCTCACTGTGCTACCTTATTTCTAGCATTTTAAAATGTTTATCAGCTTTTTCTATGTAGAGTGGCAGGGAGGCTGAAGCTTCTAGACCCTAGATTTTAAACTGTGGAAATAAAACAGACTTCCATACGCAGCTGTTGTTTATGTAGAGAGTTCCAAAATTAGTCACTTATTTTTATACACTTAAATGTATGTCAGTTAGGATGCTAGGCACTCAATATCACTTTTTCACACCCTTGAAGAAATTTCCTGTCTCTATTTCCTTTTTTCTCACTTTGCATACACATTCTTGGACAGTAAATCTAACACTTTTGCTAAAACAAACTCTCTCTCTCTAACAGCATCCCTTAAGATTTTCCTTCAAATGTTCTCGCTCGACCATGTGTTTATATGGGCACACAATGGACATTTAACATAAGCCGTGGTGGTCAGGCAAACAAGAAAAGAAATGGGGCCTATTGACTATTGCTCAGTGAGTAATTCAGTGATTAATTTTAATGTAAACAAGCAAAGATTATAATGGAAATCGGCCAACCTTTCAACACAGAGGGCATTCATTTATAACCGAGTGGCCACGTGCCACCCTCTGTGCATGAATCACTGATGACTAGCCCACAGTCTCGACTCCAAACCCTTTTGACTCCAGAGAAATGCTCACATATTAATGGAAAGTCATATTTACCAAGCCTGCATTGGAAGTCCATTGCCAGGTCTGGATTTACAAAGTAGGTTTCCTCTTTACAGCCTTAAAGCATAGTTCACCCAAAAATCATCATTTACTCACCCTCGTTCCAAACCGTATGATTTGCTTCCTTCCGTGGAAAATTTGATATATTTAGCAAAATCCTCAACAAGGGACTGGCAAGCTCCAAAAAAGTAAAAAAAAAAAAAAAAAAAAAAACACTGTTAAAGTACTGCATACAACTTTATGCACTATATTATAAGCCTTTATGATAGCTTTGTGTGAGTAAAAAGACCAGAATTTAAGTCATTCACAAAACCATGGCTTCCACTGGGGCTTGTAAAGGGATAGTTCACCCACAAATGAAACTTCTGTCATCATTTACTCACCCTCAAGTTGTTCTGAACTCGTATGGGTTTCTTTCTTCTGCTGAACACAAAAGTATATGTGGATAAATATGGGAAACCACCATTTTTGGTCCCCATTGACTTCTATAGTATTTTTTTTTCCATATTATAAAAGTCAGTGGGGGTCAGCAAGTATTTGGTTTCCCACATTCTTTAAAGTATCTTTTTTATGTTCAACCTAAGAAAGTGTGGATGAACTATCCCTTTAAATTTCAACCTGATCTTTTGGCGAAAACGTACCTGTAGGAACTTTTCACAAGACGTGAAAAAACATACCGCCATGTACGTTTGTGATTGGTGTGATTGGGGTCGTTATCATGTTGGAATACTGCCCTGCGACCCAGTCTTCAAAAGGAGGGGATCATGCTCTCCTTCAGCATTTCACAGTACATGTTGGCATTCATAGTTCCCTCAATGAACTGTAGCTCCCCAGTGCCGACAGCACTCATGCAGCCCCATGACACTCCCAACCACCATGCTTGACTGTAGGCAAGACACACTTGTCTTTGTACTCCTCACCAGGGGCCGTATTCACAAACATCTTCTTTAGAAATAAATTAAGAAATTAAGATAAGTTCTATGAAGTTCGTAAGAATGTTCTTAAGTGCAATTCTTGAAAAATTCTTAAGAACTTCTCAAATATGTTCTTAAGAACATCTTTTTTTTTTTTAAGAAGAAAATGATACATCTTTATCTGTTATGTTCAATATTTCAATTATATTCCCTATCCGACTAAGTTTTGATGACTCATGCACATCCCTATTAATAGTCCTAATATGTATTATATGTAGCTAGTAGTGTTGTAATGCTTAAATATAACAATTAATTTCAAATAACAATTAATTTCAAATAACTAATCCATTAAATAAATAATACTATTTGGAATTTAAGACAGGTCTGGGGCTATCCTAACTTTTAGAAGTTATTTACAATGGTTTTTAAGAAGATTATTTTCAAGAATTTGAATTCTTCTTAAATTTGGTCTTAAGAACAATACAAAATATTCTTAACTTTTTTTCTTAACTTAGAAAATAAGAAGAAAATGGCCGTTAAGAAGAAATTTCTTCTTAAGAATGCTTCGGGAATCCAGACCCTGGTTGCCGCCACGCACGCTTGACACCATCTGAACCAATTAAGTTTATTTTGGTCTCATCAGACCATAGGACATGGTTCCAGTAATCCATGTCCTTAGTCTGCTTGTCTTCAGCAAACTGTTTGCGGGCTTTCTTGTGCATCATCTTTAGAAGAGGCTTCCTTCTGGGACGACAGCCATGCAGTGTGCGGCGTAAGACAGGCTGAACCCCCACCCCTTCAACCTCTGCAGCAATGATTGCAGCACTCATATGTCTGTTTCCCAAACACAACCTCTGAATATGACGCTGAGCACGTGCACTCAACTTCTTTGGTCAACCATGGCAAGGCCTGTGCTGAGTGGAACCTGTCTTGTTAAACCACTGTATGGTCTTGGCCACCATGCTGCAGCTCAGTTTCAGGATCTTGGCAATCTTCTTATAGCCATCTTTATGTAGAGCAACATTTCTATTTTTCAGATCCTTAGAGAGTTCTGTGCCATTCACATCTGATACCTTGTGGAGACATGACACTGGGTAGAAAACTTGGCTAATTGGGCCCAATTTGGACATTTTTTCACTTTTGTACTCACTTTTGTGGCCAGCGGTTTAGACAGTAATGGCTGTGTGTTGAGTTATTTTGAGGGGACAGCTAATTTACACTGTTATACAAGCTGTACAACTCACTACTTTACATTGTAGCAAAATGTAATTTCTTCAGTGTTGTCACATGAAATATTTACAAAAATGTGAGGGGTGTATACAGTTGAAGTTTGAGGACATCTGACGGACTCATATGCAACTATTACAGAAGGTTCAAACACTCAGTGATGATCCAGAAGGAAACATGATGCAATAAGAGCCTGAAAACTTTTAGAATTTGAAGATCAGTGTAAATGTAACTTATTTTTGTCTTCATGAAACATGTAAGTATCTTCTGTAGCTTCTGATGGGCAGTACTAAATAAACAAAATACAAAATCTTCATTCTGTTCAAAAGTTTCATCCCTGGCTCTTAATGCATCGTGTTTCCTTCTGGAGCATCAGTGAGCGTTTGAACCTTCTGTAATAGTTGCAAATGAGTCCCTCAGCTGTCCTCAGTGTGAAAAGATGGATCTCAAAATCATACAGTCATTGTTGGAAAGGGTTCAAATACACAAAAATGCTTGAAGGATTTCAGAACATACATGGGACTCATGAACAATTATCACTAAACAAAAAAAGACAGTTGTGGATCATTCAGCTAACACAGTATTAAGAATCAAGTGTATGTAAACTTTTGAACAGGGTCATTTTTACAAATTCAACTATTATTTTCTCTTGTGGGCTATATGTAAACATCTTTTATGTGAAATATCTTATTCAGGTCAGTAGTAAATAAAAAAATATGTATGATCTTTGTATGATCTCTTTTATTTTGGTAAAATAATTAACATTTTGCAGATTCTGCAAGGTGTATGTAAACTTTTGAGTTCAACTGTGTGTATATATATATATATATATATATATATATATATATATAATTATGAAACAACAGTTGGTTCTCTGTTGCGTTTATTTAATTCTGTGTTATAGTGTGATTTTTGGTTAACTGTATTGAATCCTATTATGGATAATACAGAAACTGTTTTTTCCTCATGGACTCAAAATATCTGCTGTTATGGAAATGGTCTGGCTGCATCTGTGTTCTTTGATGTGCGCATTGTTAGTAAATCACACAAAGAATGTAACCCTCCCTTAAAAGCATTTATGAAATTGCTCTCTAATGTTAATTTGCTCTGTTTAGTAAATCTGGCCCTATATTTTAAATGCATTGCAGAGAAAGATGCAGCACAGTGGTCATCTTTGCTACTCTGTTAATTGATTATGACATCTGTTCAACCTTAGACCTTAGTGATTATGGGTCTGAGGACCTTTTTGTCTGCGGCCTAACTTATTTAATCAGCAGGCCAAGGGTTTACAACAACAACTATTTCACTGAGTCAACCAAGGCCTCACTTTACAGGCCTCAGGCATGGCGCGCACGCAGACGCACACACTCCGTACTTCGTAGTCATCTGGAACGCATTGCAATTACTTCATTCTTGACATATTTTTTCTTGTGCTTCCCGGCCCCACGCTCCTGTTGTCATTGTATAAGTGATACACCGCTCACTGAGCACAAGATGGAAAAAACAATCATCACGCCACAACATTAGCACTGATAACAGTAGTGTCAGCAGTGGATTTATTACTGAGAGAGCAGCATGCGGCATCGCTGCACGCCTGGACCTCTGCCATAGCGAGACATCTCCCCCTATCTGTCAGAAAAGTTAATGCTTCGGTCTGTAAACTATTAACCAGATGAACTTTAGTATGCCAGAGCCAGACTTTTGGTTGTCGGGAAAGTCTGTTTTACTTTACAGCTTTGTCTGACCTTAAACAGCCTTTTTAAATGATCAATGACAAATAAGAGTATCCACAATGAAAGAAAAGTATTATTAATTTTAATAATAATAACGAGAAGGGAAATAACAAGAGGAATAAAAACATGTAGTAAATGGTAAAACTGTTTGCACTACAAAGCAGTGTGTTCATAATTAAGATAATGCCAAAATAATATGGTAAGACACATCAGTTTTCAATATCAAGCAGCAAAATGAGCTGTTTAGTACAGCTAAAAATAGCTGGATGCTGATGAGACTGGAAGCCAGACCCATAAAATGTACAAATGGCCGTGGACACTCTTATGGGAAGAAAAAGGTGGATATACTGTAAATAACGTACAATAGATCTAAACTGGTATAATCACATGGGTACAAATGTGGCATCATAGCTTAAATATAATCAGTGAAGACTGATTATAGAGTTTTGAGGTCAGGGAAACTCTCATAGGAAGACACCAGACACTTCTAGTGAGATAAATATGTGCACTTGTCCACAGAGACCCATGGAGAGCCATTGAAGAGGAGAAATACACCACTTATCTAGAAGTAATGTGCTGATACATACTACTTCCCTGCAAGGATGAATGGTTTAGATTAGGTTTTCCAGCTGTTTAGGAATCAGAAAAGGAAATGAGGTCAAAAATGTTTTATTAAGTGTTAAACTGAGGAGAGTCCTTTGCATTTTTATATGTAAGAAACTAATCTACATGCATTTACTGATTATGGATATGAGCGTAATATGAGAGTGTTAAGGACTGTATCCAGTCAACAAAAACACTTCAAGGTGGAGCCATGGGATATGGCCTGTCAGCACATCTATAGATAGACTGTTCCTGTGAGGTAATGGAGAGTGTATAACTTGCCTTGAAAGTGTGGATGTATTTAAAGGGATAGTTCACCCAAAAATGACTGTCATAATTCATTAATAAGTCATTAATTACTCACCTTCATGTTGTTTCTCCCATAACCAGTAAGACCCTTGTTCATCTTTAAAACACAAATTAAGATATTTTTAATGAAATCCAAGAGTTTTCTGACTTGCAACTGACTCGTTCAAGGCCCAAAGAGGTAGTAAGAAGACAAAGATAAAACAGTCCATGTGACATTTGTGGTACTCTAGTGAATGGCAGTGGAGACTGAGAAGAAATTTGTTATTTTTGTTTTCTTTACTTACAAAAAGTACTTTCGTAGCTTTATAAATTTAAGTTTGAACCACTGATGTCAGATGGACTATTTTAACGATCTTTCTGGGCCTTGAACATGGTATAATACAGTGAGACTTATCACTCTCCAGAACCATTTTGACCGCTCACACAACACTTTCACTTTTCTTGAACCAGCATGTGTAAATTCAGTCACACGTTACTAAATATTTCACAGTTTCTTCTGTTTTTAAGTTGAATACTAAATATCCACTATACTATATCATGTTTAAGCTATTCTTGAGGCATTAATGGTAAATTTAAGTACAGTAAACGCATGCAAATATGCAGTTTCTGCATATTCATGGGCTGCATGATTGAATACATTATAAGTGTCATTGTATTGCGATTTCAGAAGCTTGCAGTACTGGTTTCAGTGCAGGTTGTAATATTATAGAGGCCACTAGAGGCCACTAAAATTAATACAGTTGAGGTCAAAAATTTACACCCCCCTTTCAGAATCTGCAAAATGTTAATTATTTTACCAAAATAAGAGGGATCATACAAAATACATGTTATTGCTTATTTAGTACTGACTTGAATAAGATATTTCACATAAAAGATGTTAACATATAGCCCACAAGAGAAAATAATAGCTGAATGTATAAAAATGATCCTGTTCAAAAGTTTACGTCCCCTTCATTCTTAATACTGTGTTGTTACCTGAATGATCCACAGCTGTGTTTTTTTGTTTGTTTCTTTCTTTTTTTTGTTTTTTGTTTTTTTTGCCGGGGGTGAAATTTTAACTTATTTAGTCTTCTGGGAAACATGTAACTGTATTCTGTAGCTTCTGAAGGGCAGTACTAATATATATATATATATATATATATATGATATTTAGGCAAAATAGGAAAAATGTACACACATCCATTCTGTTCAAAAGTTTTCAACCCCTGCTCTTAATGCATCGTTTTTTCTTCTGAAGCATTAGTGAGCGTTTGAACCTTCTGTAATAGTTGCAATATTAGTTCCTCAGTTGTTCTCAGTTTGAAAAGATGGATCTCAAAATCATACAGTTATTGTTGGAAAGGGTTCAAATACACAAAAATGCTGGAAAACCAAAGAATTTGTGGGACCTGAAGGGTTTTTCTGAAGAACAGCAAGCAGTTTAACTGTTCAGGACAAACAAGGGACTCATGAACAACTATTACTAAACAAAAAACAGCTGTGGATCATTCAGGTAACAACACAGTATTAAGAACCAGGGGGATGTAAACTTTTAAACGGGGTCATTTAACTATAAATTCAACTATTATTTTTTCTTGTGAGCTATATGTAAGTCTTTTATGTGAAATATCTGATAATTGACAACTGATAATTGGTCACCTTATATTGGTGGCTTGTTAAAACCACTAAATCCTACTGGAATATGTCCCAAAACACACTACAGGAAACCATTTATTATGGTTTTAATGGTTAAAAGTTGATGGTTTGTAACGTTTGTTATGGTTTTTGTAGTGGAAACCATTAAAATTTCTGCGGTGGTTTCTATTGTTTTGTTTTGTTTTGTTTCAGCAGGCCAGTGTCTGTAGTACATCAAACTAATGTGTTGCTCAACCTTTCTCTGGTGATGTGAATCATCTGTGGGGAAAAAATGTGTTTGAAAATAGAAATGGAAAAAAAAATGTGGCATGGTGGAATATGGCGTTTGCATTTGTTTGGCATAAGTCTAACCTTGTGTGGTATAATAGAAATGGGGAAAAAAATATATCTGAAAATTTATGGATAAACTGACACCAGCGTCAGTAGAACAAATCAACTTTCTAAAGACATCCACCAGTTTACTTTTAAAACCAGATGAATTACAACATATCCAAAAACTAAATGCACAACACGGGACAATGTGAAAAATGTGGGCGAGAATGTGAAACGAATGACAATACACACGAAACTAAAAATCTAGCGACATCTAGTGGTCACTGAGAGAACAACATGTATTGAGAACAGCGTTGAATGAAAGTTGTTTTTTGAAGATATTCACATACAAAATATACATCATAAGCTCCTAAATGACCACAGCCACAATGCCAGGACCATAACCAGTACAATATAGACTGTATCCAAGTATTCACTCATATCCTCAATGTCTCCGGACTGAATGGTGACTGTGCAGTTAAACTCAGAATCACTCAGGTTGTCACCCTGGTGGTCAGTGGAGTCCAGACGAGGTCTTCTGCTTTGAGGCTCCGTGTCGTCTCTGCCCTCCTCATCCTCTAAATATGTTGAATATTAAAATGCTATTTTACCGGTTTTCCCTGATCAACAAGCATCACCACATTAGCATCTGTTTTGGTGTTTGATGGATGTGGACCTCAATGTGAATGCTATTTTGCTTACCTTGGTAAAGAACATCAAGCAATTCTAGGAATTCTAGGATGAACCGAAGCTGTAGCTCTGTCGCTGGGTCTTCAGCGAAATTGTTGTAATCACTCATTTCAAATGTTTGAAATCATTGCCAGTGAAAATTCAGGTGAGCTGATCCAGCATCTAATATTTCAACAGCTTTTATTTATAAACAAACATTCTTAAATATCAACATACTGACACTCCAGTGGAAAACAGTTATGGGCTTTTATACAGAATTGGTGCAAATTGCTGTCCCACAACCAAAGGGTATTCAAATCTTAGATGTTTACTAAGATCCTTATTATCTATTGAAACCCACAATACTCTCAAAAAAGAAATAGTAAGCTTAATTTATATCATTTAATGCGTACTTGCAATTGGGAGGTTGTTGTCCAAAAACCCTAACCCCTAAACGTATGAAAATGATATTCAAATAATTTTTGTTTGTCTTTTTTCTTTTTGTTTTTAAAAGTATTTTTTTGATTCTTTCAGAATATATATATATATATGTATATATTAGAATATTACTTAAGACCAATACAAAGAAAGGATTTTTAGAAATCTTGGCCAACTGAAAAGTATGAGCATGTACAGCACTCAATACTTAGTTGGGGCTGCTTTTGCCTGAATTACTGCAGCAATGTGGCGTGGCATGGAGTCGATCAGTCTGTGGCACTGCTCAGGTGTTATGAGAGCCCAGGTTGCTCTGATAGTGGCCTTCAGCTCTTCTGCATTGTTGGGTCTGGCATATTGCATCTTCCTCTTCACAATACCCCAAAGATTTTCTATGGGGTTAAGGTCAGGCGAGTTTGCTGGCCAATTACAATTAAGAACAGGGATACCATGGTCCTTAAACCAGGCACTGGTAGCTTTGGCACTGTGTGCAGGTGCCAAGTCCTGTTGGAAAATGAAATCTGAGTAAATAAACAAAATTTGAGTACAGTTATGCAAATCTTTAGTATTTTAGTATGTTTTTGTAGTGTTTCAGTGTTCAGTGTGCAGACACTAAAGAAACATGGGATGTTTTGTCAAAAATTATCAACTAAGACTATTTTTTTGGTTCAATGTATATTCAAACTAATGAATCATTAAGCTTGAAATCAGTATGACCAACCTTTTGCCTTTTACAAAGAAACAAATGGATTCAAAATACAACAAATCTCATAAATTACACTTGGAATATTGTTAAATATGTAACTGTTATTGATTTACCTCTGAATTTTTTTAATGAAATTGCAAATATATATATACAGGTCCTTTTCAAAAAATTAGCATATTGTGATAAAGTTCATTATTTTCTGTAATGTACTGATAAACATTAGACTTTCATATATTTTAGATTCATTACACACAACTGAAGTAGTTCAAGCCTTTTTTTTGTTTTAATATTGATGATTTTGGCATACAGCTCATGAAAACCCAAAATTCCTATCTCAAAAAATTAGCATATCATGAAAAGGTTCTCTAAAAGAGCTATTAACCTAATCATCTGAATCAACTAATTAACTCTAAACACCTGCAAAAGATTCCTGAGGCTTTTAAAAACTCCCAGCCTGGTTCATTACTCAAAACCGCAATCATGGGTAAGACTGCCGACCTGACTGCTGTCCAGAAGGCCATCATTGACACCCTCAAGCAAGAGGGTAAGACACAGAAAGAAATTTCTGAACGAATAGGCTGTTCCCAGAGTGCTGTATCAAGGCACCTCAGTGGGAAGTCTGTGGGAAGGAAAAAGTGTGGCAGAAAACGCTGCACAACGAGAAGAGGTGACCGGACCCTGAGGAAGATTGTGGAGAAGGACCGATTCCAGACCTTGGGGGACCTGCGGAAGCAGTGGACTGAGTCTGGAGTAGAAACATCCAGAGCCACCGTGTACAGGCGTGTGCAGGAAATGGGCTACAGGTGCCGCAGAGAAGCAGCACTGGACTGTTGCTCAGTGGTCCAAAGTACTTTTTTCGGATGAAAGCAAATTTTGCATGTTATTCAGAAATCAAGGTGCCAGAGTCTGGAGGAAGACTGGGGAGAGGGAAATGCCAAAATGCCTGAAGTCCAGTGTCAAGTACCCACAGTCAGTGATGGTCTGGGGTGCCATGTCAGCTGCTGGTGTTGGTCCACTGTGTTTTATCAAGGGCAGGGTCAATGCAGCTAGCTATCAGGAGATTTTGGAGCACTTCATGCTTCCATCTGCTGAAAAGCTTTATGGAGATGAAGATTTCATTTTTCAGCACGACCTGGCACCTGCTCACAGTGCCAAAACCACTGGTAAATGGTTTACTGACCATGGTATTACTGTGCTCAATTGGCCTGCCAACTCTCCTGACCTGAACCCCATAGAGAATCTGTGGGATATTGTGAAGAGAAAGTTGAGAGACGCAAGACCCAACACTCTGGATGAGCTTAAGGCCGCTATCGAAGCATCCTGGGCCTCCATAACACCTCAGCAGTGCCACAGGCTGATTGCCTCCATGCCACGCCGCATTGAAGCAGTCATTTCTGCAAAAGGATTCCCGACCAAGTATTGAGTGCATAACTGAACATAATTATTTGAAGGTTGACTTTTTTTGTATTAAAAACACTTTTCTTTTATTGGTCGGATGAAATATGCTAATTTTTTGAGATAGGAATTTTGGGTTTTCATGAGCTGTATGCCAAAATCATCAATATTAAAACAAAAAAAGGCTTGAACTACTTCGAGTTGTGTGTAATGAATCTAAAATATATGAAAGTCTAATGTTTATCAGTACATTACAGAAAATAATGAACTTTATCACAATATGCTAATTTTTTGAAAAGGACCTGTATATATATATATATATATATATATATATATATACAATGTAGACATAAGCAAAATATTAATAGGTCAATATAACCCATTTAATTAAATTATTATTACTGTGTTACGGTAGTGACAAATTTGGGGAGAGGAACAATATTCCAAAATGTTCTGAAAATACAGTATGAAAATTAACTCTGCAACTACAAGAAATATGTACCTTGGATATTATACAGTTTGAATACAAAAAAAAAATTTGAATTTTTTCAAGACATTTCCAATTTGGATCAGTTTTGTAGAATGGGCCTTATACACTTTGTCTAGCACTACAGCTACAATTATTACTACTACTATTAGGATTTAAATAATAGTAGTAGTAGTAATAATAATAATAATAATATCACAGTAGGTATATACAGTATTACAAATGTAAATATAATGTAAAAATTGTGTTATTTAATTTATTATTATTATGTCATAGAAAGTCGGTTAATGCTGGCATATTAGTAAATAACATCGTCACATTCCTCCATTCAACGCTAGATGGCGCACACGTCTAAAATTTTTGTGCGAATCTTTCACTGTTATCATGTCCTGTTAATGTCACAGTAATTAAATACAGTTGTGAAGTTAATATGTATCCCTCCGTGCCAAATTATTCTTGAAACCTTTAAAACTACCCAGCCACTTCATGAAAACTTGGGAAACATCATGACATATTATTTCACCCTTTTAATTAAGATGTGATATTTTTCATTTTATTACGCAATGATATTTATGTGTAGTATTTTCTGTTTTGCTTGTACAGCCATGACAAAAAAAAAAAAAAAAAAAAAAATATATATATATATATATATATATATATATATATATATTTGGCCTGTAATATCAGCCTGTGTGTATTTTGTTTGTGTGTGTGTGTAACCGTGTGTTTATATGCAGTAAGATTTTGTGTAGCCCCTTCCCCCAGCTACTATCTGCGCATGTCAAAGAACGCCGCTGATCACGTAGTACACGTGCAGCACGCTGATTCTGAATTAATATACGCAGGATTGTTGTAGATATTTTCTGTGCATTTGTTCCGGTTACCCGTGTGTGTTTACTTGAATAGTCTACCGCTGGGTATTTAATTATTTATAAATAAATAAACAAATAAATAAATAGTGTAGTATTACTTTTGATATTGTTATGGTAATATAATATGGTGTTCAAAGATTCTGTAGTTTATGATACAGTTTGTATTATACACCTTTTTTATTTTTATTGTCTCGCCTCAGGCTCTGCTCTGAATGTAATTTGAAATAAACATCTTGTTAGTAGGTCAGTGACCTGTATGGTGTTTTCGGATCAGAAACATGGGGGAAAAAAGGTCAAAACCCTAATAATGGTTTTAACAATAGTTCAGCGTATGAGTTGGATTTTATTGTGACAAGTAGTACGCCTACAATCTTCCTTCATTCAGTGAAACCTCCAAGTGTTCGTGATTGAGCTCATGTCTGCAGTGGCAGGCGCTGATGTCTGATTTTCCTTCGGCAATTTCCGTTTGTGTTAACCACGCCTCTATTTCCCTTCGGGAGTTTCCGCTGACGTTAATCCCGCCCCTACAGCGCTCAGCGTTGTTTAGGGACATTAGGAAGATGGCGGCTGCCCCGCTCTACTGTGTCTGCCGGCAGCGCTATGATTTTAACCGGTTTATGATCGAATGCGACATTTGTAAAGACTGGTTCCACGGCAGGTATGGAAATTATGATCTCCTTAACAGATGTGGGACGGTTGGTATGTACAGGCTGCCTTGCCACGGGGGTATTTTGGGTGTAAATCAGGGGTGTCATGTGAAAGTGCTGCTGACGCGCGTTGGGGGTATTTAAATATGACGATGCGAGATCACGCTCGACATGCTTGTGATTTAAGCGTTATTGATCGATTTCTGTCAAACGTTTTCATTATAATTGTATACGGGGAACTTTTAAGGCAACCCGTCTTCCATAATCTTTAGATTTTGCTGGTTTCCTTTAGAAGTGAGCTGCCAAAAGCCACATGGCTCATCTGTATGTGTGTTATGAAACCAGACATTTAAATCATCTGTATGCTTGAGCTTGACATGCTTTGCTGAACTTACAGAAAACGTTTTTTTTTCTCTTTAAGTCACGCTAAATCAAGGATTTTATGACTTATGTGGCTGCTGGCCAAAAGTTGTAATCTTTGCTTTGAGACTTGCCTCAGCTGAGTTTTTTTTTTTTTTTTTTTTTTTTTACACAAATATTTACGAAGGTATCCATGGTTTTGTTATTGAACTACAATAAAACGTCTCTATCTATCTATCTGTCTATCTATCTATATATATATGTATATGTATATGTGTGTGTGTGTGTGTGTGTGTGTGTGTATATATATATATATATATATATATATATATATATATATATATATAACCTGTATTAAATATAATTGGCATAATTGAGTTTTGACATTTATATGGCAATCATGTCTGATCATGCCATGTTTATATTGTTCTTATTAGTCACATTGTTTTATGTGGCAAGGCAGGTTGTGCAATTTGATCATTTCTAGTGCTTGGCAGAACACATATTTTCTGAAAAGTAGATACACAAACAAACCATATCCATCTTGGCACGCCAACATTTTTTGGCATATTGTCAAAAGTGGCTGCCTTTAAGCGTCAGGACAGAATCTTCTCTGTAAATGAGCCAGGGCTGAACTTCCCTTCCTGTCTTGCAAAGTAACCGCCAGTACACAGTGAGTGGTTGTGCGGGTGTTGAGAATGAAGTCTTGCGTAACTTTGTGGAGCTGCCAGATTCCCCAAACCCTGTGAGAGTGCGAGACAAAGACTGGCGCCTTCGCAGGCCAGAAGAAGAAGTGAAGGGAACGACTGCAATTCTGCAGCGTCAGTGACGCACAAAAGCGTTACCACATGCTCTGTGTCACTTCGCTCCAGATTGATGAAAGAAAACTTTCCCAAAATCTGAGATGTGAAACTTCTCATGTAGAATTTGGACACCAGATTGTGTGGCAGAATGCGGATGTCTGTCTTGAGTGCACGTGAGGTGAATGTCTGAACCTGTGAACATTCAGTTCTCTGTAGAAGCCATTTAGTCTGGAGAGTTATAGAAGGTTTGCACTTACGTCACAGTTTGGTCGGTTACCTGGATGGGCAGCCATATTGGAGGTACTCTGACTCTAAACAACAGTCAGAGTACAACTGAATACATTGTTCTGCTAGTTTATGCTGTCTAAATCATGGGAAAAAAAAACGTGTGAAAGCTGCTAAATCATACAGAGAAGATCTTGGTAAGCAGGAAAGGGCGGAATATTTTGACAACCTAAAATTAATAAGTGGTAAAGATAAGTAAGAGCAGTATTAAGATATTTAAGATAATATTATTAATATAACACCGGAAATGAGAACAAAAACAAATGTTGTCAAGATCTTTGCTCTGGAAATCCTGGTTCAGTTTGGCCAAACACCACCTTTCCTCAGACAGTTTTGTATGCTCTTCTCCTTGATGTTATAACTTTTAGTTTTCTATAGTACTCCAAATGTTTTTCACAGTCCGACCGATTAGTACAACCCAAAACATGACAACTATTGACCATTTTTAACAGCAATAATCTGCAAAATATGCAAGTTTTGTTCGGTTCAGTGGTGGTGTTTAAGTTTTGTGCCACCAGTATGGCCGATTGATGACGTGTCGTGAAAGCGATGGTCGCGTTTTGTTTAACAAGAATCTAGCTCTTTGAGGGTTACAGGTAAATTTAGGTGGCTGTAGATCTGCTGATTGATGGAGCTGCAAGTTCAATACACAGTCTGGAAAGTGCTCAGGTTGAGACCATCTTTTGTCCTTTTCAGACTGAAAGTAAACAAATTCTGGGGCCCTGAGTATCGTCAGAGAGGTCAGATAACTGTTTCAATTGGAAACTTCAAGAATGCATTGGTTTATCTAGGCTTGGTGTTTTACAGTTGGTCCACCTGAGCTTTGTTCACAAAACTTAAAAGTGAACTAATCTTGGAGTTGAAATTAAATTTTGCCTATCTACAGTGTTATTAATATGTGACCCTGGACCACAAAACCAATCATAAGTGTCAGTTTTTTGAAAAAGCTGAAATAACAAATAAAGCTGAAACTGAATAAATAAGCTTTCCATTGATGTATGGTTTGTTAGGATAAGACAGTATTTGTCCAAGATACAACTATTTAAAAATCCTTTAAAGCTGTCCAAATTACATTCTTAGCAATGCATAGTACTAATCAAAATTAAATTTTGATGTATTTACGGTAGGAAATTTACTAAATATATTCACGGAATGTGATCTTTACATAATATCCTAATGATTTTTGTCATAAAAGGAAAATCAATAATTTTGACCCATGCAGTGTGTTTTTGGCTATTGTTTTGTGGTCCAGGGTCATATATTATGAACAAACATAACTTGGATCTTACAGTATAATGACTAACTGTTCTCTGATGACGTATGCCAGACTTTTACAATCATGTAGTCTGCTTAAACTTCGCCTCTTTCAATTACCTTCAAATCCGCCTAAATCTAGTCTAAATCTATTATTCCTTTTCAATATATTTTTATTTTTTTGAGATGTACATCAAAATCAATTCAAAAATGCTTGCCTCTGCTACTCTCATGCATAGAATTTTTTGCGTTGACCAACCATTCTCATAAAATGGCAGTATTGTAAGAATTATTTAGGCTGTACAAAAAACTTTTAGCAAGACCTGGGCTAAAAATGGCATGTATAGGGGGAGGATCCCTAAGCAAGAAAGTCTTAGGGTCACATGGGGTCAGCAGATGTGTGCACGTGCACTTCATCTAGCCAGACTCTCTGAAATACAGACTTGTTTGGCTCTGAATTGCTCATAGTTGGAAATCCTTCTAAATAGCTTGACAATGGCCTAAACTTGACTCTTTCTTGCTGTTTGTGGACCTTTCTTAAAAATGCTTCTGCCACAACAAAGTGCAAACAAACTTGAGTTAATGAGAGAAAGAGGGCAAGTAAAGGCATTGCTAAAATACTTTCCCTCCTGTGGTTCCTCAGTTTGTGAGGATGTTTTGCTGTTCAACTCATTATGTCTCATTAAATCCTAAATGAGTTTCTGAGTCTAAACAAAAGCCTAGTGTGAGTCGCTTCCAGACCTGAGACGCCCTGAAGATTAGTGTTGACTTATCAGGGCCTGGTTTGTTGACCCCTGTCTGCTCTGTAGTGGGTTAATCCAATGAAACGCTTAAATTGTCACAGTTTGGATGATAGTATCTGTTTGATATTCACTATTGGCACTGTTCAAGGTTGTAAAGTGGGCGCTTCATAGATCCAATAGAGTCTGAAGACTGTTAATCTAAAGTCCAAATCTTATTCCGTTTTTTATGAGTACACTAGGGTGTGCGTGAGTGTCGTCATCATCAACAGTGTATGTGTGAACTGTACACTTGCAGTATGTTTTTGATAAACTGCATTTTTTCCGAACACTCAGCGCACTTAGCTTTCAGGGTGGCAACACTGGGGCCCTGCTGTTATGTGACAGGCTGAAAAGAGACTGAACAATGAAAAACTACTGAAGATGCAACAATGCATGATGTCCATATTGATGAGCACTTGTGTGAAGGGGAAAAAGAGATGTCTACAACTAGTTTTGAAAGAGTACAAAGACATTTTTAACAATCATAACTAGGGCTGTCACCATTGCTTGATTCAATTCGAGTACTCGACTGTAAAAAAATAAATCCTCGATTGCGTTTTGGCCTTGTCGAGTAACCTTCAAAATATTGTAAATGGTGCCTTCCATGAATTACGTTCCATGAAACGCATTATTAGACAGTTTTCTAAGGCCCCGATCAGACAGAATGCGTTTTTTGCGGTGAGAGGCGCCTTTTTTGAATTGTTTTCTATTAGCAGTGAGCATTCTGTGCACATTTATGTGCCTCACATTTCTGCAGGAGTGCTCTGAGCACCTGAAGTTGAAGAAAAAGCAACTCTGAGCAGAAAATCTCTCTACATCATCGCATTTATTTCCATTGTCCAATCGAATGGAGAGGCGGGCATTTCCGTTGCGTTGACGAAAGTTTACTGTTGCTTAGAAAGTCTGGAGACTGCAGTGATGGAGGAGAAGCTTTTGGTGTCTGTCGCAGGTTACCCGGAGCTGTATTTTTTTTAAGGTTTTAGCTAATATGACCGTTTACTAAACGGCAAAAAACAAAGATTTTAGAGCGCTTGCATTATAATCCTTTGATTAGACTGACAGGGCCTGCTGTTTTGATGGTTTCCTAGCAACATAAAAAAACGCTGCGCACTGCTCTGTTTTTTTTTTTTTTTAAGTCACCAAAAAAAGGCAGTGCGGTGCGCCTTGCCTCGCATTTTCAGACGTTCGGTGTGATCAGGGCCTAAGGCTGCCAAATATATTAAACCCATGTAAAAATCATTATAAAGCATAATTCTATCGTTGTTTCACAAACGCTTTGATTCAAATTAATATAGCACTTTAATTATTTACATGCGTGTAGGTTATGTATGTGCATCTGAGCTGCTCCGTTCACAGTCAATGCTGCTCCACACAAACTGTTATAATCATTTAAACTCGCATCTCAAACTCTATCTCTACATATTATTGTGAGTTTAGTTTAGTTATCGTGAGGGTTTATTATAACGCTCATCTGGGACATGCGCCATTCCATCAGATTTTTACGGTAAATCGTTTATAAACCTACAGGAGAATGTCAATATCTTTCTCAATATGCTAACTGTTCATCACAATTTCAAAATAAAAGCTCAAACAATCATTCCGATTTTACACATCAATAAATTACAGTGGCTTTAACATTTTGGTCATGAAGAAATGTCCAAATATTAAAAATTAAGTGGACATTTGAATGAAATGTTGTTTAGTCCATAGTAAAAACAAATTAGATCATGCAGTCATTTGTTATAATGCGTGATGTAAATTAGCTCATTGTTTTTAACAGTTTTGTTTAATAAAACCATACTTGCTTTTGGTATCTTATTTAAACGAATTATTGCTACTATGTATGTATTTTAAGTCATTTTAAAGGCTATTGTTTGCTTGGGGCTATTTTTAGCACCTCAAACGAATTAATTATAATTATCCGATTACTCAATTAATCGGCAGAATAATCTACAGATTACTCGATTACCAAAATAATCGTTTGTGGCAACCCTAGTCATAACTTCTGCAATGAAATAGTGCAATAGATTACATACAAAGTCAACACAAAAACATGAATAGGCGTGAATTTGTGGTGGGTAATGCGATTATTCACCTGATCGCATCTTCAGCACTAGTTGAAAATTTTTCACTCAAGTGGAAAATTTGCTATGACACATTTAGCAACGAGCTTTTTGGTTATCGGTTGTAGCAGAAAATGGAGGAGAGCACATCCGATGTGACTCGAAACACAGAATGTGAATATTTGCGAATATTCAATTTGCTTTTGGTGTGCACACACCGCAAGTATTCTCCTCAAAACTTAAGTATACTTAGGGCTTTAGACAACAGTTACGACATTTGTTTATTACTTCTCTGATGTATTCTGGCCTCTAGAAAAAAAAATCTGAAGGTTCCTGGTAGTGCTGTCAAACGATTAATCGCGATTAATCGCATCCAAAATAAAAGTTTATGTTTACATAATATATATTTGTGTACTGTGTATATTTATTATGTATACATAAATACAAACACATGCATGTATATATTAAGGAAAAATATTTTAGATTTATATATAAAATATATATATTTATTTATAATCTAAATTGTATACAGGTATAAATATATATACATATAAATATTTTGTTTTTTTTATATATATATATATATATATATATATATATATATATATATATATATATATATATATATATGTGTATATATATATATATATATATATATGTGTGTGTATGTGTGTGTATTTATATGTACATAGTAAATATACAAAGTAAACACACATATAGTATGTAAACACAAACTTTTATTTTGGATGCGATTAATCGTTTGACAGCAGAGAGGGTTCCTGACTAACATTTTTTTGCTTTCTGTGCCTTTGGTTCTCTGGTGGGTAGTTAATCAGTTACTCAGGTGACAGAAAGGCTGACTCAACTCCAGGCATGTGGCACACTGACCTGGTTCACATAAATGGTGTTATGAAACTAAGACAGGGAGATAAATGGCACTTTTATATAGCACTTTGTATATAAAAAAGCATTGTGGGTGAGATGGACAAACTCCATTACACAATGTACGCAATAAAATGAAGATTGTTTAACGAGCCTGACGTAATGTGAGAGTGAAACAAGATTAATGGAAAAATGGAAAAAAGTTATTTTCCTTACCAATTTAATCTATTTAGGTGTATCTGTTCTTCATCATCACTAGGCAAAAATGTGTAATCAACATCCACAGAGGAAAAATTCGATTTTCGTCTAATACCAAAAAGTAGATTTTTTTTTTTTTTTTTTTTATATACAAACTAAACTTGTATAGTCTGTGCTCAAAGAGCTTTTATATGGTTATGACATTGTTGTGCCATTCACGTGCTGATCTCATAAATGCTATTATTCTTCCAATATGACTTTGAAGCATTATGGGATTGTGTGTGAATAAAGTGTATTGTGGGAGCCTGTTTGGTTCTGTGGAACAAGTACAGCTTTTATATTTTACATAAGCAGTGTTGGTCTTTATGTTGCCTGAACTGCTGAGAACTTCAGTTCATTCATCAACTGTGGGACAGGATCTGAGTGCTCTATTCTCTCCCTCATTGTCTGGTTCTCGTAGGAGGGAAACGGAGGAGAGGAGTGGGTGTAGAGTCATTCATCCTTAAACCTTTTCCTCCCCCATCTGCTCGTGTGTCATCGCATGTCTGGCTCTGATACCCAGGTGACTTTATCACAGCATGAGCTGGAGTCGCGGCACTGGTTCAAGCCGTCCCATTTGGAGACTGGGATTTTATTCCAAGTGAATCATAGGGATAATAGACTAACATCCGACAAATGCTAAAGGCTTTGGATTGTCAGTCTGATGTTTTCAGACCGTAGTGTGCAGATCCACACTGCAGTCTCTCCAGAATTTTGGGATTTCGAGATCATAATAAACATGTACTTATTAATTTGAGCTAACACCAATAACGTGTTAATTAGGTTGTGTTATGGATGGTACATCGTACTTATTACAGGTTTATTTCAGTGTTTTTAATATTAAATAAATGTACATGTACACTATCAGTCAAAAGTTTTTAAACTTTCATAAGATTATTATTATTTTTTTAAAGAATTCTCTTCTGCTTACCAAGCCTGCATTTATTTTATCCAAATTACAACTAAAGCTGTTAATTACTGCTAAAACTGCTTTCCATTTGAATATATTTTAAAATGTAATTTATTCCTGTGATTGAACATAAATTTTCGGCATTATTACACCAGTCTTCAGTGTCATATGATTCTTCTGAAATCATTTTAATATGCTGATTTGCTGTTTTATTATTATCAATATAGTATTACTATCAATATTTAAAACTTTTATTTTCAGGATTCTTTGATGAACAGAAAAATCCAATGATCAGCATTTTTTTATAAATTATAGAAAATAATATTTTTATTTATCAATTATGTTTTAAATTGATCAAAAGTGATGATAAAGACATTTATACTGTTACAAAAAAAATAATGTTTTTGAGCAGCATAATCAGAATATTAGAATTATTTCTGAAGGATCATGTGACTGGAGAAATGATGCTAAAAATTCATCTTTGAAATCACAGGAATAAATTACACTTTAAAATATATTAAAATAGAAAACGGTTATTCCAAAGAGTAACATATTTCACAATATTACTGCAATATTACACAATATTACTCAAATAAATGCAGGGTTGGCGAGCAGAAGAGACTTCTTTAAAAATCTCACTGTTCAAAAACTTTTGACTGGTAGTGTATTAATTATTTTCTTTGTCTACATAAACATAAAACTTAGTGTTAAGTGAATTAACACTTAACCTAATAATTCAAAATTTAATGAATTAATAAAATGATTAATTAATGAATGAATAAATAAACACACTCTGTTAAAGTAATATTTTAGAAATGAATTAAATAAATGGATTAAATAAGTATTGCACCAGACTTACAAGCAACTGAATAGTTTTTAAAGAATTATTTTAAAATAATTTATAAAAAATAATATATTAAAAATATAAATAATTATAAAAATAATAATTCATAAATTCCAAAGAAATGTTGTTGGACAGAAAAAAAATATGGTTAGTAATTCTTATATATTATCTCTGTTACTCAATTTATTATTTAAAAAATAATAATATAAATATTATATATAAATATATTTTATATATAAACAACATTTTTCCTAAATGCATGTGTGTCGGATTTGCTAAATATTACTTTTAACCATTATTAAATGGTTAATGTTTTTCAAGATTATTTCAAGTGAGCATTTGATGTAAAACTACATTACATAGGGGCATTTCCACATAGAAGTGAACTTAACAGAAACAAAAAATAACATTATTCAATCATACAATCAAAGTCTTTGAATTCTAATTCAATCAAGTTGACCCTTTAAGCGCTGCTAAACATTAATGACGATATCAACCATGTCATCTACATTTTCTAATGATAAATAGTCTTGCCTGACTTAAAAATAAATACATTAATGTTTTTTTGAAATATTAAGAACCACATTAGTGGATAAATCTCTGTCAGCATCAATCTCAAAAGCATCTCAGTTTCTGAGGAAAAAATATAACAAATTTAGTCATTTTGGTTTGCAGAAGAATCTGTGAGTATGGGATAACTGATACCGAAAATGGACCATATGGGTGTAAAATGACGAAGCTGAGTAGTGTTGGAGATTAAGCCAAGGAACATTTAGCACCAGCTAGGCCTCGTCTGGGACGGCAGCAGTCCTAGTTCTACTTAGTTTTTCTTGCTGTTTCCTGCAATAATGTGGGGATCAAAGCTGAGACAGCAGCACATTCAATCCTCTGCCTGTGTTCAAAGGCTGTCTTCTCTTTGAGGAGAATCACCTTTCTGCTAAAGTCCCCTGCTGATTTTAACAGCCCCATATAGCACAGTATCCACTCTTGATGTTAACTATTCTGATGGCGAGAAAGGAAGAGAGAGACGAAGCGTTTACGGCAGAATCATTAAAACTCGAATAAGACTTTTTTTGGGGAACTGAAAAGGGTAAAACCACTCTTGTGATACGTGATTGCAGCAATATCCCGTAATCTACAGAACATGAGGTGTCTACACACAGCTTCAGTACCAGGAAATATCGCAAGCGAAATCAAAGAACAAACTAGTGTGTTGTCATTTCAAACAAAGATTGTAAATTGTAGAGCTGGTGCAAGCATATCCACATTGCATATTTTCTTAAAGGGATAGTTCACCCAAAAATGAAAATTCAGTCATTAATTATTCATTCCAAAAGACCTTCATTTATCTTCAGAACACAAAGATATTTTTGATGAAATCCCAGAGCTTTCTGACCCTGCTTAGACAGTGACGCAACTGACACTTTTAAGGCCCGGAAAGGTTGTAAGGACATCAAAATAGTCCATGTGGCATCAGTTGTTCAGTTGTTTTATGAAGCTACGAGAATACTTTTTGTGCACAAAGAAAACAAATATAATGGCTTTGTTATTGTAGTGTTCTTGCTTGACTAGAAAGGCTGATAAATGTAAGCTACAGGAAAAGTAAAGCAAATATCACACTCTGCGTCAGTAAACGCGTCTGTGTGAGTGTTAGCACTTTTCAATGTTTTCTTGTGTGGGCCCAGTTGTTTGACTCATCTCAACATCACTAAATCTTACCACTGGACTGTAACAACTCAGCTCAATGAATTCACGTGGTTGGCAGCGTGACACTGAATGAACCTCTGGTATGTGTGTTTGTGTGGGTGGCTGAGCGTTATGGTTGTGGTTGTGGTTTGGCTTGTTTGGCGAGGTGATTTGGCCTGCGGTTACAGTGACATGGGACGGTGGTGGAAATCCCACAACTGTGACGCAGCACCCTGTTGAGTTTATCACCACCCACCCACACAATGTCTGACGTACACAGTGGTAATGCTCAGATGATGACACCATTGTCCTATACAACCTTTAAATCTCTACATCATGAGTTTCTACAAGTAGCACAAGTCGGGTCTACAAGCAGCCATTCATCGGGTGACCCATTTTATATAGTGTATGTCGAGTAATGTGGTGGTTTTTAGGTCCTTGGATATTAAGACTTGTAACATAAATGATTTCTTTTGCTGAAATATGTAGTAGAAAACCCATAAAAGATTTGTTATGTAGAAATCCACATTGTTTTATAAATTTTTGGGGCGCCATTATTTTGATTGCACTCGGTGAGCTACTGACACTACTTGTTGCTATTTTTACTGCAACACGGACCAACTTTTAACCAACTTGGAAAATAAAATTCTTGTATGATGACCACAACTACTGAAAGAGCATACAAAGCCAAAAAGGAGTCTAGACACACATATCGAGTAAAATCCACACTGAGAGGCTCCTTCAGTGTCAGCGTCGGCATGTTTACATCCTGCCAGGATGGCATCTAGCGTTTCTTGTCTCTGCCGTTTATAAGCGCTTTCAGTGGCTGTGGTCTACTAAAAGCCTCAAAGGCATCAAGGCTAAAATGAAGAGAACCAAGACGCAGGTTTTTAGGAAGTTTTATTCGTCCACAGGCATCCTCCCATTCTTTTCTCCACATCTTATCACTAGGAAAGCAGTGAAGACTTGCATCGCTTCTCTTGTAGCCCTTCAACTGAAAATGAAAAGCAAAAGCTGCACAATGTGGCATCATACCAGTATTTTATTTTCCAAGTTGCTTATTTTGAGTTGTGTTGTGGTGAAAATACCAACAGATTGCACCAGTAGCTAACCGAGTGCAAACATTTCACGTCATCAAAAGTAATGGCACCCCACATTGTCCAAAATATGTATAAAATGATGTGGATTTTTTTTTTTAACGTAAATCTTTCATGGGCTTTCTACTAAATATTTTAGTATGTATGTGGGTTTTTTTTTTACTAGTGGCTACTGCAACATTCATATGGTTGTGACAGAATTATATTTATTGGTACTTTCTGCTTGTCTTTTTCAGTTGTGTTCAGGTAGTGGAGCACCATGCTGCTGATATTGATGTTTATCACTGTCCTAACTGTGAGCCCATCCATGGACCCTCCATGAGTAAGTGTCTGCATCTACACATATTTCTCAGTTGTGTTTGTTGCATTCCAGGATCAGCCGAATGAATGTTTACTTCTCTTTCACAGTGAAAAAGCGTAACAACTGGCACAGGCATGACTACACGGAGCCAAATGATGGCACACGCCCCGTGCAGGCAGGGACTGCTGTGTTTGTACAGGAACTCCAGGCCAGGAGCTTTGCCAGGTACAAACACCTCTGGATAAAATCTTGATTAGAGGTTGAACTTTCCGTCTCTGACTTCTAACGTGTTTTAATGATATAATCACAATCGTTAGTTACATCTAGTTTGGAATTTGCACCAACCTGATAAGACTTGCAGTTGATTTGTGTGTCTTGGTTGTTTCAAAGTGGCGATGAGATTCTGGTGCCAATGCATGGGAGCCAGGTGACCCAACGCTTCCTGGAGAGGGAGGGCTTCAATTATCCCATAGTGGTCCATGACCTGGATGGACTGGGACTTAAACTGCCCCCTCCCTCATTCTCTGTCAGCGATGTGGAACATTACGTGGGTAAGAGTTCAGTGTGCGTACACAGCGTTTACTGTCTGTCAGATAACAGTCCTGGAGAGTGTCTGGCAAGTGGGGCAGTAGAGCAGAAGAGACTAATTTAGCTTTGTGCAATATAAACGTACATATATGTATATATTCATGCATACGGATGGATGGATGGATGGATAGATAGATAGATGCATACATATCACTATTTGTTATCATGATTTAAAAAAATAATCTCTATCATTTTCATAGCCT
This sequence comes from Cirrhinus molitorella, assembly GCA_033026305.1. NCBI lineage: Eukaryota > Metazoa > Chordata > Actinopteri > Cypriniformes > Cyprinidae > Cirrhinus > Cirrhinus molitorella. Next base: position 19,556,038 of record CM065128.1, read on the forward strand.
GAGTGAACCATAAAATAAAATCTATAAGGCATTTGAAAAAATGCCTTTTTACTCGATTCTCTGGTTTTAATATCTCATTTAAGCTAACAAGTCTGTTTTTTGAACAACTTTAAACGCATTGGACTGAAATACATTAGATTAAAGAGTGACATTGTGATTATGGCTATTCGTCTGTGCTGTTAGTGAATGGGTTTGAACCCAACTCCTGTACAGCTGTGGTTATCTTCTCTCTCTCCTGTACATTAGCCCTAAAACACTTTGTCTCCAGTTACAAAGCTGTTGTATGGCACAGCCAGTCTGAGCTCAGGTTCCCAATAGGGCTGTTTTATCTCAACGCTTATGTTACATGGTTCCCTCTTTCGCACGCCGCTGATCTTTAAGCTGGAAGTGTTTTAATAGTAACAGGTGTCGAGGGGAAGAGGTGTTTGTGTGTGAGACAGAGAGAGAAGGAGAAAGAGAGGGGGGAGCGGGCCACTCAACAGATCTTGTTACCCAGCCAGTTGGGCACAGACAAAAGGCCACTAACCTTCTCTGTCTGTCGTTTCTTCAATTTTCTCCCTACACCTGCTTTTCTTTTCCTAGAAAAGATAAACACACATTATGAGAAACACTAATTTTTCCGTGTATGGCCAAATTTAGAGAAGAATGTTGTGTGTGTGGTCAGACTGTCCCGACATTAACATTAATGCAGCATTATTTTTTGGAAAAACAATTTTAAAAGGAAATCAAAATTTTAAATTTGGTCTTTTATTCACCATCATGTCATTCTAAACCTAGAATATTCTGTGGAATATAAAAGAAGAGGTTTGGAAGAGCGTATGGCTGCCCCCTGCTTGCTCAACCAAAATTCTATTAGTTGCTTAGTCGCAGAAAAATCTAAAATCACGTAGCAAGTGACGGACAGATCATTAGCAGGTGGTCTATGTGGTAATATAGTATATCAGGCAGGACATTCAAACTCTCGTCTATCATTCATCGACCTCATATAAGGCTGTTCGTCCGAAATATGTAAGTAGTAGCAACTTTACATGGCCATTCTAATGTTAACCTAGAAAAAAGTGTGCTATTGAAGTGTCTGTGCGATGGAGGCACTGATGCAGTCACTTGCTCTAAAAAATACTAGTAATTTAAAAAACAGATAAGAATAATGCATCTTTTGAATCTGTTAAGATTCTATGTGTATTTGTGTGCAGTAACAACATACTGCACTTTTGTAAAATAATGAAAGCAAACAGGATGCGCTTTCTGCTGTCTCAGTCTCTGTGAATTTGAGCATATTAAAACAAACAAACAAACAAAAAAAAACCTGTGTATACTTGCCTTACAGACATGAAACAAAATACCTATAGAGAGTGAAATGTCTGCTTTCAAATGAACCCGTTTAAATGGGAAACAAATTTTCTCAGATTACGTAATCCGTATGAAACATGCATTCAGGCCTATCCAATACTGTGGAGATGATGAGTCAGTGTTGCTGACTTCATCTCTCAATCCGAAAACAACTAAAGCACTATCAATTAATTATTAAAATGTTAATGCAGCCACCATACTGTTTTTCTCTGACACATTCATAATCATAACTTCTGCCGTTGTGCTGTGGCAGGCTTTATGCATGCGAGTGAGCGCTTATTAGGCCATGTAGATGGATAAAGGCTCATTATTATGATTTAAATGGTTTATTAATAAATGTGTGATTAGATGACTAAACGCTTAAAATGAACGACTACTAGTCGGCCGGGACTGTTTTAAATTTCTGTATGTTTGTGAAGAAAAGTTATTGAATATTTTAGATTTTTAGTTTAGTTTCATAGTACTTTTAGTTATTTTTGGAGCTAATTTTCTGTAATTAAAAAAAGCTAAAATAAACTAAAGTATTGGATGAAAAACTTCAAGTTGAAGTACTTAAACTGACATTTAAAAAAAAAACTTAAAAGCTATATAGAAATTATAAACTAATTAAAATCACAATTGCTAAAACAAACTGAAAGTGAACTGAAAATATAAAATGCTAAATATATAATAATTCAAAATATTATATAAATATGTTGATGTAATAAGTACTATGATAGTGTCTAAATAATGCTAAAAACACTGACCCATTTACTTACAATAATAAAATAAAGATGAATGATTAGTCATTTTTGGAGTGAACTTACCTTTAAAGGGATAGTTTACCCAAAAATGAAAATTCTGTCATTTAATAACTTGACCTCATGCCATTCCAAATCCATAAAAACTTTAGAATAAAGATATTTTTGATAAATTTGTCATAAATCTGAGCGCTTTCTGACCTTCAGTAGACAGCAACACAATTGACACATTCAAGGGCCATAAAGGTAGTAAGGACATTGATAAAACAGCATAATTACATAAGTATGCATGATTATTCTTGTGAATGAGCCTTGACTAACATGGAAGTTCTTGAACAAAGTTGTTTTCTTTGCGCACAAAAAAAATTCTCATAGCTTCATTAAATTACAGGTGAACCACTGATGTCACATGGACTTTTTTTAACAATGTCCTTACTACCTTTCTAGGCCTTGAACATGTCAGTTGTGTTGCTGTCTATGCCGGGTCAGAAAGCTCTCGAATGTCATAAAACAGAATTTTTGTCTACAGAATTTTAAACTTAATATGACTGGAAATTAATTATGACCATAAAATGGAAGCTTGGGTTCAAAAGCAGTGCAGAGTTTTGCAGACATGTCCAGTTCCCAAATTTGGCCTTGAGCCTTTCACAATTATGTGTTTGTGGGACCGTTCCTCCAGCTGTTCCTTGTCATCAGACGCTGGCCAGCTGCGTTTGTGCCTGTGTGTTGAGGGATTGCAGTCACTTCACCGCCAGCTGTCCAGCGCTGTTTCCGGTCCTCAGCTGTCTTTTGTGATTTGTGGCCCTGCAGCTGTGTCTTTCAAAAGCCTTATTATAGACTTTGTGTTTGTGAAAGCGACATTAAAGAGAATTGCGATATGAGAAAATCTGTCCTGTAAACACACATCCAATTTGAAAATATCCCACTTTCTTTTTTCCAGGTGCAAATAAAGTCATCGATGTGATTGATGTCGCAAGACAGGCAGACAGCAAGCTTAAGCTGGGAGAGTTTGTGAAATATTACTACCAACCTGAAAGACCAAAAGTGTTGAATCTTATCAGCCTGGAGTTCTCTGATACAAGGTGGGAAGCCAGCAGTACATTATACTTTACTTTATACATTTAACATATAAATGCTTATTTGAAGCTTATTTTTGTCTTGTGGTCTGTTTTAGGATGGCTGATTTGGTGGAGGTTCCTGAAATTGCGCGGAAGATGTCCTGGGTGGAGAACTACTGGCCTGATGACTCGTTCTTCCCCAAACCATTTGTGCAGAAGTATTGTCTCATGGGAATGAAAAACAGTTACACAGACTTCCACATCGATTTTGGTGGAACTTCAGTGTGGTATCATGTTCTCTGGGTAAGAAATGAGGCCTGTTTGATGACGTGACTGTTTTATGAAGTGTACTTTTGTATATGACAGTCTAAATGGCTTCATGAGAAATTTGTGGAGATCCGGTCGTGATGTTACTGTTACATAAGTCATAAGTGCTGATAAGGATGTTTTTTTTCCTCTTCAGGGAGAGAAGATTTTCTACTTGATTAAGCCTACTAAGGCTAACCTTGCACTATATGAGTCCTGGAGCTCATCACACAATCAAAGCGAAGTATTCTTCGGGGATAAAGTCGACAAGTGTTACAAATGTGTGGTGAAGCAGGGAACTACCATCTTCCTCCCCACAGGTGAGAACACAGTATTGGCAAAACATTTGAATCATTTCTGGTGTCCGTCTCCACCCTTCAATTGGTGCCCAAAATAAAATCAGTTAAAATTAATTTTAAATGAAATTATATTAAATTAAAATATGTGAGACTGGACTACAAAACCAGTTCTTTTATGCCAAAAATCATTAGGATATTAAGTAAAGATCATGTTCCATGAAGATATTTTGTAAATGTCCTACTGTAAATATATTAAAACTAATTTTTTAATAAGTAATATGCATTGCTAAGAACTTCATTTAGACAACTCTCTGCACCATCAGATTCCAGATTTTCAAATAACTGTATCTCAGACAAATATTGTCCTAACACACCATACGTCAATGAAAAGCTTATTTATTCAGAATTTCAGTGGTTTTGTGGTCCAGGGTCACATACAATTCAAATTATTTAAGTTAAAATGTCAGGGTGATACATCTGTCATGATGACATGACAACTTTAGATGTTTGCCATTATCTTCTGATATTATTACAAATCATGTGGTGTCATGCAAAACAGTCATGCAAAACAAGTAGTCCCTCTTGACTATGTGTCAAGGTCAAAAAGTCTCTTAAAATATTTAATAATTTAAAAGAAAGGTCAGTTTATGTGGAATGACTTTCCAAAAAGTAATGATATTCTTTTGATAAAGGGACGGTTCACCCAAAAATGAAAATTACCTCATGATTTACTCACCCTCAAGCCATCCCAGGTGTATAAGACTTCATATGAATACAATCAGAGTTATAATTAAAAATATCATCAAAGTATCATTATAATGGTTGTTGAGATTTTGAAGTCCAAAAAAAGTGCAGAAATCTATCCACACGGCTCTGGAGAGTTAGTAAAGGCCTCTTGCGTTTGTGTAAGAAAAATATCCATATTAAAATTTTATAAACCATAATTTCTCGCATTCGGTAACTGTTGTACGCACATTTACGGGAGAGTGGCGTTCCAGTGGATGATGTTACAATATCATGCCGCTTTTGTTTTTATGAAACATATTGCGTAAGGGAAAACTAGTATTACTTTTACTTGATTATTGTAGGAACATAGGGCTATCTTATTAGTCATAAACTACAACATGCCTTTTGTATCCTCGATTGACCCCACGACACAAAATAGGATGTGTGCTTTCGTAGAAAAGCACGTACACGGTACGGCGAGGCGGTAATAATATCAAGCGGTTTCCTAGCTCTCCTGCCAGGAAAATATGTATCGGCGTAACACCGATGACCCTTGTTATAGTGGGAGTGTTGGGCAACAGACTTTGCTGAGCAACGTGGTAAACAGTATAAAAACACTCTGAAGGGCTGTGATGCAATTCACGTGCATCTCTGCGAATGGAAAGAATGTAGAATGAAAAGTATCTGGGTGTTATTTTAATCGCCTGTTAATTCTGCATGCGTTTAGAGTGCTATAAATGGTCTTTAACCACTGCGGAGGTAGTAGACGTAGCTCTTCTCGGGGCAGGGATTCATTATCACAGCATGTGTGTTTGTGGTGTGTGAAAGTGAGCATGTGGGTTTCCCTCCCCGAGCCAAACGTCACATGTGACGAAGCAGAAATCCCCCTCTTGTTTAGCAACATGCCTACACACGGTGGCCAATACACATGCAGCTAGACGGAGAGATAAAACTGACATTTCTGTCAGTGGCGGTGAGGTGTGGGTGTGAGAGTGAGATGACTCTATATTTGGCTTTTGCTGATGTGTATTGTGAATTGGGTGTTTATTCTGCTGATGTCTATGAATGTCATGGCTGAATAATAAGGATGATGTAATACACCTCGGGCCAGTGTCAGAGTTTTAGCCAATTAATGAAACTTAAACTTCAGTTCCCAATCTAGATAAAATTTCTAAGTTATATTAGAATTGTATTCAATTAAAATATTACATTTAATACATTTTTAAAATGTTAAATAATCTTTAAATGTTTTGTTTTGAATTTTATTAAATGATGTGTTATAATATATTTTTACTTCCATTAAATTACATTTAAAATATGTACATTAAAATATAAAATGTTGAAAATATAATATAATATTCTTAATGTTTTATCCTTTTTGAGTTTTAAGCTAAAATACAGTCAAACCAAAGCTTTAACATTTCTCACATGATCACAGTTTTTTCACTATAGTTTAGAAAATTGTGATGAATGACAAACTCAAGAGTTAAACTGTGTCAGAACAAATTCATCTTGATAATATCAGATAAATTTGATTGAAAGGTATGTAACAAAACACAATCAGGTCAAAGTGTCAAATCAAATTTTTGGTCCCAATTTTTATCAATTTACTGGTAGTCCACTGTATGAAGAATTTTTGGGTATGATATGTCACAGTTTACTTTATTTTGCTGTCCTCACTTACATAAATGAACTATAGTGTCCTGCACCCACTAGTACAAAAAAAATATTTTTTGAATAATTTTTGGTTTGACTGTATATGCAAATGGGTGTTTTAACATGGTGTTACTCACTAGTGTTAAGCTAGTGTTTCATCAAAATAATATATCTGACTCATATACAGAGACAATTATTTCACATGATAAATAGTTTTTGGTCCAATGAACTAGGTCAGCATGATGCAATCTTTCTTGAGGCCTGAATGTTGGTCTCTGTTGCCCTCTACAGGTTGGATCCATGCAGTGCTCACTTCTCAGGACTCCATGGCATTTGGTGGGAACTTCTTGCATAACTTAAACATAGGCATGCAGCTCAGGTGAATTAATCAATCTTGAATGAATTCCTCAATATATATCATTTTGATTAAGCTTCTTTATATTGTTGCTGTCACTATAGATAATTTCAGATTTCTAAACATACTCCTGCTGGAACTGAACTACCTCTCCATTCACATTTTAGGTGTTATGAGATGGAACGCAGACTGAAGACTCCAGACCTCTTTAAGTTCCCATACTTCGAGGCCATCTGCTGGTATGTGGGCAAAAACCTTCTGGAGACCCTTAAAGGTGAGTGGGACAGGACTACTAATGCAGTTCTTTAGTCGAGAGCAGTATTTTCCCAAACTGGGAATCATGAGGGATCTGCGAAGGGTTTGGGAGTTGGGAGTTTGAAAAGCTAGTAGTATAATTAGTTCTGGGCAGTGATTGATCACATCCAAAATAAAGGTTTTTGTGTGCGTAATAAATATATATTTATTATGTATATAGAAACATACATATACACATTTAAGAAAATGTAAATATTAAATATATGTAATATAGTTTTGTACATGTAAATAGTTTCAAATTATATACCGTATGTGTGTCTTAATATATACATAATAAATATACATAATACACACACATATATTATATAAACAAAAACTTTTATTTTAAATGTGATTAATCGTGATTAATCGTTGCCCAGTGCTAAATGTAATTAAAAATAAACACTTCATCTTCATGTCATGTCACCATTAACCAACATTAGAGAATTGTGTTTTGCTAAATTGTTATTTAAGAAGTATTGTTTTCGATAATTCAATGGTCCGTTGTCATTTATTATTAACATAAGTGTTAAGATGCAGCTTCTTGATCAAGTGAAGATTCACAGTGAAACATGTTTGTGTTTCAGAGCTGCGGGAGGATAAATGTCAACCTCAGGGTTATCTAGTGGACGGAGTGAAAGCTTTAATCTCGTCACTGAAGACATGGCTGAGGAGGGAGGTAAGAGAATGTTTTCTGTGTCATTTATTGTTTTGGTGTAACTCCTGTGGCTGTTATACATGCTTATTTTCTCTGTGTGCTTCCTCTGCAGTTGACTCAACCCAACAGTGAGGTTCCAGACCATATCAGGCCAAGCCGTCTCATTAAAGCTCTGACCAAGGAGATCCGCTACCTGGAGGTAAGACAAGCCTTAAAAAAACATTTGAGAAGGTTAGTTTACTCCAGAATTAAACTTTCCTGATAATTTACTCCCCCCAAGTCATCCAAGATGTTCATGTCTTTCTTTCTTCAATCAAAAAGAAATGAAGGAAAACATTTTTCTCCATATAGTGGAGAAAGGCGAGGAATAAGGGTCTTATCTAGTGAAACAATTGGTCATTTTCTTAAATTACAATTTATATACTTTTTAACCACAAATGCTCATCTTGCAAACCTCTGCATACACGACTTTTCGCATTATGCAGTCACACTGAAAAGGTCACTTGTGACGTACACTTGTGACTTGTGACGTTGTGATGTACAGAAACGAAACGTGCAAAGAAAGTCAAGCATCCTTTACAAAAAAAGTTCAAAATGATGTCAGACTTTTTTTTTTTTTTTTTTAAGTTGAAGGAGAAAATGTGATGATGAGTTTTTCTACCCTACCTTTTTGATCCAAAGTACACAGATGAAGAACCAACCAAGCGTGACCTTTTCAACATGACTACGTCCCAGCTAGTGCAAGATGAGCATTTGTGATTTAAAAAGTATATAATTTGACCGTTCATTTCACTAGACAAGACCCTTATTCCTAGGCTGGGATCATGTAGAGCCCTTTGAAGCGGCACTGAAACTGCAATTGAAAAATCCCGGAATGTTTTCCTCAAGAACCTAAATTTCTTTTTGACTGAAGAAAGAACAAACGTCTTGGATGATGTAGGGGTGAGTAAATTATCAGGAAATTTTGAAGTGAGCTTATTTTTGAAACGTTTGCCAGTTAATGTAGTAGCTGTTTCTGCATGGTGCAACTCTGCTGCTAAAGCAGCTCCTAGACGTTTAAGTGATTTGCTGTGTTTTCCTAAACAGGATGAATCGAATAAAGCTGGAAAATCTCAGGGAAGTACTGAGTGCTTTTTACCACGCTCAGCACTGGAGAAGGGATATCAGGCACAGCGGGCCGCTCGGCGGCTACGAGACCATCGACACCACCACCATCATCATCATCACAGCCACAAACTGCCCTCAAACTTGGATGTCCTGGAGCTTCACACGCTGGAGGTATTAAAGAGACTGGAGGTCGGACCTCTTGAGGAGGTGAGTGCTGTTTTCTTTTTTCCTCCCATAGCATTAAGCTCAAGTTTCTTGTCTATTCTTCATAGCATCATTAACCTGTATAAGTCCTTATCATATGACTGTAATGCAATGCTATCAAATGGTTGTAGAGGACATTTTCACCTTGATATTGAATATGTTCACTGCTTTAGCAGCTTTCAATTAATATTATTCATTTCCAGTAAAAACACATCTTCTCATCTCTTGTAATAGGACCCAGCCTTTAGCTCCAAAGTGAATGGCAAGTTCAAGAAAGTGTCTTCAGTGTCTGCAGTAGCTGTTGAGGGTAGTCATGACAACGCCCTGCGCCTTGTGCTATGTAATGGCAAAATTGTGCGGTGAGGGTCTGGACAGTTTCACTTCTTTTGTGACATTAGATTGTCTATCTATTAGGCACTAGGTTTCATTCCTATCAAAACTGATACTAAGACAATAAAAAGTAATACTAGTAATTGTAATTGTACTGATAATTTACTCACCACCGTGTCATTCAAGATGTTCATGTCTTTCTTAAGTTGAAAAGGAATTAAGGTTTTTGAGGAAAACATTCCAGGAGTTTTCTCCATATAGTGGACTTCAATGGGGATCAGTGGGTTGAAGGTCCAAACTGCAGTTTAAATGCAGCTTTAAAGGGCTCTACACGATTCCAGCTGAGGAATAAGAGTCTTATCTAATTAAACAATCAGTCATTTTCTAAAAATAAATAGAAATTTCTATACTTTTTAATAACAAATGCTTGTCTTGCACTAGCTCTGCATTATGTAATCACATTGGAAAGGTCACGCAGTTAGTTTTTGGTTCAGAAAGGTAGCATCTCATTTTGTCCTCCAACTTCAAAATCATCTGACAACATTTGATGTAACCTTTTTTAATAAAAGGCGTTTGACCTTTGCGCATTCACTTTGTAAACACTGGGTGCGTGATTACATAATGTGTGAGGTCAAGCTAGTGCAAGACAAGCATTTTTGATTTACAAAAAAGTATATAAATGTATATTTTTCTTAGAAAATGACTAATCGTTTTACTAGATAATACCCTTACTCTTTGGCTGAGATTATGTATAGACTTTTGAAGATGCATTTAAACTGCAGTTTGGACCTTTAACCTGCTGGCTCCTGTTAAAGTCCATTATATGGAGAAAAATCCTGGAATGTTTTCATCAAAAAACTTAATTTCTGTGCAACTGAAAAGCGAAAGACATTTATCAGGAAATTTTTTTTTTTTTTGGACCTTTAATCTTAATCTGAACATTTAGCTTTGATCACAGGAATAAATTACACTTTAAATATATATATAAATAGAAAAAAGTTATTTTAAATTGTAATAAGTTTAATAAAATGTTATATTTTGGTGCCTTTTTGTATTCTAAACATCTCATAAAGAAGTGTGTCCTCCTTCCTCACAGGGAGAGGTTAACTATCAGCAATGTGGCAGCCAAAGTCAATGGAGTGGAAATGTTGCAGTACCACCAACACAAGATCAAATTGGAAAGAATGCCGATGTGCCAACAAGAAACAGTGAAAAAAGAAAAGCAAGAGGGTGAATTTAGAGTACACTGCACTATCAAGAAACCAGTCAATCACGGTGAGTCACTCAGAGCTGAAGAGGAAATCACAACCCAGGCTTTACTCTGGTCGAATGCTACATGATACTAAAGCCAGACTTCAGAAGCATAATTTTCATGTTAACAGTGATTCATTATAATGTGAAAGGAAATTAGTTTGACTCTTATCTTGTTTTGTTAGGTCTAACTGTGCAGACAGAACTCAGGACAGAATCGCCGCATGTAGCGTCTTCAGACAGTGACTCTGAGTCAGAAGCAGATGATTCTGCTGAGGTACTGATCATATCCAATAAGCTCTCTATGAACAAAACGCTGATTTTCACTTAGGTAATTGGCTTATCTGTCTATCTTAATCCACTCTTTTACAATTTCTCTCAACAGAAAAACTCAGAGTCAGAGAGTTCTGAGGAAGAGGATGGAGGAAGCAAGAGAGACTCAGGGTGTTTTGTGGAGAATAAGCAAGCGCTAAAACGGTACGGCTGCCCTTCATTTTACACACCTGAGAAACTTGGCACGGTTTAAAAGCTAATTTTAAGTCCTTTTTGTACTAAAATTAAAAACTACTTGTCCACAGAGAACGTCCTACCTCACCGAGCACAGCTGATGCCATTCAGGGCATGCTGTCCATGGCGGGGCTGTTTTGTCAGCAGGCGTCAGCAGGGGGTGAAATTTTACAGCAGCACTGGTGGTCCAGTCAGGGTAACAGCAACAGCAGCAGTGACGCGTGGGACAGCAGCGAACCCTGTTCGGCACCCCGAAGCCCGGAGGGAGAGGATGGGAGTCTCGGAGAGGAATATTCATATAGAGAGAGCTCACTTTCTCCTCCCCTCCACCCCTCCAAAAGACACGCCCCCAACCCCACACCCATCAGCAACCAGGCCACTAAAGGTGAACCAAACTTATATTACATGGGGGGGAAAAAAATAAAAATAAATCATAGTAACAATAATAATATTTCAAAAATCATACAGAGGACCTCTGCTAACAGTGTATAAAAGTAGGGATGTAACAATTATCAATATCGTGGTGTCGCGATAGCAAAACTGTCTTGATGTTATCGTGGTCACATGATGATATAAATTTGACAATATTATTATTTTTTATTATATTCTAACATAAGGTCTTTAAAGATGTGTTTTTGGCACAGTATCTGTCAAATGAAATAAACCAAAAGCACAACATGGCTTAATCCCTTGATTAAGTCCATTTTCGCTGCACATTTCAAAGCGAAAAGCACACATTTCGTTCAGGCGATCAGCTCATTGTTCTACGTTTTCCGTGCCTCAGAACGGCTCTGTTCACAGTGAATGCAGTGAACTGGTTTATTGCATGTGCTGTGAGTTTAGCACGAGTTTGGAAATGCAACATCCACCAGTTATGCTTTTTCATGCCTTTCACTAGATTTGTAGTGAGACGTGTTTTTGTAAGCCTCTTTTCACTGAAGCTGGAGTTTTGTCAAAATAAAAGCTCTACTGCTGTTTCCATCAAAATAAAAGCTTAAAAGTGCAGTATGAATTGTTGACAGCTAGCAGTGTAAATGGTTAACGTTACTGCAGTCCAAATTCCAAATATCTCTTTCAAGTGTAGAAATTAGGAAAGAAGTATTGTAATTTCCCTGCTATAGTGCAAAGCAAAAATAATATACCTTTTTAAATTTTCATTTATAATATTATTTTCATTTATTTTGCAGTTGTTTTACAATATATTGCTATTTTATTTTTATTATATTCTAATTAGTTTGGCCTATATTTATATAATTTGGATTGAGACAGTATATCACGATTAAGAGGGTTGAGTCAATCCACTTTTTTTCTGACGCGTTTTCTTAGGAACATGGGTTGGTGTTCTTAATTTTGAACTCTGAAAGAGCATTAGATTTAAGTGCATTCATTTAACTTTAAAATGAAAGTTCATTTGACTTTTTAAACAGTATCGTGGACTGCACATTGCGATATTATGGTATTGTGAGATTTTGATATAGTTACCTCACTATATTAAAAATCAATAATAATATATATAATATTCATTGAAATGTATAACAGAAAATAGATTTTTGTTGAAGCAATATTTTTATCTTGGAAAAAAATGTAAAGTATGAATTTTTGAAAATGTATATTTATGAAATATATAAGTTTTTTACTTGATGGTCACACCACGTGACATTTTTAGAATCATCACATTTGAGCATAATGGCTTTTAAAAATCATTTAAAAAACAAAAATTATATTTAAGGGATAGTTTACTGCCAAAAAATAAATAACACCTCGATTTACTTCACCCTAAAGCCATCCTAGGTGTTTCTGACTTTCTTCTTAGGGACAAATACAATCTGAGTTATATTTAAACAAGTCCTGGCTCTTCCAAGCTTTATAAATGGTGGTCAATGGGGGTTGAGAATTTGAAGCAAAATAAAGTGCATCCAGCCATCATAAAAAGTACTCCACATAGCTCCAGGGGGTGAATAAAGGCCTTCTGAAGTAAAACAAGTCCCCTCTTGGCTTATATTGAAATCCTCTGACATTTTTCTTTACAAATCCTCATTTTGAAGTGTTCTGCTCTTCCATGTTTGTGACTTTACATTCGTCACTGCATTCGCCTATGTTCTGTCATTCTCCGCTGTAACGCCACTCTCTTGTGAAAGCTAGAGATTACAGTTTAAAAATGTTTTAAAGATGGATATTTTTCTTACACAAATGTAATCAGTTTACATTTATTAAACCTTCAGCGGTGTGTGGAGTACTTTATATGATCGAAGGATGGACTTGAAAATCTTAACAACCAATTATAAAGCTTGGAAAAGCTAGGATATTTTTTGTATATAAAATTCTAATTGTATTAATTTCAAAGAAAGTCATATACAACTAGGATGGCTTGAGGGTGAGCAAATCATGGTGTAATTTTTATTTTTCAGTGAACTATCCCTTTAAGTATGTTGCACATTTTGACATTTGTGTTGACTTTTGCTTATATTGTGTTTTTATGGTTTTATTGCAGGAAAACGTCCTAAGAAAGGACAGGTGACGGCTAAACAGAGGCTTGGGAAGATATTGAAAATGAGTCGCCATAAAGGGTTATTCCTGTAGCATGATGGAGGAAAGAATGAGACGTGTAATAAATCAACACAGCTGCTTTTCTTTATACGCTTGGACTATTATCACACACACATACAGTTCTCTTACTCACTGTGCATGTTTAGGTGACAGGGTATGTTTAATGGCTCACTTTTTTTTTTTCTTCACCAATCACACGCAAACACGCTATCCATCGGCGCAGGGACAGCATTTCAACATTAACAGCCAAAAGTTTCAAGAGGAAGCACAGAAACGGATAAGCAGCGTATGTTCCTACAGGCAGGAAAACGAGCCACAAGTGTGTTTCATGGGCTGAGGCCTCTCCTCTCCCCCACCTCTTACCTCTTACCACATCTGTAGCATGAGTGTCTAGGGCGCTCACCGGCTAAGGACGTCTTCCTAGCCCTCCACGACCCGACACTGGGACTGTTCCATTGGTCTTCGGATTTCCCTCAAGTCATTATCAATCTGCCTAGTTCTCTCTCTCCTTTGATTGTCTCAGGCTGATGTATGAGCTTTTGAAATGGTGCTGAACATTTATAAATCCTTCCCAGTCCCCTCTGCCCCCTTTAAGCAATAATTGTACAGCAGTGAGTGATGTATTGATGATTTAGTGGGCCGCACTTTCAGGATGCACAGGAAGTCCTCTCATGGTGGGAAGTATTGTTCATAACAGTACAACCATCAAAAAGTGGCAAAGATATAACATGATTTTCCTTGATTTGACAGTGTTTATACTATATTTAAAGGGAACCCATGATGCGTCTATGGTATGGCTTAATATAACATAAATTAAGTCTCTTACTGAAATATGTAGTAGAAAATGTCTGCTATTTGTAAGCTCTTTCAGTAGCTGTGGTCTACTAAAAGCCTCAAAGGCATCTGGACTATAGTGGAAAGAACAAAGACGCAGGTCTTTAGGATGTTTTATTTGTCCAAAGAGATCTTCTTATTCTTTTCTTATCGCTTCTAAAGCAGTAAAGACATAGATCACTTCTTGTTGCCCTTTGACTGAAAATGACATTGAAAGCCACACAATGTGACATTGTATCAGTATTTTAGTTGAAGTGTGCAGCCATTTCAAATCATAGTCCAAAATATGTATAAAACAATGGATTTTTTTTTTTTAAACGCATATGTTTCTGCTAGATATTTTAGTAAGAAACAAAATTTACATTATATTAAGCTATACAAGTCTTAATACCAGGGTTTCCCTTTAAATAATATTTGGAGGTTTTTTTTTTTTATATGAAAAGATGAAAGTAAATTTGAGTTGTACCTTGATGATGTCAACCTCTTTGGTTTAATTTTAAATTATATCTCAAAAGCAAGTGAAATATTGTTTTTACACTGGGAAAATTGAGGAAAATATGTATTGCCACGCACTGTCATAACCCAGTGGCCACAGAGAGGTATTGCATCCTGGAGCGCCGCCTCTGAAATACTGTATGTGATGTAGTTTGCGAGGACTAAATATGCTTGTCACGTGATTGACAATGATCTAGCTCATTCTGCATAATTTATGTTCCGTTTTTTTTTTTAAGATATTTTTTTTGTTGACTGGATAACTTATTTATTAATTTCAAAGATATAAGGATTTGTATTGCATTGAGTTTCCTGTTTTTCCTTTGCATTTTGTAAATAGGAGTATGATTTTGAATGTTATCAACTTAAGAGGAATGAGCTTTTGTTTAGGTTCAGCTTTATGGGTTTGTAGTTAACACATTTAATGTTACCTAAAAGAATTTTGAATGACTTTCTCCTGTTCAATTTACCTCTAAAATGTTGAGTTTGTTCAAATAATGTTGCTTTATGTTGTCTTTATGACCTGTTGAAATGGGACAAAAAGATTCAGTGGGAACAACGACAAAAAAAAAAAAGTGGTGCTTGTGTGTGGATTTCTTAGCGAGGCTATGAAACGTTTTCTCAGGGAACATCAAACAGGTGACATCTTTGAATTCATCACCAGCACTGTCATACAATCTCGTTTTGTACTCGTTTCCGCAAGTTTGCCAACAATTGTATATATTCCCAATTATTTTATTTTTTCGTCTGGTGATGTAATCCCAGATTCAGAACAAAATTGTGTCCCCATGTAAAGTATATAAAAATAATCTTGAGTTTGTGAGAACAGATTTTGATCAGCTATTCTTGACTGTTGTGTAACTGTTGGTTCAAGAAATGCACTATTTTGGATGACTGAGTTGGAAAACTGCTAAAACTCAGGCTTTGTTACAGTTTTGAGTTTTGCGCATGCGTTTTATGACAAAATGTTTCCCTGTTCCCACTCATTAACCTTAAAATAGATGAGCACCCTTTGAAAATTTCAGCTTTGGTAAATCAAGCTCGTCTTCAGACAGGTTTCCTTTGCTTTGACGCATTAACTGTACAGTATTTATTAATATCTAGCATTCATTTCCATTTTCAACTGTGGTATAGACTAAATGTCACTGTGTTTTCAAATGCTGTGTTCTGTTGCTCCTCCTCAAATTTCCCAGAATCTATCTTTGAAAGTTTTGGATGTGATGGATTTTCTCCAAATGCAATGTATATATAAGATGAGGGAAATGTTTTGTAGATCACACTGTTTTCCCCTTTCCCTTTACCAAATGTTAAGTGATAAACACTGTTCTACTGACAAGTTTAAGCGTTGATGCCTTTTTATTTATATTTTATAATGCAACTTTTACAAGTAGACTTGATAATAAGTCCATACACTTAACAGGAACCTTCAGTTTCCTTCACAGGAAAGGAAAAGGTGTGGGTTTTACAATCTGCAAAGCAGAGAAGAGAAATATCAATCATGCATGCTGTTGTCAACACCAGGTAACTGCACTGAAAGCATAGCAATTTTACTGAGTTAAATACATACTGAGGGTGAATCTACTCTTCATCATCAGGTGGGATTCCCAGCTCCTCATCTGTCCATGCTGAAGTGTCCGGCCATGGGAAATGACCCTAAAGAGACATTTAGTTAAGTCGCTGGTAGTCTGTTTATTATGAAATGGCTAAAGCAGTAGCATTTTATCCTATGCTCTTGTATTTTTATGTAGTTTCCGCTCACCAGTACGGCATCTGGGTCGTGCCAGACGTGCCACAGGATCCAGAACCACATGGCGCCGCTGAGCAGCTCTGCCTGAAACTTCTGGTGCTTGGTGAGCTGAGGAGGTTGTCTGTATTGGGGTTCAATATGAGGGCCGCCTCCTGCCCTAAAGCACAACCCACAGAATATCAGTAAGTAAATGGATAGAAGTGCTAAAACAAACCAATGGTATTACAAACTATGATGCATGTTCATACTGATAAGCTAAACATATACATACATATATATATATATATATATATACATATATATATATATATATATATATATATATATATATATATGGGTATTTGTACAGAAGTAAAACAGGGAATCAATTTTTAAATCTAGTTTGGATTTTTTTTATTATACTAAATTCTGTAATAATTTGATACTTTTTGTAATATGTCTTGTTCTTACGAAGCTCAAACATCTGCATAGGATTTAATGCAATTAACGTTAACTAAATTCAAAGTACAGTGGTTACCCTAGTTTTTACCTTGGTATGTTTTGACAAGTACCGTGGTAAAAACCATATTTTTGGACCGTGTACTTACAAATACTATTGCTTTTAAAAATATAAACATTCAATGTCATGGTATTACAGTTTGATATCACCACTGTACCATGGCACGACCAGGTTACCTACTTTTATTTAAGGCTAACCTCAATATACTCATGTACTAAATAATATAATATACTAAAAAAAAAAACTAATTTCCGTATATTCCAATTTAATTACTTGCGTTATGTTGTTTAAGAATTAATTAGACATTACTGTATTCGAACGGTACGATTAGCCTGTTAGCTTCCTGTTCATAAACACTCACTTTCTGACGGTCATCTGCTGAGGTCCGCGTCTGAAAACTTGCAGGCCTGTTCGGAGGACACCCGCCGTCCTCCTTAGAGAAGACATGCTTATATTTGTGCCACCACCGTCTTTTTACAATTAGTTTGGATCGGATGAGCTGCGGTGACCAGACAGCTAAATGTCACCTTTGCAGCAGCCGTTTCTGTGGCCTGCTAATAACGAGCTCTGTGATTGGTCAGATAAAAAAAAATACGTTTTGATGCTACGCAATGTCTGTTCGATAGAGGGCGCCAAGTACTTACTGAGAAAAGATCCTAGAGCTATCGATCAGGTATTGTCCAAAATGTAATAAATATATAAAATTAATAATTAAATATAACAATAAAACACGAAAATATAAGTTTGTCCAGCCAGTTCAATATAACTTAAGTACTTAGTTTGGTCATTTATTAGTTTGTAAAAGTATAATTTTAACTTTTTTGCTGTTGTTGTTAAAATCCACTCTAGGATAAGGTTAAATAAGAAATAAGAGGGTCTGCTTGTGAATTTTATTGTACTTTATTTATTATATGCATTATATGAAGAAACGTTTAGGAAATTGTATTTACACAATTGTATTATTGCAGACGAAAACAAGACACAGGAGACAAGTGATCATTATACATGAAATAGTACTTTATTTGCACAAACAGCAATAAATCTCAACTTTCTTTCATCTCATCTTTATTACTGGTCTTCATGACTCAAAGGACTATTGTCCAAGACAATATTCAAAGGGCTGGGAGAAACTAGGAGTGCCAAGTCAAAGAACATAAATAAACAGAATGAAACATTTGATTTATATGTTTCAAAAGTGTATGTTCAGTAATAATATATAAATAAACAACAATCTTTAAACGGAGGGAAAAAAAAACAGTTTACAGGTTATCAGGCTACATATTTTAGCACCTTCCCAGTAGAACATGACATGTTTTTGTTTTTTAAAATAATATGCAGAATCTATTATTTATTTTTTTATGGAATAGTTTATTGAACCTCTTTTTAATAAAAAAAAATACATAAATATGTAATGTGCATAGAAATGTCAGTTATCACTCTCTCTCTCTCAAAATGAGACTCGGAGCACAAAACTAGTCATAAGTAACACGGGTATATTTGTAGCAATAGCCAACAAAACATTGTGTGGGTCAAAATGATACATTTTTCTATTATGCCAAAAATCATTAGGATATGAAGTAAGCATCATGTTTCATGAAGATAGTTTGTAAATTTCCTACCGCAAATATAGCAAAACTTAATTTCTGATTTGTAATATGCATTGCTAAAAACTTCATTTGGACCACTTCAAAGGCGATCTTCTCAATATTTAGATTTTTTTTTTTTTTTGCACCCTCAGATTCCAGATTTTCAAATAGTTGTATCTCAACCAAATATTGTTCCATACATCAACGGAAAGCTTAATTAGCTTTCAGATTATGTTTAAATCCTACTATAAAAAAGTACCCTTATGACTGGTTTTGTGGTCACAAATAGATGTAGAAGATTGTGTTGAACTGGTTTTTCAGCATTTTTATCTATCATCTTAAAATAAAAGCATGATACATTAGGCTTTATCGGTTAATTAACCACTGCTTTTTACTATTCATTAAAATAATGATATTTATATATTTCCAAAACATCGTTTTAAAAGTTTGTGTTAGTATACTATATACTTGTTACACATTTTTGCCGTTATCCCTCTTGTGTGTAGATCATGTAATGGACAAACATAGGCTACCAAGAAGTTAAAACGATGTTAGTAACGCAACTGCTTGTAAATTAACTTTAATACAGAAAAAGGGACTTTCTTAGCGGGGAAAACAACTACAACTCACTAAGCAGTGCGCTGTATAGAAAATGCTCCAATACGCCATTTACTAATCATCATCCCCAGAGCAGCGCAGAGGAGGCGTGGGATCGACAACATGGCGGCTATGGAAACACAATCAATGAAAAAAAGCGAGCAGCTCATGCAGCTTAAGCCACAACGGTAGCTAACATCCATTTTAACGAAAACGAGAAACAGATTACTTCTGAAAGCATTATGGCATCGTACGACGACGATGTGAAACCTCAGCTGGGATGTTTTCGGCACACGATTCGTTTCCTGATCGGCACCAAAACAGGAAATGCGCTCCCTCAGCTGAATTCTTTTGTTGCAGCTCGTATGCGGCTGTTATTGTGACGTAATACACGATGTTCGGACTTCTGGAGAATATATGTGACCCTAGACCACAAAACCATTCTTAAGTGGCACGGGTATACTTGTAGCAATAGCCAAAAATACACTGTATGGGTCAAAATGATAGATTTTTATTTTATGCCAGAGAACATTAGGATATTAAGTAAATATCATGCTCCATGAAGCCATTTTGTAAATGTCCTACCGTAAATATATAAAAACGCATTCTTTTATTAGCAATATGCATTCCTAAGAACTTAATTTGAACAACTTTAAAGGCGATTTTCTCAATATTACATTTTTCACTCTCAGATTCCAGATTTCCAAGTAGTTGTATCCCGGCCAAATATTGTCCTATCATAACAAACCATACCATAAAAAAAAAAAAAAAAAAAAAAAAAAAAGGCATTGTTGAGTGGTCCAGGGTCACATATAATAATAGCAGCATGTGCGCTTGACCTTTAAGAATGACCAAAATACACTAAATATGAATATTTATTAAAAAAAAAACAAAAAAAAAAAAAAAAACGCACTGCCAGCCAACATTGATTTTCCAGTTGTGAACAAACTGTCTTTACAATGTCGGTTTAACGATTTATTCCTAGCAGTTCTCGTTTAAACTTAGCCTAACAGTTAAAACGCATATCGGTGTAAATTTAAGTAACGTTACATGACATTTTACTAAACTTAATGGCTGCAAGAACTATTTAATAGTATCACATGACATTACAACACGCGACTGTTAAAAATATGAATATTAATAGGCAAATCCTGTTATAAACAGCAATGTGTGTCCACTTTGTGATGTTTTAAATTTAGAATAAAATCGTAATTTGTCACATTATGCTGTTAGGGGCTACGTATTTACGTCATGACGCAGAAGAAAAAGAATCACTGAATCACTTATAACCGGTTCTTTGAAACGAACCGCCGAACCAAAACGCTATTTCCCACTATTCCGGTGTATGAGGTGACAAAAGCACATTAGGCTTTTTAGTCGTCAGCCTGCAATTTAAAACACACGGCTGATGACGTACTCTCATGGCGTTCAGTCCAGTTTTCGGCAATGATATTTTCTGGAAAGCCCGTGACCCCGCCCAGTGTGCGCTTTGTGCAGTGCTGTGAAGTGTTGACGCCATCTTCTTGCGATTTTTGCGTCGCGACACGAACTAATTTTGCATATAAACCAACTCCATGGAAGGGCTCTTCTAAAACGCCGCGTTTCGGAGATCCACGTAAATCAAACGGTTAATGAGATTTGGAGTTAATGGCGCCCTACTGTCGTCCACAAACACGGTCGGATCTCCGGGTGCGCCGCTCTCCCCTCACAGCTCAGCGCCCGCCCACATATGGAATTCAGATGATGTCATCTGTAGCCAATCAGCGCCGAGAAAACAGGACAGTAAGCGTATTATTGGTCAAGGGCAATGTCATTCATTCTATTCAGGAAGGCCAGGGAGGGGGATGAGCGGAGAAAATCGCCATTTTGAAAGCGTAACAAAATGAACGATATCGACACTGAAATAAAACCCTATCTCCAGAACTGGTTGAAACGTTGACCGTCTTAATGTCCATCTATAATCTCAACGTCCCGAAAGTTTAAAAACTGAAGATGATTTGACTGGCGTAGGCAATCCTGTGCGATACAACAGCTCGGTTTAACTATCTCTTTAGTGTCGTTTTCCTTTCAACTGTACAGATTCGACGATCGGCGCATCACATCGCAGTTTTCTGCTTTGTCTTGCTGTGTTTCTCCACTCTGCGTTGCATAGCTCTTCAACTGCTAGTGGTTGGTTTTATAGCACGGACTGCGCATGCGCAGGAGGATGCGGTTTAGATCCAGTTCAGTATGGGGGAGGGTGTTTGTATGTTGGGTGAGTTGCTCGAATGAAGCCGTCTGGTTGAAGAGAAACATTTGGAGACCCGTGCAACAATTATATCAGTTTACCTGAAAATGATAAAGAACAACAGTACACTCTTAATGGTGTGTTATGTGTGTATATTATGCATCATGAACTTGAGAGACTAGCTTTGAAGTGATCTAACAAAATATGGACAAAAATCAAAGAACAAAAACAAGAAGTGGGTCTGTCCGCATCCAACAGAAATATTACCTTTTCATTACACTCTGCAGATGTTTGTGTTTATACCTGTGGTCATCTCACTCCAGTTACCTTGAGGAAGAAAAAAAAACGCTGCACTTGTATAAAGGATTACATAACAGATTTGCAGCCATTTACTGTTTTGGGCCTCACAAGTAGGTGTTCGCATTCAGCCATAGTAGGCAAAGACTTGCGTAGGCTGCCTTCTGCTTTGTTTTCACTCAATTCTTGTAGATCGCTCTTATTATTTCATGTATGTTTTGACATTTGGAAACTTATAATGGGGGAAGGGATTCCATAAAAAAGGAAACAGGAGTGACGATTCAACTTCCACATCAGGAACCTAAAAAAGATACCCAGATATTGAAGCAAAACACAAGGTCTTGGCAAGGTTGAAACCTTTTACCAGACTTTTATTTGTAATGATAGACACTAGTTATTTTGTAAACACCTTCATAATTATTCCTTGCACTTAGGTTTAGGGATTCTTGCAAACTTTGGGATGCATCATTTGTGCCAAGAAATGAATGACATCTCAAATCATGTGGTTTGCTGTGCTATTACTTTTATTACTTGCAACTGCATTTTTTCCTGGCGGTTGAGCAAACAAATCCCATAGATTTATACTGAAAGAGAGACCCGAGCCATATTTAGAAACCAAAATATCTTGTGAACACTTCTACCTTGTGACCACTTATAAACCCTCCAGAACACCTTAGCAACAACAGTTGTGTTCCTAAATGTGTTTATACACTATGCACTACCGTACTAAGTTATTTTGTCATCCAACATCAGAGGCTGCTAAGTGCAGAAAACTGAAGTATCCAAGATCACCCCCATTGACTATTTCCTATATTGCTCCACTAATAAAGTCCACGGAATGTGTGAATAAAAACGAGTGAATGAATTCGGACGCTGAGTGCACTGTAAGTGCTGCGGATGTCACCATCTTCTGATGAGTTGTGGGCATTGTGGGATTGAGTAATTGCCCTCAATAATGTCCACAATGGTTTCTAACAAATTACAAAGTGAACTAGTGCACTATATAAGAGTATGGGGGCTATTTTGAATACTATATATATATATATATATATATATATATATATAATATTCAGTTAATTAAGTGCATTATTTTGGCACTTGAAGTGCACTATTTTTTCGTTTTGGAATTTTTGTGTAAACACAGTAGTGCTGTCAAACGATTAATCGCAAATAATCGCATGAAAAATAAAAGTTTGTGTTTACATAATATGTGTGTGTACTGTGTATACAAATTCACACACGTTTGTATTTAAAAAAATGTTTTGTTAAATATAAATTAGTGCTGGGCAGCGATTAGTCTTGATTAATCGCATCCAAAATAAATGCTTTTGTGAACATAATATATGTGCATACAATGTATAGCATGCATATATAAATACACACACACACACACACACATGTATATATTTAAGAAAAGTGTTGTTTACATATGAAATATATATAATATAAATATATAGATGTAAATATTTGCAAAATATATACTGTAGTGCTGTTAAATGATTAATTGTAATTAATCACATCCAAAATAAAAGTTTTTGTTTATATAAACGTGTATATAAATACACACACAGTATATATTTTGAAAATATGTATTTACATGTATGTATTTATATTCATAGAATTGGTATTTTACACACATTACGTAAACAAAAACTTTTGTTTTTGGATACAATTAATTTTTTAAGCTGCACTACAGTATATATTTTGAAAATATTTGTGTGTGTGTGTATATATATATATATATATATATAAGTGGATCAAAGCCTTTCATCAAAGCTGTCCTAAAACCAAAACAATACCCATTCTTGTCTTTCTTGGCTTTGATTAACTTTTTTGATCCACTTCAAATGTTGACTGCTATATGAACATAACATATTTTTCCTAAATATATACCTGCATTTCCGTGTATTTATATATACATAATTAATATACACAGTACACACATATATTATGTAAACTTTTTTTTTTGGATGCGATTAATAATTAAACATCGCTATACTGTATGTGTGTGTTTATATACACATAATAAATATACACAGTACATACACACATATAAACAAACTTATTTTTGCATGCAATTAATCGCGATTAATTGAGAGTCCCAAAACGGTACTCGCATTATAATACAAAGCAGCATAGACTAGTGCACAATGTAACGCACCATAAATTATTGTGTTGATTAGATTTGCTCTGGTGTATTTTTATACATTCTAAGGCAGTTTGAAAATCATCCTGTGTTTAGGGTTTCTTATAATAAGTGACTCACTATATGCAGTATTTTAATCCCTTATTTGTTTCCCTTCTTTAGGCATTCATCTCGCTAGGCCGAGCCTTCAGGCTTACTTCTCCACAGCGGGCTGCAGACTCCTATGTTTGGACTGTATGATGAGAAGAATGCGCGCTCCCGCTCGCCGTGGATGAACTCTCTCTCCTGCCCGCGCCCCTGAGGTTCTGCGCCGGGAAACCCCGCGGAATGTAGAGGCGGAGCGCGCAGTGACAGAGAGTCGGGCGGGGGTGAGCGGGGGGAGGCGGAGTCACGGCACTTCTGCCAGGGCCGCCATTTTTGCACAGGGAAAAGAGACAGGATTGAAGGGATCCAGTTTCTAACTGTCGGCATAGATATGGACAAAATTGTCGGCTTTTAACAGACTCCGACTGCACGCTTGGATTAGAGCAGCACGAAGCGAAATACAAGAGCGAAATAGCGCGATTTGTAAAGCTTTGTTACACATCCGCAGTGGAGAGCGAAGTATTGTTTTGGTTGTGTGGTAGATCAGGCGGCGGGGTCTCACCCGAGTCCCCCGTGTCTTTATTCACAGTTATTACAGTGGACATCAACGGTAAGTACCTGCCGAAATCCTACAGCTGTCTGTTTGTTTATTAGAGAGGGTTGTTTGATGCCACTGGCTAAGTGACTTGCTGAAGAGGGTCCCATCCTTGTGTAGATGCTGAAACTGTGACTTGTATTATTAGTTGGTTCAAATTAGATGTAATTACAACGCTGTCTTGCATTTGCCAGCCCTCCTTTTGAGGTATAAATCCCACCTGGCTTGTTGTAAAGAGGGCAGTCCGAGCAGTGTGTGTCTCTGTGTGTGTATGACTTAATTTAGCAGCTAAAGTGGCTAGCTAGCTCACACCCACCTTTAATGCCTCACAAAAGGATAGATCTGTAATTGTAACGCTGTTATGTGTTGATAACAGCCAAAAAAGCGGCACACACGAGTGGCGGAGGTAGCGGAAACTCGTTGTCGTTTCTCTTGCGTTGTTGTAAAGCTGCTAGCTACACCAGCAGTCACTGGAGAAATGCTAGCAAGTTAGCCAACCAAGAAAGAAACAGCTCAAGACTTCAATAATCTCTTTACATGCTGGGATGTGCAACAAAAACTGCTTGGAGTGTTTCAATTTGGGTGAAATCGTGGTCACGTCCCACGATATGTTGCTCCCGCCACTTATCTACAATCTTGATGGTGATGTGCACGTTTACAACTATTTACACGTGTTTTTGATGTGCGTTTGAGAGAACGAGAGGTGTGAAATGTTTAAAATGGCACGTTGTGCTCTGACAGAGCCTGCAACAACAGGGCTTTTGTTTACACCTCTCAACTCCAGCTAGCCATTCACTAGGTCCACTCTTAGCCCAATACCCAGCCCACAAATACACTTTAAAGCCTATTGACTGACATTGACTTAGTATTAGGACCGTCTAAAATACGATATGTGCTTTTAATCTATTGTTTTTGGACTTGCTCTAATCACTCACCGCTGAGAATATGACTTAAGTAACGTTACTGCTTAGCCTAATAATGTGTTGATCTAGCAAGGAGGATATAAATTGAACGTTTATTTAGTGTCTGTCTGATGTGTTTTGTGTGGTTGTGTGCTGATAATGAGTGCTGCAGGCGTGGGGGAGGGGTTCGGGCTCGGTTCATGTAGTCAGATCTGCTTTAGCTTCTCCTCAAAGTGGACCAGAACCGCGCTGCTTTACTAGCGAACTGCGCAGTTATGCCACTTACACTCAATAAACAGTCACTCGACGCGTTTTTAGGTTTAGAGCGATTTGGGTATGATATTTATCGTTGGGAATTCGATTTACACCTCCGTGTGAGGAAATTAAACGCTTCAGCGTATCATATCGATGCGCATTAGCATAGCAAGCTAAGCAGTTAGCTTCACCGACTAGCTGTTTGTGAGGACGTTTTTGAATTAAGCGACCCGACGCCGTTTGTTTAGCTTTGTAGGCGTGCTAACCGATCACTTGGCTATTTAAACGCAAAATGAAGTCGTCGAAACGCAATTTCCCCTTTAGATAATCGTGTGCAAGTTGAGGTTGGCTAGTTGTCGTCAGTCAGAATCGCTAGCTACGCAGAAACGACGCAAACACTTTGTTCCAGCACAAAAACAGCGCATTTGACAAACAGATACTTAAGCGTATGAGAAACGGCGGGTTTCTTGTTATCTTGACCGTTTTCTGTCAAATTTCAGCGAGTCTTCGAGCGCAGTATTTCCTCTCAGGTGCTTAGTGAAAATGGCGGATGAGTTGATGTTGTGGTAATGAAAGCCTCCACACCCCTAGATCAGCTCACACACACTGCAGCGCCAACACACTCACCCACAGGCAAGTGCACAACACACACCAGAAAAATACAGTGCTGTGTTTCACCAAATATGATTATAGCCTGCGTCCACTCAACGCTTTAGCAAATAAACCGAACCATATGAGTGTGCTACGTATCTAAACCTGGAAAACCCATCAGAAATGTACACAGACGCTTAAATCTAATCTCATTCATGAAGCAAAGTATAATAAACATCAAGTCATAACCCTCACACTGTTCAACAACATATTTCCCTATTCAAACGGTAGTTTTCAGTGAAGATAAGAAGATTAAAAAGTGTTTAAATGTGGTAAACACGAGACAGATATTGGCAAGATTCTACACTGAAGTTGAGTAAAAGTATAAACGTGCGTCTTTTTGTGAAAGGAACAATAGGGGATTTTTAAAGCGTAGTCATCATTGTGTTTCATAAAAGCACAAACTCACAATCTTAAATGTATCCCAGTCTGGTTTCTTTCTTGTTTCACAACACAATGCACTTTAGGCCTGGGCAGAATGACGATATATGTAACCCTGGACCTTAAGTCTTAAGTAGCATGAGTATGTTTGTAGCAGTAGCCAAAAATATATAGTATGGGTCAAAGTTATACATTTTTCTTTCATGCCAAAAATCATTAGGATAATTAAGTAAAGATCGTGCTTCATGAAGATAATTTGTTTCCTACCATAAATGTATTAAAGTGTCATTTTTATTAATAATATGCATTCCTAAGAACTTAATTTGAGCAACTTTAAAGGTAATTTTCTCAGTTTTTTTTTTTTTTTTTTTGTTGCACCCTCAGGTTCCAGATTTTCAAATGGTTGTATCTCAGCCAAATATTGTCCTATCCTAACAAACCATACAGATACTGTATAAATATCAATTTAAAAAATTGACATTATGATTATTTGTTTTTCATAAAAGCACAAACGTCGTCTTCCTCCCTTGTTTTACAACACAATACATTCTAGGCCTTGGTGGTATGGCGATAAATGTACCATTTCATTGTTTTTTGTTATTCTGAATACGTTGTGGTATGTAAATACTATCACAAGTGCATGTCTGCTTAGTTTTTGCCATGATGTAGCGATAAAGAAGCTTGATTTGAAGACTCATTTGAAATTGTTGTGTTGAAATATGCAAATGAGTTCTGTTTCACAGCTCATTTCGCTTGAATGTTCAAATACACACAACATTCTTATTCTCTTTCTCCTGTTGTTATTTGCATCTTTGTTTTTATGTGCTTCAAAGATAAAATAATACAACAAAATAACTTCATTATGAAGTACAGTTACTCATATTGTGAAATAAGAATTTCGTCATACCACCCACCCCTAGGAAATTCTTTTGTGACTTAGTTTACCTTACTGGAAATTCATGACTATGAAAGGCAGGGTTGTGCTGTACCAGAAACCTAGATGTGTGTATTGCCTCACCTAAAGAATTAACAGGAAACGAGACATTTCTCGAGCTCACGTACAGCCATCCGCATCTTAAAACTACTCTGCAATAACAGTTTTGGTTTAACAGAGACTTTATTTGAGGATGCCGTTGAGTTTACTGCAGCATTGAAAAAGAGCGCAACCCACACGGCTGTGTCATATTTCTCTCATGATTACTGCTCCCTCCCTCTCTGGTCAGCGGGGAGTTTACAGGTTCAGAAGAATGTGGTTATTCATCATGGGGTAAACACAGGCCCTAATGCGTAATGAATAGACGATGATGCTGCAGAAAGGTAATCTTGATCTTGGATAGGAAGCAGTGAGTGACTGCTCATGCGTAAACTGATAGCACATCATCGGGGGCTACCGGTTATCTAGCGGGTCAAGGCATCACGCCGCATATGAATGCTGATGTTTTGCGTTTTAGCACTCTTAATGTGCCTGGGTTCTCAGCCTGATGCATATGTTGTTGTAGCTTTCAGAGGCAGGTGGAATAGCTTACAGGGTCAAGCTGTGAGATAACAGCTGGGACTCGATTGTTTCTCCTTTGACATTGACAAAGACCCCCCTCCTGAGCTCTCCTTTCACCTCGCATCTACTTGCTGTAGCAGATGCAGGACTTTGTGGAAAGTTGTTGGAGTCCACCTATATAAAACTCTGTGCACACCGCTTAAGCAACCCGCTTTTTAAAAATGCCAATTTGTCCATATTCCTGCATTTTTATTTTTTTTCTTAGTCGGACTGTGAGACTGGTCTCTGTGGTGCAAACTTTGGCAGCCAAGGCTGAGATGATGGTCTGAGACACTTGCCAAACACATGCTTTGGACACTTTTTTTTCCTCAGGACAGCACTGTGGCTGAGATTCAAGATGGCCATTAAGAACGGATTTGTCATCTACTGTATAAAAGCTGATGATTACTGTACTTATTTTCGTCTGTGGCACCTTTTTGCATGGAAAAGCTCACGCTTATGCTTGCATGCAGATAACGAGAGGAGCAGACCATGTACAGTGCAGGCTGTGGCTTTCTGACAGGCGTTTCCTGTAGGTGGAGGTCCAATCATTGGCATGTAGTGGTGTGACATCACAATGAGGCTGTGCAAAGAGGATGGAACATCAGCCTACGCACATCAACACACAGCTCACAACTCCGACAGCGACACTAGAGGAAAGTGATCCACGCGGAGAATGGAGCAGAAGCACTCTTATAGCTGCTCTGCTGCACAACCCTGGGTTTGTTTTCAAACGATAAACAGTGCATTTCAACCATGCTGTCATCTCATCAGATGAAAACACGGTGGATGAACTTGAAAGTTCACAATGAACTTGTCTTTCTTAAGGTCATTGCTCCCTAGGGGTGCATTGAAAGTTGAAGGTTGTGTGACAACTGATATAAGAAGTGAAGGTTTTTATTTTACTATGGGAGAAAAGATCAACCTGATAGACTAAAACACACAATTCTAATCAGCATAAACAGCTTGGCAACTGCATTCACCATCCTGTCTTATTCTTCGTCAGGTTGTCATGTCACACTTGCATTCTAGCCTCACTGCGCATGGGTGACTCGACACTGTATGTGTGTGTGAGGCCATGGGTGTCTGTTTGTTCTGTGTGTTGACAGAGGGATGGAGAAGTAAAGTACCCCC
The DNA here is from genome assembly GCA_033026305.1 of Cirrhinus molitorella. Taxonomy (NCBI): domain Eukaryota; kingdom Metazoa; phylum Chordata; class Actinopteri; order Cypriniformes; family Cyprinidae; genus Cirrhinus; species Cirrhinus molitorella. The sequence goes on from CM065128.1 coordinate 19,585,387, forward strand.
CCCCCCACCCCTCAGGAGAGCTGGAGGTTATAAAGAGAGAGTGAGAGAGGCAGGTGTCTCAGGTGACGCATCTATGCTCGCATTGCGCACATTGGGACACACATGCTAAAACCTTGCAAAACACTGTCAGAGCCTATCTGTTTTATCAAGCTGAGGTGTGGTTAAGCATGTATGTTGGTAGCCTGTTCCACCGGGAGGCCTGTTAGTGCCGTAAGGTCACGTGAGAGATGTGCAGGGAGGAGCCGCAGGCTCAGGTAACCTGTTTTTGTTTCCCTGTTGTAACCGAGCTCTCTCAACGGGCCCTACCTACATGACAGGTGTCCCATAGAGCAGACAGGCAAGGGTGCAGCACCGCATCCTACTCATTTATAATTGTGTGGATGTTATTGTGGGGTGTTTGTGATGTAATGGTGCAAGCCAGGCGTGAAATCGATCATGTAGCCATGCCATCATGAAGTCTGAGTGGCCCAGACTGTCCTTTACGCCCAAGGCATTATTGCGACTGACTGATTTGACCCATGCACATCCATACATGCTGATAGTCCAAAACTGACATTAAAGGGTAATTCACCCAAAAATGAAAATTATGTCATTTATTAATCACCCTCATGTTGTTCCAAACCCATAAGACCTTCGGAACACACATTAAGATATTTTTGATGAAATCGGAGAGCTTTCTGACCCTCCATAGACAGCAACACAGCTATCACGTTTAAGGCAAAGGTAGTACGGCCATCGATAAAATAGTCCATGTGTCATCAGTGGTGCAATCATCATTTTATAAAGCCATTTAGAATACTTTTTGTGTGCAAAAAAAGCAAGCAAAACTAACTTTTTATTCAACAATTCCTCTAAATACAGTGTGTGTTATATGACTGTAGCATGTGTTGTTTACATGCAAGGAAAGTGCGTAGGCATCATGATACTCTCCAAAATGGTGCTAGAATGATGCAGAGGAGATGAATTGCTGAATAATTGACAAAAAAATATTCTCATAGCTTCATAAAATCATGATTTACTGATGTCACACATGTACTATTTTGACAATGTACCGAACACAAACAAAGGTGTGCTATACTGCAGACATGGTTAACCCAAATGCTAAAGCAGTGTTGTTCGGATTGCTTTTTTTTGTAATCACAGACCATATTTAGAGACCAGAATATCCACAAGCTTGCAATTTGATTGTATTTCCTATTTCCGATTTGATTCAATATCGATTATTTTGGATGGATATCAGTTACATGCCAACTTTTCTCATGGAATAAAAATCTCTCAACGGTTGCTGTAAAATATACCTTCGGATGTTTAAAAGATGTTTAAACGGTTAAAGAGGAGGAGACTATCAGTTCACATGCCGCTTCTCTTAAACTCTAAACGCTACAACGATCTGTCACTTTACATTAAACGGCACCAAAATGGCATTTATTGTTTGAATATTGTAATAGAATGGACAGATTTTGAAATCTGAGACTTTGTTTCATATCAAAAATATCAAAGCACAAAGCTTATTGCGATTTATTGAATGGAAAGTGCGCTAAAAATTTCATTAACTGAAAACAGGCTAGGTTAATCAATATTTGGAAGTTAAGAATTGACGTATCGATTCAAATCAAGAAATCAATATTTCACAGCCACACAACACCTTACTAAAAACTATACAGCATTGCATTGCAGCTGTGAGTTTTGAAATGGCAAGCATCTTTCTTCAGAAAATCAGTTTTTCTTTAACTCCAAATGAAACACCGGTTTCTAAATAGGGGATGTGCATCATTGATTTTGTCATCAGTCATCCTTATCTAATTTTAGAATGTCAAGTGCCTCCTTTCTGACCATGAGGTGCACTGTGGTTAGCCTCTTGGCAGTCTAGCGCAGGAGCCATTAGCCTCATTAGCATTTGTTAGAGAGCCTGAGATAAGATAGATGCCCAAGTCAAAAGAGGCCACCCTGAGGTCTATGAAATTTTGGCCTTTAGGTGTGAGTTTCTGTAAATACCGCTAATAAAATATTGTTCAAGTAAGCATCTCCTCAGCAGCTAAAGCTGGTCGGTGATCGTGATTGTGCCCCGGTTGTGCCGTATTTGTCTCACAGGAAAAGACGCGAACAAGGTGACACGAGCTCGTACCTCATGCATCTTTATCAATGACAGTCAGGAAGAGCTCTCGGCGTGCGTTCGTGCATTTTTGAGGCACGTGGTTGTGTAAAGCCTCGGTGTAGCGTAGGCTGCGATGACTCAGCCTGCCAGAATGGTGTGAAGTCACATCGCCGGGGCTAGCGTTTGGAAGCCTGCTCTATTTCCATCTCTCCCCGCTGAAAATCAGACAACACGAACCAGGAACATGACTGTGGGAGAGAGCGAGGGAGAAACGGGGAGAGAAAGGAGAAAACATGTGTTGACACTCCTACATGAGTCTGTGGGTTTCCCTGCTCGCTGTAGCGAGCAGCCGGAAGGAGGAGCTTCCCGTACGACATTGTGTCCATACAGAGAGAGAAGGAAAAACAGTTGGATTCAGCTGGCTCTTCTTTGCTCAGATGGACAGTTTGGGAGCCACTGGAAGGACCGAGTACAGGAATACTGCATTTTGTTCCGAAAGCTGCTTATCTTTTCAAAGGCTCTTTAAATGGCTTCTCATTCCTCATGACCATTTAATTGGTCTCGTATTCCACAGCCAGCTCCCCCTTTTTTCCCCTCCCCGTCCAGCCCTCCCTTCCACTCCGAGTGTCAAGGGTTTATTTAGGAAGTGCAGAGGGGAGGGAAAGAAATCCGGGTAGGGCAGGGAAGCGTTTTTCTTTCTTTTTTCTCTCTCTCTCTTTCTCTCTGGCTGTGTTCCTCATGAGTGGCAGACGGTTCTACTAAAGGAAATGGGCGTGTCGGAGGCAGTCTGAATGCTCGGATTTAGCTAGGAATGCTCTACTGTACTAGATTTTTCCACACCTCCCTTTTACATTTTTGAGGAGGGGGATTTTGCTGTGTGTGTTTGAGGAGAAAGAAAGGGTACATTTGGCTGATCGGAGAACATATGTGATGGTTATCTGTGTGTGTGTACACGGAGAGGCAGTGCGCACGCGTGCATTCCTGAGCAGTGACGGCAGGATTGCCCTGCTGAGGCCAAGAAGAACAGACTCAGTGTGAGAAAGCTGGAAAGAGACCACTGTATGCTTTCTAAGGGAAATGGGTTTATTACACAACACAATGTTGTCTCTCCTTCGCCTTTTTCCTTTGTATTGTTACGCCTTCATGAAGAGGGCATGGTCACTTAAGCTCTGTTCCAAAACATAGTGAGCTGCCTACTTAAGGGAGCATTTTAAGGGCACCTGTGGCCAATGTGACCTACAGATTTAACCAAACCCTGAAATTCAGCTTTGACTTGGCGTGATAAAATATAATAACACACGCTCTGTTCCAAAACATAGTGAGCTGCCTTCTTAGAGGGCAACGTGTCCAACAGGATTAGTTTTTGAAGAAGGGTCTTGTTTCCCACTTTCCAAACCGTGTAATTCAGCTTTGACTTTGTATAATATATAATATAATATAATAAAATAAAATAGTTTAACCTGTGTTCCTAAACATAGTGAGCTGCCGCCTTAGGAAGGCCCAACAGGATTTAGTTTTTAAAGAAATCCTCACAACCCTGAAATTCAGCTTTAATTTGGGATAATAACATAACATAATAAGCTCTGTTCCAAAACACAGTGAGCTCCCTACTTAGGGAGCATTTTAGGCCATCTGTGGTCAGCGTGTCTAACAGGATTTAGTTTTTAAAGAAGGGTCTCGTTTTTCACTTTCCAAACCGTGCAATTCAGCTTTGACTTGGTATAATAATATAATATAATAGTTTAAGCCGTGTTGCAAAACATAGTGAGCTGCCTACTTAGGAAGCATTTTAGGGCATCTGTGGTCAATGTGTCCAACAGGATTTAGTTTTTGAAGAAGGAATTACCCATTTCAAAACCCTGAAATTCAGCTTTGACTTTGTATAGTAATATAAAATATTAGTTTAAGCAGTATCCAAAACATAGTGAGCTCCCTACTTAGGTAGCATTTTAGGGCATCTGTGATAGGTCATTGTGTCCTACAGGATTTCGTTTTTGAATTAGGGTCTCCATTTACTTTTTCCAAACCCTGAAATTCAGCTTTAATTGGAATATGATAATAACTTAAGCTCTGTTCTAAAACATAGTCAGCTGCCTACTTGGGGAACATTTTAGGGCATCTGTGGTCAGTGTGTATCACAGGATTTAGCTTTTGCGTAAGGGTCTCCATTCCCTCTTTCCAATCCCTGAAATACAGTTGTGACTTGGAATAGTATAATAACATAAGCTCTGTTCCAAAACATAGTGAGCTCCTTACTTAATGTGACCTACAGATTTAACCAGGCCCTGAAGTTCAGCTTTGACTTGGTATGATAAAATAATATAATAACATGAGCTCTGTTCCAAAACATAGTGAGCTGCCTTCTAAGAGAGCATTTTAGGGCATCTGTGGTCAGCGTGTCCAACAGGATTTAGTTTTTGAAGAAGAGTCTCGTTTCCCACTTTCCCACTTTCCCCCACTTTTTTTTGGTATATGAATAGGATAGAATAGAATAACTTAAGCTCTGTTCCTAAACATAGTAAGCTGCCTACTTGGGAAGCATTTTAGGGCATCTGTGGTCCGCATGTCCAGCAGGATTTAGTTTTTGAAGAAGGGTCTTTATTCCCCATGTCCAATCCCTGAAATTCAGCTTTGACTTGGTGTAATAATATAATAAACTCTGTTCCAAAACATGGTGAGCTGCCTACTTAGGGAGCATTTTTGGGCATCTTTAGTCGGTGTGTTCTACAGAATATATTTTTTGAATAAGGGCCTTCGTTTCCCACTTTGCAAACCCTGGAATTTAGCTTTAAAGTGGTATAATAATATAACTGAAGCTATGTTCCAAAACGCAGTGAGCTGCCTATTTAGGGAGCATTTCAGGGCATCTGTGGTCAATGTGTCGAACAGGATTTCGTTTTTGAAGCAGGGTCTCCCTTACCCCTTTCCAAACCCTGAAATTCAGCTTTGACTTTGTATAATAAGATGAACAATATTGTTTCTAGTTGTTTTCCAAACAGCCAATGTTAAAATACCATTTATTACAATTTAAGTACTGTAATTTTTTTGTGGATATGTATTATGCTTACTACACATTGCCATATCAACAGCTAGTCAGTAATTTAGCTGTTTTGTTTTGGTAACCTTACAGCCATGAATATTGGCATTGCAGCTCTACTGTCGTTCTGTAAGAAAAAAATAACAGTGCTAGTAAAAATATGAATATATATATATATATATAATATTATTATATATATATATATATATATATATATATATATATATATATATATATAATAATATTATTATTATTATTTATATATATATATATATATATATATAATTTTTTTTTTACTAAAATATTATTATTGTTATTATTTTAGAATTTAATAAAATAAAATGGACATCTCCTGGTCTCTACTTGTTTGGGCTATTTTTGTGCCATAATGCTGCTTTGTGTAGAGCATTCCGAATCAGTCACTTATTAGCTTCTAATTCAGTCAGAATACTGTGGCCTATGTAAACAAAAGCCAGCGAGGCTCAGTAGTTCACTAGATTTGGAACAGAGCTATTATATCCTTTGCCTTTTCAAGAGCTGTGAAACTCCATTCATTTTTCACAGCAGTCCAAGCATCCCCAATATATCAGACCTACTGCGTTGGTGAAAGCGACCTGACGTGGCCAAAAATGGGAGAGTTGTAGTTGCCTACGGAGTACATCACACACTGACTCGTCGTCAGATTCCTATTAATTAACTCCGAAGCTGACAGCTGTCATCTCTGCGAGTCTTTGGACTGCTTTATAGCGCCTCACTAGTCTTTATGGTCTACATAGGGCACACACGTGTTGCAGTTTAGACGTCTGTGTTTCAACATGACAGTCTCATTCTAGGTTGTTTCTAAACAGTGAGCAGATGATGTGCCACCTTCACGGGGAACTGCAAGAGTGTGTGTGTGTGTGTGTGTATTTAAAGGGGCATGTTAAGGCTGGTTAAGGTGTGTGTTGTATGCAGGCATGTAAGTTCATGTTTTGTTTATTTGCAGTGATCTGGATTACAAGCCTGGTATGCAAAGTCCAAATTTAACCAAATGTGGATTAAAATTGGCTTTGGTGTGTAAATAGTTGATCATTTTAGTCATTCATAAAGCAGTTTTTTGTCCTTTTTAATACAATGCAAGTGCATCAGATTATTTAGATACAAATGATTTAGTTGTGATTGTCACAGGTCTAAGTAAAAAAAAAAAAAAAAAAGAATAAAAACAGTTGTGCTGCTGTTTGCTTTGGTAAATAATGTATAAAATAAGATAATATCAGTCATATAAATAACAAAATATCTTAATAAATAAACAGTGCACATAAAAAAATAGGAAAAAAAATGTGAATATTTTATGTAAAATTAATGTAAAATAATAACACACACACACACACACACACACACACACACATATATATATATATATATATCCATACATACATACATACGCACACACATATATATACACAGTCTCAATAAATAGCACATAAATACAACAAATGCATTTATACATATATTTTTTTTAATAAATATAATTCTCAAAAAATTGTGCATATAAATACTAAAAAAACTAAAAAAAATAAAGCATGAATAAAAATGAATAACATTTCATATATAGAATTATTTTTGTAAATTACAATAAATATAAATGTCTAATAAAAATTAATATGAAAAATAAAATGATTTTTTTTATATAATTGTCTCATAAATGGTGCGTATAATTACAAAAAATAGAACAATAAAACATGAATAAACATGAATTATATATACACACACACACACACACACACACTACTTATATATATATATATATATACTTTTATTATTTTAATAATAAATGTATCAATAAATTGTGCATATAAATATTTGCATATGAATGTATAAACCTTAATAAAAATATGAATAACATTTTTATATATATATATATATATATATATATATATATATTAGATGGATATATAGTGCATATAAACACAAATACATGAGTAAAATATAATGTTTTAATAATATTACAACGATAAATATAATTGGACATTTTAGGGTTTGTTTGTTTTACTGACATTGGTTAGTAGGGCGAAGTCATTGCCACAATGCTAATATCCTTCCCTCCTGTTTTCTATTTTGTCACCGGCCAGTCTTGCCAAAATCCAGGTTTCATCTGCAGACTGTATGTCCCAGCATCTGGCCCCTCCTCTAATCCCACTTGTCACCACAACACACACACACTCACTTTAATTCCTTTGTCGCCACCCTGTTTGTTGTTCCAGGGGAAGTATGTCAGTGTGACATATTTAGCCCCTCTGACCAGGATTAAAACATTACTTGCGTAGGAAAACCCCTGATTGGCTGATTGCGGCTGTCCATCAATGCCAGTTTCCCTCCTATGTATATCCAGTGAGCTGCTTCTTTCCGTCTCCCCGACACATACAAAGCTTAATCATTAATCTTTCCAACCATTGTTTTCTGCCTCGTTGCAATTTGCAAGCATTAAATCTTCTTGCAAGCTACCAAATGTCTCTCTGCACGCTCGGGACGAGTAGACGTTAATGGATGAGAGCAGAAAATGTAAAAGTCCGCCTCCATGTTGTGTTTTCAGTCTTTCTCTCTCTCTTCCTCCTTCAGTTTCATGGTAGCATGCAAGTGCGCCCCCTTGAGTCAATGCAGAGTCACTTCACCCTGTTTGTTGTTTCTGCAAAGGTCGAGCGCTGTTATTGGAACGCGGTTTTGCCACACAATCTTCACTTCCCCTCCTGTCTTACAAAGGACATGTTCAAACACTTTTTTTTGTCTTATAGGGCTTAGGAAACTTTACCCAGACTTACGTGTTGAAGCACAAACATGAGCGTTTGTTGCTTATGTATTAGAAATCAAAACAAGTTATTTTTATATATACTGTAGTATTCCTATTCCTGTCTGCAAGAAGAACGCTAAACCTCAGGGCCAGCCATGGCCTCATATTTGTTTTATGAATCATAGTTACTCGTTGAAAGGAGTCATATCCTGTTTACAATGACCCAGGTTTCGTAATATGTGCTCTTGTCGGTGTGTAGTGTCCCTGTCACATTTTTATTGCTGTGTTTGTGTTATATCTCCAGCTCTAACAGTGTGTTTTCTCTTTCTTTGTCTCTCTGCAGGCCTTGTGGATGCACTTAGATGTGTGCAATGAGTGCTGTGGCTGACATGCCTCAGTGTTTTGGATTGCTGTGCTCTGGACTCAGTAGGACAAGAGACTCCCAGCACAGAACGTCATGAGCGTAGTCATCCCAGTAGGGGTGGACACGGCCAACACCTCGTATCTGGACATGGCTGCAGGCTCAGAGTGAGTTGCTGTCTTTCTGACGGTGTCTTTTCATATTGACTCATCACTACCTTTCATTTTCTGGTTGCATCAGCAGAGAGAAACGCATCTGTAGTCAGATTTTTCCACCAACCGCTTCCGTTCTCTCATCTATCTGCTTCTTTCTCATCAGAAACGTGCTGTTCTGCTGTGGCATCCATAGAACATGTTATTTTCAGTGGAACATAAGTTATGTAGCTGTTGGTCTTTTCCAAACAATGCAAGTGGATGGGGACTGGAGCTGTCAAAGCACCATTAAAAGTGATCTGTGTGACACTCTCCTAAAAGCATACACTACTGTTCAAAAGTTTGGGATCAGTAAGATTTTGAATGTTTTTTTGTTTGTTTTTTTTCAAGTCTCTTAGGCTTACCAAGGCTGCCTTTATTTAGTCAAAGATGCAGAAAAAAACAGTAATATTGTGAAATATTATTGTCATTTCTAATATTGTTTTTCTATTTTAATATGCTTTAAATGATCATTTATTTCTGTGATGCAGCGCTGAATTTTCAGCATCATTACTCCAGTTTTCAGTGTCACATGATCCTTCAGAAATCATTCTGATGTGCTGAGTTATTACTTTTATTATTAATGTTGGAAACAGTGTTTTGGAACCTGTGATACTTTTTTCAGATTTTTTGGTGAATAAAAAGTCAAAAAGAACAGCATTTATTCAAAATGGAAATCTTTTCTAACAACTTAAGTCTTAACCATTACTTTTTGTCAGTTTATCACATCCTTGTTTGTTTTTGTCAAAAATGTACTGACATCAAACTTTTGAGTGGTTGGGTAAAAGATTTTTATTTTTGAATAAATGTTCTTTTTAACTTTTTATTTATCAAAGTATCCTGAAAAAAGTATCACAGGTTCCAAAAAAAATGTAAGCAGGACAACTGTTTACAACATTACAACACACTGAAAGTAATACATAAGAATAAGAATAAATTAGATTATAATGAATATTAAAATAGAAAAACTTTATTTTACATCATAATAATAATAATATTTCACAATATTTGTTTTTTCTGTATTTTTAAACAAATAGACATAGCCCTGATGAGTGTAAGAAAAAAAAAAAATTTGAAACTCTTATTTGATCCCAAACTTTTGAGCGGCATTGTATATAGAACAATATGCACTACCATTCAAAAGTTTGGGCTCATATATATATATATATATATATATTATTTTGAGTAAATGCTGTTCTTTTTAACTTTTTTTATTTATCAGTGAAAGCTAAAAAAGTATCACGAATTCCAAACTAAATATTTCCAGCATATTAGAATGATTTCTGAAGGATCATGTGACACTGATGATGCTGAAAATGATCACAGGAATAAATTATATTAAAAGTATATTAAAATAGAACACAGTTATTTTAAATTGTAATTCACAAATTTGCAGTTTTTTCTGTTTTTGATCAAACAGATAAAAGCCTTGATGAGCATAAGAGACTTATTTAAAAAAAAAAACATTAAAAAAATCTTACTGATTCCAAACTTTTGAACGGCAGTGTATATAGAACAATATACACAACCATTTAAAAGTTTGGGGTCTATACATTATTATTATTATTATTATTATTATTTTTTTTTTTTTTTTTTAAAGAAATTAATACTTTTTAAAGTTCAGCTTTGATCACAGGAATAAATTATATTTTAATGTATATTAAAATAGAACACTGTTATTTTAAATTATAATATATATATATATATATATATATATATATATATATTATATAATAATGTAATATTTAACAAATTAGCATTTTTTTTCTATTTTGTTTTTTATCGAATAGATAAAACCTTGATGAGCATGAAGAACTTAAAACATAAAAACATTAAAAATCATACTGATCCCAAACATTGAACGGCAGTGTATGTAGCTTAAAAATGAAAAGGGTAATGAAAATTTTTGTAATTTAGTGTTTGTAATTTAAAAAAATATATAATAAATATAATATAATAAGGTTGACTAATGCAACATTTAATTTGTTTTGGTGTACTGTCCCTTTAAGAAAATGCAGAATTGCATTGAGGATGAGTTGTTTTCTTTGCAGTTTTGTGTTTGTAGCACCAGTAAGCACATATTCATCAAATTCGTCCTACATCCTGTTCGTTTTAGTGCAGGAAACGCAGCTGTTAAACGCCTAATAGATGTGGCATCACGTGCCGCACGGCAGACCCCTCCCCTCTGCAGCATGCGCTTGAATGAAAGCAGTGTGTTTCTCTTTAAATGCGTTGCCTCGTCACTTTGTGTTGCCATGGCGCTCTCCCCCTGCACTGCGCAGGGCCTGTTGTTATGGCGACCGGCTGAGTGACAGCTGGGCCCTGGAGCTTTAGCCCTCTTAAGAGGCCGTGCTGCCGCGTAGCATTACGTCTGTCTGGCTTTTAGACGTCCTTAACGCCTGTCTGCATACGCAGATTTATTCCACAAGGCTCTAACAAGCTTTCGGAAAGGTCTCCACCTGACACGCCGCATATAGAAAATAAACGTTATGTTGTTTATCTCTGGGGTGGTCTTACGAGGTGGTCTACGCATCGGAAGATCTCATTCGAGCGTCACGCATCTCCTACGTGGCTTTTTGCTTGTTCCTGACATTACTCCTCAGTCAGGGTCAGCCCACCCCGGGCCTGCGGCAGAGGTTGTCATGGTTACCAGGCATTGTGCATCACTGTGATGTCAACACACAGTCCGTTAAAATGCCATTGGACCTGAAACGGCTGCTGTAATCCCTCTAAACCTCATCTAGCCTTAGATGGACACAGTTTGGTGTGCTTTGAGTGCTTTAGGCTAACATGACACGCATGTAACCTGTGTATGCTGTTACTTTATCTGTCTCAACAGGTGTGTGAATTGTCTATTCCATATTAAGCTGTGTCTGGAGTGGTGGGCTATGATTAGCACATGCATACCCCTTACATTTAATTGGAGCTTCAATTACAGCAGCACACATGCTGTCTGTCCTCTGTCTTTACCGTCTCTCATGTGTTTTCTGTTTTGTGAAGTTTTTTTAGTTTATTTCATTCATTTTTTTTTTAATGCAGTGCACAGCAATGTAGTGTACTGTGATGATTTTTCCATATTAAAACTGCTATTTTATTATAGATGCGATTTAATTAAGGCTTTCGACCCTGTGCCGTTTAGCGGCAAAACATTTTCACAGATCATTAGCGATGGAAATCATTTAATAGCAAATTAATAATTCTGATTCCACTTTAAAATTCTGGCTATTTAACAATTCTGAAGCACCATGCTCCTCAACTCCTGCCCATCCAGTAATAGGTATCATTTATATATTTGTATATAAATAAAATATCACATAATGTAAATATGTTGTTATTGAATAACTATGTGAATAATTCAATTTTGAGAAAAATGTCAGATATAACCTTATAATTCCAAGATCACGATACACTACCAGTTAGGTTTTTGAACAGTAAGTTTTTATGTTTTTGAAAGAAAAAGCATTTATTTGATGCAAAGTACAGCAAAAGTAGTGCTATTTTGAAATATTTTTACTATTTAAAATAGCTTTTTTTATTTGAATATATTTTAACATTTAATTCATTCATGTGATTTCAAAACTGAATTTTTAGCATCATTACTCCAGTCAAATGATCCTTCAGAAATCGTTCTAATATTCAGCTATTTTTTATATATATTTTTATATCTTGAAATCTTTTTTTTTTTTTGTTTTTTTTTTGTTTTTTTTTTTTTTTTTACAGGTTTCTTTGAATAGAAAGTTCAGAAGAACAGCATTTAACTGAAATAAAAATCTTTGGTAACATTATAAATGTCTTTTATCATCACTTGATTAATTTAAGTCAACCTTGCTAAATAAGTATTAATTTCTACAACTTCTTTCCCAAAATATTATATTCATCAAAGAATCATGATAAAAATAATTGTTTTAAATATTGGTAATAATAATAATAAACCATGTTTCTTGAACATCAAGTCAGCATATTAGAACGATATCTGAAGGATCATGTGACACTGAAGACTGGAGTAATTATGCTGAAAATGTAGGTTTGAACACAGGAATAAATTACATTTTAAAATATATTTAAACAGAAAACAGTTCTTTTTAAATAAAAATATTTCCAGATTTTACTTTTTTTTCTTTTTTTTTTTTGTATCAAAGAAATGCAGGCTTGGTGAGCAGAAATTGTACTGTTCAAAAAGTTTTGACTGATCGCCATATAGTGTCGTTGTGCTTCGAGCATCCCGAGTTTGTGTCCTGGCTCGAAATTAAATGGATTACATAAATTATACTTAATTAGTATGAATCTTTAACTACATAATGTCATTGGTCAGTAATGACATTGTTAATTTAAGTTTAACTATAATTTTGCTTGACTTAATGGCCATAATGAACCTCCGATAATTTACCTCCGATTTTGAAAATACATGCAAGGGAAATAGAACTTTTCAAACTGTATTCTAAGACAACAATTTTATCAGTCACTGACTATGTATTTTGAATAAATGTTAAAATTGTTTAATTTCTATTTGTTAGAGTATAAAGCCAATTATTCGCAAGTGCTTGCAGAAAGAGCCCACCCACTTGCTTTTCGAATTGGCTGTGATTTGTGATTTGATTCTGTCGTGTCTTGTAGAATTGTCATTTCTGGTGTGGACACAAAATCTTTTCTCACTGGGACTGGATAGGACTGGCTTTTAAAAGGGTTACTTCACTCAAAAATGAACATTTTGTCATTTTCTCACCCCCATGTCGTTCCAAACCCAGAAGACCTTTGTTTATCTTCAGAACACAAATTAGGATAATGTTTATGAAATGCTGCTGGTCAGAGCCTTCTGAAGGACACTGAACAGAAGAAATGGTTGAATAAAGTAATTAGTTTTCTGTGAGCATCAAAAAGTATCTCTCATAGCTTCGTAGTCTATGCAGGGACCAAAAGCTCTTAGATTTGATCAAAAAATATCTTAATTTGTGTTCTGAAGATAAACAAAGGTCTTTACAGGTTTGGAGAAAATGACAAATGTTTATGCTGTATTTATTAGTAATCCAACTTTTTTCAATCTGTCAAACATCTCTCTGCATTCGCACCTACTCAAACACCTCCTCTCTGTCTCCTTTTGACTCGCTTGCAAGTCCTCCTCCTAACCCTGCTGAGAGAGGCAACTGTTTTTTAGTAAAGATGCTATAGTTTATTGTCACCGATGCACAGGAAATCCCCCGGCTTGTCACCTGTCCCGCGTTGATAATCTTATCGCTAAAACCACACCGCAGCGTAAAAGCATCAATAAAACCTGCTAATCATTTATCGCCTGCCTGGAAGGGCCATTTCTTCGTAAGCGCTCTTGTTCTCATTTGACTTGTGTGTACACATACACACACACATACACTCGTGCTTTTTTTTCTCCAGGGTCCGCCTCTCAGCAGTTCACACACTTTCACTTTGACAGTTGGGCTGCAAAGCACCAACTGAATCAGGAAGTGTGAGCGTGAGGTAGGGACAGAGACAGCACGAGGTGAATGTGACAATAAGGCCAGCAGGTACAGTTTCTCTTTGACTTCACTAAGACCCGATTAGGAGGAAAGTGGGAATACTACGAGAACAGGAAACAAATACAGAGCGGTTCGTGTTCGCTGTTGTGCTGCTAACGGCGTTTACGTTGCAGACGTCTTGATTTATGGTAGGTTTAACAGCATTTTTGTTGGTAATCCTGTTTTTTTTTTTTTTAACTACAGTAGTTGTTTTTGTCGTCTCACACATTTAAAACGGCACATGTGTTCTTCATATGCTGAAGTGTAGTAATATGCAAATTAGCCCGTAACTGTTGTTTATGTGAGTGCATTGGTGTCAGGTTAAGCGTGTAATCTGTTTCTATACTGGCATCAGTGTGACTGTGTGACCTTGACACAGTTTTGTGTGAAAAAATGACTATATATGTGATTATAAATCTGTCTGGAATGGTCCAGCTTTCTCTACATGTGCTTTCTGCCAATAAAACTTGGCATTAAGGGTTCTTTTGCAGCCAATTTTATCCGCAAAACACTCCTGCCATTTCTGGTTTTACTCTAAATCATCTTCCATTCATTTCATTCGCGTTTAATAACACGTGGAAGCGAAGGCCTTTCATTCAGCATGTTTGTGTGGTCCAGATAGGGTTTGGGGTTGCGACAGACTTTATTGTGAGATTACAGAGAAGTGTGATCCTGTTATTTCACTTTCTACAAGCCGCGTCCCGCCAGCTGAGGGCATAACAGGACACACACACACACACACACACACACACACACGTATGTGTGTACAAATAGCAGGTCACTACTGAGGTCTGTCGTGTTCTGTGTCATGCTAAAATATGCAATGACTGGTGCCAACACAACCGTTGATTCGTTGGTGAATAAACTTCTCCTTGCAACCCAGCCAGCTTAATCTTCGATCTTCCTTTCCCTTTTGTTTCATAGCTGTCAAACCAGTTTTTTTTTTTTTTTTTTTGTATACTTAAAACACGCCTTGTCAGACTTGTTCCTCATTCAGCCCTCTCTTTTTTTTTTCCCTGGTACATTTGTGTATATGGAGTAGACCAGAATCTGTGGAGGCGAGCTCTGTGGTAGTTGAGAAGTCCAGCTACCCTCACCAGATTTACAGCAGCAGCTCCCACCACTCCCACGGCTACATCGGTCTGCCTTACGCTGTGAGTATCGGCCCCCTGCCAAACGCACCACACGCCTCCTTGACCTGCTTATCTACATTCTGTGTTATCTGTTCATGCTTTCACTCACTGACTTTCCTTCCAGGACCACAATTATGGGGCGCGACCCCCACCCACCCCACCGGCATCCCCGCCTCCCTCGGTGCTGATCCGGCCGGGTGAGGCTTTGTTTGTGTCCGGGGGCCGGCCAGGCGAGAACTTGTTCGTGCCAGGCGGGCAGGACGAGGCGTCGCGTGGCACCACGCTCAGCACCTCGGAAGACGGCAGCTACGGTGCTGACATCACACGCTGCATTTGCGGCTTCACCCATGACGATGGCTACATGATCTGCTGCGACAAGTGCAGGTGGGACCACACAGGCTAATGCAAATTTGACTTGTTCAAACTATGTCTACATGTGTAATTACAGCAGTCGTGGCTGCGTTTCAAAACCTGCTGAGTTGCATAGCTGTCTAAAAGCCTTTATAGAAGTGGTGCTCACTAGTTCTTGAGACAAGGCCTGGTTTAAAGAATCTCGAATAGTAGTATAACTTGTGGTTCCTTGATGTGTGAGAAATTAAGAGGGCAAAGATGCCGCAGAGAGTGACAAGTGTCGCGAATATTTATTTTATATACAAAATGCAAGGCCTTTTTTATGATTTTTTTTTTTTTTTGTTTATTTATGTTTTAATATCAAATGAAAGCTGGGTTCAAGTTCTTTCCCCTTTTTTATTTTTATTTTTTGTATTATTATTTTGTCCATAGCTTAAATGTAACAAAAGTTAGGAAGTTGGCTGATAGCTATGAGGTCCAGGAATGTAATTTTGAGAAAAATGGGTTTAAAGCAAAGCAATGGAAATAGAAACACAACAGTAAAGTATCACAGGTAAAAGTCTCTTTACTGTGGCTCTCAGATTCTTCTCCTGTTGTACTCTGGACTTATTGCTGGACTTAATACATAACCAGACACAGTTTGGGGTTGTAACTTGTAGTTTTGTGTTCTAAACTTGTAGTTTTAGTTCATGTTGTCACCATTTGAACTAAATGAAAGTAATGCATAGCAATATGAGAATGGTGCTGGCGGCCCTTTAAGAATGAGAGCTTTCATGTCAGGAGTGCTATAGCCTACTGCATCAGTACTACACAAACACACTAACGTTACCCTTAAAATGACTTTTTTTCTGTTGTTTATCATGGACGTAGTCTCTGAACTTTTGATCACCCGTTGTATTTTTAGATAGCACTAAAGTGTTAAGGGAAAGCACCTCCTCAGCGTGTTCTTGAACATGAGAGAAAGCTTGCTTGGTGCAATATATCGCGTTTTTTCTGCACTAAATAAGTGAATTTCGGCAAGATATTTTCAGAGATGATAGACAAAATGTTTTAGAATAATAATTGAATGAAAACCTAATTTTGACCAAAAAAAAAGACACTATTTTTTTGAATTTCCTGAAAACACCCCAGCTAGACATCTGTCAGGTTTTCCCAGGCCGCATCACACACATATACATATAAATAAATAAATATATATATTTTCTAGGTAGTAGAGACCTGTATCTGTCAGTTTTCTAAAAAGGCAAAGATGATTCAGATAAGTTCTTAGATTTAGGGTAAAAATATCCTTTAAAGTACTTTTTTTGTTTTTTACTTTTATTGACCAAGGACACATTAAATTCATTCAAAGTGATAGTAAAGATATTTATAATGTTACACAAGATTTTTCCATGTTTTAATAAATCTTTTTAAAGTTTTTTGGGAAACTGTTTCCATCAAAATATTAAGAAATGCTTCGTAAGCACCAAATCAGCATATTAGAATGATTTCTGAAGGATCATGTGACACTGAAGACTGATGATGCTTTGGATTAAAGGAATAAATTATATATTAAAAAAAATCACAATATTAATTTTTTTTTTTTACGGTATTTTGATTTTTGATTTCAACTGCAGAATTGAATCTTCTTTCAGAAACATTTGTCCCAAAAAGTAGTGTATGTACTATTAAAATAATAATTTATTGCAAAGTGTTATTTTGTATGTAGTAATATTTTTCTGAAGATAGTTCCAAGCTTTTGTAATCTAACATTGTGACCAGCCCTCTTTTTAAATGCATTTCTGAAAGGTTAATAATGTTTTAATATTTTGCACATTATTTACAGCTAAATTATATATTTAATGTTGATTTTAATTTCATGACTAATAGCAATAATTGTTCAGAATACATTTTTTAAAATGCTCACCAAGCCTACATTTTTTGATCCAAAGTACAGCAATAGCATTACAATTTTTAAATATTTTTGCTATTTGAATGTGTTTTAAGATGTAATTTATTCCTGTGATTTCAAAGCTAAATTCTTAGCATCATTACTTCAGTCACATGATCCTTCAGAAATCATTCTAATATTCTCATTTGCTGCTCAAAAAACATTTATTATTATTAGTATTAGTATTATTACTATGCTGAAAAAGAATAGGTTTCTTTGATTAATAAAAAGTTCAGAAGAACAGCGTTTATCTGAAATAGAAATCTTTTGTAACATTATAAATGTCTTTTATAATAACTTTTGATCAATTTACAGCATGCTTGCTAAATACAAGTATTTCTATTATTTTTCTCCAAAAAAGAAATGTATCTTGACTCCTAGCTTTTGAATGGTATAGTGTATAATGTTACAAAAGCTTTTTATTTCAGTTAAATGCTGATCTTTGGATCTTTCTATTCCCCAAAGAATCCTGAAAAAATGTGCACAACTGTTTTAAATACTTAGAATAATAATAAAAAATGTGACACTGAAGTCTGGAGTAATGATGCTGAAAGTCTAGCTTTGATCACTGGAATAAATTACATTTTAAAATATATTCAAATAGAAAACAGTTATTTGAAATGGTGAAAATATTTTTTTGCTGTACTTTTTGATCAAATAAATGCAAGCTTGGTGAGCAGAAGAGACTTTTTTAAAAAAGTACAAATGTTACTGTTGAGAAACGTTGGACTGGTTGCGTAATTAGATGGGCGGTGTGTTTTTACAAAGAAAATAATTTAAGGCTCATGATTTTTTTTTTTTTTTTTTTACATTACAGTTTACAATTATTATCATTTTAATTATTTTGGTTGTAGCTTTACTCTGTTAACTACAGATGCTACATATTATTTTACCCAGCATTCTTTGTTTATGAGACTAGTGCAGTTGACAAGACTTACAGTGCTGGGAATTCAGTTTTTGTAAGCTTTCTGTTGATAAAGCTTCAAACTGTTGAATGAGTGTTTGAATAGTAGGATCTGTCAGTCACTTTTGATCACAGTTAATTGATACCATTATATTATTCAAGCCATTTCTCCTCACTCTTAACTCTCTTTGTGCACTAGTGTGTGGCAGCACATAGACTGCATGGGGATCGACCGGCAGCACATTCCCGAGACCTACCTGTGTGAACGCTGTCAGCCACGCACCCTGGACCGAGAGCACGCCATCCTACTGCAAACCAGGAAGAGAGAGAACATGTCTGGTGAGTTTTTTTTTCATGCGTACACACACACAAACAAACACACCTATAGACACGTTCAACCTCTCCCACAGAAACAATGCCACTACTGCTTTTTCCCACAGTTCATCTGCAGATAAGCATCTTTAGATTCTAAAGCTTTTACACTATACAGGATCATATGAGCTTTTGTATAATGTGAAACGTATATCTGACCCTCCTGAAATCTATACTGCAAATTCTATAAGAAGCTCTTCATATACTGAGGTCAATAATACTTAGAGATTTGCTTAAATTGAAGATATTTGAGGTGTCTGCCTGTACTGCCACCCGCTGGAGATGCTTGGGCATTACGTCTGTTTGATTCAATGTCATTTCAAATGCACATTGAGGACTATAGTGTCTGTTCAAACTGCTTTTTGCTTGAGGGTTAAATATGTAAATGTACTATGATTGTTTAGGTGGCAAATTCAGTGTACAAGCTAATGTACTGTGTGTATTGTTGTAGACGGGGACACAAGTGCTACAGAAAGCGGAGATGAGGTTCCACTAGAGTTGTACACAGCGTTTCAGCACACCCCCACCAGCATCACACTCACAACAGCACGTCTCGGCAACAAACAGGCTGAAAAGAAACGAAAGAAGAGTGGAGAAAAGGAGCCCCCGGCTACAGCCAGGGCCAAGAAGGTCTGAATCGCACAACAAACACTTGGCTTCGAAATTTGATTTTTGTGGAAACTATGATGCTTTTTGGTTTTTCCTCTGACGATTTTGTGTAGAAAGTGCACTAATTGAGTAATGCATTCTTGAGGAAAAGATTTAAAGGGATAGTTCACCCAAAAATGAAAATGACACATGATTTTCTCATCCTAAAGCCATCCTAGATTCGTCTTTCTGACGAATGCAATCAGAGCAATTTTAAAAAATGTCCTAGATTTTTTTAACTTTATAATAGCAGTGAATGGGTGTTGAGATTTTTGAATGACAACTCTGATTGTATTCATCTAAAAGAAGAAAGTCATATACACCTAGGATGAGTAAATCGTGGGCTAATTTTCATTTTTGGGTGAAGTATCTCTTTAATTTCTTAAGTATAAAACATCCCAAACTGACCCAAACTGTAGTGTATAATGGCCACTTACACTTTACACCATACAAACAATTCCCAAGTAATAAAATAATAAAAGTCCAGTTCATTTTTATATATGTGACCCTGGACCACAAAACTATATATATATATATATATATATATATATATATATATATATATATATATATATATATAGTCTTTGTCTTTTTGAATATTATTCAGAAGCATGTCATTTTATGCAACCAAAATCAGTTGCTCCACCTGCTTTGAAACACATATCTTATTTCTGCTTGTTTTTGTGTTTTAGTCATTCCGTGAAGGCTCTAGAAAATCATCTAGAGTAAAGGTGGGTACTGTGGAGTTGTCCAAATTTCCCCCTAAAAAACTACTCAAATGTGTGTTATGCATGCTTGCGCTGCTTGTTTACCATCTTGTGCGTCTTGCGTCCTCAGGGCTCAGCTCCCGAGTGTGAGCCGACTGATCCTCCCTCACTTTGGGAGAATAAGATGAAGTCGTGGATGGAGCGCTATGAGGAAGCCAGCAGTAACCAGTACAGTGAAGAAGTGCGGATACTGCTACGAGTAAAAGAAGCTAGAGATGGCAAAACGCTGGCCTACAATACACACAGCGCAGCCTTCAAACCACCTGTAGAGGTATTAAATACTCACATATACACAATCCAGCACAGTGCGTTGTTTCTGGTGTTGTCATAAGACATGGTCATTGTGTCCTTTTTTTTCAGAGTCACGTACAGAAGAACAAACGCATTCTTAAGGCTGTTCGCGACTTGGCTGTCGATTCGCTCATAATCGAGTACCGGGGGAAGGTCATGCTACGACAGCAATTTGAAGCCAATGGTTACTTTTTTAAGAGGTACTTGAAAGGAAACTTTGTGCTTTTGAACATTAATTTTTAGTGGTGTCAAAGCGATTAATCATGATTAATTGCATTTAAAATAAAAGTTTTTGTTTACATAATGTGTGTATGCGTGTATGCATTTATATTTCTATGTGATTTATATTGTATATAAATATAAATGTATATTACATATATGTGACCCTGGACACAAAATCAGTCTTAAGTAGCATGGGTATATTTGTAGCAGTAGCCAAAAATAAGTGTTATGTGTTAAAATTCTTCTTTTTTTATGCAAAAAATAAATAGGTTAAGTAAAGATCATGTTCCATTAAATTATTTTGGACATTTATTACCATAAATATATCAAGACTTAATTTTTGATTTTCTCAATATTTAGATTTTCCTCAGATTCTAGATTTTCAAATAGCTGTATCTCGGCCAAATATTGTCCTATCCTAATAGACCTAATCAGCTTTCAGATGATGTATAAATGTCAGTTTGACCCAGATGACTGGTTTGGTGGTCCAGGGTCACATATTTCTTAAGTGTATACATCTGAAAGCTGAATAAATAAGCTTACCATTGATGTATGGTTTGTTAAGCTATTTAACTGAGATACAACTATTTGAAAATCTGGAATCTTATGGTGCAAAAAATCTAAATATTGAGAAATTCGCCTTTAAAGTTGTCCAAATAAAGTTCTTAGCAATGCAGATTACTTATCAAAAATGTACACAAGTATGTAAGAAATGTACAAAATATCTTCGTGGAACATGATCTTTATTTAATATATAATGATTTTTGTCATAAAAGTAAAAATTATAATTTTGGCAATTGCTACAAATATACCTGTGCTACTTAAAACTGGTTTTGTGGTCTGTTCACACAAAAATATGTAATGTACACACATGTAATTTAAACAAAAACCTTTATTTTGGATCTGACAGCACTATTAATTTTGCTTATGCGGTTTTGTTAATAACGTTGTTTTATTTGCAGGCCGTACCCTTTTGTATTGTTCTA
Source organism: Cirrhinus molitorella (assembly GCA_033026305.1). Classification (NCBI taxonomy): domain Eukaryota; kingdom Metazoa; phylum Chordata; class Actinopteri; order Cypriniformes; family Cyprinidae; genus Cirrhinus; species Cirrhinus molitorella. The sequence continues at coordinate 19,606,949 of CM065128.1, forward strand.
CTCTAAGTTTGACGGTTTGGAAATGTGCGTGGACGCACGGAGCTTTGGCAACGAGGCCCGATTCATTCGCCGATCCTGCACCCCCAACGCTGAGGTGCGGCACGTAATCGAAGACGGCATGCTGCATTTATACATTTACTCTCTGAGGTCCATCTCCAAGGGGAGTGAGATCACCATTGGCTTTGATTATGACTACGGCAGCTGGTAAGAACCTGAAATGACCTGAAATGTTTGATTCTGATTGGTTTAAAATTGACTGTTCACACTTTTCTCAACTGCTTTTGTCTTTCTCGTCGTTTATAGTAAATATAAGGTGGACTGTGCGTGTGTGAAAGGCAATCAGGAATGCCCTGTGCTCAAGCATAACTTGGAACCCACAGAGAATCTGGGTTCTAGCACACGACGGCGTGGCCGCAAGGACAAAGAACCGTCGCGGGACGAGAGCGGACAGAACCAGAACCTCACGATGGACTGTGACGGGTCCAAGGGGAAATCGCTCAATGATGCCAAACAGAGAAAACTGTCTCCTCTCCGGCTCTCCATATCTAACAATCAGGTATGATAGACACACACAGTGCTGTTAGTCTCATACTTAAAGGGACAGTTCACCCAAGAATGAAAATTGTGTCATTAATTATTCACCCTCATATTGTTCCAAACCCATAAGAACTGAAATACTGAAATACGAGAGCTTCCCGATTTTGTTTTTCAACTAAACATTTTTTTTATTTTCTTTGAGCACAAAAAGACTCGTAGCTATGGACTATTTTAACGTCCTTACTACCTTTCTAGGTCTTAAATGAGGTATTAGCGTTGCTGTCTATGCAAGGTCAGAAAGCTCTCGGATTTCATCTAAAATATCTTAATTTGTGGGTGAGTAATTAATGACAGAATTTTCTTTTTGGGTGAACTATCCCTTTAAACATTTAAGAACAATCTCATCTCAAAAAAATGAAAACACGCCTGTCTTTATCCACAAAAGGCAGTTTAATGCTTAATCTAGTAGGCCTTCAATAATTGAAGTAATGGTTTTATAAAGGTTACTACAATGAGTAATAAAATCTAGCTTTTAAAATATTCGGGTTGCCTGGGTTGGCTGAGAGTCTGGGTAAGGAGGTCCCTTCATCTACAAAGGTCAATAAAACCCTTTGTTTGCATGTAAATATTATCCGTGTGTATTAATCTGTGCATGATTCTTTCTTCATTGGATATTTTCAGTCATTCTAATGATCTGTTTACTCATCCACATCTCCTTCCTGGCCCTAATTACAGTGTCTGATCACCAGAAAACATATTTCCGCATTATTTTTGCTCATACGTTCTCATATTTCAGTGGTGGCGGGTGGCAGAATGTTAAATCTTGCTTGTTTGGCACGCTGGGAAAGTAACTCCCTGCCATCCTGGTGCCGTATATATATATATATATATATATATATATCAGGACATCCCGGAAAGAGTTGTCAGCAATTCTGGCACAGTTAGAACAGAGGGAAATCCACTCAATCGGCATTGATGCACAGATTCTAAGTACAATCTGGTCTGCCTGACCCAAGATCTCGGCCACACTTTGTGCCTGAATCGACATTCCCGCACTTTCTCTCCCTCTCTAATGCTCCTCTCCTGGTCTGTAGCCAGACGATGATAAAGGCCCTCTCCCCCTCTTGCAGGATCCTGAGTTAATAGAGGATCTAGAAGAGAAAACCTCCGTTAGCAATGAAGTAGAGATGGAGTCAGAGGAGCAGATTGCAGAAAGGAGGAGGAAGATGGTAAGTGCGTCCAGGGGAAAAACGACCACTGTGGCAAATCACGGTCGCCATGGAAACGCTACTGCCCCCACCCCCCTGTCTTTTTTTCCCCCCTCCTCGTTCTGCCTCCCGGTGTGTGTGGTGATTTGGGCAGCTCCCAGAATGCTCCACCATTCCTTTCTTCCCCCCTCCACCTCCTCTAAACCTCTCGCTAATTTCGCTGCTGCCGCCACCGCTTCTCTGTTCCTGTCGCTGTGTAGTTTAACCTCCTGAAGGGTAGCGCGAGGGCACTCATCCTTGTTGCTTTGCCTTTCTTTTTCATACTTCATCTTTTATGGAACCTCTTTGGTTCTCCATGATGAAATGTCAAAAACTGGACTGTGTGTTGCATCTGCAGTCATTTCTCTCCTGTCATGACTAAATGTCAAGACCATGTTAGTATTGAGAGATCCTACTATAGCACTACAGTGTTTTAATTTACATGTTAATTAACATGGAACCCAATGTGGTGGTATTCTACTGTATATTTGGCCCTCTGTCTAAAACTCATCTTCCTACCAAAACTCATCAATCCTAAACAAAAATCAGGCTGCTATTATATATTTTTTTTATATATACTCAGAATGTATTAGGGTGTAAATTACATAGACATAGGTCACGTGAAGTTGCAAGGCTCCTCGTATATGATTATTTTAAATAACAAAACTTGATTTTTTAACCTTGCTGTCTGGTTGTGTAATAAGTCAACCTTAGAGAGTGTAGTAACTCTCTCACTTAACATGTACATGTTTTATGTGAATGTTTTGGTGTGGCCATTACTGTGTGTGGTGCTTTGTTTGCTTGCCATGAATGGTTGAAGGCAGATGGAAAAATGTGTGAACCCATTGCGCTTCCAAAACGTTCCTCTACAAACATTGTGAAGTTGGCAGCGATTGCTGGAATGTTCAGGAAAATAAAACTCACTACCAATCCTGAAATGCCTTGCCACTAGCAATGCAGAAAAAGCTGAATACAGCTATAAACAATGTGGCTTTATCTGGATAAATTAATAGCGAGGTATGAGACTCTGGTGCATTATTAGTGGAAATTCCCCAAGCTTTCCCTTCATTTTTCTCTGCTGCAACAGGACAAACAGGCAATTCATAGACGTTCAGATTTTCTGTAAATCTTATTTGAGTTTTCTAACACCCCTATTTCCACCATAATGATACTGGTGCGTGGGCTGGGGGTTTGAGAAACACTCCCAGAACTGGCCCCAGTTTCATTTGAGTTTAGTCGAACAGTTAAGTAAATGACACTTTATTTACCAGTTTGTTTATTACATACTTTATACTTTTTGACAGTGAGATGACGGTTAAAATGGAAAATCTTATAGTTATCGCAAACTACTAGAAAGTCCTGAAATAATTATGGGAATGCTTTCATTTGTAAATAGGGGTGGGCGATACGTCCAAAATCTTATATCACGACATGAGTCATTTTTATTTATCATGATACAATTATTTGTGCTTTAAATAAGATCTTTATTATATCAAAATGTTTGATACAATATAAATGTCATTATTCTTGTCACCAGTGTCAATATCACAAACTATTACCAACCTAAATAAAAAAAAAAACACAAGCTCACTGAAGACAAGTAAACAGTCAGTGATTAAATAAGAAACTAATTAGAAGCAAATTACAGTAGAACAAATAAATAAAAGATGCTGCATACATCGTATAAAGTTAATAAATGTAGAAAAAACACTGCATATTCTTCACTGTGTGAATTAAATGTTTCTTATTAAAGTGATTTAGTCAAGAGCAGTGCAAATTCTTTCTTTTTTATTGTTTGATTAACATGAAGGACAGACAGAAATATTAGACTGCTGTCACTTTAAGAGCTGCCTGAATACAATATACTGTTACACACGTGTTTACTTTCTCAGCTATTTGCTTTCACATAAGACCTAAATTACTGTGTTTATGAGGATACTTGCAAAGACGGACATTTGCAACACACACAAGTGTGTTAATTAAACTGTTCAAGTATAAAGTGGCAAGATTACTGTTCAATAGTGCTCTATAAACACCAATTTGACAGTGCTCAGAAACGGTCTCTGACAGCATGCGTATAATGAAATGAGTTCTCTTTTGCTGCTGATTGCATTTCAGTGGCTTTAAATCACTTGTTTTTAAACCACAATGCTTAAAAATGCATGCAAATCATACATTTTCGTGACCACATAGCTTAGCAATGTCACATGTGCATGTAACTGCGATACAGACGTTAAGTCCAAAATCTCTACCGGTTAATCATGTTTACCGTCATATCGACCACCCCATAAATAAGTAAACTATTTAATTTCAGATGGATGGGTAAAGTTGGCTTTAGTAGCTCAACAGAATTTATAATCCAGCAAAGACTGGAGCGTATCGAGACAATTTTGGTGAAAAGGGGGGGGTATGTCGATTAATCACACGGTATGCCCATACTGAAGCTCTAAACCCCAACCACACTACCCATACAGCAAAGGACTAGGCTTAAATGTATGAGTGTGTGCATGGGGGTGAGAGCGAACTGGAAGCCTATGTGTGTTTGAACCCTGATGGCTGTCTCTTTCGGCACCATTCAGGGCAGCCCGGCAGAGGAGTCCCATCGTCACGACGCAGGGGCTTCCTGCTGCAGAGCTCTGAGAAACAAGGAGGTAAACCTACCCCTTCATATCCTGAACGACCCCCAACCCAACCCACCCCCTTGCCTGTTACTGTACAGGAGAACCCACACACTAACCCCACTGTCCTGTGCTCACTGACCCCATGCTGAGACTGAAGTCCAGGCATGCAACCCTCAGTCGCTCAACATGGCCCACCTCAAGACACCCTTGTGTGGTATTTGTTGCTGTTCTTTTTGGTAGAACAAGAGAGAGTCCAGAATCTCTCACACACTCATACATGCCGCCTCTCACACCTTGGGGGTTGTCTTATGTTTCCTCTTGCCTAGAAGAGAAGTGTCCCATTTCTCTCTTTTCCCGCCTTTGCTGCTGGCTATGGCCTGCTGATTGCGCTGAGTAGCTAGCTGGGTTCCCAACTGTCAGTCAGAAAATAGACTCAACGTTTCTCTGTTGTCTTCTTTCCTTCTATCTGTCATTCGTGTAGACACGTGAAGAGAGGAAGATGGAGGCCATTCTGCAGGCATTTGCTCGTATGGAGAAAAGAGAAAAGCGGAGGGAGCAAGCGTTAGAAAGGATCGGCACCAAAGGGGAAGTTGGTGGACGCAGCGACATTAAGGAAGAGCCTCCTGCTACACCAGAGGCTGAATCTCCTGCCGCGTTACAGGTGCGTAACCTTCAATAATGCACAATTGAAGTCAAAAGTTTACATACATCTTGCAGAATCTGACCATTTGACCATGATACAAAATGCATGTTTTGTTTTTTTATTTAGTACTGACTTGAATAAGATATTTCACATAAGGCATTTACATAGTTCACAAGAGAAAACAATAGTTGAATTTATAAAAATGACCCTGTTCCTTTTTGTTTAGTGATAGTTGTTCAGGAGTCCCTCGTTTGTCCTGAACAGTTAAACTGCTCACTGTTCTTCAGAAAAGTCCTTCAGGTCCCATAGATTCTTTGGTTTTTCACCATTTTTGTGTATTTGAAACCCTTTCCAACAATGACTGTATGATTTTGAGATCCATCTTTTCACACTGAGGACAACTGAGGGACTCATATGCAACTATTACAGAAGGTTCAAACACTCACTGATGCTTCAGAAGAAAAAAAAAGCATTAAGAGTCAGGGGTCTAAACTTTTGAACACAATGAGGATGTAAATTTTTCTTGTTTTGCCTAAATATCATATTTTTTTCATATAGTACTGCCCTTCAGAACTATAGAAAGAAACTTAAGTGTTTCCCAGAAGAAAATATAAATTAAATTTACCCTGATCTTCAAATTCAAAAAGCTCAGAAATGCTCTTAATGCATTGTTTTTCCTTCTGAAGCATCAATGAGCGTTTGAACCTTCTCAGTAGTCACATGTAAGTCCCTCAGTTGTCTGAAAAGATGGATCTCAATATCATAGTCATTGTCGAAAAGGGTTCAAATACAAAAAGAACAAAGAATTTGTCCTATATGCATTTATCAGTAAATACTGTAACTAATAATATTAGTAATATTGTTGTTTATGTTCTATAAATAATATATTTTCTTCATTGTTTGGACCTTTAGCCCTTGCTAGAGGTGGTAAAGGAGGAGCCTTGTCTGAAGCCAGCAAAGGTGAGCCGTAACAAACAGCGAAAAAGCTTCTCGCGGAACCGCACGCACATCGGACAGCAAAGGCGGCGAGCGCGAACGGTCAGCACCTGCTCCGACTTGCAGCCCAGTTCCCCTGGTGACACTTTAGAGCCCTTAACAACAGAGACTCATGAAGGAGAGACGCCCACGGCCCCTGAGGTAGACGTTCCACCGTCACACGCCCCTGACACCAGCCCACCCCACAGCGGCTCACCCGCTCCAACTTGCCGTAGTGGACCGAAGTACCCCAAAACGAAAAAGGTAGAAATTCTTCCCCCATACAGTCCATAAAATGCAGTTTGTGGTGCATTTTACCTCATACATTCTCTTTCCCAACAGCACTTAGTGAGCGAGTGGATGGGTGTTGACAAACAGGAACGGGGAGCTTCGCGAACTCCGGAGCCTCCCCCTGAGAGGCCCTTGCGGATCAGTAGTGATCCCGAGGTCTTGGCCACACAGCTGAACTCTTTACCAGGCATGGCCTGCAGTTCACACGTCTACAGCACGCCTAAACACTACGTCCGCTTCTCCTCTCCTTTTCTGGCCAACCGTAGTCCAAGCACTCTGGGAGTGCCCACGGGGCGACGACGCTCGAGAGAATTGCCTGAAACACCAACTAGTACTGGTTCCTGCAAGAAGGTAAAATTGCTGCATTGTTTGAAGATTGTCTGGTAGCTCACTTTAGTATTCTTTCAAGCATTCATATTTAAGCTAGCAAATTTCTGCTCTAACTCCATGCGTTTTGTGCAGCGCTGGCTGAAGCAAGCCTTAGAAGAAGAGGGCTCCACCAGCCCAGGTGGAGGGCGTCCTTCTTTGCTAATGCCTAGTGAGAGCCCTCTCAGCCCCTCTATAAACGGCGAGTCCTACAGCCCTCTACCCCTCAACGGCAGTTGCTCACTACCAGGTGGGTCATCAGTCCATGTTTTGCTGCAAATGAATAACACAAAGCTTGTCTAAAACTGTTCTTAATCTTACTTGGTACATGTGCTTGCAGAGTTACCTACCCCGTTGAAGAAAAGGCGCTTATGTTCAGTCGATCCCTGTATGTCGGAGACTTCCACCCCCTACGGGTCTCCTTGTGCCACCCCAACTCGAACAGAGTCAACAGACACACCAGGGACGCCCCTGTTGCTTGCCACGCCTCCTAGACCACGACCGGAAGAACCCAGCACTGAGCCCTCAACACCTTTGCAGATTCCCAGCCACCCTCTGCCACAAGAGGTAAGATTGTTGCCATAGATGTGCCTAATATTTTAACAATTAAACTTTTAAAAAAACATATAAATCAGGGATGTTTCCTCTAAGGAGGCAAGGGATGCATCGTCGCCTCAAAATATTTGATGAGAAATTCTTAGTATAAAATAAAACAATGCGAGTATTACAAAATATAACATTAAAAAGTGTATAAATCACTCGTTGCTTTTAAAGAAACGTCCAACATTGACACATCGAGTCCCCTGTGCCAGTTGTGTTTTAACAGACCCCCTAAAGCATGCAGTGAGTTTGTTTGGGGGTAATTGAGAATGAATGCGGGGGAGTCACGTAAAAGGAGGCAATGCCTCCATCGCGATATGATTGGATATGACTGGTTATGTTCGGCTGTGATTGGTTCATGCGACAAACAACATAATGACGTTAATGGAAAGACCAATTTAAGAAGGTAATTAAGCAAACTTCCCAGTTAGATATAGCCGCTTTATGTCAAAATAAGACTTGGAACATGATGTGTTTTATGTGGGAATTTTTAGGGAGTAATCAGCTTGGAGAAATTTAACAGTAATTCATCATGTCTGTGACCAATATTTACCAAGCTTTGATGACTGATTATCTAAAATCCTCCCAATTAACTATTAAAAAGGATAGCTGAACATTAGTTGCTTCCTTAAGTCAAACTTAAAATATTAATCCTAAGAAATGTTTGTGAGTGCAGTCTCTCTAAAAGGACTCTTAAACATTTAAAACCTAATCCAGTAATCTTGTGAAATGTAGTGAAAATGTTTAGCCCAATATTCACTGCAAGTTATCTCCGAAATATGAGAACAGAACTATATATTTCTGACACAAGAGGGCACTAACACTTTTGCTATTGGCCAGGTGGAGACAGTTATCACAATTCACCTCATTTTAGCAAAAGGACAAAAAATGATCATAAAATATGTTTATAAATTCACAGAGCGAGTCATCTATGGACAGCTCTCCAGATGGTAGCCGGAGGCCCAGCACACAAGACGTGAGTTCACTACTTAAATATCCTGTACCTGCTACAGAGGTGTTTTGCTGCATTTTTCATTAGCACATCTAACACATCTTGCTGTCTTTTGTCAGGTTGAGCGACCTCCTTCGCTGCTGGCATCTCCCAGCGTGAGAAATGCCAGCTCTGATACGGCTCCGCTGGAATCTACAAAATCTATTGGATCTCTGAGTCCTCAGCCCTCCCATGCTGAGCCCCAGGATGCCACGGTAGATGAAGGCATGGAGGTTGACGGTGGTGGTTCAGAAGCTGCCTCAGCACCCGAGACGCCAGCGTCCTCTTACCCTCCCTGGATGAAGAGTCCAGACCGAGGCGGCCTCTCGTTTTCCCCAGTGAACTCTAATCTGAGAGACCTTACCCCTTCTCACACCTTGGAGATGGGGGCATACAGGCCCGATTCATCCTCGGCTGGCCCCTTCAGTGAAGCGGCGCCCTTTTATTCCTGCAACGAGGAGAGCAGCGGTGTGACCTTTACTCGCTCATTGAGTGGTGATGGCACAGGGGAGGGAGGTGCTGCTAAGAACCCACAGAAGAAAAAGGTCAGTTGATGCATCTGACAAATGCATAAAATACCTTTTTTTTGTTGTTGTTGTTAATTAATTTTATTTATTTGTTTATTTTTTTTTAAATGAGGTATGACATTTATCCGACTTGGTTAATTGACTGTACCCATCTCGTGTTTGTATTGTTAGGTGTCTCTTCTGGAGTACAGGAAACGTCAGCGTGAGGCACGGCGAAGTGGCTCCAAGGGAGAGTGTAGCTCCCCTGTTTCCACGGCACCACCTGTAGACGTTTTCCCTGTCGCGGTGGAAGTGGCCCCTGAGCCACCTGTTCTCGCAGCAACGCCAACCCCCAGGACCCCTCAGCATAATGAGGAGCCAGACGCCCCACCTCAGGGGGAGAGAGACGGAGAAGGGCAGTGGTATGTCCCTAAAGTATATTTTCCTTTCTATGAGAATGAAGTACTCATGTTTTAACTCCAAAATGATTAGAGCACTAGTATTTTCACCAGCTAAAAATGGTTTCAAGTCAGTTATTTCTATCTTTTGCTGTAGTGTGTCAATAGGAAATTTCATTTTATATTTCCAAACATTCATCTTGCCATTAATTGTAATAATCCAGTGAGATTTTTGTTTGCACAAGGAGTCTAACAACAGCCAATGCTCCACACAGAGATCTGATCTCATCATCATCATCATCCAGTCTGTCTGAAATGACATGAAGAAACAGAACAAACTTGAGACAGACTAAATCCAGAAGAACTGTGGCAACGTCTCTTCAAGATGCTTCAAGAGACCTACCTGCAAAGCTACAGTACGGTTAAATGTTTTAGACACTTGTGTAAAAATGCTGTAAAATGAGGATGCTATACATAGATTTTATTTATCAAATTAACTTCTATTAAATAAATAAACCATTTGGTGTGACCATCCTTTGCATTTAAAGCAGCTTTTGTGCATAGTTTTTCAGGTAGCTTTGCAGGTAGGTCTCTTGATGCATCTTGGAGACGTTGCCACAGATCTTCTGGATTTAGTCTGTCAATTTGTTCTGTGTCTTCATGTCATTCCAGACAGACTGGATGATGATGATGAGATCAGATCTTTATGTGGAGCACTGGCTGCTGTCAGACTCCTTGTGCAAACAAAAATCTCACTGGATTATTCGAATTAATGGCAAAATCAATGTTTGGAAATGTAAACTGATATTTCCTACTGACACACTACAGCAAACGATAGAAATAACTGACTTAAAACTATTTTTATACTAGTGTTCTAATAATGTTGGCCAACACTGTATGCTTTAAAAGTTTGGATTAAAACTCTTTATTAAGAAATCAGGCTGTCTTGACTATAATACATTTTTGGAGAGATATTGGATAGTTTAACTAGTTGGACTGACTGAGTTTTACATTTTATGTGTTGAAAATAACATTTAAGCATTTATAATAATTCCTTTGTTTTAATTTACAGGACATCTTCAACATCAGTAGAGCAGGCCAGGGAGCGAAGCTACCACAGGGCCTTGTTGTTAAGTGACCATCGCAAAGATGCAGGTAAAAACCAACCTGGAAACATTAGAGAATTTTAGATTGTGATTTCCATGTTTTTGAGAATTGTTTAATCCTGCTCCTTTACTGCAAAGTTTGCTCAGACCCTAATTAAAGGATTAGTTGGCTTTCAGAATTCACCCCCATGTCATCCAAGATGTTTGTTTCTTTCTTCTGTCGACAATAAATAAAAGTTTTTTTTGAGAAAAAACATTCCAGGATTTTCTCCATATAGTGGATTTCAATGGGGACCAATGATTTGAAGGTCCAAATTAGTTTCAATGCAGCTTCAAAGGGCTGTAGACAATATCAGCTGAGGAGTAAGGGTTTTATCTAGCAAAATGGTCATCAGTCATTAAAAAAAAGAAGAAAAATTAACCACAACCACATGTAATGTAGGTGGAAGTACCAACCCAGTGTTTACAAAGCGAACATGCAAAACAAGTCAAACGCCCTTTACAAAAAAATGTAAAACAATGTTGTCAGACAATTTTGAAGTTGGAGGACAAAATGAGATGGACTTTTTCCTACCCTACATTTTTTAACCAAAGTACTGTACACAGACAAAGAACTAACCATGTGTAACATTTCCCAACATGATTATGTAATGCTTGAAGACATGAATGTGCATCAAAGAGCTAGTGAAAGATGACCATTTATGGTTAAAAAGTATATAAATGTATTTTTTATTTAGAAAATGGCCGATCGTTTCACTAGATCAGACCCTTATACCTAGGCTGGAATTGTGTAGAGCAGGGAAACTCAGTTCCTGGAGGGCCTCAGCCCTGCAGAGTTTTGTTCCAACCCTGTTCCAACACGCATACTATGTCTGAAGGACTTGATTAGTTGGATCAGGTGTGTTTAATTATGGTTACATCGAAACTCTGCAGGGCTCCGGCCCTCCAGGAATTGAGTTTGACACCCCTGGTGTAGAGCATTTTGAAGCTGCATTGAAATTGCAGTTTGGACTTCCAACCTGTTGATCCCCATTGAAGTCCACTATCTGGAGAAAAATCCTGGAATATTTTGCTCAAAAACCTTTGTTACTTTTTGACTGAAGAAATTAAGTATCAGATTTGTTTTATTCTGGAAGTGAACTAATTTTTTAAACAGTGAAACGGGAAATCAAGGTCTTCAGGACCACTAGAGCAGTAGGGTTTGTAGTACTTTGTAAGAAGTGAGAAATCATGGAAATGCATTGATCAAAAACTGTGGGAACCTTGGTAAGATCCTCTAAAATTAATATTAAAATACCTGCTTTTTCTCACTTTCAGACAGTGGAGAGTCTGAGGGTGGCGACTCCCAGGTGAAGGAATGTCCTTCTCCCAAGAGCTGCAAGAGCCCCTCAACACATGCAGTAAGAGAACCTTTCCTCAATGTAGCAAGAGATTTCTCAACCAGCAAGTTCATGTTATCCTAAACCATTTTTCTTTCCATTTACAGCCTTGTTCTCCAGCACCCCAGACTGTGTCTCGACCATCCAAGGAGGAAGATGTTGAAACACAGCCTCGTGGTCCTTCTCAGCCTCAGCCTCAGGCAATGTCCGTCCAGCAGTCCAGCAGCAAGACTTCGAACTCCAAACCAGCTGCTCTGACGCCCAGCAAGCTCCACTGCGGGCCCTCCGGTGCCTCGCAGAGTCACTACGCCGGACCTTCGCTCATGCACTCTCCAAAAGCGCAACCCCAAGGTTCACCTTACCGTGGCCAGCGAGCCTTCCTGACAGCTCAGCCTCAGAACCAGCCTCAACCCCAGGCTACGTCTGGCCCGGCCACTTTCCCTCAGTATAACCCCCAAAATGCCCCGCCACCACCACCTCCTCCACCCCCAGCTCCACCCACCTCGGCTTCCTACTTCCCCGCTCAGCCTACCGCTGCAGCTGCGCAGTTTCCAACGTTCAAGCCTACTGTGGCGTCACCCTTTCCTCCCGGGTCCCAACCTCTCCTGCAGCCCCATCATGCATTGCATTACCAGAGCAGTGCTGCCCCTCCCCCTCCACCCCCTCCTCCCCCACCCCACCCACAACCTGGTCCCACCTTGCTGCATGTCAATCTGCAACCTCCTTCGATGCAGCAGCATCAACTTCTGCTGAGCTCCGCTCCGCCCCCACCTCCTCCTCCACCTCCTCAGGGGCAGAGCTCCCAGCAGCCTCCGCCTAATAGCGGCACGCTCCTATCCATCAAACAAGGACCACACCCACCCCTTCCTCCCCCTCCTCCCGCTCCCTCTGGCACCGCACCGCACCCGTTCCAGAACATTGGTGGCTTTCAAACCACTCTACTTCACCAGTCTGCACCAGCCAATCCCGCAGTAACCCCTTCCACTTATCAACAAACTGTATTACCCCCTCCTCCTCCACCACCTCCCCAGCAAACTCCTCCCACACAGACCCCGCCCAATCCGAGCGTCGCACAGATCGCCGGTGGTAACCGAGGACCTGCCCCTTCATCCGCATCCTTTCACAGTACCGGCTACTTGGGCACAGGATGGCACTGACCACACCCACTAAACCCCGCCCTCGAGACAAACTTGCTCAGAGAGGGGCGGAGCTACATCGTGTAACATAGGCAACACAGCACCACTGTAAATATTTTCTATGTCCCTTTTCACAAAGGCTAAAGGAAACCGGTGGGGGAAAAGGGTACATTTTAAAAAGAAAAACAAGAACTGTAAAAGTAGACTTTGTAAAAGATGATGGTTAATGAACCCTGGTGCTCATCACTTACCCAGAATCCCCCACACCTCTCTCCTTCCCATAACCTCGTACTGCCATCCTGTCTTTTCCAGACGTCTTTTTTTACTTTTAATGTTTTTATTCATTTTAATCGCCCTTTCCGGTTCCTTCCTGTTGTCTATCCTCCCAGTGCAGTGCAACGCAATGGGACATTCCAGTTTCCTCCTTACCTTTCCCTGTTCTTCCCGTTTCTCACTGTTTTTTCACTCATCAGTTATTTGTTTTATCTAGTGGCTCATTATATAGCAAAAAGGTTTTGTATAGAGAAAAAAATACAGAATTATTATTTTTTTTATTCCTCCATGTAACAAAAATATCTGTGCACCGCTGCAGAAATTCAGAGGAGACCTTTCCGATAGGCCGCTTCACTGCCCCAGGAGACTGCACTTGTGTGAATGAGCGAGTCTGTGTGCATGAGTGTCTGTTTTTAAGCGGAAGGGAGCGTGTATGCTTGTGTCCCGCCCGCGTCCGTGTGCATATTTGAACTGCGCGCGAGAGGCGGAAGGCAAATACGGCGCAGACAGATGCGTGCTGTTCTCTGTGGCACCTTTAGAAAGAGAGGTCCTTCCTGTAGGGGGTAAGCGGTTTATTTTTGAATATCAATGGTTATTTGTAGAAAGTGTAATTTAATGTATAGGTGGTTACTCCAGCTTTCTCCAGAAACAGTTGTAAATATTGGCTTCTTTTCTTTTCTATGCTTGTATAATTCGCTCCCATCCCCATTTTGGAATATGGTTGTAAATACAAGCGCTCTTGACAAAAACGCTGAATGTTTCTGTGACTGTAGCACTATTTTTATTTCTTCCTCTCTGGTTTATTTTTTTTTACTGTTTGTGTGTGAGTGTATGTGTGTGTGAAGGACAGAGGCTCACAGACACAGCACTGGTTGGCTATTTTCATGGTTCATTATAATAAATCACTGTAATGACAGTTTTATACCAACCAAATCGTCTTGTGTGTTTACTGGGATGGGAAAGGGCATTTTTGATGTTTGCATGTTCCTAATGCTAATTTTTCTCTCACTGTGAAGGTCTCGGTCTGAAGAGGTGCTGCGATGAAGATTTCAAGAGACTGCTTTTGCTGAGGTTTCTGTGTATTGACTGCTATTATTGTAATTGAAAATATATACCTAGTTATTTTTTTTGTCATTGTTATCTGATAAGATGCTTGGATCGAACAGAAAGGAAGAGGTTTTATGACCAATCAGAATGAAAGCAGACTTGAGTAGTTCTCAGGTTGGTATTATCTGGTGCTGGTCTGGGGTGTCCAGTTCTGCTCATGGATGTTCAACAACCATTTTGATTACAACCAGGCAAAAACACACTTGCCTGGAAGTTTCTAGTAATCCTGAAGACCTTGATTAGCTTGTTCAGGTGTGTTTAATTAGTACTGGAGCTAAATGCTACAGGACATTGGTCCTCCAAAAGCAAGATCGGACACTGCTGGCCTGTGACCAAAAAAAACAAAAAAAACAAAACGTCTGTAAAAAAAAAAAAAAAAAAAAAAATCAAACTCATGGATTCAGGGGGTGATTTATTCATGGAGTAAAAAAATTACTTATGTAAAATGTATTTTTTAGTTCAAGCATGCTTTATAATATATAATCCTGTTTAAAAATAGGAAAATAGATGCACTAATTGTATGTAGTTATGTACAGTTAAGGTCAAATGTTTGTATATACCTTGCAGTTTTTTTTTTTACCAAAATAAGAGTGATCATACAAAATGCATGTTTTTTTTTGTTTGTTTTTTTAATACTGACCTGAATGAGATATTTCACATAGAAGACATTTACATATAGTCCACAGTAGAAAATAATAGTTGAATTTATAAAAATGTTTACATACACTTCTTAATATTGTGTTGTTTAGTGATAGTTGTTCACAAGTCCCTTGTTTGTCCTGAACAGTTAATCTCACAGGTCCCACAAATTATTTGTTTTTTCAGCTTTTTGTGTATTTGAACCCTTTCTAACAATGACGGTATAATTTTGAGATCCATATTTTCACACTGAGGACAACTGAGGGTCTCATATGCAACTATTACAGAAGGTTCAAATGCTCGCTGATGCTCCAGAAGGAAAAACTATGCAGAGCCAGGTGTGTAAACTTTTGAACAGAATGAAGATGTGTACTTGATGTGTGAAAAGATGAATCTCAAAGTCACAGTCATACAGTCAAATACACAAAGATGCTGAAAAACTTAAGAAATTGTGGGACCTGAAGACTTTTCCTGAAGAACAGCAGGCAGTTTAACTGTTCAGGACAAACAAGAGATTCATGAACAACTATCACTTAAACAAAAACTATTTCTGTGAATCATTCAGTAACAACACAGGATTAAGAATCAAGTGTATGTAAACTTTTGAATGGGGTCATTTTTATAATTTCAACTATTATTTTTTTCTTGTGGACCATGTGTAAACATCTTTTATGTTAAATATCTTATTCAGGTCTGTACCATACCTGTCAACCCTCCCGTTTTTCCCGGGATTCTTCCGTATTTTATCATTCTATCCCGCTATCATCCCGTTTAAATATTTTCCTGTATTTCTCCCGTATTTTTATCTCACTACAAAAAAAATCCCACTGAGCGTATTTTATGTTTCCTACATTTGTCTCTGGTAAAACTCCCATAATTTGTATGGCCCAAACCTCATTATACGAATAATCACGTCGACATATTTCAAGGTCAAATATTGTTTAATGGATTAAATATCAGCATTTCAAAGTAAGGTGCTCTGCTTTGTTTTCTGCGGTTACCGAGGAAACGGCTATAATTATGGCGAAAATTAAAGGCCAAAAACGAACCCTTATTTTTACGCAGAAAACACCTAATTGTAAATGTGAACTGGTGGATCCACAAGAAGATAATAGATTATAAATCTCTAAAGATATAGCCTACACTAAGATATATTTATGTGTTACTAAGTGAATGTAATTGTTTGATAATAATTGTTTAAATTAATATAAATAATAATATAATCATTTATACTTTTGACTCCGCCCCATGTTTTCCCGTATTTTGGAACTCAAATGTTCACAGGTATGGTCTGTACTGAGTAAAAAAATAACATGCATTTTGTATGATCCCCTCTGTTATTTTTTTTATTAACTTTTTGCAGATTCTGCACGGTGTATGTAAACTTTTGTATATCATTGTATACAATACATATTTTTAAACTGTATTGCATACCTCTTGCTGCCATAATACTAACCCATTTAAATCGGTGCAGTTATGAAATACTATTCTTGTAATTACGCAGCATTTCAGTTATAGATATGCCTGCAAATCACAGCGAAGTGCAACAGTCACTGTGCTCGGCAGTGGTCAAAAAGGATGTAAACCGTGAGTTTTGAATCGATTTCGTCTTGTAAACTCAGAGATGGGGATTCGGACAGCAATTAAATTACCACATGACCTTGATGTTTGTCAAAATCAGTAGGCTAGGTAATTCACTATCTAGGCGAAAAACTTTCGGCTGTTATAAAAAAACATTGGTTTGGGAGAATTCAGGGCCACTGTGACATTCTGTGTGTAACAAATTTTGACGAATACAAAAAAAAAGCAACCAGAAGGACCTTGAACACAGAGTCACGCACCCCCGTAAATGCTAAAAAATAGCTTACGTCCCCATGAGAAACAATTACCATCTAAATACGGTTTATGACTGTTTCTTTACAACAACGCTCAGAATAACATTGATTTGAGTCTGTAGAGGTAAAATCTTTATTCATTAATGTGGGTGAATTGTCTTTAATGAACTTTAATAACTAATACATTTTAATGGTGTATTTACATCATTTTCTACATACAACATCATCTGACAAGACAGACACCCAATAAATAAAGCGAAACATTTTTTTTTCTTTTTTTCCCCTTCAGAACTTCGTCCAGCATTGTCCAAACTCTTCAGCTGTCCAAGAAAGGAGGGAGTGGCACTAGGTACACAGTGAGGTCATTTCCTGTGGGCTTTTGCTTTTTGAAACCACATCCTCCAGGTTTTCGATTGGCGATCCTAGGCTTTTCATTCATCTTGGTGGGACAGAATGATTATACCAAGAGTACAAAACGGTACCAGCTGAGAACATCATAATTATGGCACACATAACTATACAGCACCAACACTGCCGAGAAGTAAATATCGAATTAGAGACATACAGAAATTCAACATATACACTCAATACATAATACTTAAAACACTCTCCTACTTCTGTATATACTTGGCTTGTGCACAATTACTAATGGCAGAGATGTCTGCCCCTAATTTTTGACACTTATTTTTTAAAATATATTAACAGTGAACTCTCAACTTCTGTTTACATACCCCTTTTAAACAATGTTAGTGAAATAATTGTACATTTTGAAACCTGATAAATGATCACTAGCCTGTAAACTGGCTCCCAGATAAGGATTCAGGACATTTTTTATTTTTATATTTTAGTTCAGGGGTGGTGTTGGTGGTGGTGAACGAGAAATAATAACAGGCCAGAAATGTCTCTGTGGTGCAGCTCTGTGCTGGAGGTGTTCATCCCACAATTCAAGCCTGTAAACATTTCCTTCAATATTTGTAGAATTCAGTTAAATAGAACAGTGTTTTACAGTAATTCATAAATCCCAAAATATTAACATTATCGTAATGCAGGCCTGAAAAAGAGGACACAATGTAAAATAAATACCTTTTTTTTATTATTGTTATTAATCCAAGTCAACGTTCTAAACGGTGCATTAGCTGCCCTATCATGTTAGTAGCACAGAACACGCTAAATCAAACTAGGGTAGGGACTTGTTGAGAAGCAATTCCAGGAAGTGAAGTGAAAAGAAGGGATATGGACAGAAAAGCAGTGAGTTCCCAACTCCATTCACCCTGTTTGCATCCTTCGCTTTAACGTTTTTTTCAAACCGCTGCTGTCAGGCTTCCTGCCTTTAGGATGATGGGTAAAGCTGGATTGTGATTTCACATAATGATTTTCCTTAAACGAGACAGAAACACCTGAAAACAGATCAAAGCGTTGTTTTAGTATAAATTCACAGCATTGCACTTGAGAAATGTACACATGGAAGCTCTAGTTCACTCAACCGCATGTTATTCCTAACATGTATGACTTTCTTTCCACATAAAAAAAGATTTGAAGAACGTTTTTGTCAGTAAGGTCTAAAAAAAAAGAAAAGTATTGAACCTACTGACTTTAGACACTGAAGAAACTCATATACAGTGCCTTGCAAAATTATTCATACCCCCCCGCCCCCCATACACTCCATACACCATTAAGACAAAACAACTTTGTAAATGTATAAAAAAAGAAATAAGTACATTGCATAAGTATTCATACCCTTAACTTTGTACTTGGCTAAAGCACCTTTTCAGCCTCAAGTCTTTTTAGGTATGATGCAACAAGCTTTGTACATCAACATTTGGCAATTATCTGACATTCTTCTCCTCACCTTTTCACCTCTGAAGCTCTGTCAGCTTGGATAGGGTCAGACGCACATTTTCAATTTCTCCAGAAATGTTTGACTGGGTTCAAGCCCAGACTCTAGCTGGACCACTCAAGGACATTCACAGGGTTGTCTATAATCCACTCTGGCTGTGTTCTTAAGGTCATTGTCCTGTTGGAGGGTGAACCTTCTGCCCAGTCTGAGCTTCTAAACACTGTGTTGAGCTATACTTTTACTCTGATGAGTCCCTCAGTCCCTGCTGCTCAAAAACAGTCCCACAGCATGAGGCTGCTACCAGCACACTTTGCTTTTAGGATGGTACTGTGCCTGTGATGAGCAGTGCCTGGTTTCCTCAATACATGATGCTTGGAATTGAGGTTCATCGGATGAGAAAATATTGTTTCTCACAGTCTGAGGGTCCTTCAGGTGCTTTTTTGCAAATTCCAAGCGTGTTTTTTCTGAGAAGAGGATTGAGTCTTGTCACACTGCCATAAAGCCCAGATCAGTGGAGTGTTGGAGTGATGTTTGTCCTTCTGTAAGTTTCTCCTATCTTCACATAAGGCCATGGAGCTTAACTAGAGTGACCATCAGGATCTTGCTCACAACTCTAACCAAAGATCCTCTCCACCAATGGCTCAGTTTGGTCAGCTCTAGGAAGAGTCATGGTTGTTTCAAACTTCTTCCATTAAGGGTAACAGAGACTACTTGCTTATGTGAACCTTCATTGCAGCAGAATTTTTTTCTGAACTCTTCCCCAGATCTGTGGCTTGATACAAACCTGTTTCTGAGCTCTACAGTCAGATTTTTTTGCTTTGAAATGTCTTTCAGCTGTTAGATCTTTTATTAATTAAGACGTGTGCCTTTCCAAATCATACCCATTCAGTTGAATTTGCCACAGGTTCAACTTCATTCAAGCAATATGAATGCCCCTGAGCTAAATTTCAACTTTCCCAGTATGAATACTTATGAAATGGAATATATAGATATTTTTTTTTATAAATTTGCAATGAAAAACTATTGTTTTATTACAAGCATAAAGGGGTCTGTTGAAGATCAAAAACATTTGAAAATAATCATCAACCCCTGTGCGTCTAAATTAAATACTGACCTTCAAAAACACTGTTTCAGTAGTAAATACACCAACAAAGGTAAAAATATAGCATTGGACTATGTCATGGTATTTTCTCATACATACTGACCAACACTCACTCACCTGAGTGTATCTGGCATCTATGCATTTCCGCTCTCTGTTGAGGAAAAAAGGAGAAAAGTCAATCAAAATTAAAGCAAAAATCACAGCGTAATTTTCAAAGGCAGCATAAATATTTATCAACTGACAGCTGTCACAGTTGGTAAATACTTATTAAATAGACCATTTGTATGTGATTTCTCAGTTGGGATAAACCTAACCAGTAATTTCCACTAGATGGCAGTAACACCATCATGTGCGTCATAAAATATGACATAACATTCTGTGTCTGCAGGATTAAGACTGAATTGCTCATTCATCATTATAGAAACATCCTTACTCACCATTTGCCTTGTGCAACTCATTAGTTTCATATAAAACCTTAGCACACCTATAAGTTACCCTTCATTACCGTTATATAAAATTATAGTTTTATAGTCCAGGTTTTTAGGACTTCCTAGAAGTGGAGTTTGTTCTTGCACTTAACTTCATTATATGATGCATTTTACAGTCCATATCCGTAAATAGTGTTTCGCTCCAGGTGTGCTGTTCAACATAGCATGGGTTCCAGCTGATGCTGTGCCTGTGATTAATATGGACGGGCTGACAGCAAGCTGTGTAAACAGTCATTAGTAATTCATGGCTGGGTCCAGAGCCCCAGGCTTCAATTAACCCCAGTCCATGGTAAATTCTACCTTTCTGTCTTTCCAATCTCTTGCTCTTTTCCTCTTCTTACTCGCTCCTCCTCATATCTCATTTATTTTCACAGCCCTGTCATCTGATTTTGTCCTTAATGACCATCGCTTTGTCTTATTTTCTCAAGCTGGTCTGTCCTCGCTCGCCTCTGGCTGGCTGGCTCTGTCTAGTAATGAATGAATTGGACCGAATGGCACAACAGCTGCGTGTTGAAAACTGATGTGATAGAACATTTATGGGGAGAAATGGAGAATCCAGTTTGTAATTCTTCATTTATGTAAATTATGCATTTTGTGATTGTAATTAAATCGTATAATGTCTGTATATCAGAAATGCACAAAATTAGCCAGGCCGTTTCTTCATTCTTTCACAGAGAAAGTTTGATTGTACACTTTTTGTTAGCTTCATCTTTTTGTTGTTTCAGTATTTCAGAACGTAATTTTGGCCCCATGTCTAATTTGAAGCTAATATGCTAGTGTGCACCTACAAGTTTACTGAAAAACAGACCAAATATATGAAGAGTTCAAATGCAAAACCAGCTAAAAGCCATCTCGGTCAAATATTAGGTAATGATACTGAGATACTTTTACTTGAAACTAAAATCCCACCTTCAGCCCAATCAGAAGTACAGGTACTTACATAGAAACCTATACATCGGAGACTGATACAAATGCATTTTTTAAAGAAAGGTGTCAGATGGATTTAGAGGCTTTTGCATCTGAACTCTTCATATATACAAATCAGTCTTGCCAAGTCCACGGTTTTCCTGCAGAATTGGTCTACTTTAACACAGTTTCCGCAGGTTGTTTTTAATGTCGCGAGTTGATGTGACCCCAATATAGTGCTATTTAGCCACTGAAATGTGACTTACCCGGGAAACTCCACAAAAAAATGTGTATTTTACCTCCCAGAATGTGTTTTTTTTTTTTTTTTTTTACCAGGGAACCCCTTCGAAACACATTTGGGCTAAGTTTTGGAATGGTTTTGAGTAGCAATTGGGCAGGTTTTTGATGTGAAAGCCTGGCAACCTTGATACAAATATTTGTCCTATGCAAATGTCATTGTCCCTCCACTTACAGTTAAAAATATGTATTATATACAATGATATACAGTTGAGGTAAAAAGTTTACATACACCCTGCAGAATTGGCAAAATGTTAATTATTTTACCCAAATAAAAAGGATCATACAAAGTACGTTTTTTTTTATTTAGTACTGACCTGAATAAGACATTTCACATAAAAGCCATAGGCATATAGTCCACAAGAGAAAATAATAGTTGAATTTATAAAAATGACCCTGTTCAAAAGTTTACATACACTTGATTCTTAATACTGTGTTGTTACCTGAATCATCCACAGCATTTTTGTTTTTTGTTTTTTTGTTAGTGATAGTTGTTCTTGAGTTCCTTGTTTGTCCTGAACAGTTAAACTGCCCGCTGTTCTTCAGAAAAATCCTTCAGGTCCCACAAATTCTTTGGTTTTTGGACTATATGTAAATGTCTTTTATGTTAAATATCTTATTCAGGTCAGTACTAAATAAAAAAAATGTATGATGTATGATCCATCTTATTTTGGTAAAACAGTTAACATTTTGCAGATTCTGCAAGGTGTATGTAAACTTTTGACCTCAACTGTATCACTAGCAAATGACTAACAATAGTCCTCAATAGCAATAACAAAAAACAGATGGTGTTTTCATCAAAGGGCAAACCAACTATCAAGTTGTATTTTTTGCTCTGCCCCAACTTTGTTTTGAACAGGATGTATGAATTGTGTATAACCTCTTATTGTCCAACACTTTTTTTATCTGCATAAACGAAGACAGTAACTCAAGTTGACTGAAATGCGTCTGCACTCTCCCATGGTAAGACATGACATTTATATGACAAAGACATGGACAATTCTTCAGTTAAAATCATGTCAATCTTACTGTCTCCCAGTAGCTCCTCGGACATGAGTCCATCCTGCCTGTTGCCCAGCACAAAAGCCAGGAAAGAGAGAATAAGGGCGTCCATGATGCCCATGATGGCCAGGATGTACGCCCAGCGCACAGAGCATGCTCCGATGGTGTATTTGTCCGTCCCTTCTCCGCACATCCTCTTCACCTCATCAGCATCCCAGCCATCAGGATATATCATACAGCCCAGCACCAGACACGTACCTAAAAGAGAAAGCAGGCATTGTGAGTCGTCCACGTAATAAAAGGTCTATGGATTTAATCAACAGCAGAATGCATTTCTGTACTCAAGCGATATGATAGATGGCAGTTGTAAAGCGTAAGCTGGGGAACAAAACCAGCTCCAGTGAAAAAAGTCATGGCAGTTTCTTTTGTTTGATTATAACATGTCTGACAGCTGAGACGAATGAGGAAAGAGGTACCAATCCCGGACGAGCCCCCAATTTATATTCACATACATACACACAAAGCTCACTCCCTTGAAAGCTGCTATGAGTAATTCTTGCACACCAAATGAAATTGCAAAAGTTTCTAAAGAAAGTGTGAGTGATGCTTGCCAGTGTAAAACTTGCAGCCACAATGCTATGAGTGGGTGGTGGTTTTGCAAAGTTATAAAACCCAACTTCCAAGTTTCCATGACATTATGGTCCCTAGATTTGCTCAAGTGCCTCCTTCGATGCAAATGTTCAATGCAATTGGCTTTCAACCAGTTTATATCCTGACAAAAGTCTGATAGCTTGTCCACCATTGTTCAGGAAGTCCAACCTCAAAAAAGTGTGCAAAGAAAGCAATTCATTACATCTTCCTTATCTGAACCACCCATTTCATGTCTTGGAGTCTCTACTAATGTGCTAATGGGTTGAATCAGGTGTGTTTAATTACGAAGAGTTCAAATATGTGTGATACTGATGTGCCACCAGGTGTGGGAAACGCTTGTCTACAGTTTGTCGCAGCACATGAGTTATTACACTTCCGTTACCGCATACCACACAGAGCAAGCAATAGATCTGATCTCAGATCAGTAGCAGCAGCAGCTGTGAACACCTACATCATCCCTGATGAATTGAGGCTGGAGAACTGCATCTTAGACCATAGTCATGGTAAATCCTGGAAGACTTTGTGCTGAGAAAGGTGAATACTGAATGTGCAAGTTTTGATGAATCGATAGTGTTCTGCAGTTGCAGTCAGTTACACAAGAGGAGTTCATTTATACTGTAACCAGGCTTCTCTTAGGTTATGATGAATTACCTTGAAGCTGCCTTCAAGTCATGTAAGGGTTGATCACACTTACAAGATGTAAGGGGCACCACAATGCTGTAGTTACCAATTGATTACCAATAATCAAGGTCTTGCTAGGTATACTTGAAACTTCCAGGCAGGTATGTTGAGGCAAGTTGGAGATAAACTCTGCAGGACACCAGCCCTCCAGGACCGAGTCTGGTGACCCCTTGTCTGGAGGGGTAGGCAAGTTCAGTCCTAGGTAGTTTAGCTCCAACCCTAATTAAACACACCTGAACTAGCTAACCAAGGACTTGCTAGGTATACTTGAAATTGGAGCTAAGTTCTGCAGGACACTGACCCTTCAGGACAGAGTCTGGTGATCCCCGGTCACCCTGGTCTAGGGGTAGGCAAGTTCAGTCCTAGTTAGTTTAGCTCCAACCCTAATCAAACACACCTGAACTAGCTAATCAAGGACTTGCTAGGTATACTTGAAATTTCTAGGCAGTTGTGTTGAGGCAAGTTGGAGCTAAACTTTGCAAGACACCGGCCCTCCAGGACCAAGTCTGGAGACCCCTGGTCTAGGGGTAGGCAAGTTCAGTCCTAGATAGTTTAGCTCCAATCCTAATCAAACACACCTGAACAAGCTAATCAAGGTCTTGCTAGATATACTTGAAATTGGAGCTAAGTTCTGCAGGACACTGACCCTTCAGGACAGAGTCTGGTGATCCCTGGTCTAGGGGTAGGCAAGTTCAGTCCTAGTTAGTTTAGCTCCAACCCTAATCAAACATACCTGAACTAGCTAATCAAGGACTTACTAGGTATACTTGAAATTTCCAGGCAGTTGTGTTGAGTCAAGTTGGAGCAAGATTCTGCAGGACACTGGCCCTTCAGGACCAAGTCTGGAGACTCCTAGTCTAGGAGTAGGCAAGTTCAGTCCTAGGTAGTTTAGCTCCAACCCTAATTAAACACACCTGAACCTGTAGTTTAACTCCAACCCTAATCAAACACACCTGAATAAGCTAATCAAGGTCTTGCTAGGTATACTTGAAATTGGAGCTAAGTTCTGCAGGACACTGGCCCTTCAGGACCAAGTCTGGAGACTCCTGGTCCAGAGGTAGGCAAGTTCAGTCCTAGTTAATTTAGCTCCAGCCCTAATTAAACACACCTGAGCCTGTAGTTTAACTCCAACCCTAATCAAACACACCTGAACTAGCTAATCAAGGTGTGTTGAGGCAACAAGTGTTCAAGTATCAAAGACACTTGAACAAGCTAATCAGAGTCTTCAGGATTGCTAAGACTATAGGCAGGTGAAGTTTTTCTTAGGTTGGAGCTAGACTCTTCAGGTTAACATTGGTTTAGTCCAAAGGTGTCCAGTCCTGCTTTTTAAGGGCTTCTGCTCTACAGAGTTTAGCTCTAACACACCTCTTTTAAGTTTCTAGTGATACTAAAGAACTTGATTAGCTGGTTTTCAAGGTTTTTATTTGAGGCTAAGTGAAAATCTGTTTAGGTGACCCACCAGGAGTAGATTTGGACACCCCTGGACTATCCCATGTGTCCAATCACAAATATTCCAAAATTTTTACAACCCTGCAATTGTCCTGAAAATAAATGGATGGAATTGATACACATTTGATCCATTTAGCTTGTTAATGATACAGTAGGCTTCTTAGACCAAATTATTGTTTCCCATTTGTTTTTTGTTTTTTTTTTTTGCTTTAGTGACATAAAGTGTCAAGCTATTGCCAGAAAGTAAAAAAGAGAAATTGTCCAGCTGGTTATTCTGACCAAAATCACTTAAATGCATATTATATAGTAATTACGACTTCCGAACCCATAAGTAGGAACTTCCCAGCAGGCAGCATAACTGGTTGAATGAACCAAGGAGGACAAATTTAGCACAGAAAGAAAAAAACATTTAGAACAGGAAAAAAAGAGAAACATAAACGAGTGTGAGTAGGAAGTAAAACAGTATCATAAGAGATAAAATAGCCCACATATGGATACTGCCAAACGCATCATAGCCTACTTGTTTTTGTCACACAGTTTGCTGTGTCATAAAATAGCTAGAGACACGAACAGCCGCTAAAAGACTTTTCCTGTGTCCTATATTTCTGTCCTTGTATCTCTCACTTTAATCTCTCGGTTCGTGTGTCTAATAAGCGAAACTTCAAAAGACATTCATCATCATTATACTAATAGCCATCAGCAGTCTAATAGTAATCACATTAAAGCTGAGAGCCAATCACCCTCATCCCGACGTCCACAGCTTATTTGCACCGCAGTCACTCTAGAGAGTTCATGGGTTTTCTCTTGGGGCTGTTTATGACAGTGCAACTGAATCTGTCACTCGTATAACAAGCTTTCCTGTATTTGTCGCATTTGTCATTCAGGTTCTCGTGGCGGTACACCATGTCCTATCCAGGAACGACAGGACAAGTTTTCAGTGATAAGAAATTTGTCTATCCATGCTGAAAGTACAAAAGTGCTACACGACCGAACACTATCACAACCAGTCAGAACATAGTAAACTAGTCTTACCACAAAACCAGTTATTGCATGGGTGAAAATTATTGATTTTTCTTTTATGCCAAAAATCATTAAGATATTAAGAAAAGATCATGTTTCATGAACATATTTTGTGAATTACCTACTGTAAATATATCAAAACTTAATTTTTGATTAGTAATATGCATTGCTAAGAACTTTATTTGCACAACTTTAAAGGCGATTTTCTCAATATCATCCTCAGATTCCAGATATTCAAGTAGATGTATCTCGGTCAAATATTGTCCTATCCTAACAAACCATACATTAGTGGAAAGCTTATTTATTCAGTTTTTCTATGTATATTTACCCTTATGGTTGTGGACTGTTTTTGTCATCCAGTGTCCATTTATGTGGAGCAAGATGTTTAACTGATGAGACTTCAGTGTGGGCAGAATTACACTGGCAGCACTATTTTTATGTTTCCATCATCCTATTTTTATGTACATTTTGAAGTATCACATCAGAAATTAGTGATGGAAACTAATTTGCAAAAAAAAAAATGTTTTTGCTCACTTGATGTGGTTTTTGAGGGTTAATGCGAATAATGGGAGATAAAAACGCATTTAGCATTGTGCTTCAAAAAAGTCATGTGATGCGATGGCATAACTTGACTAACCAGCCGACTGATCTTGTTGCACAGCGTCTGAAATGTTATGGTCATTCTTAAATGTCTAAGCAAAGTCTGTCATTAAATTATTTCTGTATAATCACACAACTTCATTCACAAACAGCAGGCATCCACCTCCGAAAGCAATAACCGCATTTATTGTTTCGCCTGTTCATTCTGAGGTGAAAGTTATATTCAGTGGCTTCCACTACATTTCTTAGTGATACCAGAAAGTGACGATTTTGTTCTCTTTGACTTGTTGGATGGAAACTGGTTATTCGCAAATGTTTTATGCAATTTTCTAGTTTTGCGCATAAGTTAAATTTTCTACTTTTGGCTCAACTAGTGAGTTTGCCCCAGTTTCCTGACCAATGACAGATGGAGGAAGATTTGTTTTTAGCAACAGTTTGGTGGTGGTGCAGAAATTGCGTACACCTGTTATGTCACTATGGGATTCACTACAGGGAAGGCTGCAGATTGTAATGCGTTAAAACCGGCCACATTCATGGACACACACGCACATTATGTGGGAAATGCTTATAAATAATAGAAAACATCAGCATTTTCTATGATTTCACATCCTCTCCAGAGCCTGCAGCACTGCACCACACACATATACTAATGAAGAGGAGCTCTTCAGCTAAACCTTTCAGTGTTATCGAAAAGACACACACAGCTGAGCTCTGATAACAAGCTGTCCTTATCTTAACCATCTTGCGAAAGACAAGTTGTCTTTTCATCCCATTTTGTCTTATTTTTATGTAATAGATGCAGCGGAATAGATTATGGGAAGGCGACCTCGTGGTTCTGTAGTATCGCTAGCTCTTTTCTAATAGATTAGACTGCGGTTGCATTGTGAGGGCTTTGATTTTGCTGGCAGCGAGCACTCATGCTGCATCTGGGTCAGTGCGAGTGCTCTGAATGCAGATGCTGTGAGTGTCACATCCGAGATGTGTTTGTAGATACAGGCTATAAATAAACACAGTTAAAGAGGAGAATTCTGCGTGTGAGAGAGTGTTTCCATGAGGAAAGATACATTTGTGATACCCTTCTCCTCCCCCTTAGTCTTTTCTCTTCTTTGCATATCTATTTTTCATGCTATCCTGTAATCTCAGCCAACGATTTATTGATGAAGCCCCTTGCAGGGGATTAAGAGCTGTCCAAAACACGGGGAGATAAAATATACAGGCCGCTACCTGACTAATGGAGCAGTTCCTTTCAAGAGTTCAACTAAAAATGTACATTTTATCATCATTTACTCACCTAAACAATTATATGACAAACCGTATTTAACTGACAGCATTCCTCCTATTTTCACTGAGACTGCAAGATGGCAGGCCATAAAGTGATTGAAACCCTGTGACAGAAAGTTGTCAAAATTTGGCCGTTCCTAATCTGTGATTTCATGAATATTGTAGGTTTACAATGACACTAATTCATTCAAGTCCACCAAAAAGCTGGTCGTCCACATAAGAAAAGCATGAGAAAACAGGATAAAGCAGAGACTCTCAATGGGAAATTGGTTCAGCACTGCAGCTGGAATTGCTTGCCAGGGTAAGAATCTGTCTCAAAATGTTTAAGAGAAGTCGGACTGAAACCGCACTCTGCGGTTATGAAGTCTCTCATCAGCAGAAAGAATCAAAAGGCTAAGCTCACCTTTGCTGAGAAGCTTTGATTTCTGCTGTACATCAAATTATCATATTGCTAATATTTAGACTTTGCTTTTTGTAATTTTTCAAACTTCATAGCCTCTATCCACTTTTAATGTATGGAAAAGACGCTTGAACAATGTAACTGCAAGGAAGAAAATCCTAACTGTTTGGAAATAACAGATTTGTCATTTTTGGGTAAACTCTGCCTGCTTCAGCTCATTTGTATGCAGGTTAGCAGTGAAGGATGAAAAAAGGTGCTTCCTCACGCTCATCTTCCCCTGACATCGCTTGACTTGGCATTTATTTGAAGTGTTTCTACATCCCATCCATGGAAGGAGTAGAAAGAAGCACCAAGGACAATAAGAGAAGGAGACAAGATGGATGGAGAGAGGAGAAGATAATGCAAGGTTAAAAGACTTCCTGTCTCTCCCTGCCTCTTTTTCGCTAAGCTGCAGTTGTTTGCTGCTTAATGTATTGTCAAGGCAGAAATAGAGTAGCGCCTCAGGGTTTGTGTTTCATCCTGAGAATGGCAGCTTGTTGTTTTTCCTTTCCAGAGAGGGATGAATGGTGGGAAAGAATAGAAGAAAAAGCGAACTAAGAGAGAGAAACCAACATCTCTGCATCCATGGTAATATGAAGTTCAATGCTTCTGCAGTCACACACTAGCTCTTTTCCAAAACCTAGTGAGCTGTCTACCTAGACAACCTTTTAAAGGGTTAGTTCACTCAAAAATGAAAATTGTCATTAATTACTCACCCTCATGTCGTAAAAAGTATTCTTGTAGCTTCATAAAATTAAGGTTGAACCACTGATGGACTATTTAAATGATGTCCATACTACCTTTCTAGGCCTTGAGCATGTCAGTTGCATTGTTGTCTATGCAGGGTCAGAAAGCTCTCAGATTTCATCAAAAATATCTTAATTTGCATTCTGAAGATAAACAAAATTCTTACGGGTTTGAAACGACAATGGAGAGTAATTAATAGCAGAATTTTCATTTTTGGGTGAACTATCACTTTGACACCTTAGCAGTATTCCTGACTTAAAGGCTAGTAGACGAAAACATTACTTTGTCCAAAAAATAACACAAAATCACGCTTTAGTGCATTGTTAGCTTAGCACCATGTTAGCATCAAACTATTAATTGTGAGTCATTTACAAGGTTACATTTTAAGTAGGAATGTAATGTAACATGTAATGTAATGTTTAATTCATTTTATGATGTTGATATAAAAAAAATGATATATATTTCCTTCTTATTTACTTTTTTTTTTTTTTTTTTACCAATATGTGACCCTGGACCACAAAACCAGTCATAAGGGTCCATTTTTATTTTGTATTTTTTATTAAAAAAAAAAAAAAGAGAGAGAGATTTATACATCATCTGAAAGCTTTCCATGGTTTGTTAGGATAGGACAGTGTTTGGCCAAGATACAGCTATTTGAAAATCTGGAATCTGAGGGTGCAAAAAACTCTAAACACTGAGAAAATCGCCTTTAAAGTTGTCAAAATGAAGTTCTTAGCAATGCATATTACTAATCAAAAATTAAGTTATGATATATTTACGGTACGAAATTTACAAAATATCTTCATAGAACATGATCTTTACTTATATCCCAATGATCGATAATTTTGATTTATACAATGTATTTTGGCTATTGCTACAAATATACCTGTGCTACTTGTGACTGGTTTTGTGGTCCAGGGTCACATATGGTACATCTGATGGTTTAAACAAGTTTGATTTAAAAAAGTAATCTTAAAGTAATCTAAAAAGTAGTCAGAATACATTACCTAAATTGAATAACCTAGATTACATTACGAACTACACTACTAACTTTAATTATGTAATCTGTAATCAGGAACAGTCTACAATTAGTAAGTAAACCACTCAGCACTGACTCTTGTACGGTTCACTGCTGATATGACCCAAAACTGTAGCAAACCTCAATTCTAATACATTTGCAGTACATTTGCAGCATATTAAGCCCTTTTCGGATATGATTAGTTTTACCAGGGTTGAAGAAGTAATGTAATTTTACCTCAGGACATGTGTAATATTAATGGCCAATTCACACGGCATAAGAAATCTTAGTAAAACTATCAGAAGCATTTGTTACCTCCCGTTACCTCCCTATCATCATGTGCATAAGGGTTGCCAGGATTTCACAACACAATTGCTATTGAAAACAGCCTATAGCCTGTCCCATTAAGAATTGTAAGAATCACATTTTTTAGTGGGGTTCCCCTGGTAAAATTTGCATTCCAGGGACTAAATATCACGTTATTGGAGTTAAAAAACAACCTGCAGCAGGACTGTTAAAGTAGCCCAGGGATGTCCAATCCTGCTCCTGGAGGGTCACTGTGGTGCAGAGTTTAGCTTCAACCCCAAACACACCAGATTCAAATAATAATTAAGGTCTTACTATGCATACTAGATATTTTTAGGCAAGTTGCAGCTAAACTCTGCAGGACAGTGGCCCTTCAGGACAGAGTTTGGACACTCCTGAGGTAGCTCAATTTTGTGGGAAAACCACAGACTTGGCAACACTGATGTGCGTTACACATTGCTTCTTGTGCGTATTACATTGCTTATATTTCATATAATATTAGTTAGGTCCGGTCGAATGAGTTAATTATTTATTAAATTACATTCTGATTGGATTCTGTTGGGCTTTTGCCTAAAACTGACAGATGTTTTGTACCAGAAAATGATGGAATATTTACATACATACCTTATACGGCATTAGCATTACCTGAGGTAATTTTCCCAGAAATTTTTTTTTTTTTTCAGAAGCTAAACGTCACCTTAATCTTTACTGACATTGTACATAATGACTACTAAGATGGCACATTCGGTCAGGACTAAAAAAAAAATGAGTAGCTCTGGTAATAATAACTTTACCTCACCTCTCCATGTAAAACTAATCTTGTCTGAATAGGGCTTTAGACGCAAGAAGGTACAAGCAGTATTGATTAAGATATTAGTCTAATATTTCACCTACCTGACTGGAAATGATAAGAACACACATGGGTGTTGTAAAGATTCTTGCCATAGCAATCCTGGTTCAGTTTGGGCAACCACAAACGCCTTTTGTTTTTGTTCACTCTTCTTCTTGGTTTGTTATAACTTTTGACAGTCTATAGTAGCCTACTCCAAATGTTTTCCCAGTTCAACCGATTAGTACAGCCCCAAACATGACCATTTTTTGACCATTTTCAGCAGCAATAATCTGCAAAATATGCAAGTTTTGTTCAGTTCAGTGGCATTATTTACATTCATTGGGGATAGTTACTTTTAAAAGTAATGAATTACAATATTGTGTTACTTTCTAAAAAAGTAACTAATTATGTTACTTAGTTACTTTTCATGGAAAGTAATGCACTACATTACTTTTGTGTTACTTTTCCATTACTTTTTAAATCTGGGCAGGACTTGTTTGTTTTTAATATAAAAAGTTAGATTTTTAGCAAATGTAAAAGTCCTTTCACACCAAAAAGTGAAATGAATAAGCATAATGTTGAAGGAAAAGTAAATTCACATCTGTACAGTAGAAATGTAGGAAAAGGAAGTTCAACACTCTTCAGCAATGAGAAAAATTAAGCACAAATATTAGTTAATTTAAAGTTAGTTTTGCTTATTAATATGGTTGAATTGGATCAACAAAGGTCAGCAGCAAAGGCATTGGTTAATAAAATGGGATTTAATACATAAAGGAAACAAAAAGTAACTGGCGTTACTTTTTTGAAAAAGTAACTAAGATGTTTTCTTGTAAATGAAAAAGTAATGCGCTACTTTACTAGTTACTTTAAAAAAGTAATCTGATTATGTAACTCTCGTTACTTGTTATGCGTTACCCCCAACAATGATGCAAATGCATCAGTGGGAGTGCTGCAGAATCAATGCCTCTCTGTTACAGACATTGTGGGAGATTTGTAGACGCTCCCTTGGGTAGTAAAAATGATTGAAGATTAAATTTGCAGGCCCATGTCTCCCGATGGTTAGGTTTTAGCAGCGGGAGGCTGTTTCAAAGCTTACGTAGGCATCACTGAGATATGAAATCATCAACACAGGCTAAATACTTAGTGTGATTAGTCCATCCATCCATCCATCCATCCATCCATCTATCTGTGTCTGTCTTTCGTAATATCTCTACCAGTTTTTTTGTCTATTACCCTTTTCATTCACCTCATCATGTATGCATCTGTGTAGACTCAAGCTGCGCTTTCACGCATAACTGACGCAAGACAAATTTGGGTTCAGCCAGTTTCAGACAAACATCTGTCTGTGACAGTGTGAATTAAATCCTGGATGGGCCTCCCTGCTCTGACAGCGGCATATGTTACATATCACAGGCTCGCATGTTCGACCTCACACAGCGGCTTCCTCTGTGGATTATTTCAAAACTAGGTTTTGTTAAGAGTTTTGGGTCTACAGTAGATAAATGCAAATAGACATAATACTGACAAATTATATGATTAAAACTGGTTTCGATTGACTTATATACTCAGTATATGCAGGGGTGTCTCCTTCGAGGAGGCAGGGAAGGCAGTGCTTTCACAAAATATTGGATGAGAAAAAACTAACTACAGTAGTACAAAAATAAAAGAATGCTAATATTATAAAATGTAACATTAATAAGTATTACCTGTATTTCCAAAAAAAAATTAAAAATTACTTTATTTATTTCCAAGATGATAAATTGAACTCCACTCTGTGAATTAAAGCTAGAATAGATTTTTTTTTTTTTTTTAGCAAATTGTATTTTATTTTATTTTATTCTATTTCCAAGATGGTTAACTCCACTCTGTGAATTAAAGCTAGAATAGATTTTTTTTTTTTGTGCAAAATGTATTTTATTTTATTTTATTTTATTTTCAAGATGATAAACTGAACTCCACTTTGTGAATTAAAGCTGGAATAGATTTTTTTTTCACTAAATGTATTTTATTTTATTAATTCCAAGATGAAAAATGTAACTCTGTGAATAAGGCTAAAATAGATTTTTTTTTTTTTTTAGAAAATAGTAATTTATTTTATTTTATTTTATTTTATTTTATTTTATTTTATTTTATTTTATTTTATTTTGAAGATGATAAACTGAACTCCACTTGGTGAATTAAAAGATAGAATATATTTTATTTTGCACAAAATATTTTTATTTTATTTTATTTTATTTTATTTTAACAGATTTTTTGGTCACACACACACACACACACACACATATATATATATATATATATATATATATATATATAGTGCAAAATGTGTTTTATTTTATTTTAAAGATGATAAAGTGAACTCTACTCTGTGAATCAAATTAAAAATTTTTTTTTTTTTAGCAAATGTACTTTTTTTCCCCCCCAGATGACTAACTGAACTCCACTCTATGAAATAAAGCTACAATAGATTTTTTTTTCTTTTTTTTTTGCACAAAATGTATTTTATTTTATTTGTGTCTGTGATCAGTATTTACAGAGCTTTGATCACTGAAGATCTGACAAAATTCAAAAATAGTTAAAGGTTAACTATTAAAAAGAATAGCTGAGCGTATGTTTACAAATAAAATATATTGTTTGCCTTAAGTTTTTATTTTGGAATAAATGTCAAATGTTTTCATTTAAGTAATGCGTATTTAACCATTATTTAAGAAAATGTGACTGGGACATAAATTTACATTTGATTAAAAAAATATTTGTAAACAGTATATGAAATAGCACACATTATGCAACTTTACATTTCTGAGTATGCCACATTATTGTCGTATGACCTCACTTTGCATATTAAATCTAGTAGTCACCTCGGAAACAAAAAGTCCTTTTTCATTTTTATTTTGTGTAAAATATCTTTTGCAGTTAACAGTAAGTGTAGAACTGAATTATGATATTCTAAACATCCAAAGTCACATATAAAGCAGGTAGCTATTTGAAATTTTAGCTTAGTTTTAGCTTTAATCAACCCTTTCAAAAAGATGAAAAGAAACAAGACAATGTATTACAATGCAGCCTCTGACTTAAGAGTGCACAAAAATAAAAGGGCTCTGAGGAAAGTCTAAAAGAATGCAGCTGAGTTATTATTCACACCGCAGCTGAGAGTTGGCTCTGAACGTGTGCCAGTTCTGTGGAGTGAGTTGCGTTGTCATGGAGATTGTCAGTCTTGTGAGGTGTTTGATAAGTGATGGGTGTGTTATTGACTGCAGCGCTCCTGAGCTCCTCCCTCCCGGGCAAACCAGGCCAGCGCAACTGACACCGAATGCGCTTTTATCCCACCTGCTGTCTGTCTGGCTATTTTGGGAAGGCAAACTATCACACTACTCTTCTTCTGCATTACAAACTATGTATACTGTAGATACATTGGTAGACAGGTGGACAGTAATATTATTCCACCTAAGACACATAGTTTTGGAGAAAATCTAAAACAGCATTGCATGTATCATTTGCAGATTTGCAAAAATGCACTGTGTCAAATTGTAAATATATTTCATATTTCATTTAATACAAAATGAAAAAAAAATACTATCAAATATTCAGTTTGCTATGCATTTTGTACTTTTTCAGAATATTTGAACTTAGCAACAAGCAACTGCGCAGTATACACTGAATACTGCCAAATATTTTTTTTAAGAACATATTAAACAGTATGCATTATGTAAACCATAACTTACTTTACTACGCTACGTTTCATTCAGTCAAGTAGTGTATATGTTGTAATAATTTATTTATTTTTGCATTTTTAATCCAATTTTGGGTAACATCTTTACATCAGAAATTTTGGCAGTCCAGTGAAAGGCCTAAAATAATTGTAAGAAATAAAAACATTAACAATTATAAAACTTCATGCTATTCCAAATATATTTTACCCCTTTAACTCTATTAAACTAATTTTTGTTAAGTTAAACTGAATTCCACTTTTTTTTTGAATATGGTAGAATTAAAACTTAATTCCACTTGGTGAATTTAGGCTGGAATATATATATATATATATATATATATACATACATACGTACATACATACATATATGTATGTATATATATATATATATATATATACATATATACATACATATATAAAAAATTTCTTTTATTTTATTATAAAGAGGCTAATCTGAACTCAACTCTGTGAATCAAAGGTAGAACAGTTTTTTGTTTCACAAAATATATTTTGTTTTATTTTATTTTTATTTTATTTCAAAGATGATAAACTAAAATTCCACACTGTGAATTAAAGCCACAATAGTTTTCTTTTGTTTGCACAAAATGTATTTTATTTTATTTTATTTTTTCCAAGATGATAACTGAATTACACATGGTGAATTAAAGCTAGAATAGTTTTCTTTTGTTTGCACAAAACGTATTTTATTTTATTCCAAGATGATAACTGAATTACACATGGTGAATTAAAGCTAGAATAGCTTTCTCTTTTTTTCTTTTTCTTTTCTTTTGCACAAAATGTATTTGTATGTATGTGTATATGTTTATTTTATTTTATTTTATAGATGATAAACTGAACTCCACTCTGTGAATTAAAAAAGCAACTTAATTCCACTTGGTGAATTACAGCTAGAATTTTTTTTTTTTTTTGCACAAAATATTTTATTTTATTTCCAATATGATAAACTAAATTCCACTCTGTGAATTAAAGCTAGAATTTTTTTTTTTTTTGCACAAAAATGTATTTTATTTAATTTGATTTTTTTCCAAGATGATAAACTCAACTCTATTCGATGAATTAAACATGCAACGCACAGAAGAAATGTGACAAGAGTGTAGCATACTATGCAAAATAAAAAAAGTTTTTATATAACGTAATATATAATGCTTACTGTTTCACATGCTATTTCTAAAACAGTACACTGTGCAATATTCAGTAAGCAGTGCACTCATATTTCATTCCAAAAAGCCTCTCTCTCTCTTTCTCTTCTCTATGCCTCACTGCAGTTCATGTATATAATAGGGCAAATCTTTCTAAAACCCATACGTCCAAAAATACATTACATTTAGCATCTTGAAAATATGCTGTCTTAACCTTTTTAACGTGTGCACATATAACCTTAGTACCCTAGCGCAGGAGACTACATATCCCATAATTCTTTGGGGGCGGTGGAACAGTAAAGGTGATTGGGAACAGGTGGTCCAATTAATTACTGGCGAGCATGAGCACACCCGCCAAGTGTGGGAGGAAACTAAACGAGCGTGCCAAAATACAGATTTAACGAGAGGAGAGAGACACACAAACACTGAGCTCTACAGGACACGCATCAAGCCCTTAATAGACAGTAAGAAAAAGCAAACAGATTAAGAGAAAAATCCTCTTTTATCGTTCTGATGCACTTATTTCAACCACACAAGCCGGATTGGCATAGCAGGCCCATTTGGATGGCGACCAGCGCCTTGCGTGTGTATTTGGCAGGACGTGATACTACGTGATAGCTGTTTCCTCTTCCCAGTTGGAAACCAATAAGTTTAGAATCGAGGCCCCCAGGACGGGGGTTTATTTAGCCCTGCCAAGCGCTCATTGAAGTGTCCGTGTGTCCTGCCAAATGCAGTCCTCATCTTCCCTGCTTGACAGACACTAGAGCTTTCGCTTTCCTCTCTGCATTCTGTTGTATTAGCACAGCTCATCTAAATTCAGAGATAATCTCTTTCTC
This sequence comes from Cirrhinus molitorella, assembly GCA_033026305.1. Classification (NCBI taxonomy): domain Eukaryota; kingdom Metazoa; phylum Chordata; class Actinopteri; order Cypriniformes; family Cyprinidae; genus Cirrhinus; species Cirrhinus molitorella. The sequence continues at coordinate 19,643,960 of CM065128.1, forward strand.
TCAGGTTTCCCAGACTGTGTGACAGCACTCAGAGGAAGGAGCGTTTCTTTGAATATTCTACAGATGTCCTCTTTTCTTTCTCCACGTGAGCTGAGCGTTTGAAGTTGGCTGATGGGATTGTTTTAATATTCCTCAGATGTGGCGCAGAGCCTAAGAACGTTTTATCCTCGCTGCACTGTGCCTGGATCGGTGTGCGCTAGGCTCTGGCTTTTAGATTAGATGCTCTATGGGAGCAGAGAGGGCTGATCAATGCGGGACACCCTGTATATTTATGTGTCTATTACAATGACTGATCACAATAGCTTCAAATGCTGCTTTTACGCTCTTAAAAATAAAGGTGCTTTAAAAGGCCACAGTAATGCCATAGAAGAACCTTTTTTGGTTCCACAAAGAACCATTCAGTCAAAGGGTCCTTAAAGAACCATCTCTTTCTTACCTTTTTATAATCTGCAGAACCTTCTTTCGCCACAAAGAACCTTTTGTGAAACAGAAAGGTTCTTCAGATGTTAAAGGTTCTTTATGAAACCATATAAACAAAAAAGGTTCTTCTATGGCATCATGAAGCACCTTTATTTTTAAGGGTGTAGAACCAGATCTTTTGTTTTATGGTTGATGGGTTGGCGAGTGTTAATGTTAATGTCATTTTAAAGTGATCCATCCATCATAAAAAGTACTCCCTACTGCTCCGGAGGGTAAATAAAGGCCATCTAAATGAATAGATGCGTTTGTGTAAATAAAATAACATGTTTAAAACTTTATAAAGTGTAATCTCCAGTGTTGCCAAGTCCCGCGGAATTGGGCTACTTTAACACTGTTGCCGCAGGTTGCATCGGCCCCAATAACAAATTTAGCACCTGAAATGCTAATTTACCATGAGAACCTTGGCAAAAAACGTGTATTTCATCCCCCTAGACTGCGATTTTTAAAGGGGGACCCCCCTCGAAAGATTTGGGCTAGTTTTGAGTAGCAATTGGGCGGGTCTTTTTGTGAAAACCTGGCAACCCTGGTAATCTCTATCTTACGCTAACTGTCGTACATATAATCATGAGAGAGTGATGAGGAGAGTGCAAAACAAAACACGGTTACAAATTAGAAGTACAAACTAAGGATGTGTAAAGAAAAATGTCAGTGGTAGGGATATATGGTGGTATATATTTTAGAATTTATATAGAATTTGCTTTCCAAATTGTGGCAAAACAGGTAAACATGACAACAGAACAATGCGATTGATCACCAAACAGATGACACTTCATCAACGCACTGGAAACAGTAGAAGTGAAATATGGCATATTGTTACGTCCCCTAAGACGTGTTTGGTTGGGCCGCCTTCTGCTGTTTTTTTTTTACCTGTCCTTGCAGAAGCCTCTTCGGATTGGCCCAGTTTGCTGTCCGCTATTCGGGAAGAATATGGATTGGAGGATGTTGTGTGCCGCGTCAGATGTGTCACGCCGGATGTCCGCGTCGGTAGTCTATAAAAGGGAAACGCCGGAGTACTGTCCCGGGACACTTGAACTTGAGCGCTCTCTCTCTGTGTTTATCGTGGTTGCCGTCTTCTGTACTTCGTTTTGTGAGTGCCTTTTTGGTGCGACTTAGTTTTCTATTAGTGTCCCCACTGAGCGTTATTCCCTACCTCTTGTGAAATTCTTTACATCCGCTGTTTTTACTGGTTGGAGGAAAAGGGTAGGTAAGGTTGTCACGTGACCTACACAGCGCACACGTAGGAATTGTGGCTTGTATAGACACACTAGGTCAGCGAGCGTGTGCCACTATTTGTATTTCTGTTTGTTAGACAGGGTAGCTTATATACGACGTCTCGGACGTTGAAGAATTATTTTTTTCTCTTTTTCTTTGCCTTAGCGATAGGTGTAGTTTAACTGGGTTAGATAATTTCTTCGGTTTTATTGATTTCTTTATTTTTGGCACAGGCTCTTCCCTTTTCTCCACTCCAGTGCTACCAGTGTTAAAGTTGGTAACATTCCATTTATTTTTTTTCCTCTCTGTTTGCTTGTAATTTTCCTTCTAAATTTATATATAAAAACCTTCCCCATTTTCTTGTGTAAATAGTGGCTTGCAAATAAAACCGTATCTTGCAGATTTTGACTTCTGTGGCAAATGTTTCATTTTACTCCATTTCAGTGCACGGTGACTACAATAAAGCAAGCTGGTCTTTAATGTCATCTCCTCCTACCTCTAGACGTTGGGAGGAATGTAACATTAATTGGGGGCTCGTCCGGGATGATTTAAACCTGGAAGTTTTTTCTGTTTTGGAATAATTCAGAATTTCAGATCAGTTTGTTTTATTGCCTTTATCTTGCGCGGAAGGAGTGAGTAGAACTGTCGTAGTTTACAGTTAAAAAGAAATAAGGGAAAAACTTGTCTGTGGAGAGTGCAGGATGGCAACTTTTGATTTGGACAGCTTTGTTGAGAATCCTACTGTAGAGAAGTTGGATAGGTGTAGGAAGGATGATCTGGTGACGATTGCGAGTCATTATCAGATTTCTGAAGTTAAACAGTCTTTTAAGAAAGAGGCTATTAAAGCCATTGTGTATAATCGTTTAGTTGAATTAAATGTGCTCGTGCGGTCTGAATCGGTGGATGCGATAGAGAGTACTGAGGAAGTCGCGACACCTGTAAGGAGAGAGAGTGTTGAGGATCTGTCGCCTGCGACGGAGGTTGAGGCTGAAGTTAGGGCACGTTTACCTCCATTCGAACCATTTTCTCCTAGTTCTACCGCTTCGAAAGGAGAAACGAGACTGAAAGTCCGTTTGGCTCGCTTGCAGTTGGAAGCGCAGGACAAAGCGCAGTCCCGGCAAGCCGAGATGGATTTGCGGTTGCAGATTCGCAAGATGGAGATCGAAGCCGATAAACAGGTTAAAATGCGACAGTTGGAGTTGGACGCCATGCGAATAGTGGGGAGAACAGCCACTGCGCCTGATCCTTCACCTGTCACTACTGCATCGGTCCCTCCTACTACTCCTGTTAACACCTCTGTTCGTCATCCACCGACAGCACCCGAGTCATTTGACGTAAGTAAGCATATTGTATTGGTTCCACATTTTAGAGAAACTGAAGTAGATTCGTATTTTAGCGCTTTCGAACGCATAGCTACCTCTCTTTATTGGCCCAAGGATCTTTGGGCGATCTTGCTGCAGTGTAGACTCGTAGGGAAAGCTTTAGAGGTTTTTTCTACTCTGTCTATAGAGGAGAGTTTGAATTATGAAACTGTGAAATCTACTATTCTGCGTGCTTATGAACTGGTCCCAGAGGCATACCGGCAAAAGTTCCGTGGTCATAAAAGAAAGTCTGGTCAAACTTACGTGGAATTCGCTAGGGAGAAAGCGACTCTGTTTGACAAGTGGTGTATCGCAAGTAAGATTGACAGTTTTGAGTCACTGAGAGAATTAATTCTTTTAGAGGAATTTAAGGGTTGTCTGCCTGAACGCGTGGTGACTTATTTGAATAAGCAGAAGGTTAGCTCCTTGTCACAAGCAGCGGTCCTTGCAGACGAGTATATATTAACTCACAAGGGAGTATTTTCAGTAACGCGCTCCGATAGGAATGTCAGTAGTGGTTCAGCTCAGAATCAAAATACCCGAGTAAAGTCTGCTGGTTCACCATCGAATGAAGTGAAAGAGTGTTTTTACTGCCGAAAACCCGGGCACTTGATCGCCGAGTGCTCGGCGCTAAAGCGAAAGCAGCAGGTCTCGCAGTCAAAGAGTGTGGCGTTGCTTAGAACGGTGTTGCCACCGTGTGAACTTGAAAATGAGGCTCCCGATCTGAATTACAAACCTTTTGTAATGTCAGGGACTGTTTCGTTAACTGGAAGTGTGGATGACCAAAAAGAAGTGCGCATCCTCCGTGATACTGGTGCAAATCAGTCGATAATGTTGGCTGATGTGCTACCTTTTTCAGATGAGTCTTACTGTGGCTCAAATGTCCTAGTACGTGGAATCGAAATGCAGGTTGTGCCTATTCCAATGCATCACGTACATTTAAACTGTACATTGGTTTCCGGGCTTGTCAGAGTTGGTGTCCGTAAGTCGTTGCCCGTAAAAGGGATATCCTTTATCCTTGGTAATGATTTGGCTGGTGGCAAAGTCATGCCAGGACTCGAGGTAATCGACCTACCCAAGACAAATTCAAGTATGGACGAAATGGCTAATGTTTATCCTGATGTTTTCTCCGCGTGCGCTGTCACTCGTGCCCAGGGAAAAAAACTGGACCGGCACGCTGAACTTGCCGATTCATTTGTGGGGCAGATGTTAGCAGATGATGTACATGCTGCTGCTGAAAGTCAAATGACCAGAGATTTGTCTGTGAGATCTGATGTAGAAAGAGCTGACCTTTTGGCTGGGTCGGGCTCATTAAGCGCCCCCATTACACGCTCACAAATTATTGCAGCACAGAAAGTTGACCCCTCCATACATAAGTGTTTTTCCTCTGCTATTTCCGTGGAGGCTGCGAAGAAAAGGAACACGGCATATTTTGTTGACGATGATTTGTTGATGCGCAAATGGTGTGCTAAAGTGGACGAAGATTTAGATTGGAATGTAATATATCAAGTAGTTGTTCCCAGCAAATACAGATCACAAATCTTAAATTTAGCGCATGAACATGTTTTTTCTGGACATTTGGGGGTAACTAAAACTTATCACCGTATTTTGCAGCATTTTTTTTGGCCGGGTCTGAAGCGTGATGTAGTAAAGTACTGCCGAACTTGTCATACCTGCCAGCTGGCTGGTAAGCCAAATCAGTTAATTCCCCCCGCACCACTGTCACCTATTCCTGTCATCGGGGAAGCTTTTGAAGAGGTGTTAGTGGATTGTGTTGGACCCCTACCCAAGACGAAATCAGGTAACCAGTTTCTCTGCACTATAATGTGTCGCGCAACTCGTTTCCCTGAGGCTGTGCCACTGCGGAGAATAACGGCTCCTATAATTTGAAAAACACTGATGAAATTCTTTTCGACATTTGGACTGCCTAAGGTGATACAGACAGACCAAGGAACAAATTTCATGTCACGAGTTTTTGCGCAGACTTTAAAGTCTTTGTCTATCGAACACAGAGTGTCAAGCGCTTTTCATCCAGAGAGTCAGGGGTCAATTGAGAGATTCCATCAAACGTTAAAAGCCATGTTAAAAAAGTACTGTATGGAGACAGGAAAAGATTGGGATGAGGGAGTTCCGATGCTTTTGTTTGCTGTACGAGAAACGGTACAAGAGTCTCTTCGGTTTAGCCCAGCAGAGCTAGTTTTCAGACATACTGTCCGTGGGCCGTTAAAGGTACTGAAAGATAAAATGACTGATGTTTCTACTGGAAGGGGGGAAAATGTCTTAGATTACGTAAGTAATTTCAGAGAACGTCTTCACGGTGCTGTTGAAATGGCTCAATTTCCTGGAAAGTTCTCAGTCTGGCATGAAGTGTCGGTATGATCGAAAAGCTGTGCTGCGATCTTTCCAGGCCGGTGACCAGGTATTAGTGTTATTACCGGTGCAAGGTTCTGCATTATCTGCTCGTTACACTGGTCCCTATGAAATTGTCAGAAAACTCAGCAACACCGACTATATTATTCGAACACCTGAGAGGAAGCGTAAAACCCGTGTTTGTCACGTGAACATGCTTAAAGCATATTTGGTACGAGAAATGCAATTAAATGAACCTGGTAAAATTTCGTCCGAAAATGCTGTTGTCATGGTAACATCGATGGCGGTACCTACTTTAGACGCTGAACTAAGTGCAGATGATGACGGACTGAGGTTGAGAAATACTTCTCAACAATGTAACAAGTTGGAGAATTCTCTAATTTTGGCAGATCTGAACTCTAAATTGTCTTATCTACCAGAAGGGCAAAGACAAGAGGTGGTGGATTTAATTAGAACTTTCCCAACCCTATTTGCTGATGTGCCGTCTCAAACTAATGTGTTAAAGCACGATATTGATGTGCAAGGGGCTAAACCGATTAAACAGCACCCTTATCGCGTTAATGCTTGGAAACGCTCTCTTATGCAAAAAGAAACCAAGTATTTGCTTGATAATAACTTAGCGCGCAATAGTTCCAGTGCTTGGAGTTCACCTTGTTTGCTAGTGAGTAAACCCGATGGGTCTGTTCGCTTCTGTACAGACTACCGTAAAGTTAATGCGGTGACCGTTCCAGACTGCTACCCTCTTCCTAGAATGGAAGATTGCGTGGATAGTGTTGGGCCCGCAAGATTTGTCACTAAACTGGATTTGTTAAAAGGATACTGGCAGGTGCCGTTAACCGATCGCGCTTCAGATATATCTGCTTTTGTCACCCCAGACTGCTTTATGCAATATAATATTATGGCGTTCGGCTTACGAAACGCGCCAGCGACGTTTCAACGATTAATTCAAACTGTTTTAGCCGGTGTACCTAACTGTAAAGCATATCTGGACGATCTGGTAATCTTTTCTGACATTTGGGGGGAGCACCTGTCTGTACTTCATGCAGTGTTTAGCCGTTTGAGGGATGCGTCCCTGACTCTAAATCTAGCGAAGTGTGTGTTTGGTCAGGCTACTGTTGTGTATTTGGGTAAGCAGGTGGGACAAGGAGAGGTAAAGCCCGTCGAGGAGAAAGTTGTTGCTATCACCAAGTTCCCTGTGCCTACGGCGCGTCGAGAGCTCCGACGATTTTTAGGTATGGTGGGTTATTACAGAAATTTCTGTAAAAATTTTTCCACTGTGGTGACGCCCCTTACAAATCTCCTTAGTCCAAAACAACCTTTCTTATGGACTAATGAATGTCAGATTGCATTTGAGACTGTGAAAGCGCTGTTGTGTAACAGCCCAGTTCTGGCAGCCCCGCGGTTTGATGTCCCATTTAAGCTTGAAGTGGATGCGAGCGCAGTAGGCGCTGGAGCAGTGTTACTCCAGGAGGATGTGGACGGGGTTGAGCACCCTGTGTGTTTCTTTTCGCGTAAATTTAATAAGCATCAAGCAAATTATTCTACTATCGAAAAGGAAACCCTAGCCCTGTTGTTTGCTTTACAATTTTTTGAAGTTTATTTAGGCTCTTCCCATCTACCTACTGTTGTTTATACCGATCATAACCCCCTTGTGTTTCTCACACGTATGTACAATGCGAATCAACGTCTCATGCGTTGGGCTCTATTTGTACAAAACTATAATTTGGAGATACGTCATAAGAAGGGATCCGAGAACGTCCTTGCTGACGCTCTTTCCAGAATTTGAATGGGTGAGTTGATGATCTATGTTCTCTGTAAAGTTTTATTTATATCTGTGTATATATATATATTTTCGATTATATCAAACATTTAATGTTTGATTTTAAATGTGGGGGTGTTACGTCCCCTAAGACGTGTTTGGTTGGGCCGCCTTCTGCTGTTTTTTTTTTACCTGTCCTTGCAGAAGCCTCTTCGGATTGGCCCAGTTTGCTGTCCGCTATTCGGGAAGAATATGGATTGGAGGATGTTGTGTGCCGCGTCAGATGTGTCACGCCGGATGTCCGCGTCGGTAGTCTATAAAAGGGAAACGCCGGAGTACTGTCCCGGGACACTTGAACTTGAGCGCTCTCTCTCTGTGTTTATCGTGGTTGCCGTCTTCTGTACTTCGTTTTGTGAGTGCCTTTTTGGTGCGACTTAGTTTTCTATTAGTGTCCCCACTGAGCGTTATTCCCTACCTCTTGTGAAATTCTTTACATCCGCTGTTTTTACTGGTTGGAGGAAAAGGGTAGGTAAGGTTGTCACGTGACCTACACAGCGCACACGTAGGAATTGTGGCTTGTATACACACTAGGTCAGCGAGCGTGTGCCACTATTTGTATTTCTGTTTGTTAGACAGGGTAGCTTATATACGACGTCTCGGACGTTGAAGAATTATTTTTTTCTCTTTTTCTTTGCCTTAGCGATAGGTGTAGTTTAACTGGGTTAGATAATTTCTTCGGTTTTATTGATTTCTTTATTTTTGGCACAGGCTCTTCCCTTTTCTCCACTCCAGTGCTACCAGTGTTAAAGTTGGTAACATTCCATTTATTTTTTTTCCTCTCTGTTTGCTTGTAATTTTCCTTCTAAATTTATATATAAAAACCTTCCCCATTTTCTTGTGTAAATAGTGGCTTGTAAATAAAACCGTATCTTGCAGATTTTGACTTCTGTGGCAAATGTTTCATTTTACTCCATTTCAGTGCACGGTGACTACAATAAAGCAAGCTGGTCTTTAATGTCATCTCCTCCTACCTCTAGACGTTGGGAGGAATGTAACACATATTTTTGCATACAAAGCAGATGATAAAGGTGAACAAGCTGATCTTACTGCACCTGTAGGCAAGGATTGTTATAATACATAATTTGTTGCCACAGGAGGCACACATCAAATCTTGCCAAGCATTTGTCACTTGCTCATCCTGATCTTTAACGCAAATTTAGAGATCACCAGATGAGTTTAACATTTATAAATTCAGGTTTAATTAACTTTTATTCACTGATCAAAGAATATACCTGATGTGATACAGCAGCCTGATTTCACGGCAGTTCGTACATATTTTACGAGACTAATTCGTACAAATTTGTAAGATCTTACTCGTAAGAATTCATACATTTTCGGCTAAATCGTACGTATTTTATGAGTTCCCCATTCGTATGAATTTGTACAAATGCCCTTCACCTAACTCCTGCCCCTAAACCTACCCGTCACTGGGGTCTAGGCAAATCGTACAAAATCAAACACGTGAGGTTGTACGAATTAGCCACTTCGTAAAATATGTAAGAATTCCAGTGAGATAGCGTTTGATACAGAGTAACATAAACACGAAAGCTCAAATGTGCGTGTGTGACATGCTATCAGTTAAGCTTTGGTCACATAATATTAGCACATTAATTGGATTAAATGAAGCAAGAGTTTTGCTATATTAATTTCAGTATCAATAATATGAGGGATTGAGGGCTTTTTCCGCGCCGTCAACCGCTAATATGAAGCAGCTGAGAGAGATATATTTAATGCTTTTTGTTTAGCTGCGTCTAAAATCTGAAAACAGAGAGAAAGAGAGAGATAATAACATGATTTTAAATACTTTGACTGTTAGAATAACACTTTACAGTAAAGCAACCTTTGTTTAAAATTCTTTAGGTAAGCTGACCTAACAGTATTACAGCACTTATTATTCTAGGTTAAAAAATTATAAACTATATCATATATAAATGAACTTACAAATGATAAATTAACTAATATATGTTTAGTATGTTACCATTACTTACTAAATTGGTTTCAATTTACTTATGTTAGGCTGGTTATTTGTTACCTATGGTATCGATTTAGCATGTACGACAGTTAGTTAATGGATGTTCATCCATTACTAAAGGCCAAAATCTCAACACCCATTCACTGCCATTGGAAGAGCCAGGACATTTATTAATATAACTCTGATTGTATTCATCTGAAAGAAGAAAATCATATACACCTAGGATGGCTTGAGTAAAACATTAAGTAATCTTCAACTATTCCTTTAATTAAACTATTTATTAATCAGATAAAAATAAATGTATACCTGTATGACATTATGTATGACCCTCATGAAAATGAATGGTTAATTCAGCCGCAGGCGCAATCATGGGAATTCATTCAGCACAGCCCTCGTAGTACATTATGGGTATTTACTAAGCACTGAGTGTACATCAGTTGTCCACTCGTGCATTATTGGATTGAATGAGTGCACTCCAAAAAGTCCACTATGGTTTCAGACACCACTACAAATGGTTGTCCTCTCAAATATTGCCCAATATTTAAGATATTTTTGATGAAATCTGAGAGAGTTCAGTTGCGTTGCTGTCTATGCAGGGTCAGAAAGCTCTCGGATTTCATCAAAAAATATCTTCATTTGTGTTCCAAAAATTAATGAAGGTCTTACAGGTTTGGAACAACATGAGGGTGAGTTACTAATACCAAAAAAACATTTTTGGGTGAACTATCCCTTTTAGGGGTATAGGGGGTGATTTCTGACACAGCCTTTAAGTTTGCAATACTGTTGTCAGTGTTTCCAAGGTTTTTCTGATTTATTATTAATCACTACAACCAGAGCCAATGGAAATTGTTTTTGTGACTTTCACAGAGTGTTTCCACAAAACGCTGTCATGAACTTATTACAGGCATAATTTCCTGGGGCTAGGTGCATTGCTTAAGGGCACAATGGTTCTGTTTCATGGTTTGCTTCTTGCGGGAATCAAACCAGCCCTGTGGCTTAATCATTACATCACACCACCTCCAGATGTTTGGGGGTTTAATAACCATAATATGCACTTCCTCTAATGTTTCCTAAATTATATAGTGAAAAAAGATAAATGAAATGGCACCACGACTCTTGTTGGACTGCAACACTCTGTTATTCTTGTTCTAATTGGTGTTATAGCTCCAGGAAACCTGATTTGTATCAGAGACCACCTGCTGAGTGGTCTACTGAAGTAATTCCAGAAGGTGCAACTCTGTCTTGCCCTTCGGAGCGTGTGCGTTCACATGTACAAAAGCCCCCCATCCACACAACCCCCACCGCTCGTCACGTGTATGAATCCGACCGAGACTAATTGTGCAACGCTGCATCTGCACATAGAAAAAGGGAGGGCAGAGAAGTGTGCGGTTTCCATGACAACTACCAGAGAGGTGTTTTTCAAATATCAGGCTGCATGTGAACTAAGCTTCGCACATCTGAGGAGGTCAGCTGTCAACGTGTATATCTGTGACAGTGTGTTCCTTCTGTACCCAAACCCAAATAAACAGGACTTTTGGATTGACCTTTAAAACAATGGTGTAGGAATGTGTTGTTTTCTTTTGAAAGCAAACCCAAGAATTTTACTCATAATGCCGCTTTAGTCACAGTACTTAAAGGGATAGTTTATCCAAAAATGGATCATTTAATGACCCTCCACTTGTTCCAAACCGGTGTGAGCTTTATTCTGCTAAATACAAAAGAAAATATTTTGAATAATTTTGGTAACAAAACAGTTGACGGTAGCCTTTGACTTTAATAGTATGGAAAAAAATACTATGGTTAGCAACATTCTTCAAAATACCTTCTTTTAGGTGAAATATCCCTTTTAATTGTCATTTCTATCTTATATTCATGGACCAGAAGTTGTTGTTGAAAGTGGGGTACAGTGTTGTTTTGGACCTCACTGATTTTTATTATATAAACAACAACAGTCAAAATATTCTTCAAAATATGTATTTATCCCAGTCACATTTACCATTGTTCAGCAAATTTTTGCAGGTGTAATTCAGTCTTTTGATGGATTAGTTTGTGTTTGATTTCTTCTAAACGAGTCAAAAAGTAATCAGGTTTAATTTTTAAGGCTTTTTTTGTAGGAGAAAGTGCTTTCTCTCCATACAATACGAAATACCTCTAGTTTTGTTTTCTTCCAGCTGCACTTCATTTTCTGGGCTGCTCTATTTAGGGTACTGTTTTCCTTAATCTTATTTAAACATCTGATCTAGAGGAATAAGAGTCTTATCTAGTGAAATGATTGGTCATTTTCTGAAATAAATAAATAAATAAATAAAAATCTTTATACTTTCTAACCACAAATGTTTGTCTTGCACTAGCCAGACTTTACATATTACAAAGTCACGTTGGAATAGGCAGAAGTCTAACCCAGTGTTTACAAAATGAGCATGCAAAGAAATTCAAATGCCCTTTACAAAAAAAGGTACTGAAAAAAAAGTCACTGACGTACATCACAGCTAGCTGACAATGAGCATTTGTGGTTAAAAAGTATATACATTTTATTTATTTTTTTTTAGAAAATTTTGATAGATAAGACCTTTATACACTTATCAGCTGGGATCAAGTAGAGCCTTTAAGTAGCTGCACTGAAACTGCAATTTGGACCTTCAACCCGTTGGCTCCCATTTAAGTCCACTATATGGAGACAAAATCCTGGAATGTTTTCCTCAAAAACCTCTATCTTCAGTTATTTTCAACTGAAGATAGAAAGACATAAACATCTTGGATGACATGGGGGTGAGTAAATTATCAGGAAATTTTTATTATGGAAGTGAACTTCTGCTTTAAATAGGAATTCACATGAACAATAGTTTTTTAAGTGAGAACAAAAGACTTCCCCTGGCAGATTTCACAATGAGTTCAAGTTGATTTTAGCACACTGACAGAAACAGAAAGTACAAAATACCTCTTTTGTCCACAAAATTCTGATTATATTTTTGTGACATGTGGCCAAATATGGAGACCCATACTCAGAATTTGTGCTCTGCATTTAACCCATCCAAGTGCACACAAACAGTAGTGAACAGTGCTGATCATTCACTCCCCCCACTGTAAAAAAAAAATCCGTAAAATTTACGGTAGAAAACTGGCAGCTGTGGTTGCCAGAATTGTACCGTAAAAAATATGGTAGTTTTCAGTTTTTACAGTTTTCAGTTAAATTTACAAGTAAATACCGTAATTTCATTAACTGATATAATTTTAATGTACCAACCTATTGAAGTACTGAAATCTGTTTTATACCTTTGTAATACACTGATAACCACCAAAACCAGGTGGTGATGAGAAAGTCACATGATAAAATAAAGCAAAGCAAGCAGCTTTTAAATATTAACATATATAGAAGGTGCACAGTGTCATTCACAAAACGCTAAACACCATCATGGTAACACACATGAAATTTAAATAATGCAATAAACATTCATTTAACAACATCATATGTAGCATACAACCCTAATGTACAAACCTGTGAAAAAAAAACTAAGAAGAAAGAGTTGTTTCAACAAAAAAACATTCAGTTTTAAAAATGTAATGCAGGGAATTCTGGGAATATCAATTTACGGTTATTTATGGTAAGTAAATCTTTTACCTTTAACCATTTAACAGGTTTTTACTGTAGCATTTTTACAGTTTTTTACTGTTAAATTCACTGTCATTTTTTACAGTGTACAATCCCTGCCAGACCTAAGACTCGAACACATCCTTCGGGTTACAAGTCGGACTCTCTAACCATTAGGCCAAGACTGCCCCATAGTGTGCACTTTGAATCCTTTTTTTCCATCCTTTCTTAGGATAAGACAGCGTACTACTTTCTATTACTTCTCCACTATTCACGAGAAAGTACATTCTCTGGGCAATGTGGTCCATTTTCATCCTTTCTCTGCTCTTTTGACCACTTCTGTCCTTTTTAACTCCAGCATGCTCCATTTCCATTCCACTTGTCTTGTTCAAATGGTCTATTCTCTCCCACTTGAACTTGTTCTTTTTGCAGTTGTTAGATCCTTGGTCTTTGCATTATCGCCTCTTTCTGTTCTCATTACTCTCTTGAAGTCTTTTTTCTATCTGTTCATTTTCTCCTGCAGATGCTCATGGCTGTTCTTGGGCTGAGAACTCACTAAAGCTCTCTTGAGCAATATCTCTGCCTCTCTGGCATCCTGCCATGCTGGGCTGAGAGATAACTGAAGGGGGAATTCACAAAGAATGAATTGCACTCGCTGATAGCACTGTTTATTTGTGTGTTCTGTCTGTGTTGTTTTAGCATCCGATTCACTATAGGAATTATGCAAATCAGCTAACGGACAAATGCACCCACAACATCTGTGTTGAACGCAATCCGCACCCCGCAGTTTCCCATACTGCAGTTTGGTTCTGAGTGCTGGATTGTGGAGGATGCAGCAGTTCTGGCATACTTTACTAGGGCTGTACAGCATCACCCCACCACTGCAATACAGATACTTTTTTGGCTCATTAAAATGTTTGTGCTTGACTACCCTACGTCTGGATATATGCCCTGTGATAAAGCTTTTCGACATCATTTGATCTTCATTTGGTCTCAAAATGTGTCTATTTTTAAAGAAATTCTGTTTAGACCTGCCTTCTATTAATTTAACTTTATATTGATATTTTCTTTTATGTTTTATTGCAATAATTTTTCTCTATATCACATATTTGTGAGATCTGTTGGAAACCATTAAGCGTTTGAAAAGGTACTGTCAAGACCAGAGTTTTAGTCCCACTAAACTATGTTTGTAAGATGTTAATGCCAATTTCTGTCATGAAACTCTAGATGGCCAGGCTGATGATATTCACAGCGTTAAACTACTTGGCACAAGCTGATTGGTTCATGTTGCATACACAGCCAATGAGCTTGCAGCTTTACATTTAAATGGCTGGTTAGCATTCACTAGAACATTTTGCAGCACACTTTCAAAGTTCCTCTGAAACCCTCCACCTCCCCAGCTCCACCTGTATAGATCTGCTACAGGTTATTACTGTATATATGCTATTTGTACAGCAGAAGTATGTCTTAAATACTCACAACAATGTATCAGCATATGTATTGGCAGTAGTAAGGTCCTGTACTTGCTTTGCTGCAGCAGCAATAATCTACAACAGCAGCAGCAATTCAGCAGCTTTGCAGATCTATTTCGCCAAGACCAAATACATTAACATTGTCATATCCATTAACATACTACATTTGACAAAGGTACTGCGTTGAATCTGTGAAATGATTACTGGCTCACTGTTTTTCAAAATTCAGCAATAACCAATGATATATATGTTGTTAATTTGCTCTATTTGTCAAAAAATACATTGACGCAATAAATTGGAAATGGACATGGGAAAGGACATAAATGTAGTTAAGTGAAAAACTAGGTTCGTTGCTGGTTGGGAACGGATATAAACAGTTTAATATATCATAGAGTCTTATGGTAATAGCTCAGGTCTCCAGAACTGAGTTCATCTCCAATAAATCTCTCCTTGCACTGGTAGCCATAAGTGTTGTAAGTTATTACTGATATTAACTGGAGCCTTCTAATGTGTCCCTCTATGTTTGCCAAGTCACAAACCTGTGGTTAATGCAGGAAGTAATAACAATAGCCCATTTTGTATTATTAGAGCTCATCTGCTACATTTTATAATTACAGTAGTGGCAGTCATTGTTAACTGGAATGTGCTAATACAAAATCATAGGAGGTTTAAAACATATACGTATATATATATGAAACCAACCTCTGTGAAATACATTATGCGTTGCTTTATTAATAGTACTTTTTGAAGATTAATGATTTTGTTTCTTGTCTCCACATGACAACTCATTTTTGAAACCTCCAAAGTAAATCATGAAATATGTAAAATCTCTAGGTTGAAATCCACCACGCGCTTTACCAGCGTGTGCCTAATTATGCATATTATCTTCTATAATCTATGAGGTTTTAAATTATTCATTCCAGGCTTCAATTTTAATTAGGTTAAGCCCGTAAGCGACACAGTCATACATTTCTTGTCAAGGTTTACATTTTGTGAAAATGTAGTCTATTAAAAGACTCCATCAGGTGAGGGTAGCTCTGATGCTAATTAAGTCCACTTTAAAAAAAAAAAAGACTTCATTCATCAGTTCAGTAAATACATTTTAATGTTATTCCACTTTACTGCAAGTGAAAATTGATATACATAGTATAAAAATGAGGGATGAAAGTAGAAAGTGCTGATAGTAGTGGGCTCAGAACAGAAGTGCTGTTTTTCCCTTCCCACTGAATCACTTATCTCCCCAGACACCTATACACAGGGGGACTTACATTCCAAAATTGGCTTCAAACATGCTTTACTTTGCCCTTCCCTGACTGCTGATGCCCATCCGTTCTGCTTATGTAATTATTCTGTGTGTTTTCAGTGCTGGCCTTGTAAGCAAAGTTTAGAAGTTGTCATCAATAATGCTGTGATACATTAATAAATGTTTGGCTTGCCACACAGAAATCAATGTCATTAGAGCAAGAATCAATGGATAGTTCACCCAAAAATGAATATTCTATCATTAATTACTCACCCTCATATCTTTCCAAACCTGTAAGACCTTTGCTCATCTTCGGAAAACAAATTAATATCCGAGAGCTTTCTGACCCTGCCCTACAATTTTTCACTTGAATGTCCGTCACAATATGGAAGAAATATTCTTATATATCTTTGCTGTGGGGGATAGGGGATAATTGGTTTCCAATGAAAACATTGTAGATATTTTTATTAAACAGAAAACAGTCCTTTCTATGCTCTTCAAAAACCTCTCTGCTGACATCCAGCACCACGGGCTTTTACGCTGTCATTTCTAAAGCGGTCTTTAACGTTTTGCCCCGCCTGCTTGATTTAATGTGCTAACCGTAGAGGTCAGTTTATCCTTCTCATCTGAGCCATGGCGGCTCTTCGGCCTCCACTAGGTGAGAGATTTCTCTGCTCCGCAGAGCATCAGCCTTGTAATTTATTCTGACAGCACACTGATACGCTTGCTAATGGCCTCTGGTCTGGCTCAGACAAACTCAATCCATTATTATGTATTGATTGACAAGGACACTGAAAAGAAGGGCATTGTGTGAGTTTGGAAAGAGGCAGGTTTACAGCATCTGCTGTGAGGCTGGTCAGCATTTACAGTTTTCTCCTCTCTTAGGCTCAAATTGTTGCATTGTGCATCGTTGCCACAAGGGGGTTCTATTTTGAGTATTTGTATAAACCAGGGGTTTCCAAACTCAGTCCTGAAGGGTTGGTGTCCTTGCAGAGTTTAGAAACTTCCAGGCAGTTTTGCCAACTAACGAGAGTTGAAAAGTAATCAGCTTTAATCAGTGATCAGTGCTTTCTTTCCATGCAAAACGAAATACCTCTAGTTTTGTTTTCTTCCAGCTGCACTTCATTTTCTGTGGAAACTTCTTTCAATGGAAAGTAGCTAAACCCCACTTGAAAAGTTGCTAAATGTCGCTAGATGATGCCATACAGTAATTAGCATATTCATGACGTCAGTGCATCATATTGTCTTGCCTCCCTCTCGGTTTTCATTTATATATTTTAGTGTTTCTGTTGTTGATAATTATGAAATTGTGACTGAAACGTGGCCCAGTAAGACTACATAACCAGCTCTCGAAGGTATTAATCTGCACTAAAATCCTGATTCAAAAATCAAAAGTTGGCAACACTGCTTCCAGGCAGGTGTGTTGAGGCAAGTTGTAAACAATCTTTTACGTTCAATTTTCTCTTTCTGGACAAAAGCTTTGCTGGATGAGGTGAAATTCGTTAATGGTTTAAGTTAGTAAATTTTTGGCATATTTACATTTAGCTATCTGAATCCAGTTTGTTAACACCTCTGGCTTGTCTCTGTTGCCCCTCAAGTACTGAGTTCTAGGGTTAGTAACACAACAATGCTCTCTAAGTAAGTGACGCTCATATTTAGTCTGATTTATAAATGTAACCAGAAACAAAAAAATGTTATTCATACATACAGTAACTTTTCTGTTAACAGTAACGTTAACTTCTCTGTATTTATTTTTTTTTTTTTTTGAAAAAGTGAATTTGAAGTAAAAAAATCCACGTCATAATGATTTATTTTTTTATTAAAAAAAGTAATTGCAACTTTTTCTCTCACAATTCCACTTTTTTCTTGCAATTGCGAGTTTACATTTAGCAATTCTGACTTTTTTCGTAGAATTGCAACTTGCTGTTGCGAGAAATATAGTAAAAATTGCAAGATAAAAACTTTTTTCTCAGAATTGCATGATCTAAACTCAACATTGCGAGAAATATAGTCAGAATTGCATGATATAAACTCAAAATTACATGGAAAAAGTTTATATCTCGCAATTCTGTCTTTTTTCTTGCAATTTTGACTTTTTTTTCTCATAATTGTGAGATATAAATCACAATTGCAAGTTATAAAGTCCAGTTCTGAGGGGAAAAAATGACTCAGAATTTATATCTGATTTATTCTGATTTAACTCGCAAATGCGTTTTGCATACGAGATATAAACTCACAATTCAGAGAAAAAAGTAATAATTGTGAGTTTATATCTTGCAGTTCTGACTTTATTTTTTTTAGAAATGTGACTTTATATCACACAGAACTGTAGAATTGCGAGTTTTCTTCACAATTACGACTATATCATGCAATTCTAATTAAAAAAGTTCTTCTTAAACTTCTTGCAATTCTGACTTTTTAACTCGCACCCTAGATTATATCTCACAATTCTGCAAAACAGTCACAACTGCAATGGAACTGCGAGTTTATATCTTACAATTCTGACTTAATAACTCGCAACTGCGTGTTGTGTACAAGATATAATATATATTATATATAGTGATATATATAGACTTTATATCATAGAACTGTAGAATTGCGAATTTTTATTTCGCATTTGCAACTCTGAGAAAAAAAAGTCAGAACTGCAAGTTTATATCTCACAATTCTGACTTTATTTCCCAGAAATGTGACTTTATATCAGACAGAACTGTAGAATTGCAAGCTTTACTTACCATTGCAACTATATCACGCAATTCTGAGAAAAAATCAATACTGCAATTTTTTTTTTTTAGATTTCGCAATTTTGACTTTATTTCACCCAAAATGTGACTTTACATCACACAGAACTGTAGAATTGCGGCATTTTTTGCAGTTGCGACTTTTCTGAGAAAAAAAGTCAGAACTGTTAGTTTATATTTCGCAATTCTGAGAAAAAAGTCACAATTGCAAGATACAAAACTTGCAATTGAACTGCAAGGTCATATCTCACAATTCTAACTTAACTCGCAATTACATGTTGTGTACAAGATATAAACTGGTAATTTTAAGGTAAAAGTCACAATTGTGGGTTTATATCTTGCAATTCTGACTTTATTTCTCAGAAATGCGACTTTATATCACACAAAACTGTAGAATAGATTTTTTTTCTCTCGTAATTGCTACTATATGACAATTCCGAAAAAAAAAGTCAGAACTGTGCGTTTATATCTTGCAATTCTGACTTTTTAAACTCACAATTGCGAGTTTATATCTCACAATTCTGAGGAACAATTTTAGAATAGCGAGATGTAAACTCTCAGTTACCAAAAAAATTCAGAATAGTGAGATAAAAAGTCAGTGGTGTAAACAAGCTTTCATAAAAGAAGATTTCTGTTCTTTGTTCTTTTGTTATCATGGACAGTCTTATATATCATTAACGTACAATGTGTCTTGCATTACTTGCATTTAACTCCTTAAAAACAGTCTGTGGTCTAACTCTGAAATGTTAACTTGTACCCAAAACACCAGAAGTACAGTACATCTACTAGAATGTCCTAGAAGTTCTGCTTTTCGCTGTCTGGGCAGCATCAGAGACTAGTTTTAGGGAATGAGACAGGGAGGAGGCGGATAGGACACGCAAGGGCAGACGAGCACTTTGATCACTGCTGTGGCTTCAGAACCAGGTTTTATATGCGAGGGGGTGGATGGATTGTGAGGCCGAGGTTCTACACATCAAACAAACTAGGAATGACCATCTCTGACACATACATAATATCAAAGGGTCTGGGAGAGATGAGCAAAGCATGAAACTGTCTGAAGATGTGCGGTTCTAGCAGGCTGGCGCCGAATAGTCTCAGTCTCCCACTGGACCTGCTGCTGTTGCTGCAACAAAAGCAAAGGCTCAGATTGGCTTTCAAGTACTAACATGTAGGTAAATATAAAGTGCAAGCTGACACATATCGAATTACTCCTTGGTCTCTCATGGGATTTATTTTTATGAGTTCCCATGTCCTAAGGCATGATAATGCATGACTGGAAAGGAGTCTTTCCTATTTTCTTTCTTTGTGATGATAGAAACAGATGGATCATTCTCCAAATATTGGTACTTACGATACATAATAGTATTGATACCACAGTGGCCTTCATACATACAGCAAAGAAACATTGCTTTATGCTAATAAGCAGTGATGTTATACCATGACTACCAGTGGGCGCAAAGATGCTGAAGCTGTTCTATATGATTTGCCTCTGGGTGCATACAGAAATACAATACAATAAGTGTGTGAAAAATGTATAAACCGTGTCGGTGCTCTGCATGAGGTTGAATAATGCACTGATAATCAATCATCCTTTCTTTTCATTCAGATTTTCTCGAAAGCATTTGTGGCAGAACCACAGAAAATAATTTAGCCCTGGGGTTTGGGGAAAAAAAAGCGAAATCATAGTAAAATAAGTATGAAAAAAGCCCAGTATCAGTGAGACGCTTACAATGGAGTTTCACTGCAAGCAGGTTATAAACAATGTATAATATACTTTCATGCATTTATTTTTTTTTTATCAAAAATACAGTAAAATGTGATTAATTCCTGTTCAGTATCCATTACTCCATTTTTCCCCCTAGAAATTATTCTAAAATGCTGTGATTAGTGCTAAAAAACAGTTGTGCTGCTTAATATTTTGTTCTATAATTAATAAGTTCAAAAGAGCAACATTTATTTGAAAAATATATATAAGTAATAAAGATGAATCACCTGGAGTGATTATCAATGTTGGTATTATTATTATTTATTTTTTCCCCGGAAATCATTTTAACATGCTGATTTGGTGCTCATTTATTATTATTATTCTATGATTAATAATAAGTTCAAAAGAGCAGCATTTACTGATTTGGAGCTCATTTCTCATTATCAGTGTTGAAAACAATTGCTGCTTAATATTGTAATCACCTGGAGGTTATTATCATTGTTTTTATTTAATTTTATTATTATTATTTTTCAGAATTATTGTTTTTATTGTTTCTATGAATAATAGTTCAAAATAACAACATTTTTTAAATACAATATAGAAGAATCACCTGGAGTGATTATCAATGTAATTGTTATTATTATTGTTATTATTATTATTTCATAGATTTTTCAGAAATCATTCTAAAATGCTGATTGGGATCTTATTTCTCATTATCAATGTTGAAAGCAGTTATGCTGCTTAATATTGTTTCTATGAATAATAGTTCAAAAGAGCAGCATTTTTAAAAATACGATGCAGAATAATCTCCTGGAGAGATTATCAGTGTTGTTGTTGTTGTTATTATTATAATTGTTATTATTATTATTAATTAGTTCACAAATTATTCTAAAATGCTGATCTTGTGCTCATTTTTTTATAATCAGTGTTAAAGCAGTTATGCTGCTTAATATTTGTTCTATGATTAATAATAAGTTCAAAAGAGCAGCATGTATTTGAAATACAATATAGAATAATTACCAGGAGTGATTATCAGTGTTTTTATATATATAATATAAATTATTGTAAAATGTTGATTTGGTGCTCATTTCTTATTATCAGTGTTAACAAGAAGTTGTGCTGCTTAATATTTTTTCTATGATTAATAATAAGTTCAAAAGAGCAGCATTTCTTTATACTATATGGAGTAATCACCTGGAGTTATTATTTTATTTTATTATTATTTTTCAGAATTCATTCTAAAATACTGATTTGTAGTTCATTTCTCATATTATCAGCTGTGCTGCTTAATATTTTAATAAAAGAGCAGCATTTATTTGAAATACAATATAGAAGAATCACTTAGAGTGAATATCAATGTTATTATTATTATTGTTGTTGTTTATTAATTGTTTTTTTTTCTGAAATTATTTTAAAATGCTGGTTTTGTGCTCATTTTTATTATCAGTGTTAAGGCAGTTGTGCTGCTTAATATTTGTTATATGAGTAATAATAAGTTCAAAAGAGCTGCATATAATATAGAAGAATCACCTGGAGCAATTATCAATGTAAAAATGTAATAATTGTATTAAGAAAAAAAATAACATACTATTTCAGTACATTAATAGCTTGAAAATAATTTAGAAAATTGTATCACATTCACATTTAAATTTAAATTAAAATTCTACAATATGTCTAATATATATATATATATAGTTAGTTAATGAATGATAATGATTTACATGTTAACACTACAATAAGTTAACATTAATTAACTACATTAGCTAACATGAACTAAGAATGAACAATACTTCTATAACATTTATTAAACTTAGTGTTAATTTCAGCATTTACTAATCAGCCACCCCTAATTAGAAAGAAGTAATGATAGTAAACTGTTTCCTTAGGATGTTCATAGTTGTTATTGGACGAGGTACTACATTTGTTTCTCCACATTTGGTTGTTTACATGCTTTGGTCTGTAATCTTCTGTTGCCATGCACATGTTCTCCAAGGTTGTTGTTTTGTTGTTGTTGTTTTTTAGAAAGAACAGTGCAGTCAGAGATCATTTTGTTCTTGTATTTGTCCTCAGCTGCAGGTGCACAGATGTATTTGTGTGTTCGCATTTTAAGTGCTCAGCCAGATTTTACTGTTAATCTTTTCACCTTCATTCTTTAAAGACTCTAAAGTCTCTGTCTTTCCCAGTCCTAATTAAACACACGTCATGCGTAATTAAACAAGCTCATGTTTGAAGAACGAACCACAGAAAGGTGATGGCGATAATAAACTAAATGCAGCTCCAGTGCTCGGGAAAGCTGAATTAACAGGAAGCACAAATTGAGGAGCTCCAAATGAAAATCAAATTAATTTCATCCTAACCTCCACTTAACTGTGATAACCCTAGATAATGACAGACTGCATAATGCATCGCTTTTAGCTATTTATTCCAAAGCTGATGTCCAAGTTTGAGGACACATCCTTGGAGATTTCTGCCAGCCGTTGCTGGTATTTTTAAACTTCTGTTTATGAAGATAATGAATCTGGCTGTTGCTTGTTTGGACTTGATGTGTTATTGTTATTTATTGATTATGGCAGGATGGAGTATTTTTAAATATGAAAATCTATTTTCTCTCAGCTCACGACAATACTCATTTGCAGGCCAAGCATACATTAGAAAGGAAGCTTGTTCTGTGTACTTTTACAGATTCATAATTACTTTTCTGTCATGTCGTCTCAAAATTTACTCTATGACTGTAGCTACAGTATGAACCTCAACCCAGCTACACAGGAGTTAATTCTTGACAATGTCAACAAACAACAAGGATGTGCCTGCAGTACTTTTTGCACTGATTTGTGGAGGAAGAAGCTGAAAAATTGTTTGGAAAGACGTGGGCAGCAGTGAGCTGACACTTTGATGGCTTGTTGGGTATTTTTTTCCTAATTGACTTCACTTCCCACTGCCTCGCCCTCCATTTGCGCTGTTTAGTTTTGCAGTTTCAGTGGCTGTTGCTCATTGCTCTTCTCTTTAGACAGAGCAAACACTTGGTGACTAGTCAGACTAGTTTTAAAAAGGAATAGTTCACCCAAAATTGAAAATCCTGTCGTTAATTACTGACCCTCATGTTGTTTCAAACCCGTAAGACCTTTGTTCATCTTCGGAAAACAAATTAAGATATTTCAGATGAAATCCAAAAGCTTTCTGACCCTGCGTAGACAGCAATGCAGCTGACACATTCAAGGCCCAGAAAGGTATTAAGCACATCGTTAAAATAGTCCATGAGACATCAGTGGACATCATGTCTTATTAATGTTAGAGTATCAAGATTGTAGAGCCACAGCCCTGATGAATGGCAAAAAGAAGGCTGGGTCTCGAGTGCAACACATTGAAAAAGCTGCGAGATGAAGTGCAATGGTCAAAAATGTCCATCTAGTGCATATTTACACTAAGACATTACATATTATTTATTTATAAGCTTGTAACGACCTAAATCAATGATAAAAAAACAAACAAACACATTTTTGGCAAATCCAGGTTATTTACCATAGAAATATGTCGTTTTTTTTTACACTTATGACTGTTAAAACACCAGCTGTGGTCCGATCTCCTTAAAACATTGCATGCTTGTTTAGAATCACCCGTCTCATGTGCTTCCCAGGTTTCGTGAAGTTTTGAGTTTTTGTTCAGGCTTTATAAGCTTTTTGGTATATGTGGACAGACCCCTTTCCTAAACCCCCCGTTATAGCTTCCCAAAGGGTAAATTTAAGGTTTTTTTGATAATTATTGACCTAGAGAGGCCAGAGAATTGCACTGCAGTGTTTTTTTCCAGATTGAGTGAAAAACCTAGGGCTATATAGCAAAAATAGGTCTTTTACATTTTCTCAATCATTTAACAGTTCGATTAACCCCAATTAGGCACACCTGATCCAGCTAATCAAGCTCTCACTAGGCATGCTAGAAACTTCCAGGCAGGGGTGTTGAGGCAAGTTGAAGCTAAGCTCCACTGGACACCGGCCCTCCAGGACCGAGTTTGGGCACCCCTGTTCTAGAGTCAAAGTTCAGAATGAGGAGGTCTATCGTGTATGATATGAATATTGTGCATATGTGTGAAAAACTGCAATATACAATCATTTACACCCTTGTGGGCTGATTTCTTTCAAATTTCTCACAGACCTTTAATGAGTCAAACAGGCCCACAGAGTTTTGCTTTGAAGGACCTCTGTTAACCTTGTCTAATAGGTGCTCAAAGTTCATTGGCCTATGGTGGACATGTTTTCTGAGATATGCAAATGTCCTTATAGGTGCTTGTGGCAATTTTCACATTGATAGGACAAACGGTTGTGTAGTTATGGCTGTTTTTATGGGTTTTTTCCCCTCTTATAGCACCACCAAGTGGCCAAGCTCCACAACTTTTTTTGATCTCAGATTTAGCTCTTACATGTGCGTTGTAAGTTTGATGAAGATATCTTGTTCCATTTAAAAATGATAGCCATTTTAAACGTGTTGGTGTCCCTTTGCGACGGAGAGTCGAAAGTTCAACTGTTTTTTGAGAATTATTGATATTCACTCTCCAGAGAATCATAATGCACTGGTTTGGTACCGATCGGGCGAAAAACCTAGGACTAGTTCGCAAAAGTATGTTTTTTGTTTTTAACTGGTAAATACCCCAAAATTTCGCCAGGGTAACAGATGAACCCAAGGCATGCGTTTTGTACGCTGTGAGCCAAGGATTCCAACGACATAAGAGCCTGCACTTGAGACACTAGAGCCTGCAACGAACAGTTTAGGAGTTATGAATGATTTCGTACTTTTGATCACTGTAGCGCAATTCGAAGGTCAATTCGAGGGGAGCTTTGGTGACATTGTAGGCGATGTAAGTGCTACCATCCCTCAAAGTTTCATGTCTCTATGACTTACAATTTGGCCTACCCGATCAGTTTTATGGGAAGATTGCTGATCCTTGGCCCCTCTAACAATTACAATGCGCGGCGAAGACTGACACGGAAGAGAAGAAATTGTTAAATAAAGTTGTTATTTTGTTTTGTTTTCGCACAAAAAGTATTCTCTGAGCTTCATAACATTAAGGATGATCCACTGATGTCACATGGACTGTTTTATCGATGTCCTTACTACCTTTCTTGGCCTTGAATGTGTCAGTTGCGTCGCTGTCTATGCAGGGTCTAAAAACCTCTCGGGTTTTATTAAAAATATCTTGATTTGTGTTTCGAAGATGAATGAAGGTCTAGGTTTGGAACGACATGAGTAATTTATAACAGAATTTTCCTTTTTGGGTGAACTTTCATTTTAAAGAAGTTTATAACGTATTTTAAAAAAGCAGAATGACGTTAAGACTCTTTACTGACATTGAAACTAATGCAGGCTAATCTGTTATCATGATACACTAACAGTAGATAAACAACAGTAATCCCATGCCAACCTTTCACTGGAGCAGTTCAGTTAAAGCTAAACGCAGTGCACATTTTCACAGAACTGGTTGATGATAGCAAATAGCAATGTCGGTTAGCAACAGTGGGCTTTCAATCATCCATTTAGGATGAGAAATGTGGTCAGCATGGGCACGCAGTCTTAGCCAAGATTAGCTAATAGTCGCTAAGCGAAGCGGCAAGCGAGAGCCAGTTTTCCTACGGCTGCGCTAATGACATTAACTCCAGATACACAAGCTAATCAATCCACTAAAGACTTTGGCCAAGCCATCAACCACAATTAAGAGACGACAAACTCCATCCAGTGTGTGCTGATGCATTTTTTAAATATCATAATTAGTTTGAGCCATACGTTTTGAAAGTGACTTTGAGTCGAAATTAGCAGGCCCGATGTGCTCATCAGCACAGCGCGGAGATCAAGTCGGAGAGGATTAAAGCTTGCGTGTTAATGGAGCACGGGTATTTTTAACCACTAAGTGCTAATCTCTAATGCTGGATTTCTGATACGTGACTAGCTGAGGACTGATTCATGCTGCATGTTTGAGTTCAAGGCTATTATGGCTAGCTGAACAAAGCTTGTATGTGGTTTTATTAGTTTGTGATTCACAATAGTGCACGTGTGGAGGACAGTTCACACACAGTACACTACATAACGTTCATGGGTTTTATAAATGGCTAGTCCTTGAGTTTCAAGTGCAGTGTGTATTTGTAGCTGTGCTTGCTATGGTTAAGCACCATTATTATTATTATTGGTTTGTACTTAAGGTTAGTGATTTAAACAAACCTATAACCTTGAAAGAAGAGATGATCGAGCAATAAAAATCAATGGGGTCCAATGTTGTTTCGTCCTATTTTTGATGTCTGTAGGTGTTATAAATAACTAATATGAATTAATAAATATTCATAAAAAAATATTAAAAACACCAGTATACTCACTACTGTCAAAAGCCAGGGGTCAAATAATGTTTTTAGATTTTGGAAGGTCTCTTGACTTTATAGAGGCATTTTTTAAAATTAAAAATACAATAAAACAGTAATACTGTGAAATATTATTACAGTTTAACTATGTTTTAAAATGTTATGATGTCAAAGTCTATTTTTTTAAATGCATCCCTACATTAGTACACTGTAAGTACTGATTTCTTAAAAATTGTTTAATAAAAAAAAATAATAATAAAAAAAAAATATATTAATTAATAAAATAAAATAAAAATGAGGCCAAACTTTTGAATGGTAGTGTCTATCAAAACATTTTTAGGCAAACATATAAATCACAATGTTAAAATAAAAGAAAAACAATGCATTAATGAATTTTAAGATCAGGCAAAATAAGAAACATTTACACATCTTCATTCTGTTCAAAAGTTTACACCCCTGGCTCTTAACGCATCAAGTTTTCTTCTGGAGCATTAGTGAGCGTTTGAACCTTCTGTAATAGTTGCATATGAGTCCCTCAGTTGTTCTCAGTGTGAAAAGATAGATCTCAAAATCATTTGTGGGACCTGAAGGACTTTTCTGAAGAACAGCGGGCAATTTAACTGTTCACGACAAACAAGGGACTCATGAACAACTATTACTAAACAAACAAATAAAAAAAAACAGCTGATCATTTAGGTAACAAAACAGTATCAAAAATCAAGAATTTGAACAGGGTCATTTTTATAAATTCAACTATTATGTTCTCTTGTGGACTATATGTAAATGTCTTTTATGTGAAATATCTTATTCAGGTCAGTACTAAATAAAACATCACATGCATTTTGTATGATCCCTCTTATTTTGGTAAAATAATTAACATTTTGCAGATTCTATATAACTATGTGTGTGTGTGTGTGTGTGTGTATATATATATATATAATTTTTTTTTGTTTGTTTGTTATTTGTGTATGTATTTATTGACATATTTCATGATTGACTTAATGCATCTTATCATTATTTTATTTATTAAACTATTTATGATTTTTATTGATTTTTATCATTTTTAGGTTCATATGTGTGTGACTTAGTGAGTCCTGTTTTCTACCCACAATCTGACCCATGATTTTTTTTTTTCTTTTATGGCAAGAAAATATTTTATGTTACATTACATTTCCCAATGTTTTTGCTACATAGCATATTCGTTTCCTGTTGCTGCAAGTTAAATTTCCAGCATAATTTTTCTAAATAATGTCATTCTGTGCATCATCCTGCACCATTTTCACAGGTATTCGCACGCATGCACACATTCTCACACAATGAACAAAGGTGACACACTTTTCCTGGAGCTCATTTAATTTTTGCTGTTTGTGTCAGTATGAACCCACACCTACGTCTTTCTCTATTTATCTTTTGTGTTCTCACTCGCTTTCCCCACAGTACACGATAGTTAAACATAGTTAGTGCTGAAACAGGCACATCTGGGTCCCAAAGGGTCTCATCATTACTGTCGCTGATTTCTTTGTATCTCTTCATTGGTTTTCCAGGTAAGCACCCCACTGTCCAAATGGCAGCTAGGAGTAGCAACAACATCTGCTCCCTGTGGAGACTACACGAACCATGCAGAGGGTTTGATGGCATCAAACATTCATACTTCCCCTCAAGGGACAGCAGTCAATTTCCAAGAAATGGGTCTTCAGCTTGAACTTCTGCGAAAAACCCACCAACCAGCCAATTATGGTGATTAGAGATTCAGTTTTTGTGAGGTGAGGAACGTGACGCCTTTCATGCGATAATGTCTTCTATCTACCTGTTTCTGTGCTCTTGAATTTAAATGGCATTTAATGTTGCATTTGGTATAAAGTCTATTGAAAGTTCAATTTAAAATTATTTCTTTACATAATTTATCATGTGAATAAGGCTGATTAGAGAATTGTAAATGCAATTGTTCGAGTTAAACTCAGTACATGAAACACCTGGGCCATAAACTATGCTTTTTTTTGTTTAATATGAAAAATGTGTTCTAAGACCCATTTTTCTCTTTTTAAAGCCCCCCTGAAATGGTTTAATGATGCAAATTTCTTTCCTGTTTTTACATTTTATCATGAATAGTATATATAATAACTCGTAACAGATTTATGCAGGTGGAGCTGGGGAGGTGGAGGGTTACAGAGGAACTCTAAAAAACGCAGTGCGAAATGCTCTAGTGAATGCTAACTAGCCATTTAAATGTAATGCAGCAAGCCCATTTGATGCATATGTAATGTGAACCAATCAGCTGTGAATATCATCAGTTTGCGTTAACGATCCATCAGCCTTCGCCATCTTGAGTTTCATTACAGAACTTGGCATTTATTTGATACTCTTTGTATTAAAGCTAAACAGATATGTAAAATCCAGTTTTAATTTTCAATTCTCTCTTTTGGTTTTCTGAGCTATCAGGCCATCATTGATGCCAGTCGCAGACTGTGTCTTGTGGTTTAGATCAAACAGATGTTCCCTGTCCTCAGTGAAGTCAGCTGCTCACACTTAACTCTAAAGAGGCCCTTTTAATTATAGCATTCTCCCATTTATAGCTGCCAGTCATGTTCTACACCGCAGGCTTGTTATATGTTATGACGATAAGGATTACAAACATAAATTATTGCATAGTAATGCAACAAAAAATGGATTTCATTAGCAAAAAACAAAAAAACAAAACAAGCAATTCTGCCTTTAAATAACAAAGATCTATAACAAAATTGTATAATAAAAGTTGAGTCCCACTTAGGTGACCTTAACTACTATGTAGTTACATTAAATTCAATTAATCATTTGATACAATGCACTTATTGTGTACATACATGTTTTTACATTGCTCTTATGTTTTAAGAAATACCTGCATGTAATTACATCATAATTCATTTTTGTAGTTACATTTATAGTTACAATGTTGACGCATCCCTTACACCTTAACTCACCCTTAAACCTATCAATACTACTAAACCTGTCCCTAACCTTACCCATATCCCACTTCAATAGCAGCAAACGTTTTTTGCAATACAATATGACACAATAAGCACATTGCACTTAATTTGTGATGCAAGTAAATAATAGTTAAGGCCACTTAATATAAAGTTGAGATTGAATTAAATTAATTAGATGTTTTAAATGATCACTTACACTTTAAAACATGTTAACATGTTTTAAACGAGTTTTAAATGTTTTATTTAGGAAAAAAGTGAGCCAGGACCAACTGCCCCTTTAAAAACAAATCATGTGTATGACAGCCCTGTTTTTTTTGCTCTTTTAACCTATTCATGGTGATTTTTAGCTTGAGTGGGTGTAACAAATACTTGCTGTATTTCATATAGTGTATCCAATTTTAGGATTTTAATATAATCGCATATCACCTGCTGTCTCTCAGCATAAAAAATATGAGAAAAAAGCACCTCATTTTCTCACTCCCACTAGTGTGAGATTTGTCTGCTCTCGGATATGATTCACACATGTGCTAAATAAAGATTAAATATTTTCAGGAAACTGTGAAATAACCATTACCTCTTTAGGTTGGCATAATGCAGAAACCACCAGACAATTAAAAAAGAGAGGAAAAAAATAGGTAAGTAATTGAGTTCATGAGTTCAACTTAATAATTCGAATTTAAGTGAAAAGTCTTTAATTAATGGTAGAGTTTTTGTTTAGCATGCAAGAGAACATTTCTTTTTTTAATATTTTGATTATACATTTTAAACATAACAAATCCATATATTCATTGACTTTTTGCAATGAGTTTGATTGACAGGTGATCTGACCAATCATAACATCAAATCTGTCATTTTGTCCAACAAACACATAAGACAGGAGAGTATAAATTAACTTCCGTGTGACTTAAACTTGAAAAACTGTGTACTGAAAATAAAAATAAAATATGTTCTGATGTTCATTCATGTTTATTTTGTGCTTTAAAGGAGAAGTTCACTTACAGAACAAAAATTATAGATAATTTACTCACCCACATGTCGTCCAAGATGTTCATGTATGTTTATTGAGGAAAACATTTCAGGATTTCTTTCCATATAGTGGACTTCTATGGTGCTCAAGAGCTTGAACTTCCAAAATGCAATTTAAATGCGTCTTCAAAGGGCTCTAAATGATCCCAGCCAAAGAAAAAAGGGTCTTTTTTTTAGCAATGTGATCATTATTTTCTAAAA
This sequence comes from Cirrhinus molitorella, assembly GCA_033026305.1. Classification (NCBI taxonomy): domain Eukaryota; kingdom Metazoa; phylum Chordata; class Actinopteri; order Cypriniformes; family Cyprinidae; genus Cirrhinus; species Cirrhinus molitorella. The sequence continues at coordinate 19,674,452 of CM065128.1, forward strand.
AAAAAATTGCAATTTATATACTTTTTAACCTCAAATGCTCATCTTGTTCAAGACAGTTAGGGTAGGTTGAAAAAAATCTATTATTATTTTTTCCTCCAACTACAAAATCGTCCTACATCTCTGCAGAAGTACTGACCTAGTGTTAACCAAGTGAACGTGCAAAGATCAAATGCCCTTTACAAAAAAAGGTCAAACAGCGGTAGGATGATTTGAAGTTGGAGGAGAAAATGAGATGGGAGTTTTTCGACATACCCTAACTGTCTTGAACCAGACACATGTGCATTGCAGAGCTAGACAAGATGAGCATTTGAGGTTAAGTTTTTTAGAAAGTTTTTTTTTAGAAAATAACAGATCGTTTTGCTAGATAAGTCCATTCTTTCTAGGCTGGGATCATGTAGAGCCCTCTGAAACTGCATTTAAATTGTATTTTGGAAGTTCAAACTCGAGGGCACCACAGAAGTCAATTCTTTGGAGAGAAATCCTTAAAAGTTTTCCTCATGTATTAGAGCCATAGTTCACTGAGAAGCTACGTGTCACAGCAGTTCTGACTTGAAATGTCCGTTGAGTGGTGCTAAAATCTAATGCTCTGTGACGTTATAAAATAACTTAACATCTGCACTATGCCTAAACCTACCGATAGCATGAACAAAAGCGAATGTGATGTAAAAACGCAATCACAAGCATGCAGTTTTAGCTTGTTTGTCGATCTCTCATCTTTCAGCTCTTTCATCGTTATATTTTTCACGGATTCGTACCAAGGATTCTGCCTAATAAGCCCAATTGTGTGCCAGTTGAGCTAATAAGCAAGCTTGCTACGTCCGGAAAGCGAAACATATGGAGCTGTAATCATAACTGTGCCTCTAGCGTTCATTTCTGGTACGTATTTCCCGTCTTGTGAAAAAGTTCCCACAGGTATGTTTTCATCATGAGGTCAGGTAGTGTTTGTTAGTTAATGAAGAAAAGAGTAAAGCATCTGTTGCTCTAGAATACAGCAGATGACTGGATGTATGGAGTGAGTAGCGACAGAAAGAAAAGTGGGCGTTTTATTGGAGGCCAAGAGTGAACTGAATGACTCAGTCATTGAGTATGAAGTACAGTCAGTTATCAGCTCTCCATTCAGAAGCTGCCCTGTGCTGCCCTGCTTCCATTAGTGGAGCTCATAACCCTTGATCATTATGGTCACTAGGTATGTATATGTCCATATGATGCATAATTTTGTGATTGCTCTTGAGCGACCAAGCCATTCAGTCTGATTTTATCCTGAAGTTTTGTAAGTGTTTGTTACAGTTTCATTTTCAGTGTATCGTTTATCATTGAAATATTAACTTCTGGTCGAATTCATTAACACCTCTTTTGCTCTGTACTTTGACATTCACACTGCAGGTCTTCACAGTTGTGATTTTATGGTTGGTAATTGTCAATGCAGTGCTGTCTGAATTTAACAGATTACAGTCTGGTGTGACCCACTAGGGCCACCAGCGCTGACTGTGCTCCTTCAAGGCGGTGAGAAGTAAACAGTGACAACATTAGTTTCTCATTACCCACATACATGCTGTTCTGAGGAGAGTTTCACCCGATCAATGAGCCATTAGAAAGCAAATGGGCTTTTATCGCTAACTGCTAATCCTAGTTTGCACCTCAAAAAGGCTGTTTAGACAGCCCTATGAAACATCCATTCAGATCCCACCTGTATGAGAAGCATAAAGATTTCAAAAACATTGTACTTTTTAATGTCTTTATAGCTTTACAGATTTTCCCCAAAAATCAGTAAATCAATCTTTTTTCCCCAAGGGATCAAAATCAAAAAGTCATTGTCAACCCCATGTGAGCCATTATTATTCCAAACCTACACTACCTGTGATGATAAATCAGCAGTCGGTGGATCCATGAGCACACGGTTTATTTCACAGACAGTAAACAAGGTTACACTGGCAATGGTCGACAACGGCAATCGGGTGTGACGGAGGCAAGACAGAGAATGGTCGAGTCCAGGCAGAAGGTCGGGGCCACTAGCAATCCAGGGAATAAATCCGATAAGACAGGCGAGGGGTCACAAAGGCAGGCGGGAAACGTCACACGAGAGTCAAACAGTCCGAGTCGATAACAAAGTATAACAATCCAGAGAAACGCTTGGTGATGATGGCCGGAGCAAATCAAAACTTCGCGAGGGGCTCGCGGCTCGGCGTCCTCTTTATGCCGGCAGAAAGCCCGCCGGCGGGAAGCAACCCGGAACCGGAAGGAAGCCCCAGGTACGGGATTGTGGGTAATGGAGTCCGTTAAAAGTCCGGGGATAACTCCCGCTGACGGCGATCGGAGGGTGCCACAGAGACCGCGCTCGTGACAGAGCCCCCCCCCTGCGAGCGACTCCTGGCGCGAGGAGGCAACCGACGCCGCGGCCTGCCCCTTCTGCGTGGGGCTGGTTTGTCTGGGTGGGTGAGATGAAAGTCATTAGTGAGTGAAGGGTCGAGGATATCCTCAGCAGTGACCCAGGATCTCTCCTCTGGGCCGAAGCCCTCCCAGTCCACCAGATACTCTAGGCGGCCCCTGCGGCGTCGGGAGTCCAGGATGGTGTGGACTTGGTAGACCTCCTCGCCGTCGACCAGGACGGGGGCAGCTTCTGGTGTGGCGGTCTCCTCTAGGCTCTCCCCTCCTCTCGGTCCGTCGGCGGGCTTGAGCAAAGACACATGAAACGTGGGTGAGATACGGTAATGAGCAGGCAATTCTAAGCGGAATGAAACAGGGGTTATTTGTCGGAGTATTTTGAAGGGACCCACGTACCTGGGACTGAGCTTCTTGGATGGTAGGCGGAGGCGCAGATTCTGGGTGGAGAGCCACACCCACTGTCCTGGGGTGTAGGGGGGGTTGGGTCTGCGACGACGGTCCGCCTGGGCTCGGGTGCGGCGGATGGCTCTCTGCAGATGAACGTGGGCCGTATTCCAAGTCTCCTCACTGCGCTCGAACCAGGAGTTGACCGCTGGTAGGTCGGAGGGTTCGCCAGACCAGGGGAAGAGAGGAGGTTGAAAACCTAAGATACACTGGAAGGGTGTGAGGTTAGTGGATGGTTTGCGTAGAGAGTTTTGAGCATACTCAGCCCAGAAGAGATAGCGGTTCCATTCCTCTTGATTATTGTGGCAGTATGATCGAAGGAAGCGGGTCAACTCCTGGTTGAGTCTCTCTACCTGGCCGTTGGACTCCGGATGGTACCCTGACGTAAGGCTGATGTTTACGCCCAAAAGGCGGCAGAAGTTGGTCCAGACCCGAGAGGTGAATTGGGGGCCTCGGTCTGAGACGATATCTTCGGGGATTCCGTAAAACCGAAAAACATGATTGCAAAGTGCCTCCGCAGTCTCCATGGCCGTGGGGAGTTTGGGGAGGGGAATGAGGCGACAGCCTTTGGAGAACCGGTCGACAACAGACAGGATGGTGGTGTGTCCCTGTGAGGGAGGCAAGTCCGTAATAAAGTCCACAGCTATATGCGACCAGGGGCGCTGCGGCGTAGGCAGGGGTTGGAGGAGACCAGCGGGAAGTTGATGAGTGGCCTTGGTGATGTTACAAGTGTGACAGTTCTTAACAAATTGGATGGTGTCGGAGCGGAGAGAAGGCCACCAGTAATGTGAGGAGAGCAGATGGTTGGTCGCAGTAATGCCAGGGTGTCCGGAACTGGGTAGAGAATGGACCTGAGTGAGGAGGCGTTGACGGAGAGGCTGAGGAACGTATAGACGATCGGGTGGACAGTCTGCTGGGGTGGGGTCCTGGGACTGGGCCTCTGTTATCTCGGTGGTGAGATCCCAGAGTACAGGAGCCACGATGATGGAGGCAGGCAAGACTTGGTCTGGAGGGGACTGTGGTGGTTGTGAATCGTTTATACGGGACAGGGCATCAGCTTTAACATTCTGAGAGCCGGGTCTGTAGGTGACTCGGAAGTTAAACCTAGTGAAAAACAGAGCCCATCTGGCTTGCCGGTGGTTGAGACGTTTGGCCGAGCGCAGATATTCTAGGTTCCTATGGTCTGTGAGAACGGTAAAGGGGTATTTGGCTCCCTCCAGCCAGTGGCGCCATTCCTCCAGGGCAATCTTAATGGCCAGAAGCTCCCGATTCCCAACATCATAGTTGCGTTCAGCGGAACTGAGTTTGTGGGACAGATAGGCGCAGGGAAACATTTTGGGGGGGTCACCCTGACGTTGCGACAGCACAGCTCCAACCCCTGTGTTCGAGGCATCCACCTCAACGATGAATTCCCTCTCCGGGTCAGGGTGGTGGAGAATGGGTGCCGTGGTAAAGCGTCTTTTCAGATCCTCAAGCGCTTGGAGAGCCGACGTGGACCAAGAGAGTCGGTGTGAGCCCTTCTTGACCATGGCTGTGAGCGGGGAGGCGACAGTGCTGTAATTGCGTATGAAACGTCTGTAAAAGTTAGCGAATCCGAGGAATCTCTGCAGCTCCTTTAGAGTGGAGGGACGAGGCCACTTGAGCACAGCGTTGATTTTCTTCTCGTCCATAGCCACGCCCTCGGGAGTAATAACATAGCCTAGGAAGGAGATCTGGGTCTGGTGAAACTCACATTTTTCCGCCTTGGCATACAGTTGGTGTTGGATGAGGCGTTGGAGAACCAAACGAACGTGTTCAGTGTGTTCCTCCTGGGTGTTTGAGTAGATGAGTATGTCGTCGATGTAAATGATGACCCATCTGTTGAGCATGTCCCGGAAGATCTCATTGACGAAGGCCTGAAAACAAGAAGGACTGTTGGACAGCCCGAAGGGCATAACGAGGTATTCATAATGCCCCGAGGTGGTTGAGAAGGCCGTCTTCCATTCGTCGCCCTCTCTTATCCTGATCAGGTTATAGGCATTACGCAGATCCAACTTGGTGAAGATGCGGGCAGAACGGAGCTGTTCCAGGGCCGAGGGCACGAGAGGGAGAGGGTACCTGTATTTAATGGTGATGTCGTTGAGCCCTCTGTAGTCAATGCAGGGGCGCAGTCCGCCATCCTTCTTCTTCACGAAGAAGAACCCCGCTGAAGCTGGTGAGGTGGATGGCCGGATGAAGCCCTTGGCCAGTTCCTCCTTGATATAATTCCTCATGGCTTCGGTCTCGGGTTGCGAGAGGGGAAAAATGCGGCCCTTGGGTAGAGGGGCACCGGGAAGGAGTTCGATGGAGAGAGAGAGGTCGTGGGTGGTGTGTAGAATCTGCCCGGAGCCTAGCGGCCGCCCGTCGAGGGCTGCCACTGCCACATGTGGGGTACAAGAAAACAGGGGTAAGTTATGTGCCCGGGCGAAGGCGGTGTCAATAAAATTACCAGCCGCCCCTGAGTCGATAAGGGCGGTGGTTCTGATGATGTTATTTCCAGAACTCAACACTACAGGAATCTCAAAACGAGAGCTTAGACTGGCAAATTCACTCACCGAGGGGTTCCTTCGTGGTGGTCGGGTCGGGCAGTTGGCTCGAATGTGCCCTGGTTGGCCGCAGTACAGGCAAAGATTCTCCCTTAATCTTCTCTCTCTCTCCTCCACGGTGAGGCGAGCGGCTCCGATCTGCATGGGCTCTGATTGGGGTTCGGTGTGAGTGTAGGTGGGCCAGGTAGAGAGAGTGCGTGGGGGCTTACGGGTTCGCATAAGGTTGTCCAGACGAATTGAGAGCTCGATGAACTGGTCCAGATTGAGTCCCTCGTCCTTACATGCCAGCTCTGCCTGAAGATCGGGATTGAGTCCCTTCCGGAAGTGGAGCTTGAGGGGCTCATCATTCCAGCCGCTCTGGGCCGCAAGCGTGCGGAAACTGAGGGCGTAATCCGCGGCGGTTCTTGCTCCTTGACGCAGGGCCATCAGCTGTTCACCTGCCTCTCCGCCAGCTGACGTGGGCTGGAACACTTCCTGAAAACGATGAAGGAAGGCAGAGAAAGAGGGAAAGGCAGGGCGGTCGTGGTTCCACACGGCGGTGGCCCAGTCCAGCGCACGCCCCGAGAGAAGCGAACAAACAAAAGCTATGCGAGATTCGTCAGTGGGATATAGCTGTGGTTGCTGATTGACAAATAGTGAACATTGCAACAAAAAACCCTTACATTTTGAGGTTGTCCCATCGAACTTTTCAGGGAAAGCGAGGCGTGGGCTGGTGGTGGTTGGAGCGGCTGGGGCAGCGGCAGCGGCGGCCATGATGGGGGGTGGTGCAGCAGCGGGTGCCACGTAGCCCGGCAAGGTCTGTGACGGCAATTGGAGAGCCTGAAGGGTCTTAACAAGCTCCTCCGTGAGCGACGTGAGGCGGTCGAGTTGGTGTTGATGTACCGCCAACACTGAGGCTTGGGCCGACAGCTCTGAGGTGAGCTGGAGTACCGTTGCTGGATCCGTAGGCGGCGAAGTTTTCTGTGATGATAAATCAGCAGTCGGTGGATCCATGAGCACACGGTTTATTTCACAGACAGTAAACAAGGTTACACTGGCAATGGTCGACAACGGCAATCGGGTGTGACGGAGGCAAGACAGAGAATGGTCGAGTCCAGGCAGAAGGTCGGGGCCACTAGCAATCCAGGGAATAAATCCGATAAGACAGGCGAGGGGTCACAAAGGCAGGCGGGAAACGTCACACGAGAGTCAAACAGTCCGAGTCGATAACAAAGTATAACAATCCAGAGAAACGCTTGGTGATGATGGCCGGAGCAAATCAAAACTTCGCGAGGGGCTCGCGGCTCGGCGTCCTCTTTATGCCGGCAGAAAGCCCGCCGGCGGGAAGCAACCCGGAACCGGAAGGAAGCCCCAGGTACGGGATTGTGGGTAATGGAGTCCGTTAAAAGTCCGGGGATAACTCCCGCTGACGGCGATCGGAGGGTGCCACAGAGACCGCGCTCGTGACACTACCGTTCAAAAGTTTGGGGTCAGTAAGACTTGCAATTTTTTTTTATGAAGTCAAGGCTGCATTTATTTTATCAAAAATACAAAAAATAAACTGTAATATTACAAAATGTTATTACAATATAAAATAATGGTTTTTATTTTCATATACTTTAAAATACAATTTATTCCTGTGATGCAATGCTGATTTTTCATTAGCTGTTACTCAGTTTCCCAGGCTTAAATGTCACATGATCTCTCAGAAATCATTCTGATATTCTGAATTATTAATAGAGTTATCAGTTTTGGAAACAGTTGTGCCGCCAACTTTTTTTTTCTTTCAAGAACAACATTTATTCAAACTATAAATCTTTTCTAGCAATGTAAATCTATTATGTCACTTTTTATTAATGTAACAATTTATTCATTTCTTTCAAAAAAAAAAAAAAGAATGAATAAACATTTACTGACCCCAAACCTTTGAACGGTAGTGTATATGACTGACTTACTTTCATGAAAACCAGACCAAAACTTAAGTAAACTCCTGTCAAATCTTCCCATCTGCCTTGGCTCTCAAATCTTATTTGCACTTTCGAATTCAAACTTGGCACCATAGGCGATTCCAGACCTATTTAGACGTCACCCCTCCCTAAAAATCTGTGGTTAAGCTTCCGGCGTCTTTAAAAATCTGATTATGTAATCTTTTTTTCACATTTGCTGAAAACAGCGGCTGCAGTAAGTTACTTGAGGTTATTCCCTCTCTGAAAGTGCAACCGCATTTACTGCCATCACTAATAAACAGCTACTGACAAATGCCTTTTTAATTGGTTCATTAAAAAAAACTGTCAGTCGAGCAAAACTTGAACTTGCAAATCACACTTTAAGCAAGATATAATGATCTGAACCACTCATATTCATGGGCTCAGGGATCAAGGGCTAAGCGACTTTATAAGTAGAAAATTCTAGAAGACATGCAAGAGCCAAATGCATTTTTGCATCAATGACACCATACTCATGTTAAATATAAAATGTTTTTAAATGTATTTAATATCATATAATTTATATTAATATTATATTATAAATTAATGTAAGAGATATATAAAATAACATTATTATTAATAATAATAATAATGTTATTGTTTTTTGTATTATTAGATATTTCAACTTTGGAATGATATGAGAACTGGTATAGGAAAAGATTTTCAGCATATAACAATTTAATTTTGGCCTTTTTGCACACAAACTATTATATATGAATCGACTTTAGAAAATAATATTTTTATAATAAGCTTTTTGTCATTTTTAAAGGTGACTGCCCTTGACTTTCTGTATTTTTTTTTATTGTATGAAAAAGAGCTGACTGGACATTCTGTTAAATATCTATGCCTGTTTTAGCCACTGAATAAAAAATAAAAAAGGATAATTGCAATTTTTTTTTTTAACTCACAATTCTGACTTTTATTTGCAATTATGAGTTTACATCTCGCAATCCTGACTTTTTTTCTCTGAAGTGCATGATACAAACTTGCAATTGGCTTTTTTTTCTCAGAATTGTGTGATAAACTCAGTTGCGAGATATACTGTCAGAATTACACGATTTAAACTCACAATTGTGAAAAATAAAATAATAATTTATATCTCGCAATTCTAACTTTTATTAACTCACAATTATGAGAAATAAAGTCAGAATTACAGGATATAAACTCGCAATTGTGAAAATAAAGTCAGAATTATGGGATATAAACTGGAAACTGCAAGAAATAAAGTTAGAATTACAGGATATAAGCACAATTGTTAGAAATAAAGTCCGAATTATCGGATATAAACTCACAATTGTGAGAAATAAAGTCAGAATTATGGGATATAAACTCGCAGTTGTGAGAAATAAAGTCAGAATTACCGGATATAAACTCACAATTGTGAGAAATAAAGTCAGAATTACGAGATATAAACACAATTGTGAGAAATAAAGTCAGAATTACGGGATATAAACTCACAATTGTGAGAAATAAAGTCAGAATTGTAAGATATAAACTCACAATTGTGAGAAATAAAGTCAGAATTACGAGATATAAACTCACAATTGTGAGAAATAAAGTCAGAATTGTAAGATATAAACTCACAATTGTGAGAAATAAAGTCAGAATTATGGGATATAAACTGTAAACTGCAAGAAATAAAGTTAGAATTACAGGATATAAGCACAATTGTTAGAAATATAGTCAGAATTATGGGATATAAACTCACAATTGTGAGAAATAAAGTCAGAATTGTAAGATATAAACACAATTGTGAGAAATAAAGTCAGAATTACGAGATATAAACTCACAATTGTGAGAAATAAAGTCAGAATTGTAAGATATAAACTCACAATTGTGAGAAATAAAGTCAGAATTATGGGATATAAACTCACAATTGTGAGAAATAAAGTCAGAATTGTAAGATATAAACACAATTGTGAGAAATAAAGTCAGAATTACGAGATATAAACTCACAATTGTGAGAAATAAAGTCAGAATTGTAAGATATAAACTCACAATTGTGAGAAATAAAGTCAGAATTACGAGATATAAACTCACAATTGTGAGAAATAAAGTCAGAATTGTAAGATATAAACTCACAATTGTGAGAAATAAAGTCAGAATTATGGGATATAAACTGGAAACTGCAAGAAATAAAGTTAGAATTACAGGATATAAGCACAATTGTTAGAAATATAGTCAGAATTATCGGATATAAACTCACAATTGTGAGAAATAAAGTCAAAATTATGGGATATAAACTCGCAGTTGTGAGAAATAAAGTCAGAATTACAATTATAAACTCACAATTGTGAGAAATAAAGTCAGAATTACAATTATAAACTCACAATTGTGAGAAATAAAGTCAGAATTGTAAGATATAAACTCACAATTGTGAGAAATAAAGTCAGAATTGTAAGATATAAACTCACAATTGTGAGAAATAAAGTCTACATAAACTCGCAGTTGCAAGTTATAAAGTCAGAATTGCAAGATATAAACTTTTTAATTATTAATTATGAGAAATACAGTCAGAATTACAGGATATAAACTTGAAACTGTGAGAAATTAAGACAGAATTACGAGATATAAACACAATTGTGAGAAATAAAGTCTAAATTACATAATATAAATTGAGAGTCAGACTTACAGGATATAAAGACACAAACTTGCAATTGTGAGAAATACAGTCAGAATTACAGGATATAAACACAATTGTGTTTATTTATTTAGAACTTGCAATTATGAGAAATACAGTCAGAATTATGGGATATAAACTTGCAGTTGCGAATTATAAAGTCAAAATTGCAAGACTAACTCGCAATTCTGAGAAATAAAGTCTTAATTACGGTATATAAACTCGCAATTGTGAGATATAAAGTCAGAATTACGGGATATAAACACAATTGTGAGAAATAAAGTCTACATAAACTCGAAGTTGTGAGTTATAAAGTCAGAATTGCAAGGTATAAACTTGCAATTATGAGAAACACAGTCAGAATTACGGGATATAAACACAACTGTGAGAAATAAAGTCTAAATTACATAATATAACCACAATTGTGAGATATAAATTCAGAATTACAGGATATAAACTTGCAGTTGCGAATTATAAAGTCAAAATTGCAAGACACAAACTCACAATTGTGAGAAATAAAGTCTAAATTATGGTATATAAACTTGCAATTGTGAGAAATAAAGTCAGAATTAGGGGACATAAACTCACAATTGTGAGAAATAAAGTATAAAAACATGCAGTTGCGAGTGATAAAGTCAGAATTGCAAGATATAAACTTGCAATTGTGAGAAATACAGTCAGAATTACGGGATATAAACTCAAAACTGCGATAAGTAAAGTCAGAATAGTTTAGATCTCACAGTTCAGTTTTTTTTTTCCTTGCAATTACGAGTTTACATCTTACAATTCTGACTTCTTTTCTCAGCATTGCATGATACAAACCTGCAATTCTGACTTTTTGGATCGGAATTGTGAGATAAAACTCACAACTGCATGTAATAAAGTCAGAACTGTGAGATATAAACAGGCAATTCTGTCTTTTTTTCTTGTAATTGCATGATATAAACTGGCAGTTGCGAGAAATAAAGTCAGAATAGTTTATACCTCACAATTCTGATTTCTTTTCTTGCAAATGCGAGTTTGTATCTTGTAATTCTGACTTTCTTTCTTAGAATTGTGAGATATAAACTCGAAATTGTGAGTTATAAAGTCCAGTTCTCCCAATTCTGACTTAATAACTCACCATTGTGTTCTAAAGAACTATAAGATATAAATTTACAATTCTGACTTCATTCTCAAAATTGCTCGCAGTTTTGACTTTATAACTCTTTATATCTCACAATACTGAAAAAAAGTCAGAATTGCAAAATGTAGACTCACAATTGCAATATAAAATTCAGAATTGTGAGATAAAAAGTGGCAATTACCCTTTTTTATTTTTATTATTCAGTGGTGGAAACAGTCTTCCATAAACATCTCCTTTTGTGTTTAACAGAAGGAAAAAAAAAATCATATGGATTTGAAATGACATGCGGCTGAGTAAATGATGACAGAATTGTTCTCTATAAACAGCTACAGTAGGTAATACACAAGGTTGCAAGAACATCATGTGTCATTTTGCTCTGACAGCTACACACAGGCCACCTATGACAGTAATTTGTCCACAACTGTGAGTTAGTTTCAAAACTCACCTGAAGTCCCTGAGGCCAGGCACAAAAATAGACAACCCCTGTCTTTTTCCTTTCTGTGAAAAAATGAAATGCTTACAGAGCGCTCAACATTTTGAGAAATTTGGCTGGATATGTTTAGAACATATTCTCCTGTGGTGCATAGCAAAAACCAATAGGCAGAGCACAGTCCACTAGATGCATACAGATTCAGAGAGGGTGGTCAGTCGTTCCTGAAAATGCTAAAAAACTAAATGGAACCCTGCAGCTTTTAAACTTCTTGACGCTTTCAAGAATACAAATGAAACAGAACCAAGAAGTGAGTTAGAAAGATGTAAATATTAGCATACAGGGCGATATATGTTCTTACTCTTGACTCTACTCATGCAGTCCTTTGAAGCCAAAGCTTTCAGATGAAAGCAATGTGCGCAGATGCAGTTTGCACATCTTGAGTTCTCTCATCTCCTCATTTCATAGATTTTATTCCTATTAAATGCAAGCCGTCAGAGCACAACACAACCAAACCCAACTCTCCGAGGCCATTAAACAACATAAAATTACTACTGGAAGCATCTATCAAAAATATTAAGGATACAGTCAGCATTGGTCAGCTGGGGAAAAATAAACTGACTAAACCTATCTGCAGTTGTTTTTTTCTTTACAGAAGAAAAAAAAGACATGTCCGGTTCTTAAGATAATTTCTTCATCATGCTCATCTGGTTAATTTAAGGATAGCAAAGTAGTATGCATGATTTATTTATTTATATAATCTTGGGGTCTGATTTAAAAAGTGTTTTTCTACAAGCATCCCACATTTGGGGGATGCACCAAATAGACTACTCAGTAGTGATCAAATGTATGGCAGTGTAAAGGGTTCATAACAGAGTATTTTAATGAATGGTTGAAATCTTTGATAGGAATTATGTTTATTTGTCTTATTAAAAAATAACAAAAACTAAAAATGCATGATAATTAAAAAATCTGACGTTTATATGTATATAAAAATAAACTGGACCACAAATTGTTAGATTACTACTGAAAATCCACGTATTTAAAATTTAAATATGTACATTTTCATATATATATATATTTTAATTTTAAATTAAAATAATATATATTTCTTTTCTATTTAAATATATTTTATAATGTAATTTATTCCAGTGAGGCTGCGCTGAATTTTCAGCAGCCATTAGTCCTGTCTTTAGTGTCACGTGATCCTTCAAAAATTATTTTAATATGATGATTTGGTGCTCCAAAAAAAAAAAATACAAAAAAATAATAATTAAAATAAATAAATAAATGAGAAATGCCTTTACTGCCTCTTTTAATCACTTAATGCATCCTAAAAGTATTCATTTCTTAATATGCCAACTGCAAACATTAGAAATATACCAGTATGCATTTGTGTGTGTGCTTGGACATCACAGATGGTCTTTCTGACTTCCAGGCTTTCATATCACACTCCTGGCTCTTGGTTACTCATACATCTGTAGACACTGGGAAACCTCCAAATGATGCACAGTCACTCACTCACCTGCTGCCAGCTGCATCCACCCGCAGATCTTATACACAGTGGCTGTACTGCAGAAGAAGAAGAAGGCGAAGCAGCCGATGCAGGAGAGGACCAGCACCATGGACATCCCAATGAAGAAGGAGGCAGCTTTGAAGGCGCTAGATGGGATGGAACTAAACTCTGTGAAGCTCCCCTGGCACTTCAGGTCCCGGGACATTCCGCTCCCTATGCAGTAGTGAAAGAGGCCGAAGTAGCCGGCCTGTGGCGTGTCCATGCCGTCCCCGATCCAGTAGGGCTGAACGAAACATACCACATTGACGATAGCGAAGAGGATGGTGAAGATGGCCCACAGGACTCCGATGGCACGAGAGTTCCTGACATAGTTGGTTTGGTAGATCTTGGCTGCCTCCGTGGCTGGGAGCATCGCTGCAGGTGTCCCAGGGATCATAGATGGATTAGTTTTTATGGATTCAAATAGGACTCAGGTCCCCTATGGATGTCTAGGTTCAACCTGTATTTAGTCTGGATTCAGTTCTCAGGCCCTGTCTGGATTCAGATCCTGTCTGGACTGAATTTAGATTTAGGTTCTATTCAGTTTGGATCCACGGCAGACTCGATTGCCTTCAGTTCCTATCTGGATTAAGCTCCTATCTGAATTGAGTCTGAATTCTGGTCCAAATTAGACGTAGGTTCTGTCCTTGTTGGATTCAGATCCTATTTGGATTGATACTGGATTCTGGTTAGATCTGGATGAAATTTAAGTTTAGGTTGTATCTGGATTCAGTTTGGACTTAGATATGCTGTAAATTCACACTGCATTGAGGTCCTTTATGGATTCAGTCAGAATTCATATCCTATATGAATTGAGTCTGGATTCAGGTTCTACTTGGATTCAGTGTAGATTTAGTCCTTTATGAAGTCAGTCTGGATTCAGATCCTCTCTAGATTGAGACTGGATTCAGGGTTCTGTCTGGATTCAGTCCAGATTTAGGTCCTTTTTGGATTTATACTGGTCAAATCTGGATAAAATTTAGATTGATGTTGTATCTGGATTCAATTTGGACGCAGTGAGTTTGAAATGCACTCAGGTCCTTTATGGATTCAGTTGGAATTTATATCTGGATGTAGTCTGGATTCAGATCCTATCCGGATTCAGTCTAGATTTAAGTCTTTTTGGATTCAGATCTATATGGATTGATACTGGATACTAGTTAGATCGGGATGAAATCTAGATTTAAATTGTATCTAGATTCAATCTGGACTTGACGTTGTGAGTTCACACTGCACTCAGTTCTTTTATGGATTTAGTCTGAATTCATATCCTTTACAATCTGGATTCAGTCTAGATTTAGGTCCTTTATAAACTCAGTCTGTCTATCTGGATTAAGACTGGATTCTGTTCCTGTCTGATTGCATCTGGAATCAGATTCTATCTGGGTTAAATTTACTTTTATGAATTCAGTTCAGACTCAGTCCACTCTACATTTAGTTTAGACTTTGGTCCTCTGTGGATTCAATCCGGACTCGGTCCCCTCTGGATGTTGCCCGGGGTGCAACCTAAACTCGAGTACAGACAGAACAGCTCACAGATGTCGCGACAGACTAAGCAGTTTCAGTGCCAGATGTCACAGTGATTCGTTCAGCGTGGATGTGGCAGTCTGTCCGTGACTCCAATGATGTTCTCTTCCAGCTCTCTTCTCATTCAGCCTCTATGCATCCGCATCATTCAGCCAAGCAATCTCATTAAGGTGAATAATCACACTTGGGACAGCAAAAATAATGACTGAACTCATACGAAGACACAGCTCATATGAAGAAGACGCATTCCAGTGCATCAGAGATAATATTCCCAACGGAAATGTCAGTATGAATACTTAATGATGACCCGAATAAATTAATAATACTGAGATGGTTTGCGAATACCCAAACCTTAAGCGATCAAAGACATTTGTCTATTAAAATATACACTTATATAAACAATAATCTACCTTATACAGTCCAAAGGCTTGTTTCCATGAGGCTATTACAAGATATGAAGGACTTTCCGTGATAAATCTTGCCGTGCTGTTGCGTTTAACAGAAATAACGGATGTTCGGATGACGACACTTGCACTGCATCATATTTTGCGTGTCCATTCTTCTCAGATTTACACGCATAGACAGTTCAGTTGCAATACGCAAATATCGCTCTCCTCTCGGTTACTGGCTTAACGGCGTACCGCTGCTCCATCCGATTTAATCCTGTGCGCACATCTCAGAGCAATAAAACACATTACACCTGACCAAAGTGATGTCGTCTGGGTAAATAAATGCTGGGATGAGATTCATGCCGCGCGTGTAGATCTCAATGATACGCGCTCGCGGTGATGGAGAGCGCTCGAGCGAACAGCGCAGATTTCTGGCACACCCGAATATTCAGTCTGCGTCTGTCACTCCCGTCCGCATAGCAGATGAAAAGACGCTCGCGTGCCTGTAGAAACAAATTTATTCACTGAAATTATATCTAAATTCACCTGTGTCTCTTTTGACTTTCAGGCGGATGATAACATGGATTCTCGGTTTTAAACGTTTAAAAATTAAATTCAACAGCGTTGGGAATTAAAACACCAAGAACTACAAATCCCAGAGTTACATAAGGAAGTGACGCAGACTCTTGACGTCCGTTGTGAACCGCGCGGGGAAACTGATGTGAAGTTTATGCTGCAGGGAAAGATCTCTGTGCCTTAAAAACTGAAAAATAAAACACTCGTTTCTCATGATAAACATCTGCTCAAGTATAGGTATTTATGATGCTTCTTTTCACCAGTTTCTATTGGAAAGTGGCACGTTTGACGCAGCGATTTGTTAGTTTGAACACGTGTAAATATTATCCACAATATGTTCGTACAGTTTTGGTTGTTAATTGGTTATATAAGTTGTATACATCAGCATTTTCACTATTTGGGAAGCGTTTAAGATAACGCAAGCACATTTCGCTTTTGAGCCGTTTCTTTTGTCTAGTTTGAATTGCTAAAAACTGCAACATACGATTCTTTTTTTTAAAACATTAGTTACACTAATACAGATGTTTTATTATGAACAGAGAATGTCTGTAGCACTGCAGTGCCCCGGTTATCCTGAGGACACACTGCGCTCTCTGGCTGAAAGACTGCCATGCAGAGAGACACAGCTGACGTCACTGCTGTCACTCATGGGACAGGTGAGTTAAAAACCTATAGCCAATAGGCTTGTCACGATAACAACTGTTTGTTGTACGATATTTTGCCCCAGAAATAATTGCGATAATAATATAATTGTTATTTTAAGACCATTTTATGCCACTGAACATATAGTCATAATATAACAGCGTACACACATTTTAAAATGACAAGAAACTTACAATTCTTAAGAATATTTAGATCATCGAAATTAAGTAGCAAGGTATTAGATATTATTAATATTAAATATTGGAATAATTAAAAGGCCATATCAGCAGAGGAAACTTTTTTGTTGAAGCATTTTTTAAATTTGAACTAGCACCTGACTACACCATGTTATGTATGAGAAGCTGCAAAAGACACGGGCGCAAGTGGTATGCAAAAAAAACATGGTGACATTAATGTTTATGTAAATATAATGGGCAACATATTGCGTCACCAAAAATGATTGAGGTCATGTACATATATTGTGCGATTAGTCAGTATATTAATTATTGCGAAAGGCCTAAGCCTTTCAGTAATTCAGTGTACTTTATTTTTGACAAAACATCTTCGGTAGTAAAAATAATATTTTGGTAGCTAGCGACCACATCATGTTACAGAATTGTAACTTGCATTCTAAAAAAAAAAATAAAAATGGCAAAACATACAAAAATACTAAAAACGTGCATAACTGTACTGTATTTTTTTTTTTTTTATTAATTTCCGCCGAATAAAGGATTATGTGTTCCTATTTGTCACTACTGAAACAATGAAGACAATTTTATGGGATAACACCCAAAAAACAAAGATGTCATTTCCAAAACTTTACCAAAGTTTAGGTTGTGACTGTTTCAGTAGTGACAAATTTTACATGCTTTTGAACTTACCTCAAAGATGCTAATCAGCACAAGGTTAGCTAGCACAGTTCTGAACAGTTGTACACATTAAAAAACTAAATGTTATGGAATAACTCCCAAAAAACTGTTTAATTTATAGAAATATGGTGTTAGGTAGTAACATTATTTTTCAAGTTACACACATTTTTAATATTTTTTAACACATTCCTTTCTACTCAACATGTAGCTATGAGAGAGTAACATATTTCCTGATCATAAATGTAGGGGTGTAATTAAATTCCATTTTATTTTAAGTAATAAAGCAAAAACGTGTGCAGTTAATGTGAGTTGTGGTTTCTCTGTCTGTTAACAGCCAGATCAATACAGTTATCCTTCAATCTTCATCTATGGCCACAGAGCAACAGGAAAGAGTCATGTAGTGCTATCCATCATGAAAGATCTGGAGGTAAGATCATGAAAACTGAGTATTTGGCAAGCCGGGGTTTATAAAACCTGTAAAAGTGCTCATTTATGGAATACACTTCACAACCTTTGCACCAATTTATAGTTTGAAGGAGTCAACACTAGTTGCTGAAAGTCAGAACCAATTTGCAGATTTTGTACTGTTTGTACTTGACAGATTTAACTTTTTTTTTCTTCCTTTTTTAAAGCTCCAGACCATGAATTTGTCCAGTTTGAAGACATTAAACATGTATTAAGCCTATTTTTGTTTGACTTCTTTATAAGGCCAAATTTATCTTAATCTAATTTAATGTATGCATCACCTTTTGCGTAAAATTTCTACATTTAATCAATAAATTCAAATAGCAAGACACTATAGGGCTGTTACCAGTCAAATGAAATCAGTATCAACGAAATCAGTTTTTGCAATACAGAGGTGGCACAGAAGCTGCTTATAAAGTGGTTTTGGGAAAAAAAAAAAAGTGTAATGCTGATACTTATAATGATTTTAAATGATTTAGAAGAAAAATCGAAAATATACTTTAAAGGAACACTCCACTTTTTAAAAAAAAATAGGCTCATTTTCCAACTCCCCTTGAGTTAAACAGATGAGTTTTACCATTTTTGAATAGCACTTTTAGCATAGCTTAGCATTAAACATTGAATCTGATTAGACTGTTAGCATCTCGCTCTAAAATGACCAGAGTTTCGATATTTTTTGGATTATATTTTTATGGATTTGAAAATGGTAAAACTGTTTTACAGTCTGTTTAACGCTAGGGGAGTTGGAAAATGAAAAAAAAAAAAAAGTGCAGTGTTCCTTTAAGTATAAACTAAATATTGGCAGTATATGGCGCCAATCGCCTGAAGCCAGATTATTTTGATAGCAGCTCAATTAATTGTTGTGCTTTGTTCCCACCCTTCTGAGTTATGTTGCATTGATGAGGAGTTGTTATACACTAAGACTGTTTAGTTGTGCTAGCTTACAATCAGTATATAGATGTAAGTGTAAGTTGTAAGTTATGTAAGTTAAAGTGTTTCCTATGTAACAAGTTAAAACTTGAAGTGGCGATGAGGTCTTAAAATGTATGGAAAGAGATTTAAAAAGGTATTACATTTAACTCTATGATTTCTGTATATACACTGGAGTAACAGCTTACTACCAGTTACAAAAGACACTGTAACAGTCTGTTACAGGCCATTAGTTGCATTTTTCATCAATTAATTTCTTACATTTTAATTTTGAATATGCTCTGCCCGCCATCTATTACGAAATTTGTTTTGGGCTGATGCCAAACTTACTTGCCGACCCCTGTTGTAGTGCGTTACTCAGAGACGCAAAACAGTTCTGCTGTGGCAAGAGTAATTGAAAATACTGGTTTGTAATTAAAGGTTTCAGCTTGAATTATGGTTTATTTAGAATTACTAGTAAGTGTAAGTGTTTTGAAAGTTGCATTTAGTAAAAGTGTATACTAAAACTAAGACACTGACTGTAGTTTTGTTATCGTGTGTGTTTCAGCTCCCCCATGCGTCAGTGGACTGTGTTGAGTGTGTGTCCAGTGGACTTCTCTTTCACCAGGTGTTGACTGCCTTTTTTGGGCCTGATTCTGCAGCATTGCTTCCCCGTTGCCCTTCTTTGTCAGATTTTGTGCGACTGTACAAACAGATGAGCTCCAACTCACCTGCTACTCAGACACGCTATATAGTGAGTTTATTTAACATATATAATGTATAATATTGATGAAATATTATGTTTGGAGTTTTGTCCGAATGTTATATGCTTTTAGGTATATATTAAAAATGTGCATTAATGTGACTTAAGGTTATATGACATAATGTAAATGTTATAATGATGTAATGTTCCTGTAGATTCTAGACAGAGCTGAACGCATGAGAGAGATGGATTTCAGCCTGCTTCCTGCTCTTTTGCGCCTACAGGAACTGGTATGCATTCAGTTTAACTAATGTTTTACTGCATCGAGTAGAATACCTCTTCTTTATGTAGTCTGATAAGCAAATAATTCTTCTTTATCTGACCTCTGGTGGAGACTTGAGACTTAACTGAACGTTTCCATACCCTTTGGCAGGTGAATGATAATGTGACAGTCATCTTGCTCAGCGAAATTGTGTGGGAAAAGTTTCGTCCCAACACTGGCTGCTTCGAACCTCTGCTCTTTAATTTTCCAGACTATGGTAAAGGTAAGCATGTAAGACCATTACAGTGAAAGATGGGAATCAAATGACACATTTTGATTATGTAATAAAGAGCTTTTTATTTATTATATAATTGCAGCACAAACTGACCGGTGAGGTCATGTAATTTGTCAATATCCCAATATCCCCATCTTATATAACAATGATTATTCTGCTGGAAACGTCACATTTGTGAAGAGATTAAAATTCCAGTGCATTTGTCAACTCTTTCAGGCTTTTTAAAGCTTTTTTGTGTTTTTTCAACACACAGTAACAATCACAAAATCAGAGGCTATCACCTGACATGACTGTTAATTCCAGGTCAAATGGGGCCTAGGATATTTAATAATTGAACGGATGTATGAACTGTCTAAAATCCTTTTTTTCTGGTCTCTCAGCGGAACTTGTGCAGATTCTGTCTCGGGATCATCACCCATCCTACACACCTGAGCTCTACGCTTCCTACATAAACATTCTGCTGGGGGTCTTCTTCTCAGTATGCAGAGATCTAAGAGAGCTCAGACACCTGGTGAGATCATACTTGCCTTTAAACTGGTTACTCTACAACAACAAACAGCAGTTATTTTTTAATGTTTTTTGTGATGTAGCGTGTTCATTTGTGCTATTTAAAATAACTGCTTTCTATTTGAATATATTGTAAAATGTAATTTTTTCCTGTGATTTCAAATATTCTAGAATAATTTCATAAAACACTAGCTTTAGAAAGACACAATAAATTAGGTGGTATAAAATGCTAAACATACTAAAATACACTGTTTAAAATTTTATTTAAACAGGCTGCCCTGAATTTCTCCAAGTTCTGTGAACCCCTGGAAAAGGGAGAGGGTAAAATATTTAAACACATCTGAGTGATGCTTAATTTGTATTGTTTTTTTCATTTATAACCAGAAATGTAAATTCTTTAACCTATTCACCCTCGTGTTGTCTGAAATCTGTATTCTTCTTCTTATGTTGAACAAAAAAAGTGTCTGACAGAATGTCTAAACTCAATGAAAACACCATTAAAAGTAATACACCCAAAACTGTAAATTTGCTGAAAATATACTCACCCTCAGGCCATTAAATATGTAGATGAGTGAAAGAGTTTGTCTCTTTGTCTGAACAGATTTGGATAAATTTAGAATTACGTCATTTAGTCTACTACAGTGAGTGGGTGCCGTCAGAATGAGAGACCAAACGTCACAATAATCCACAAATAACTGACATGACTCCAGTGCAATGAACGTCTTGTGAAGTCAGAAAATGCACTTTTGTAAGGAACAAATGAAGCATTAATGCGTTTTAACCTTTTTATAAGGTGTCTGGGCTCTCATTCTGATGGCACCCATTCACTGCAGAGGATCCATTGGTGAGCAAGTGACGTAATGCTACATTTCTCAGTATCTGTTTTCATAAAGAAACAAATTGATCTATATCTTGGAATCTTTTAGGAAATTCTTGTTTAAGTGAACTATTCCTTTAAATAAGTCCATCTATATGCTATTCTGTGTTCTCATTATTAACTGTCATTAT
This sequence comes from Cirrhinus molitorella, assembly GCA_033026305.1. Lineage (NCBI taxonomy): Eukaryota > Metazoa > Chordata > Actinopteri > Cypriniformes > Cyprinidae > Cirrhinus > Cirrhinus molitorella. Next base: position 19,695,689 of record CM065128.1, read on the forward strand.
GCTTGATTGCCGTTTTTGAGTGACCTGCCCCTTTAAATTTATTAAATGCCCTCTTTTTTGTCTCAATATGGTATTTGAAATAATCTTTTCTTGTTTTCTTCAGCTAAAGAGAGTGATATTCACAAGTTATGGAAAAACATTGAGCCCCATCTGCAGCGAGCCATGCAGACGGTTTACCTCCGAGAGGTGTCCAGGTCTGTTAGTGCTGTGTGATTTCTGATAAGTGCTTGAAGATGAGATTGTGCTTGAATTATGTCACATCAGTCACTGAGTGTTTGTGTTTTGGTTTACTGCAATCAGCGTGCAGTGGGAGCAGCAGCAGATGGAGGAGAAGGAGGCCACGACCCTCAGAGGTACACAGACAGACACACACACTCTGCATGCTCAGACAGGCCAGCAGAGGCCTCAGTCATGCCCTTACGGACCATCTGCTGGCATTGCATAGGGCTGCTAAAAATTGGGTCCAGTGCCTTTCCTCGGATAGACTGCCAAGATTTCTACTTTTATCAACCTTCTGACCACACATTAGCTGATGGGCTGACCAGATGAGTCATATTTCACAATAATTTGACAGTGGTGTGTGTTTAAGGCCAGCATCATCATTGTTGTTGTTGTTGTTACAATGACCCTAAAGGTTAGGGATTTGAACAACCCTACCCTTGTGAAAAATAAGTGCTTAATTGTATCTCAAATCTTAAAAGTATATTTAAAAAACTGTATTTGCTGATAATGTAATATTAATTAAAGAGTACACTTTAATGGCTGTTTCTTACATGTAATTACACTTAAAATGCACTTTGTAATGCTGTGAAATGATGAAAAGTATATTGCCCAGTACTAGAAGTCATGTTGTTTTATTTTAACCCTTTAACTGTCACTCCCATTTTTAAACATAGACTTGAAAATGCAGTATTCATACTTAAATTTTTATAATTCATGAACGAGAACATTTTGTAATATGATTTTGATGTACATTTTCCATGGTAATTTAATGTCTGATTTGGTTTTCAAAGGATGAATTTTAAGATTTTAAGTGATATATAATTTCTTACGATTTCTAAAGCCTGATAGGGAAGAAGGCAACGAAGAAAGTTTTTTTTTTTTTTTGTGACAAAGGTCAGAACTCCTGTTGTAAAGTAGATTTTTGAGGTGCACTCTTATCATGAATTAATCTATTACTTTTTCCTACATAATTTGTAACACAAAAAATTTACTTATTTAATTAAAATGTATTTGTAAAATGGTGAAATAAATTTAGGCATCCCACTGAGGGGACTAGTGACAGTTAAAGGGTTATATTTTGAATGTACTACATTGCAATTTCATCATTACAAATGTGTAATTACAAATATATTTTTATTTAAATATATTTACAAATGACATTAAAGTATATTTTAGTTTAGCATTACTGCTTGTCTGTTCTGCAGTACACTTTAATCATATTTCAAAGACAGTAGAATTATGAAATTATATACAAGTATGTACTTCATTCCTACTTGGGTGAGTCAGAAAATTTCTAATTAATTTAAACTATTATACACTTAAATTTAAATTAAAAACGTTTTAAAGTATGCATTTATTTGATCCAAAATACAGCAAAAGCAGTAATTAGTAAGCTAAATTACTTCAGTCTTCAGTGTCACATGATCCTTCGGGAATCAATCTAATTATGCTGATTTTCTGTTTAAGAAACCCATTTTTTATAATTAAAAAAAAAATTATGGTTTTATTTAGCAAGGATGTTTTAAATTGATCAAAAGTGATGAATGATAAAGACATTTTTATAATGTTACAAAAGATTTCTTTTTCAGATAAATGTACTCCACTGTTTTAAATATGAATAATAATTATGTTTGTTAAGCAGCAAATCAGCATATTAGAATGATTGCTGAAGGATCATGTGACTGGAGTGAGGATACTAAAACTTTAGCTTTGATTCAAATAGAAAACTCTTATTTTAAATAGTAAAAAATATTTCAAAATTGTACTGTTTTTGTTGAACTTTGGATCAAATAAATGCAGGCTTGGTGAGCGGAAGAGACTTCTTTAAAAAAACATTTCAAAATTTTATTGTCCAAAAACTTGTTACTGGTAGTGTATATCTACTATATAAGGATTTGTTGGACTTATCTGTATCTCTGTTCTTTTTCTACCAATGGAAATTAATTTCCTTGCTAATATTAGCCAGTAAGAAGTCTGTTTCTCTTCCTGTAGGTTTATCAGCACATGCTCACATAGAGCTGCCGTATTACTCCAAGTTTTTGCTGATTGCTGCATACCTGGCATCCTTTAACCCTGCTCGCACAGACCGTCGTTTTTTCCTCAAGGTGAATTAGAGCATTTTGATCTTCTCTTTATTATCTGTACATGACTTCATCTGCATCTTCATGAACCATGTGATTACTAAAAAAAGGTTTGTCTTTGCTTTAGAGTCACGGGAAAATAAGAAAAACTAATTTCTTGAAGAAACATGAGAAGGTGAGAAGTTGCTTCTGTTGCTTAATGTTCAACAGTGTTCTTCCTGCAGGTTTATTAACGTCATCTATCTTTTTTCCTCTGATTTTGTTTTTTTGCTGCAGACTAGTAACCATCTGTTGGGACCGAAGCCTTTTCCTCTTGACAGACTGTTGGCCATATTCTACAGTGTGGTTGATAGCAGAGTTGCACCTACAGCCAGTATCTTCTCACAGGTAATTGAATTGATCAAATGATGAGGTTTGGCAGATAATTATTTTTCAGATGATAACAGACCATGCCATTCATTTTAATTAGCTCATTCAAGGCAATAAGACATGATTTATGTACAACGTGGCAGCACAAGCAAGTCTTGGAATCATTTTGGACACTGGGTGGCAGTGTTTCATCTTTATTTTTATAAATGATCAAAATGCTGTAATTAGTTATCCTAGATAAATTAACAGCTTGTATTGATTAATCTAATTATCCATTTAAAATAGTCACTTCTAGGCTTTAAAAAGCATACAATTTTGAATCTTGATGATATTCTTCTTTTTTTATGTTGTAAAATAGTTCATAAGTCTTTACAAGTGCTTGTGTAATTTAAAACTTGTTTGAAAGCAAACATAATAAACTTATTTGTTTTTTAAGGTTAACTGCATGTGTGACTCATTGTGTGACACTTACATTTTAATAACTTTTCTAATAAAGTTTTCTATGGAACACAAATTGGCAGCCCTGAAAGCTTGAATAACCATTGAACTTAAATCAGATATTATGAATTTTGTTAAATATTATAATTGGAAAAAAACAAACAAACAAAAAAACATATATATATATATATACATTGTTTGCTTTCTGTCTTACAGATTTCGTCTCTAGTCACTCTGCAGCTTCTCTCTCAGGTGGGGCACGATGACCAGCTGGACTCACCTAAATACAAATGTGCAGTTTCACTGGACTTCATTCTTGCAATCTCCAGGTGTGTTAGTGATCAGATTTTGAGTAGAGGATGTTTCATACTGTGTGTATTTAAATCACTGTTTACTTTAATGCAATACTTCGTACACATTACATGACAATAATTGACCATTTTCAGCAGCAATAATCAGCAAAATATGCAAGTTTTGTTCAGTTGAGTGGCATTGTTATCGTTCTATGCTGCCAATATGGCCGACTGATGATATGTAATGAAAACACTCCATGGTTTGGTTGTATGCTAGCTTGTTGACTACTTTTGCATTTTTCATTCTAGAACCGTAGGCTTCGATATGGTGAAGTATCTGTACGACTTCCTGTGATCCTCTTGCAGTGGATATGAAGCAGGCATCCAATCGGACAGAATCACATCACTTGGAATAATGGACGTGAATGGACTGCAGAATAAATGATGTTACAGGAACTTCCTGCATTTATTAGTCCAATCAGATTGCAACATGAGAAAATACTCAGAGACTCTTTCCTAAAAGGGAATTGTGATGGGTTTGGTGTGTTAATGTGTGACTCAACTTAATTTTGGTCTAATAAATACTGTATAGTTTGTTATAACAACTGGTCCTATTTACTTTTCATAATATTTAAAAGTTTGCGGTCGTGTGATTTGTTTTTTTAAAGAAGTCTATAATGCTCACCAAGGTTGCATTTCTTTGATCAAAGGTACAGTAAAAATAGTTATATTGTGTATATTGTGTACCTTTTATATTTATCACTCCATAATTTAATAATTTACTTACCCCCATGTCATCCGAGATGTTCATATCTTCCTTTCTTCAATCGAAAATAACGTTTTTGAGGAAAACATTCCAGGGTTTTTCTCCATATAGTGGACTTCAGTGGGGATCAACTGGTTGAAGGTTCAAATTGCAGTTTAATGCAGCTTCAAAGGGCTCTACACAATCCCAGCCGAGGAATAATAGTCTTGTCTAGCAAAACGATTGGCCATTTTCTAAAAAAACAAAAGTTTATGTACTTTTTAACCACAAATATGTGTCCTGCACTAGCTCGACTTTCCACATTGCATAAAAGGTCATGCATGACGTAGGCGGCAGAACCGACCCAGTGTTTATGAAGTGAATGTGCCAAAAAAAATCACACGTCCTTAAAGGGATAGTTCACTTTGAAATTCAATTTTGATATGTTTTAGCTTACCCCAAGGGCATCCAATATGTAGGTGTCTTTGTTTCCGCAGTAGTTTCAATTTTGATATTTTTAGGTCCAACCGTTCTTGTCTGTCAGTCATATAATGCATGCCTATGGTCACCTCACAGAAGAAAACAAACAGATTCAACTTAAACAGTCCAAATTAAACAATTCCCCACCGTACGTACACATTAATGACCTAAGACACGAAACGAGTGGTTTGTGTGAGAAAACGAACAGTATTTATATCGTTTTTAACGTTACCTCTTGTAAACAATCACGTCCAAGTTGAAGGGGGCGCGCTATCTGGTGTGTGACCGCACGTTCTGGCTTATTAATGCGCCAGTGTTTTCTTTTTTAAACATCCCCAAACATACTTTGTTTAACCATTTCTTGTTTAAGCATCCCGGATAAGCGCAAACGAGTACCATTTCTGTTAGCCGTCTTACCTACAATCTCTGTTCTGTGTAAACAATGAGACGTTCACGCGCGAGAGATCAGTTCCGGCGCTTTCCGGGAGTAGCGCCGGCGCGCTCACACACCAGGAAGCGCGCACACTTCAACTTGGACGTGGTTATTTACAAAAGGTAAAAAATGACATAAATACTGTTCGTTTTCTCACACAAACCGCTCGTTTCGTGTCTTAGGTCATCAGTGTGTACTTAGGATGGGGAATTGTTTAATTTGGACTGTTTAATTTGAATCTGTGCATTTTCTTTTGTGAGGTGACCATAGGCATGCATTATATGACTGACAGACAAGAACGGTTGGACCTAAAAACATAAAAATTGAAACTACTGCGGAAACAAAGACTCCTACATCTTGGATGCCCTTGGGGTAAGCTAAAACATATCAAAATTTAATTTCAAAGTGAACTATCTCTTTAACAAAAAAACTCACCTTTCTGAACCAAAGTACACAGACAAAGAATTAACCATGAGTGACCTTTCCAACGTGGTTACATAATGTGTGAAATCTTAGACGTGTATTGCAGAGCTAGTGCACAACAAGCATTTGTAATGAAAAGGATATAACTTTTTTTTTTTAAAGAAAATGGTTGATTGTTTTACTTGATAAGTCACTTATTTAGCTAGGATTGTGTAGAGCCCTTTGAAGCTGCATTGAAACTGCAGTTTGGACCTTTAACCCATTGGCTCCCATTAAAGTCCACTATATGGAGAAAAATCCTGGAATGGTTTTCTCAAAAACCTGAAATTCTTTTTGACTGAAGAAAGAAAGGCATGAAGATTTTGGATGACATATGGGTGAGTACATTGTTAGGAGTCGTCTACTAACTGATTGTATTAGGATTTATTCCCGTCTGTTAATGTCCATGCAGTGTTCTTGCAGCATGACGACTGGCACAGCAACTCTTCCAGGCTTCATGGTAATACCACAGTTCCCCTTCAACCACATTTAAATGAGTGGGATATCTATATTACAAGTATGTTTTGTCTTATTTGGATAATTTATAGAAGAGAAGCTCAGCTTAGAGGACTGACCTCCTTATCCTTTTGCAACAAGATGGCAAAGCTGGCATGCATACCAATCACCCTCTCAGACACAGACACAAACAGCCCAGAACAACGACTAAATGAGGATCTGCGAGGAAGGAACTGTGAGTGCAATGGCGTGTAAGTGATTAATTGACGTTTTGGTATTATAGTATTGCGGTCTGTTAATTCAGCTTTTCAGAGGTTACCGATGTCTGACTCACAAGGTCTCCATGGTAATAGATTGGGGTTGTCATAGAAACTGAGGGACCACAGTTAAAACGGCTCCAAATGTGACTCATGCGTTCTCACACGCTGACATAGTTTGAATAGAAGACGGGGGCTTCAGACACAAGGGCAAAGGGTCATGTTAATGTCGGCAGTTAATTAATACAAGCTTGAACTTTCACCAGTGTAAGCTATTACATTTCTATGTCCAAATGGATGCACAAGCAGTTCATTAGCAAGCTACAAGTGGGTCTTGTAGTCCAACAACAGAAGGCGCACTTCTCTATGCAAATGCATAACATAACATGCAATAGTATATAAAATATAGAATGCACATATGTGACCCTGGACCTCTAAACGTCTTAATGTCTAAAGTAGCACAGGTATATTTGTAGCAATAGCCAAAAATACATTGTATGGATCAAAATGATTGATTTTTAGTTTATGCCAAAAATCATTAGGATATTAAGTAAAGATCATGTTCCATGAAGATATTTTGTAAACTTTCTACTGTAAATATATCAAAAACTTAATTTTTGATAAGTAATATCCATTGATAAGAACTTCATCTGAACAACTTTAAATGTGATTTTCTTAATATTGGTATTTTTTGCACCTCAGATTCCAGACTTTCAAAAAGTTGTATCTTGGCCAAATATGGCCCTTTCATAACAAACCATACATCAGTGGAAAGCTTATGTATTCAGCTTTTGGGTGATATATAAATTCCAATTTTAAAAAACTGACCCTTATGACTGGTCTTAAGTAGTACAGGTAGCAATAGCTAAAAATAAATTGTAAAATGATCTATTTTTCTTTTTCTTTATTTTTCCAAAAAATTATTAGGATATTATGTAGAAGATATTTAGTAAAGTTCCTACTGTAAATATATCAACACTAAATAAGTAATATGCATTGCTAAGAACTTCATTTAGACAAATTTGAAAGCATTTTTTTTATTCTTATTTTTTTTCAATATTTAGTTTTTTTTCACCCTCAGATTTCAGATTTTCGAATAGCTGTATCTCAGCCAAATATTGTCCTATTTATTCAGCTTTTGGATGATGTATACATCTCAGTTTCAAAAAATTGACTTGACAGTTTGAGTTTGTCATGCAGTGGAATGCTAAATCGAAGACTGTTTTAACAAATGTGTATTCTTGAAATTATTTAAATTGAAATTCAGTTGATACGAGGTCATTTTTATATTAACCTTCTAGTAACCAAGTCACTAAATCAGACTGGGTAATCATTTAAAATGCTGTTTAAAAAGATTCAATTCTTTAAAATGGTGACCATTTACAGTAGGAAAAATATATACCTTCCCTCAAACATTAATGAAAATATTTTTTACAAAAGTGGACAAACACTGTTGTTCAAAAGTTTATTTATTTTTTATTAAGCAAGGACACATTAAATTGATCCAAAGTGACAATAGATAAGACTTTGTTCCAAAAGATTTCTAATTTTAATAAATGCTGTACTTTTGTACATTCTCAAAATATTAAGTAGCATAACAGTTTTTACCATTGATTATATAACTGGAGCCTGGAGTAATGGTTGCTGAAAATTCAGTTTTGACATTTAAAAATATATTTAAACAGAAAATGGTTAGTTTAAATTGCAACAATATTTCACAATATTACTGTTTTTAATGCAGGTATGTGTTTGTTAATCACTTACAGTGCCCCTATTATGACACATCCAATATTGCCATTCACACAGTGTGTAATATAGCTGTATGTGAATGTAAACAATCTGCAAAGTAAGCCAAAAGTGCATGATAAATAAAGTTGTCTCCCAAAATTGACTGACAACTGCTTCTCTAATTTTGGGGAGTTCAACATGAGATTCACAATGCCCTTGCTCTTGAAAGATGGCTCAGTACTAAGTTTATTTGAACTTCATCTGGCTCCACTGAATCACAACCTTTAAGTATGATAAATAATAGATGTGTTTATATTTTCTACTGAGCATTTAAAATGCGAAATTTTGACAATGGACGTGTTGTTTCTGACAGACTGGACTCTGACCAATCAGAGCAGACTCACATAAAGTAGCTTCGAACAAAAATGAGGTGATATTAAACACATATTTTAAGAAAACAAAAGCATTTTTGGACCTTGCATGCTTGTAAACTTATTGTAGTAGTGTCCTGAAACAATAATAGGGGCACTTTATGTCAAATATGTATAAAAGTCTTTCTCTGAGGCATCTAAAACAATATATAAATATATATTTTTAAAAAGTAAAAAAGAAATCTCTATAAATGGACATGCACATCATACTGATTCTCTTCCCATGAAACCTCTTTCTGCTTAGCAGGAAGGTTGTTTTTGGGGAACAGTCAGTTTATTAGATGTGGGACGTCCCACACCAATTTCATTTCTTGGCCCCTTTAGCTCACGTCTCTGTTTGAAGTGATTGTTTGTGCTTTAAAGTGCTTTCAGAATTAGACAGTTTAATAAGTGAGCATTGCTCTTGTTTTCTGATCAAGTGGCATATATGAATATGGACAGTCTCTTAGACGCTGTGTCTCCGGTTATGGATCATGGCCACTATGTGCGAAAGGTCTAAACTCTTCATCATCACCTCCATAAAGTCTTCGTCGCTACGTGCCCCTGCTACAAACTCCTCCAGTGACAGCTCCCCTGTTGAATGGAGAACATTCTTTAAGAACTGAACATGTCTCTTAAGATTGCAATCTTTTTTCTGTTCCACTCACCATCTCCATTGATGTCGATTCTGTCAAACACTCGGTTTGTAAACTCCTCAGCGCTCACTTCCTGCGACTCACTTCCATTGATGGCACGGATGGCCTAACGTAAAAGAAACCAGGTTTATATTTTCTTTTCAAATCCATATAGTGCAGTTTGTACTAATGTTATGTTTTCTACCTTTATGATATTCAGGAGCTCGTGTCTGTCTATGCAGCCATTGCCATCAACGTCATAAAGTCTGAAATACCAGCGTAGTTTGTGCTCCATCTTGCCTCGCATTACAAGACTGAGAGCGGCCACATACTCCATGAAGTCTATATAGCCGTCCTGCAAATGAGACAACTCTTTTAAGAAACATCATAATACGTTTTAAACTACGTTACTGTGATTGACGTAATACACTTCATTTATATGCTGTTTTATGTCTGATCTGGTTGGTTTGCTTCATGGCTTAGAACTTTTATTCAAAGATTATGTGATACGTTTGCTGAAAGATAAATGACCTTTGAGATCTGTCTACTAGTTCGCATCCACATCTGGTATCCAAGTATCTGTTTTATATAACTATTATGTAGCTGTAAATTGTTTTAGATTTGGTATGTAATTAATCCTAAAGCATCTGGATGTCTTTCGTGTTCTTATTTAGGTGGTGGAGGTGTTGAGGATCACGACTGGGATGATGAGGGTGCCCTCTGGAGGATTACTGACAATTCCAAGGTCTGCGTCTGAGACACAGACACCAGCCGCTTGTCGCAGACATAATCCTCAGGTCAACACACTTTCCTCCAAATGTCACCTCTCTTTGGTGAGACAGATTCCAGCTGTCTGGGTCAGTGTCAGGGATGAAGGTCATGCACAATGCTGAGGTGTGTTAATGTGGAGATATATTGTATTAGTACTGTGTAAAAGTTTAACATTAGTTAAGATATCTTATTTCCAAGATTTTTTTTTTTTTTAAGAAATTATTATTATAATATTATAATTATAATAAATTATAATACTTTTATTCACCAAGGCTGTGTTAAATTGATAAAAAGTAATAGGAATGACTATTATTGTTAGAAAAGATTTCTATTTTGAGTAAATGCTGTTCTTTTTAACTTTGTATTTATCGAAGAATCCTAAAAATCACAGGTTCCATAAAAAATATTTCCAGTATTGATAATAAAAGTAATAAATAAGCATATTAGAATGATTTCTAAAGGACCATGTGACACTGAAGACTGGAGCAATGACGCTGAAAATTCAGCTTTGCATCACAGGCGTAAATTCCATTTTAAGATATATTAAAATAGAAGACTATTATTTTAAACCGTAATAATATTTCACAATATTTCTGTTTTATTCTGTATTTTTGATTGAATAAATGCATCCTTGATGAGCATAAAAGGCTTCTTTAAAAAAAACAACAACTACAAATCTTACTGTTCAAAAACTTTTGCACAGCAGAGTGTATATATATATATATATATATATATATATATATATATATATATATATATATATAAAAATTTTAAAAAAGATATTTCTATAAAAAACACTAATACAAAATCATTTAAATTATCATTATGAAAATAATACACCTTTACAATTTATGATTTACAATAAAGATGTCATAATGGCAGATTTAACAAAATAACAACTGTTATACAATTTGCTGTAATGAAACTACAAAGCATTATGAAAGCAAATGGTACAATAGTCAACTTTATCAAAAAGATTCTACAACAGCATTAACTTTAATTGATTAAAAGACAAAGCATTTTTTTTTTTTTTACCAATTGATTTGTTTACTTTTTAGGTTGTTTTTTAATGTAATTTCCTATTATTTCCCTGATTAAGGAGGGAGACACAATGGTACAGGAAAGTGGAGAGATTTAGCTTGAGGATGCATATTGACTTTAACACAGAGGTAATGACATAATCATTCAATCTAAAAATGAAGCTGACTATATCTTTAATACATGCTGGGAATCTTGTATTGAATGCTCATATATGCCAATAGCATAATGAAGATTATTTGAAATGTATGTACCGAAAATCCCATTGGGACCCAATTATGAAAACATGTTTTAGCTTGGAGAAATAAAACAGTTGTTACTGCACGTGAACAAGATTGTTTTTTGTAATCTCAAACCTGTTCAACAATCTGTAAATCTTAATCTCATAGATAAGCTCATTATTCATTGTATTAACACAAGTCACTGTAAATAAAAGCTGACATGATGTGCCAAATATAGACCGATAAATATCGAGCCAGACAATACGGTAAGAATGATCTGAGCTTTGCTCGGATATGATTTGATAAATAACAAACTCACGTGTGCTGACATGTGTACAGTGATCGGCAAATACAGGTTTGTATACACACTACCACTCAAAAGTTTGGGATCTGTAAGATTGTTTTTTTTTAATTATCTCAATGTTCATCAAGATTGCATGTATTTGATCAAGATATAAAAATCAGTAATTGTGTAATAGAATTTGAATTATGTGAATTATAATTTTAAATGACTTCTTATATTTAATATATTTTAACAGTTCATTCCTGTGATGGCAAAGCTTAATTTCCAGAATCCATTAGTCCAGTTTTCGGTGCCACATGATCCTTTAGAAATAATTCTAATATGTTGATTTGATTTGGAAAAATCGTATATTTTTATTTGAAATAGAAATCTTCTGTAACAATTTGAAAATTGTTCCTGTTTTTTTGATGAATTAATGCATCCTTGCTGGATAAAAGTATTAATTTCTTAAAAAAAAAAAAATCATACTGACTCCAAACTTTCAAATAGTATATACCTATATAGACCTTAACTGGTATTGAAAGAAATTGGAATCATTTCTTCTAAAAAAAATAAAAGATGAGAATTATCATAAATCAGTCTGACATCAACTTAGCAAACATAGTTTCAAGTCTGATGTAACAGAATGCAATGCGTCTCAAAACCTGCATATTATAACTAGCATATTGCTTATTATAACAAGCAGAAAGTTTTCAAAGGCATCCTTAGCCACTGTTACTATCCACTCAAAATTAATTTGTCTTCCACTCACCTTGTTCATATCAAAGGTGCGGAACATCTGCTCGATGTAGGCATTGGCCTCTGGATCCAGACCTCTGAGCCCGAAGAACTGTTTGAACTCGTGCAGCGTAAGCTGACCAGATGGACACTCAGTCATGAACTTCTTATACCACAGGTGCATTTCAACGGCCTGCAGGTCGTCCACGGTGCTGCCCGTTGAATTCCCCATCGCTGAACTGAGAATTGATTTTTTTGGCGAGCAAGACAGGAGCTAATTTGTCAGGAAGCCCAACTGGTCTGCTGTGCAGGCGAGTGTTTCGCTTCTCACAGAGACAAGACACTGGGACCTAAGAGAAAGGTGGGCACCCTCCGGAGGCTTTTGTACTGGCCAGGGATCAGACACGCCCCACCAACTCCATCTTATTGATATTATCTGCGACTAATCCAGCTCAATGTGTATGTGAGGCTTAAGGATGACCATGGCTGGGATGGCCATTGGTAATTGCATGTGAGATTGGGGACATGCTGACACACGTTCTCATGTGATGGCCTGCGAACACATGCATTGCATCAGCATTTCTCGTTTGCAAGTCATTTCTAAATTTATTTCAAACTTTCAACTGGTAAATATTCATATTAATACATGTTAGTAGCCATGTCACAATTTTGAGTCATCATCATATACCAAGGTAACTTCAGCGGATATATATTTTTTCATACATTTTCATACAAGCCTTTACAATAATTACATATCAATATTCACAATCTTGTTAATGATTCTAAATAATGCACTTAAGAACATTATAGTGCATATATAATGCCAAAAAACATTTTTGAGTTACCATTTGATTGTCAAATTACACACATCACATCCATATTACATAGGTTTATAAATTATTCAACAGTAATATTAATAGTTGATACCATTCAAAAGCTCACATATCACAGGAATGAAATGCATCCTTCATCACAAGAAATTAAGCTTATAAAAACATTCAGAGATCCAAAATGCTGTGCATTTCTCTTTTCTCAGGCTTAAACTAAGTAAAACTTGCTAGATCTGTTCAGTCTTTTTCTGGAAAGTTTCTAAAAATGCATTTTGTTGAGCATGACAGTGCTTTGTTCTCAGAACACAGTGTTTTAAGATACAGATGCAGAGAGGTATTATGATTAGTATTGATATTAAACATTAAAAACCTACTTTTTGTTTCAGAGAGTTCCATTATAGAGAAATTTTAACACTTTAATAGTCAATATGATGTTTAGACAATATTCAAAGCTTGTGTTCCTAATATGAGGTACTGGCACATACAGTCACAGTTTGCCCATAGAAAAACTTAAATGGATCCTTTTCACAAAGTGTGATGACACATTTCTGTAGTTACTACTATTGTAAATCAGCATTTTTTTGTAGCCTACAGTCCATTATAACGCTACTCTTTGAGTTATATTACTTTGCCATTAAACTATTTAAAAATAATAAAAAATAGCTGTGAATCAATCTCTCTCTTTTTCCTCTTTTGGAAAATTATGGAGATCCTATTGTGATTCTTTCTTTGTTACTGGAGCAAATGGGAATGCAAAAATCATATTTGCTGCAGTCTTCCATTCACCACTATAGAATCTTACCAAATTCAGAAATTTTCATCATTAGCTTATGAAACTATAATCCGCAGTTTATCATTAAACTAAAACCATAAAAAATAAACATTACTTGAAATAAACATTACTTGAAGAAAAATAAATAAATAAATAAATAAATACTACTATCAGCTAGCTGCCAAGGCAACATTTCTAATTTCTGTTTTCTTCTTTTCTTTTTAAAATTACTGCTAAATAAAGTAATACTAAAAACTAAAACTCATATATATAACATACTGAACATTTGCTCCAACCACAGACATTAAATAAAATAAAGCAGGTAAAATATACATATAGTTGAGGTCAAGAAGAGAAAATAATAGTTGAATTTATAAAATTACCCTGTTCAAAAGTTTACATAAGTTTCATTCTTAATATTGTGTTTTTACCTGAATCATCAACAGCTGTTTTTTTTTTGTTTGTTTGTTTAGTGATAGTTGTCCATGAGTCCATTGTCCTGTACAGTTAAATTGCCCACTCTTTTTCAGAAAAATCCTTCAGGTCCTACAAATTCTTTGGTTTTTCAGTATCTTTGTGAATTTTAAGCCTTTCCAACAATGACTATGATTTTGAGAAAAATGTACACATTTTCATTTTGTTCAAAAGTTTACAACCCTGACTCTTAATGCATTGTGTTTCCTTCTGTATCATCAGTAAGCAGTTGAACCTTCTGTAATAGTTGTGTATGATTCTCTCAGTTGTCCTCAGTGTGAAAAGATAGATTTCAAAATCATACAGTCATTGTCGGAAAGGCTTAAAATACACAGAAATGCTGAAAAACCAAAGAATTTGTGAAACCTGAAGAACAGTGGGCAGTTTAACTGTTTAGGACAAACAAGGGACTTCAACTATCACTAAACAAAACAAAAGAAAGAAAGAAAGAAAGAAAGAAAGAAAGAAAGAAAGAAAGAGAAAAAGAAAGAACACAGCTGTGAATTATCTAACTAACCACACAGTATTAAGAATAAACTTTTGAAAAGGGTCATTTTCATAAATTCAACTATTTCTCTTGTGGACTGTGTAAACATTTTATGTGAAATATCTTATTCAGGTTAGTACTAAATAAAATATAACATGCATTTTGTACAATGCCTCTTGTTTTGCTAAAATATTTAACATTTTACAGATTCTGCAAGGTGTACAGTATGTGCTAATGGTAATGATTTGGCTGTTCTCCCTGACTGCTAAACAACATTCAGTGGATATGGATTAGAAAAAAAAAAAATTGCTAAGGTAAAAACAATGGTAGGATTAACAGTGAGGCAAAATAAGTTTCTATAAACTTAAAATGTCTTTCATTGTTTCCTTCCAGTAGAATACAAGTTTAGACCTGAAAAACAGGTGTTGTGTTCAGTCTTCAGTCTATCAGGTGTGGTTACAACAGTGGTGGAGTCTTCCTTAACCTTTAGACCTTAGTGCCTTCAAGGAGCCCTTTGAAATGAACAAAAACTCAAGACTGGAACACAACAAGTAGTACAGAAACACTATAGAGATGTGTTTTTCTAGGAACATCTTTGAGTTCATAAGAACTATATGTTTGTCTTTCATCAGTCTGACTCTGTTTCGCTGCTGGAGAGCATCTCTATGGACGTCCTACTGCGTCTTCTGGTCCACCATTGTAGACTCCTATGAATAGAATCAAATCCCGCGACTGTGTATCTGGCAAACATCGATGTCCATTTGATAACTTCCGAAAAACAGTTCACAGAACGAGATATAAAGCTTACAAACACAGTGGTGTAGTGCGCCAGAAGAACGAGACTGCGTCCCAGCTGCTTTGCATAATTAATAATCACGTTAAGCTTTAAATCTTGTCGTCCCGTTCTGTTTTGAACCATGATGTAACTCCAAACCTGAAATAATTGTTAGAACTGGTTCCTATTATCTCCTGCAAACAACCATGCCTAGTTTACTTTGATTCTACGTTTTATTTTTGTGGACGGTCCCTTGGTGTACAGTTATGCGGCTCACAGAGTCACTGGTAGTTTTCACACACTCCCTTGCGCGGTCCAATCACAGCGCTGCGTTTCTGTTTCCGGGATGTTTGGTGATGTGGCTCTAAAATCCTGGAGACGAAATTGATCAAATAAACCACGCAGCTCTTCCCTGCGCCGATTACACAGGTCAGTTTCATGCTTTAATAACAATAACAAGATGCTTCTAAATGAATTCAGCCGCTGACATGCACAAACACAAGTACATTTATAAATATCGTTAGAGTTGTTTACGAGTCATCACCACGAGCCCAGCTACAGCTTGCGCTCATTACTGCCGCTCGTTGGGCTTTAATAATGCGATTTTATGACCAGTATAAAAAGTAAAAGTCATACCTTTATGTGTCTCGATAATTTTTTCTTATACCAATCGATTTTAAAAGAGAAGGAAGAAGAGTCGCTCAATAATCTTTGCTGTTGTGTAGACAAAATGAAAGCGACGCAGCCGCAGTCGTCAGTTTCTGTGTTTCGTCGGCGTTCGGTTCTGTTCGTTTTTCTCCGCTTCATGGCTCTGTCAAAGCTGGTTATTTATTATCAGGAAATATAGACAGGGATTGTTATTGTTATACCGGAGGCGTTTACGCCTCTTGTAGTTATTGTCAGTACATGGGACACACATTACGTAACAGATTTGAGCTCAAGTGTTCTAGTTATGCATTATGCATTTGGAGTTATGCATATGATGTGCTCACAGTCTGTGTCCAGGCATAATCTATGAGAAATAATAGTATATAAGTATATAAACTAATATGCAGACTAACCAAACGGTAAGACCTTTTTCTATATGCAAAATATTGTTTGTTTTGTTAATGTGGTGTAGTAATGCAACAGAGAGGCGCGATGCAGAACAGAAGTGTTCTGTTTATATAAACTTAATATTTAATGCCGAACTGTTAATTAATAGTGAGTCAAAGGTGCTTTGATTAAAATGTTAATTTGATTAATTACTATGGTCATATTCCATTGTATAGCAAGTTGTTGATTGGCTGATCTGTGACCCTAGACCACAAATCCAACTTTTAAAGATATTTTCTCAGTATTTATATTTTATTTATTCAGCTTTCAGATGATGTATATCTACATTTTTGAAAAATTGACACTTATGACTGGCTTTGTGTTCCAGGGTCACATACTATATGAGATCTAGAGAGCAAAATGGCCCTAATAGGTAGTTTCGCCAAGATTCACCAAAGTTTTGCCCTAATGGAACGTTAAAATGATTTTTTTGTTCAGTATTTCGAACTTTTGATGTTGTTGTGCGTAAAAGTGAATTCTGTTCCGGATGGGATGTCTTTATCTGTTGTTACCTCAGTCTTTATCTGACTTTATATGGTTATCTGACTTTATATGACTCTGGCTTTATATTTACTTGTGTCCTAAATGTGTCGGAGCAGTTTCAATAATGTATACAATGCAGAGCTTGATACAAAACACTTAAAATGTGCACTAACATTTTATTGCATATCTTTGCATGCAGGTCAGCCATGTTTAGCCGGCTGACCCAAGGGGTGTCCTCTGTCCTCCAGGAGCTCTCAGGTGAGGAACGCTCCGATGGAGACGTCCAGGTGAGTAGACAAAAAAATACACTTAACTGTTTTAAATATTGATTTAATATTGGTTTTATTTAAAAAAAAAATAATAATAATTTTTGGGTGAACTATCCTTTTAGTACTAACATGCGGTTGGGAGGAAGTGAATAACCATCTAGAGAGCTTTCTCTCATTTTTGAATGTTGTCTTTGGAGCAGGATGGTCTGGTGCCCCAGCCTCAGCCTGATGCTGAAGCATCCCTGGAGGGCTCGGCGCCCTCAGAAGAGGTCCTGGAGAGGCTGGCTCAGACCGAACAGCTGGTGGTTCAGCTGAAGGAGCTGATTCGAGAGAAGGACAGCCAGCTCGCCAGCACTGAAAAACAGCTCAAGGTGAGGGCTTGCATAATGAGACAGGAACAAACAAGTAGACCATGAATGTCAACAGGTCTGAAGCTTGGTTTTGCATTTACAACTGTATTTGTTCACATACAGGAGGAGAAAGAACAGGCAGAAGTCAAGTTTACAAAGCTTAAACTGCAGGCAAAAGCCAAGATGGCTTCCCTAAACAAACAGCTCAATGAGCTGAAAGGACAAGAAGCACTGAACAGCAGTCAGGTAAAGAGACAAGCTGATATATTTGTGTTATTTTAAGCATGAAGTGGTCTTGGATAAATGCCAAATTCTGTAATAAAACTGCACAGGCTGATGAGTCGTTAACACAAACCGATGATATCAACAGCGTTAAACTAATTGATGCAAGTTGATTGGTTTATGTTGTGTACGCAGCCAATGAGCTTGCTGCTTTATATTTAAATGGCTGGTTAGCATTCACTAGAGCCTTTCACAGCGCACTTTTAGAGTGAAACCCTCCACCTCCCCAGCTCCACCTGTATAGATCTGCTCTGAGTTATTATATATGCTGCTTGTGCAGCAGCGGTATGTCTTAAAGTGCCCCTATTATGCCATTTTTAAGGTTGCTAATATTGTTTTATGAGTCTCCTAAAACAGGTTTACATGTATACAAGGTCAAAAAACACTTTAGTTTTCTCCAAATATAGATTTAACTTTTCCTTATTTCGAAATGATTCGTAAACGACTCCTGCAAAGCAGTCCAAAGAATCAGTCTCTCTAAACCCTCCTTTCTCTGAGCCCTCACTGCTGTGATTCGTCAGATGGCGCAGTCCTTTGTGTCCGAAACGCCCTCCCCCACAGAATGACAGCCTTGGAGAAAATAAAAGTGAAAATAAAACAAATTCACTCTCGTAGCGTAGAATAAAGCGTCTTCTTGACATGATGTGAGCCACAAGGAAATTGTACTGTGTTTGTGGGCGGACAAGTTGTTCACTACATAGAATGTGGGTGGATTTTATGCAAATGTGTTACTTTGTGACGTCCGGCCGTAACAGAAAAAGATTTGAATTCCTAATGACTCGTTTCGACGATCGCGAGCCGACTCTTTTTTTTTTGATAGACAATAACTTAATTTATCGTACACTGTCAGCTTCACAACTTTGCAGGTAGTTTATGTTCACATACACCTACATGACACACAGCATGAAAGGTAATATTTGTAAAGGCATAATAGGGGCACTTTAAATACTCATAGCGCCATATTGCATTTGTATTAGCAGAAGCAAGTTCCTGGATTCATATATGAATTAATAAGGAATAATAAATATGGAGGAATAAATGCCTAAAATAAATTATCAAGGAATAAATATAGCCAATTGCCAAATTCATTAAAGTTTTTTTTAACTGTTGTTTTTTTTGTTAAGAATTCAGAGAGCTCCTTCCAAATGCCTCCAGGAGTGGAGGAGGAACTTCAGCAGCTGAAAGAAAAGCTCAGCCAGGCGGAGTCAGCCAACAAGACCCTCCAACATCAGCTCTGGGAGGCTGAACAGCGTGTGAGAGAAGAAGGTCATGCAGAGCAGGTTAGTTCACCGGTTAAATTATTCATTTAAGTACCATGAATAAGTGCTTATTTTGTTCAAATCTTTAAATGTGTCATATGATGGTCAGTGTGTGTGTTTGTGTGTGTTTTTTTTTTTTTTAAATAAACTAATCTTAGACTTTACTCTCAAAGACTATACTGTTTTATTTTTCAAATGTCATCTAGGTGCGAATTCTGCAGGCAGTGGTGAAGGAAAAAGATGTGCGGTTTCAAGAGCAAATCCTCAAACATGAGCAGGAACTCCTCAATCTCACACAGGCCTCAAATGACCCTGACTTACAGCAGGTATTTTTTGCATTTCTCATGTTTGCATTTTTCATGTTCTGTAAAGAGAGTCCACTTTAATATTTTGGTAACACTTCAGATTAGGGAACATATTAAGAGTTGTCCCACAAAACTCCTACTACTCATTGACAGTAAAGGCCAGTTTTACTAAACAGGGCAAATTAGCGCGAGAGCACAATTCCAAAACTGCGCAGATGGGAGGGGAAATTTCTGCGTGTGATTTATTAAAAAATCTCATTTACATATTGACCAACACAATATACCAGGCACATCTCAAATTAGCGTAGTCACAAAAATAAAGAATAAAGAAGCCACAGTACATTGAAAAGAACTGGAGGCCAAAAAATGAAGGTTTGCTAGAAATTCTGATAGACCTGGTATTGCGTGACTCCTAGTTGAGAGTTCCATGTCATCTTTTATTGTAATTTGACGAGTACAAATGTTAGTAAAACGCATTGAGTGATTCATTTGTGGCGCTAAGTAAGTTAGTTGTTGTAGTTACGTTTAGGTATTGGGTCTTGAATATGGTCATGCAGGAGAAGGTATTACATGTGTTTTATGAGTACTAAAATGCATATAATCAACTGCTTAATAATAATAATAAGTGTTACCAGTATTTTTTTTAATGTTATGGCATGATTTTTTCCCCTATTGAAAAAACAGAACATTAAATTAAATTTGTGATTTAAGAGTAAGACTGTGCGATATTGAAGACAAATGTGATATGCGATAACTCATTAAATAATGCGATATTCAATATTCCATACGATAATGCTTAAAGGGCCACATGCCCGGATGAAACCGTTTTACTCAGCTGTTGCTGAGTTAGTTCTTGTGTCATATATATGGTCATTTATGTGTATGTATGTATCTGTAAAACCACAACAAATTCCTTGTGTTTGCGCATACTTGGCGAATAAAGCTCATTCTGATTCTGATTCTAATATAACTAGCTTATATGTTTCATGTTTTGTGAGAAGAAAGCACCCCTACAACAATGTTTTAAAGTGAACGGTAGTGTTTTACTATTAACATTAGTGTAATCAGTTTAAGGAACTGAATAATAAAAAGGAAAAATAAAACACCTCTTAGTCCTTACTCTATAAATTCAGTATGCACTGATTCTTATTTAGGCTACAAAAGTTATTTAGGCAAGAGAAGTGAGTGATTTTGTTCATGGCCGCAAATATTGCAAGCTGTAGCGATATGCATATTGCAATATGTACATTTGCGATATTTCAGTAATTTCAATATATTGCACAGCCCTACCACAAAGTAACCTCGTTTGGCACTTTGTACAGGCTGATGGCAAGACAATGAAAATTCTCACTCATTCTCTCAATTTTTACACAGATTATAGGGTTGACTGCATTTGTTAAGCTCATTTAGTCAATCCTGTCATCAAGTTACTGTAAAAAAAGACTGGATGATTATAGACAATAAAAGTTTATCAGTATCTAAAAAAACAACAACCTTAGGGCGCAAGCTAGTGCCTACTGAGTTTTAGCTTTATTTAGGCTCAATTTAAAACCCTGTTACGTAGTATATTTATAATTTATTGCTTAATTTTACAAATTGATTTAATTTTATTTTTTTGTTTACCCTGCATGCTTTCTTTATTTTTTGTTTATTACATGATGCAGTCACACAAGTTATAACCTGCAATAAGACAATACCTGCAATGTGTTTTGGATAATAGTAATGCTAAAGTTGATGATCTAAAGCACTTACTTTCACTCACCATTTGTTAAAATGGAAAAATATATACATAGTTTTAGTGTTTGTCGTGAGCTTTGTTTATTTAATCAATAAATAATCACTATTATTATGTGACCCTGGACCAATCCTAAGAGTATTTTTAATCATCCGGAAGCTGAATAGATAATCTTTCCATTGATGTATGGTTTGTTAGGATAGGAAAATATTTGGCGGAGGTACGACTTTTTAAAAATCTGGAATCTGATGATCACCTTTTTAATTAATTATTATACATATAAATTATGCATCAGTAAACAAAGATGTAAGATAAGGAAGAGCAGCAATGCCAGAAAAACATTGTCTTCTGGTTTCCATTTTTGTTAGCTTTTTTTGTTTTGGGATAGCCTGCGGTGTTGTAGCCATATTTGTGTTATTATAAAGCATTTAATCATATCTCATCATGTTACCATGGCAATTTTGATCTAAGCTGTCTTGCGTGGTGCATGCATTTCCACATTCCATGAGGAGCGTCCAACTCATCTCATGTTTTGTTCATGTTGTTGGAAAGGAATTAAGAAAGAAAGTGTGGATTAACATTCTCTCTACACTAGGCATGACAAAAAAAACCATCATAAACCCTGCAGCTAGGATGTCTATCAATACACATGATTCTATTTTTCTTTAATCCTGCTTATTGTTTTGCAGGCTCTTCGTGCATCCCAGCAGCGCATAGAGGAGTTGGAGGAGTCCTTGCGTTCACGGTCAGAAGTCCTAGAAATGTTGCAGCAGGAACTCAACAGTGCAGACCAGCAGAAACAGGTCAGCACAATACGTGTTTACAATGTGTCCTGGTAATTTTTGAAAGCAAAATCATCATAGTCAATCAAGATTTTTTTTACTTAACAACATACAGCTTTGTGGTGATTTTCAACTAGTGAGATTTGACTGAGCATGTGTAGGGATACCCAGCAGAGTGTGATTAAAAATATAATCAGAGTAACCAAGAGAATTTCTTCTGGTCACAGCTGGTCTTTTTTAAGGTTATAGACCCTTTCGCAAGATTACAAACATGATGAATGTGTCATTTGTGCAGATTCTGACTGCTCAGTTCAGGCAGATGGAGTTGGAGTTGGCAGAAGCCCGGAAACTGAGAGAAGAGGAGAGGCAGCAGTGGGCAATGCATGCTGAGGAACAACTCCAGGCTCTTAGAGCCAGACTAGAGGCTTCAGATAGTGAGAGAGAACAAACCACCAATTCTCTCAACGCTGAATTACTGAAAAAGACCACAGAGATGGATGAAATGAGAGCAAAATTTGAATCTGCTGAAAGAGAGAAAGAAGAAACATTGGAGAAATTGAAAGAAAACGAAAATGGCTTTGAGGCAGAGCTGGCCAAACTGAAAGTAGGTCTAGAAGCCAGATTGGAGACATCAGAGAGTGAAAGAGAGCAGACCATCAGTACACTCACCATCAGCGTCACACAACTTAATGCTGAATTGCTGAAAAAGACCACAGAGTTGGATGAGATGAGAGCAAAACTTGAATCTGGGCAAAGGGAGAAGGAAGAAATGCTGGAGAGAATGAAAGAGAGAGACACTAGCTTTGAGGAAGAGCTGGCCAACATGAAAGTATCTCTAGAAACTAGATTAGAGACATCAGTAAATGAAAAAGACCAGAACATAAACGTTCTCAATGCTGAGTTACTGAAAAAGACAGCAGAGCTGGATGAAATGAGAGCAGAACTTGAATCTGGGCAAAGAGACAAGGAAGAAATGCTGGAGAAATTTAAAGAGAGAGAGGCTTACTTTGAGACAGAGCTGGTCAACATGAAAGTATCTCTACAGGCCAGATTAGAAACCACAGAAAGTGAAAAAGAGCAGACCATCAGTGTTATCAATACTGAGTTACTGAAGAAGACAGCAGAGTTGGATGAAATGAGAGCAGAACTTGAATCTGGGCAAAGAGAGAAGGAAGAAATGCTGGGGAAATTTAAAGAGAAAGAGGCTAGCATTGAGGCAGAGCTGGCCAACATGAAAATATCTCTAGAAGCCAGATTAGAAACCACAGAAAGTGAAAAAGAGCAGACCATCAGTGCTCTAAATGCTGAGTTACTGAAAAAGACCACAGAGCTGGTTGAATTGAAAGAAAAGCTTTCTGCTGAGGAGAGAGAAAGCCTGGAGACATTACAAGAGAGACAAACAAACTTTGAAACAGAGCTGGCCAACTTGCAAGCCTGTCTGGACGTCGCTGAGAAACAGAAAGAGGAAATGACAAAGAAGCTAGAGGTGGAGGTTGCAAGCCACATGGATGAGCTTCATCAGCTTCAGGAGCAGCTCAATGAAGTGGAAAAACGAAGGGAAGAAGAATCTAGGAGTGAAAGAGATCGCTTAGCACAGATGCAAAATGAGCTTGAGTCCTTACGAGAGACATTGGATGCGAATAAAGAAGAACAGAAAGCAAGTCTGCAAACCAAGGATGCACTGGAAAAACTTTGGAGAGGGATTCAGAATTTGACAACTGATAGGGAGGCAGAGGAGGAAATATCCATTCCTATTGACCCTGCACAGTTCCTAGATGTGTTACCTGCTCTAGAAGCTCAGCTGAGCAACCTCAAAGACGAGCAGCAGGAGAGTCAAACACGCTTGTCCCAGATCACACTCAATCTACAATCTCTGCAAGGTAAACAACCAGCAGTTTTTGTGGTTTTAGTAAACTGTCCTTGGATGCATTTTAGCAAACAAAGCCACAACATAGGGCAAATTGTTTGTACTGTGATCAAAAAGTAATTATGTCTTAATGCACCTGATACTCTAGGTCAACTGGATATGAGCACAGCTGAGAGAGAAGAAGCAGTTGCTAGGATACACGAACTGGAGCAACAACTCCTGACTGTTCAGGTAGGTAGATTGCAAAAATATGTTGGAGTTTTAAAAACTGACACTGGTAAGTATTTGTTCTTGTTATTTTTCAGTACAGTAGAATTAAGAAGTGCTGAGGAAATATTACTTTTGCTCATACTTAGGTGTTCATAAAAAGGTTATTGGTTCTTGGTATTAAAATGTATACTATGGACATGATGCTTAAAATTGTATGGGTTGTTGTAAAGAGCTTTTCTGGGACTTCTCATGATCCTACTTAATATTTACACCTAATTACAAGGACAAAAAAGTTATAATGCAATGGAGATGGTGCACAGAATAAGATGTACTTGTTTAGGGCAGTGTGTCTGGAATGGCGAACTCATTTGAATGTATATAGCACAGACTGTGTCTAGTGTGGCAGATGCAAGGTGACATTAATGGCTAGACAGGTTGTCTCATAACTTACAAGATCAGAGAGGTCATAATCCTCTTGACTTTCATTGTTTGTTTTGATGACTGTCCCCCACGTATAAGCACATAATTATGATGTATTATTAAAGGTATGGTTTGTAGCATTTAAATAACTGCAGTTACAGTGCCAATTCAATGAGTATGCATTAGTGTAAGCATACTGTTTGTTGTAACTGGGGCTTGTCTTTCCTAGGTTCCTGGTGAGTCATTACATGATCATGTGACTGACCTGTCTACGAGGGATTTGGACAGGACATTCCAGGGTGAGTTTAATGTTTGCCCTTGTGTAGATGAATGTACCTTGAACTACAGTGCTTGTTTCAGTGACAACAATCCACTTCAGTGGAGAACGTGCCCTTTAATACTGTGGTTTGTAGTGTTACGATATCAGGATAACTAGAAAGTCCGCTATCTCCAGTCAAAACACAAAACAAAAACAGGAAGTTAAGAATTATTTCTTAAAACCAATGTTATTTTGTTTCATGTGATACCTTTTGCATTATTAATTTTTAGTTATTTGATGATTTTCACATCTTATGATTTTTCTTTCTTCTCACAAATGCTGCCCTCAGATAACAGTGGAGATGGACATAGTTCAGAAAACAAAGTACAGACAGATCGGATACTGTTTTTGGAGGAGCAGCTTGCAGACAGAGAAAGGGAACTCTTTGCTCTCAAAGAAAAACTGTCACTCAGCACAGGCAAAACTATTCCAGAGGAGGAAAGTGCCGACAGTGCAAGCAGAGGGGACATTGCTGGATTGCACGACAACTCTACAGCTCTATCTGAGGGCACACAAGAGGAAGAGACAACGCTTGTGGCAGTAGACACATCTGTTCTGTCTGTCTCTGCTGGAAATGAGAGTAGCCCGGAGCTTATAGCACCTCAGCCTGAGTCTCCTGGAGAATCAAAGGGTACCTCCTCGGATGAGATGGTGACAAGCAGTGACTCAGAGGTGGCTCATAGTAGCTGGACTCTACTAGAGGCAGTCAACCAAGATGGGACTCAAGAGTGGACACCCCAAATTCAGGACTTTGCCTCACTGCGTTTATCCACCCAGTCTTGGGAAGAGACCTGTGAAGAGCATGAATCATCAACTAGCTGCATAGTTGATATTGAATCACCATCTTTAGTTATCCATGAAACTGTACAGGTACGTCTTGACCAACGGGAGGGAAGTCTGCTAAATACAGATGCAAGCACTGGTCAGGCTTTTGCACAGGTCTTAGCAGAAGAGATTCAGAAACGATATAGTGAACTTCTGGGAGAGCTTCAGCAGTTGAAAGACACAGCTTTACAATCACAGGAAAGAGTTATCCAGCTGGAGGAAGCATTGAAGTCACTCACAGATTCCAATAATGAGGCACAGTCCAGGGCAGATATATACGAGAAAGAGCTGATTGAAGTTAAGGGATTGTTTGAGCAAGAAAAACTAGATAGGCAAAATGTTGCTGAGCAGTTTGAGAACATGCAGCAAGAGGTTCTCTCTAAAGATGATAAGCTGAAAACCTTACAGGCAAACCTTAATGAAGTCCATCAAAGACTTGTTGAACAAGAAGGTCAAGCTAGAATGCTTGCGGCTCAACTGGAGGACAGAGAGTTCACTTCCTCCGAACTGGAAAAGAAGCTCTTAGAAATGGAGGGCAGGTTAGTGCAGGTCTCTCAGGAGGCTGATAACGCAAAAGCTGCTCTCATTGACAGGACTGTTGAGCTGGAAGGTCTACAAAAGTGTCTTTCACAGAAAGACCAGGAGATGATGGAACTCAATGACAGCATGACTGCTAAACTATTCCAGGCAGGAGAGGAAAAGTTTGCAATATCCAGTGAAGTCAAAAAGCTGAAAGAGCAAATACATGAACTTGAGAGTGCAAGGGATGACCAGCAGAAAATCATAGAGGATAAAACAGAATGTGAGGAGCTTGTTGCTTTGCGAAAGGAAAAGGAGGATTTGAATACTCAGATGGCTGCCATGAAGAAAGATGGAGAACAGATCAAGAGAAAGCTGCAGGCAGCTCTGGTACAGCGGAAAGACTTGCTGAAAAAAGTTGCATACTTTGAGAAGGAGGCTGAGAGCAGGGAAGAAAAGGAAAAAGATGATAATGAGGAAATAACTCTTCAGTTCAAAAATGAAATTAAGGAAAAAGAGAAAGAAATACAGAGACTTGATACTTTGTTGCAAGAGACCAAAGATGTCTTAAATTTAAAAGAAGAGACCTTAACAAGCCTGAAACAAAAAATCAGTGACCAAGATCAAGCGTTGACTGAGTCACGTGCAGAAATACAACAATTGACAGAGCAGTATGTGCAACTAAATGAACAACAAATGTCACAGATCGTTGAGGACAAAAATAGGCTTCTTTCACAGATAGCGTCCATGGAATCTGACATTGAAATATTGCATAAAAAGCTTCAGGAAGCTCAAGAGGACACTGTTGTGAAAACTCAAGAGAAAGAGCGTCATCATCTTGAGCAGATGAAACAACAGAAAGAGGAGTACAGCAACCTTTTTGAAAGACTCCAAACTGAAGAGAGAGAAAAAAATGGGTTGTTGAATCGTATTGAGGAGCTTGAGGGTCTGCTAGAATCAAAGAACGATGCAGACAAAATGGTCAGTGTGAATGTGGAAAGGAATGTTGGGTCTGCTACACAGAAACCAGAGACAAATGATTGGGTTCAAGAGGACTGGGTGGATTTTGCTTCGGCTGAGACTGAGACACAACAACATAACAAACCTGATGAGCAATCTCAACAGCCAATGGTAAAAGATCATGAGGACATTATAAATGCTCTCAAGGAGGAATTAAGTGTTGAGCAGGCTGCTCGTGCAGAATTAGAAGTGCGTCTACAAGAGACAGAATCCTCTCAATCACTCACTGATGGCAAATTCAAAGAGCTTTGCGAAGAACTTGAAGCCCTGAGAGAAAAAGAGAGGCAGATTGATGCTCTCACTGAGGAAATGGAATCTCTTAAGGAGAAATGTCAGAATGCCGAAGCTTATACAGAGAAGCTGAAAGCAGAGGTGGATGAGGCTTGGGAAGCAGCTAAAAGAAGCATCTCAGATGCTGAGTCCCCAGTCAAAGCACTTCAGTCAGAAGTGGAGGAATTTAAACAATTTCTTAAAAACAAGAACGATGAGATTATTGATTTAAGCCAACAGCTTAGTGAACAAAGTTCTCTTTTATTTAGGATGCAGGAAACCGTACTGGAAAAAGATCAGCAGATTGCTTCCCTACAAGAAGGGCTTAAAGCTGAGCAAGATAGGGTTCAAAAACTAGAAGCAGAAATGCCACAACACAAGGAAGAAGAGAAGGACAATAGTGCCAAACTCCAACAGCTTCAACGCAAACTGCAGGCTGCTCTTGTGTCACGTAAGGAGGCGCTCAAAGAGAAACAAGTGCTGAAGGAGGAACAGGCTGCTGCTGAGAAGATTAAATTAGAGCTCCAGCAGAAGCTGGAGTTAATAGAGGTGGAGCTGAACAAGTCAAGAGAAGAGAGGGAGAAGTTAATTGAGGAGGTGGATCGAACTTTATTGGAAAACGAGAGTCTGCATGCCTCCTGTGAGAGCCTTAAACTTGCTATGGAGGGTGTTTTGAACGAGAAGGATGCTTGTAAACGTCAGGCTGAGAGTGCCAAAGAGGAATCCGAACAAGCATTCAGGCAGCTGGAAGAAAAGGTGCAAAGCATGAAAGAGGAGTATGAATCTCTCCTCAAGTCATATGAAAATGTGAGTGATGAGGCTGAACGTGTGAGACGAGTGCTGGAAGCTGCTCGACAGGAGAGGCAGGAGTTAGCAGCCAAGGCACGAGCTCATGAGGCAGCCAGACAGGAGGCTGAGAGGTTAGCTGAAGAAGCTATGAAAGAGGTAAATGTTGTGAAAGAAAAAATGAGAAAGTTTGCCAAGGTTAAGCATCAGAAGATTATGGATCTAGAAGAGGAGAATGAAAGGCTTAGAGAGCAGGAAGAGAAGAAATTGACCAAACATGCAGGTACGGAGCTGAAACAAGAGCTTGAGAGGGTCAGACAAGAGTTTGAGACCTTGAAAACAAATTATAATGTTGTTATGGATGAAAGAAACTCTTTGGAGCATGAAACTGAGGAGTTGAGACAGCGTTTGGCTGAGGAAATTGACAAAAAGTCCAGTGAGACCCCGGAAACACACTCTCTAGAAACTATTAAGGAGGTTAAAGTTGTCACACAACATAGAAGTCCTGATTTAATTGATATCCAAGAGTATCAGAGTGATAGTATTTCCCTAAAGGCTAATCCCACTAAGCCTTTGGAATCCACTGGTACTGCTCTTGAACAAGAAGTCACAGAAGTGCAAGCAAATGTTGAGACGACTGCTCAAACAGAGGAGAGGCTCAAGGAACTGGAAACCTCTCTCAAAACAGCAGAGAATAAAATAAAGGAACTTGAAGCTGCTCTTGAAGATCACATGGAATCCAGAAACGAGCAAGAGTCAACACTTAATGCAGAGCTTGCTTCCCTCAAGCAGCACCTTCAGGAGTCTGTAGAAAGAGAGGGGCTCCAGAAGGAAGAGCTCTCTAAGAAAGAGACCCAACTGCAAGAACTTCGCACTAGCCTGGAGACTGAAAGGGATGACCTGGAGGAGCGGTTAATGAACCAGCTTGCTCAGCTCAATGGCAGCATTGCAGGCTATCAGCAAGAGGCATCTGACGGTCGCGATCGCCTTACAGACATGCAGAGGGAGTTGGAGAAACTGGAGAGAGAGCGGGCTGAGTTGGAGGCTGAGGTGGCAAGCGAGCGGGACCGGGCAGCCAGGATGGAGGAGGACATGAGGCAAGCTCAACGAGAAAGAACAGAGGCAGAAGCTGAGGCGGGCAAACAAAGAGAGCTGGAGCAGAAATTGAAAACGGCACAGAGATTTAAAGAAGGTAGTCAAAACAGAACACGTCAGCTTGAGGAACTGCTGAGGGAGAAACAAATGGAAGTTCATCAGCTACAGAAAGACTGCATTGAGTACCAGGAAAGAATAAGTGAACTGGGTAAAGAAGTTAAATCCTTGACGTTGGGTAAAGATGAGGTTAGTGCAGAACTTGAGGCAGCACAATTGGAAATTTCAAAGATTATGCAAGACAAAAAAAATATTGGAGCAGAACTTTCAACATGTAAAGGGAAGCTGGACATGGCACTGGAAGAAACAAGGCAGGCACAAGCAGACAAACTAGCTGCTGAGCAAATGGTACAACGCAAAGAGGTTGAGTTGAAGGCAGATGCCGAGCGTACCTTGGATGAAGTCAGGTATCGCCTTGGAGCTGAGCTTAAACAGATGGAATTAAGACTTGAGAAATCCTACCGAGAGCGGGAGAGGGAGGAAGAGGCAACTCTTGAGGCAAGGAGCATTGCTGAGGCTGCAGACAGGCATGCCCAGGAAATGCAGGCACGTCTGGATGAAGCACTGGCTCGGTTAGCGGCCTTTTCGCGCTCCATGTCATCCCTGCAGGATGATCGTGATCGAGTGCTGGATGAGGCCAAGCAATGGGAGAGCCGTTTTCATAGTGAGCTACAGGAAAAGGAGGCTGATGTTCGGGAGGCTGAGACCCGTGCTAAAGAACTTGCTGAGCAACTCCAAAAGGAGACCACCCAAAAAGAGGAGCTGCAGAGTTTTTTGGAAAGGTTTGTTTTCTGTTTTGTATTTTTCAGTAAAATTAGTCAATTTCTGGTATTATATTAAATTTTAAATAATGAGTATACTGTTTGTTGGCAGAGTTCAAAAGGCAGAAGAGAACCTACAGCTAGAGCTGTCTGAGGCAGAAAAGAAACATCATGAAAGCCTTGCAACTCTTGAGAAAGAAAGAGACGATCTTCAGCAGAAGCTCACTCTGGTAGAGACCAACCTGACCCAAACTCGTTCCCAGCTGACTACCCTGGAGACAGAGGCAGAGGGACTACGGCATCATACCAAAGCTCTAGAAGAAGCAGTAGACAAACTTCAAAGTGATGCTAATGAGGCACGTACAGTGATCAAAGAAAGGGAGACAGAAGAAAGAAGACTATGCTTGAGGCTGGAGCAACTGGAGACAGACCTGGCAGCTTCAAAGAACCTTACTGACAATCTTCAGGCAGCATTGAATGAGAAGGAGAAGAGGGAGATGGAGCTCCTTGGGGAGAAGGAGCATGCTGTGACACAGGTAATTTATATACTGAAAGTAAAGTTTCTGAAAAAAATGCATGCATATTTATTCATCTCATTGTAGGTCATTTAATTTCATGAAATGATAGATATTCTTCATCTTCTTTTAGGCTGTAGAGGAGGCTAGGAAGGATGCAGATGGAAGGGCTGAGATGGCAGAGAAGGAGGTGGAGAAGAAGAGAGAGGAGTTGCGTGGTTTAGAAGAGAGGCTTCGTAAGGCTGAGGAGGACACCTTCCAGAGCAGAGCTCAACTTGAGTCCTTTACCAAGGCTATGGGCTCCCTGCAGGATGACAGAGACAGAGTGCTCAGCCAATACAAGCAGCTAGAGGAAAGACACCTCCAGGTAGCCTCATTTGCATTCATTAATTTATAATTAATTTCCATAAAGTATCTTTTCAAAAACATACTTGTCTTTGGTCTCATGATCTCTTAGGTTATGATGGAGAAGGACAGTCTGATCCAAGAGGCTGCAGGTGAAAACAATGGGTTAAAGGAGGAGATTCGAGCCTTGTTGTCACAGCGGGATGACCTCAATGCTGAGAATGCCAAGCTGGCTGCCCAACTTCATGGCTACAGAAATGACCTGAACCAGGTTCTTGCTATGAAGGACTCCCAGCACAAGCAGATTCTTGCTGCCCAAGTAGAGCGCATCAGTTTCCTGGAAAGAGAGAAAGAAGATCTCGAGAGCCAAATTCAGGCTGTTGTAAAAAATGTTGGACAAGGAAAGGTACCTCCATTGGAGCAGGAGATCTTGAGCCAAGCCAGTGAGGGAACTGTTAGAGCCGATAAGCAAGATGCACCAGGGGCCGAGGTAGAGAAGCTGAGGGAACAGCTCCAAGCTGCTAAAAAACGTATCGCCACCTTGGAGGAGACCTTAGAATCGGAGAAGGAGACCCAGGTAGTCCACAGCAAAGAGTTGAAGGAGCTGCGCTGGGAAGGTGGCATTCTGCGCACCGAAGCTGAAACAGCCGAGGAGAGGGTTGCGGAGTTGGCTCGAGACCTGTTGATGATGGAACAGCAGCTTCTGGAGGAGAGGGAAGCAGCCACTCAGCTTCGTGCTCAGAATCAGTCCTTTGGTCAAGCCATGGCCTCTCTACAGGATGCAAGAGATCAGGCTGTCAATGAGGCCAAGGAGCTGCGTCTCCGTTTAGATGAGATGAACCGGACCGGCCACCCAGCTTCTCCTCCAAGTGGCACTAAAGGAGAAGTGTGGAGCCTAAAAAATGCCCTGGCAGCATTGCAAAATGACAGGGAAAGAATGGTATGTTAGTAATTAGCTGGATCTTCAAATCTTCAACCCTACTCCTGGAGACCCACTGACCTGCAAAATTCCAACCTCCTTGATTAGCCAGTTCAGGTGTTTAAATAGGTTTGGAGCTGAACTCTATAGGACAGTGGGTCCTCAGTAGCAGTGTTAAAGACCTATTGGAAACCTAAGTATTAGCTTTTGCATACTGCTTGCTTTTAATAACATTCACAACCAATTAATTACACCTCAGTTGGAGCAGCTGCACTCGCAGCGGTCTGAATTGGATCGACTTGGATCTGGTGAACTATCCAGGCTCAATCAGGCTCTGGAGGATGAGAGAAGAAGGGCAGAGGAGCAAGAGGGAAAGATCATGGAAGAGCTTAAGGATAGAGATGCCCAGATGGACAGATATAAGCAAGAACTGGAAATGCTCAGGTAAGACTTAACTACTGGTCTGGAATGTAATGTCTTGTCCTATTCATAGCTTATTCTGTCAAATTTTATTGGTGTGGAAACAGTAAAATGCCTGTTCAGACAGCCTCAATGAAGTTAGCTGCAAGTGTTTGTAGACTTGTTGACCATAATTTTTAACTTACCGAAAGCAAAAAACAATTTCGTATAATTTCTTACAAATATTTTTAATGTATAGACTTGAGAGAATGGACTGGCAGGGCCAGGCTGAGCTCTTGAAGCAGCAGACCCTGACCACCCTCTCAGAAAGGGACCAGCAGGTTCGCCAGCTTACTGCCATGCTGGAGGAAGCAAGGTCATCAAAATTACGACTTGAGCACACACAAAGACAGGTAACAAACTATAGTGTCCTTTACGAGACATAATACAAGACATTGAAACCAACTTGGAAATGTTGTTTTCGGTCAATCTGTCTGTCTTGTTTTGTGTACATAAGACATTTATAGGTTTTATTCTTTTCACTGTACTACTGTTCATTAATACACCTTGTATGATATTGGACTTGCACCACAATAATTTCACTAGTGGTCTCAGTCTTAGTTTCAATGTCTGAGGCATCTAATCCTAATTTCTTTGCCCCTTAGGGAAGCCTTGCAGTAGACGCTGCCCCTGGTGGCCCTCTAGAGCACAACGAGGGCTATAAAGCTGAGTGTATTGAACTTCAGAGAAGGTACTGCTGCCAAGTTTAGTCTTGTCATTAATTATACTGATCCACAGTTGCATGCTGTCAATCTCTTTAGCACCTGTGCCACAAATTGCATTGATAGCAGTTGTAGATAATACTCCAGCTAATAGCTAGCATACTACTAATTCTGTATTTGAAGGAAATTAAAGGGATAGTTCGCCTAAAGAAATCTTAAAATTCTGTCATTAATTACTCACCCTCATGTCGTTTCAAACCCTTTTTCATCTTCGAACACAAATCAAGATATTTTGATGAAATCCGAGAGCTTTCTGACTCTGCATAAATAGCAACGCAACTGACACATTCAAGGCCCAGAAAGGTAGTAAAGACATAGTCCATTTGACACTAGTGGTGGTACATACATCAACACGCAGTGAAGACTGACACAGAAGAGAAGAAATTGTTGAATAAAGTTATTATTTTTGTTTTCTTTGCGAACAAAAAGTATTCCCGTAGTTCCTTACAGAGCATGTCATATGGGTTTTCGAAAAATATATTTTTTTGC
This sequence comes from Cirrhinus molitorella, assembly GCA_033026305.1. Lineage (NCBI taxonomy): Eukaryota > Metazoa > Chordata > Actinopteri > Cypriniformes > Cyprinidae > Cirrhinus > Cirrhinus molitorella. Next base: position 19,729,245 of record CM065128.1, read on the forward strand.
AGTTTGTAATGTAGCTACCCTTCAATGTAAACAGTGTGCAAATAGTCTCTCAAAAGAAAGGGCTGACTCTAAGCCTCTTTAGCGAATCATATTTTTTCATCTTTTGCCTTTTACGATACACATCACGAGGTACACATTAGCATCATCCCCGCCTGCCCGCGAAATACAAACACTTTGACCTGCCCACATCATGTCGAGAAGATGCTATGTTGTAAAGAATCAGTGGTTAAAAATTGTTTTTTCAATGATACCACGGCAATACAGTTTGATTTTGTGCTCGTTATGTAACCGATGACTGCTTCTCTAATCTTGGCAAATTCAACGCGGGATTCACTAAACGTGGGATGCGCTGAACATGAAAAATAAGTCCCTACCTTCTTTATTTGGACCAACAAGCATCTCCGAACCACAACCTGTAAGTACGATTAATGCGTTAGGTGTACGTTTTCAATTGAGTGCTCAAAATATCAAGTTTTATGCAGCTTTAGGTTTTAGGGTAAACCAGGATATTACTGTCTTACTGAAATAGTTCTGATAATTCATATAATTCAATAATTAATTTCCTAAGAATGTGGTAATTAATGTAGACTGTCGTTGTTTTAATTACTTCATTTAATAATAAAGAATGTAGACATATTTCAGTTTACAAAACTGTATTGTTTCATCAGTTACTCATGTTAGCACTAAGCTAACGTATCCACCATTATTGTTTAAGTGTTTACGTTTAGCAGCTAATTTTTTTTTCGCTTGCATTGTATACAGAAAGACCAATCACAACAGACTTGGCCAGCTGATCAATCAGAGCAGAGTAGGCTAACGGAAGGGAGAGGTTTACCAACCTTATGCTCAGAACAGCATCAAACTAATCGATTCGAAATCATTGCAAAATGATTCTAATATTAAATGTATATTCTGAAAAAATTTACAATGTTTTCTGACCTCAAATGCATGTAAATCTGTTGTAGGGGACTCCAACACTATATTAGGACTCTTTAAAATAGCGGTTAAACCACTGATGTCACATGGACTATTTTAACAATGTATTTACTACCTTTCTGGGCCTTGAACCTGTCAGTTGCATTGCTGTCTATGCAGGGACAGAACGCTCTTGGATTTCATCAAAAATATCTTAATTTATGTTACGAAGATGAACAAAGGTCTTACAGGTTTGGAACGACGTGAGGCTGAGTAATTAATGACAAAATTTTAATTTTTGGGTGAACTATACCTTTTAAGCATGTGATATGTAGTATGGTGGTGTATATCTTTTTGAACACAATCTTACCAATTTTCTTTTTTAATCAATGGCTGTTGTATTGTATGATATCAGTAGTAATTCTTTCAACTATCTTTATGTTTCTGTCAGGCTGGATGAGGAGTCAGAACAGAGACTCAGAGTAGAGGAGCAGCTCATCGCCGCACAGGATCGCCTCAAACGGTTTGACCCTAATCTCAGATTAAGATCAACTCACTGCCCCTGGCTCTGGGCATTATTGCAGACTGCTTTAGTGTAAAATATAGCACTGGCCCCAAAAATTATTTGGCCAGTTTCACATACTTACACTGCCTTGCAAAAGTATTCATACCCCTTAAATTACTTTTTTTTTTTTTTTTCCCCCCCGCCACACTCAGTCTATACTCCATGCACCATAATAACAAAAGGAAAAAAACTGAATTGTCACAACTTCATAAATGTATTAAAAATAAAAAAAAACCCTGAAATAAATACATTGCATAAGTATTCATACCCTTAACTCAGTACTTATTTGAAGCACCTTTACAGCCTCATCAAAGTTTTTTCGGGGAAATACTATGAATACTTTCGCAAGGCACTGTAAATTCTAAAAGACATGAATGTTATATTGTTTTAGATACAAAACATCAGATACCTCTGAAATACTTATATTTTGGGGCAACTGTATATAAACCAACTGTGCCATTCCGTGCCTTACTTTGCACATTTAAATCCATGAAATATTTCTTAAAGACTAAATATTAAATTGTCAATTCATTTACAGCTATACACAGGGGGAGTGGCAGACAGCATCTGATGCCATGGTGTCAGAGACAGCTGTCCTTATTGAGCCTACAGAGGGCGCCGTTACACGGGTAAACACAAACCTTAATGCAGTTCCGGAGTTTTGTTTTAACATGCATAAACATGCTTTTTTTTTTTTTTTTAAATAATCATATATATTGGACATATTTTTTATACATATCTTATTTTTTACCTTAGACTCGTAGTGGTGGACCTGGCTTACTGCGGATGCTGCGAGTTGCCTTCTGCTCTCGTCAGCGAACCCCTCTGCTGGTGTCACTCTACCTGCTGACTGTTCATGTGCTGTTGCTGCTATGCATGGGAGGATATCTGTGAGAGAGTTTCATCATGCTTTACTGAGTTCACATGCTCGTTCACTTATTATACAAAACAAATGAACACATTATTTAACAGGGTTAATTAATTTACATTCTTTTATGAATATTTTCCTTGCTTATTTACCAAAGTTACATCTGATCTGTTTGTTTTCTTTTTTTTTTTTTTTTTTTTATCAGAGCGTTCTGACAAAAAATATTTCCACCCAGTTTTAATGGGGCTTGTCCAGACTAGTAACACTAGGGCACTACCTGCACTTCCTCGGGAACATTATTTTACCCTTTAAGACAGCCCAAATTAATGAAGGAATTTGTAAGCGTCTGGAAAATGTAGATGAAGTTGACAGTGTCAGCATCTGTCTAAAAGGTTCTTTCACGTTGTCAAATGCATACAGGTATACAAAAACGTTTTGCCCACATTCCAGCTTCCTGTAATTAGTTTGCCTTCTTGATATCTCTTTATTTCTGCATAAAGTCGTAACTTTGAGATGTAATGAAAAAACTGATACAGATACTGGATGCGTCTGCATGGTAAGACATCAGAGGTCTTCTAGAAATGTCCTAGTGTACTGACTGTTTTCTTAAATGGCAGACTAGTTTGCCAGCTTGGTGCAATACTGTCATTTATATTTGTTTCTTTTAATCTGTGTTTTCTCGGTTTATTTGTTAATTTTGTTGGTGTTTATTTTCTTTAACACACTACACATCATGTTCTTTACATCCAGACTACTGTTGCTTTTATTCACACTTAATGCATAAATGAAATACCTTGAATTTCTTTAGTTGTTTTGATTCTGTTTCAGCTATAAAAATTTCATCGAGTCATTCATGTTCTGCTTATTTCCAGTTTTCTGATCCAGAGCTGGACATCATATGCTCACTTAACTACTGTCACTCAGATCTGTTTGGGCTGTATAGGGATGGGTTAGATTGTGGTTCAAATGTTGTCTCTATTTACAGTGAGATTTTAAGAACAGCCCAGTGAGTGTTTTACCTGTAAAATCTGTGTAAATGATCCTTTCTCTCCCTCCTGCTACCCTGTTGTAGGGGCTATTTTTTGGAAATAAAGTCTATTTATGGGAAGACATACACATCGGGTATGTGGTTGCATGATGCAGTGAATTTTTGGATGTGGACAGCTTGTTTTACTGCTTGACACTGCAAATCGGTGTGTCTTACCATATTATTTTATTGTATTATCTTAATTATGAGCACACTGTTTTGAAGTCACGTTAAGTCTCACCCAAAGTCTTACTTCCGCGTTAAGGAAAAAGGTAGATAACACTTCTGAATGCTTCACTCATCCTGCAGATACAGTTGAGGTCAAAAGTTTACACCCCCCTTTGAGAATCTGCAAAATGTTAATTAATTTACCAAAACATACAGGATCATACAAAATGCATGTTATTGTTTATTTAGTACTCACCTGAATAAGATATTTCACATAAAATATGTTCACATCATAGTCCACAAGAGAAAATAATAGTTGAATTTGAGATCCATCTTTTCACAATGAGGACAACTGAGGCACTCATATACATCTATTACAGAAGGTTCAAACGCTCACTGATGCTCCAGAGGGAAAAACAATGCATTAAGAACTGGGGGTTGAGAACTTTTGAACAGAATGGTTATTTATTTTGCCTAAATATCATGTTTTTGTCATTTAGTACTGACCTTCAGAGGCTGCAGAAGATACTTACATGTTTCCCAAAATACAAAATAATTTGAATATACTCTCTTCAAATTCCAAAAGTTTTCACTCCCTGGCTCGTAATGCATGGGTTTTCCTTCTGGAGCATTTTTTTGTGGCTTTATTGACCATTGAACAAATTAAGTAATCACCTAGTAATCACCCAAAAAACCTTAGCAACAGTATAGCAACAACTTAAAACACACTACCAGTGTTGAAAACTACCCACAACTCTTCCAGTGGCCTAGCAGTCACGCAAAACATAGCAAATGCTCAAAAAAAGACCTAAAACACAACCATCCAGGAAAGTCTAAAAGGAATAGTTAACCCAAAAATGAAAGTTTTGTCATCATTTACTCAGCTTTATGTTATTCCAAACCAAAAAGTTTCTTTATGTTGAACACAACTGAAGATATTTTGAAGAACCGTTGTTGGTCCGCATTGACTTCCATGATAGAGAAAAAAATACTATTAAAGTCAATTATGAGCATTCTTCAAAATATCTTATTTTATGTTCAACAGAAGAAAGAAACCCATACAGGTTCGGAACAATATGAGGGTGAGTAAATAAAGACAAATTTTCATTTTTGAGTGAACTATCCCTTTAACAACCACCACCAATCCCCTGCAACTACCTGTGGTTCAGATCTGGACCTAAACATACATTGTATGTTTCATACTTATGTATTACTTATTAGTTCATCACTGTTGTGAGGCATTTGGAACAAATATAAAATTAAGTATTTCAGTGAATTTTTTATGCTTTAATTTAACGGTTCAAAAATGCACAGGTGGGACTCGGCTGCGCGTGAACGCGCGCCCGACGCCTCTACTTCTGCAGTTGCGGCGCGCATTCGAGCGCAGGTCTGGTCTGCCTTGTATTTTACACTGACACTGTTACTAATACTTCACGGACAAAAAGCCGAAGAAAAAGCATTATAAGGTGAGTAAGCATTGTTATCTGCTCATACTGTCAATACTGATGCATACAGAAAAACGCAAGTGCTTTTAATCAGGAAGTGGTTGATACATAGCGAGTTGCCAAACTTTTTTCGTTGCAGGAAGTCAAATTTAGACATTTCTGTACATTATTTGTACGTTACTGTGCTTGCATTACAGTGTTTATGGTCTTGAACATTGTTGAAATTAAAATGACAAGATTTTGTCAAAGTTGTGAACATTTAAAACATTCCATTTGATGTTCTAGAAAAATGAGGAACTTGCAAAGTGCACTAAAACTTTAAACACTTGTTTTATTTATGAAAACATTTTAGGTAAACGAAAATGTAACGTTAGTTTTAAGTTCTATAAAACTTAAAATGTGCGTAATTACAGCATAAAGCTGTGATCCTGATTTTTTTTACACTTTTCATGAAACAGCAGAGCTGTTGTAAATTCGTCAGCTTGACAGTTTTACTACATTATAATTAGTAATTTAGTGATACATCATATCTGTAAGTATTGTTGTGTTTACTGATTCATTTTGAGTATAGTGCATTCAAATACTCAATAGTCTGTACAATAAGAAACTATAACATGAGGCATGAAATCTGTTTCTCTCTTTCTATAGATGTGGAAATCTGTGGTGGGGCATGATGTTAATGTGAAAGTCGAATCGGAGGGGGACGACTGGGAAACAGATCCAAATTTTGAGGTAAATTTTGAGCAGACCTGAAATAAATAAATAAATAAATTCACTACTCTAAAGTGCAAAGGTACTCCTCTAAATGAATCGTTTAGAGTTAAGTTTCATAAAACATAGCACATTTTATAAATTTTTGTTCATTAATTATTACTATTTTATAAATAAAATGTATCTGTGTATCAGAATGATGTGTCAGAGCAGGAGCAGAGATGGGGTTCCAGAACCATAGAAGGATCAGGCCGAAAAGAACACATCAGGTAAGCGTTAATACACATACATACATACATACACACATACATTCAAAAATATAATAATATATCAGTCTGGTTAAATGCCACCATGTTGCTTTGAACTGAAAGCACTGCTAATAGTGTCACTCTTTGCGCAGAGGAAATAGGAAGTAGAAATGCTGCCGACTTGAGTTGCACTTCCAAATATGGACTGATAAGTTCAAGCTTACATCATGTCAGAAGCGGAATAAGACGTTGCACTGACACATTGCATTTTAAATAGAACTATAAGAGTAATATTGTTGAAAAATATAAATGAGCAGCACCACAAATGCATTTTGAGTTGAGTGCATAACAGACGTGCCACATTCCATGGTAGTATGCAGCATGTAGTAACATGCATGTGCTTGTGTTTGTGTGTAGCATTGCAGATCTCAGGCAGAATGTGTCACGGGAACATGAGGTGGTTAAGAAGAAAGAGTTGGAAACGGGCCCTAAAGCTTCCTACGGCTATGGAGGGAAATTTGGAGTTGAGAAAGACAGAATGGACAAGGTTAGAAGCAAAAGAACAGGCCAAAATGTAAAGGTGCAAAATGTTTTCACTGGCTAAATCCAGTCATTTCAACAGACCAATTGGAGTAGATATCACAGTTACGTCACTAGCAGCTGCGCGCACATTGTGGTGGCAGAAAACACTGGTAACAAGTGAAGGGAAATGGGTAAAATCTGTGGAATAAGAGAAAAAATGTATTGTTGTGCCTTTGAATCGGAGTGCAAATCATTTTTATAGAACACTGTCATTAAAGATGGCATTTTAAGCTAAACGCAGATGTTTAAACAGACAGACTGTGGATGAAACCTGCTATGATTACTCTACATGTAATCCATAAATATGATTTAAACAATAGGTCTACATATGCAGTTCATAGGGGACATATTGTATTAGCCCTACAGTTACAGCATGAAATACTATTTAAACCTACAACATTTTACATAACATTTACCTATTTTATCTCACAATTCTGACTTTTTTTTCTCACAAATGCAAGTTTATATCTGCTAGTTTGGACTTTAGTTTGGAGATAATGACTAGTTGTTGTTGTTTTTAATCAGAATTGTGAGATATAATTTCGGAATCACAAGAATGAAGTCAAATTTACCTTTTTTCTATAGACTGCTACTTGAAAACGGTCATTTTCTGCCATCAGATAGACTCCACCCACAAAAAATGCCATAACTTTTGAAAACACAGAAATTGCTCTATAGGAATCTGTGCAATCTTAAATTTCATGTGAGGGCAGGCAGATTCTGCAACAGGTTCCAGCCGGTCACACGGATTCATGGCATCAACCAACGGAAAGCTGTTTGGTTTGAAAGTGACTTCTGTGTGAGCTGTGCTTCATACATCTCTACACTATTGACAACAGACCTTTTTTCCCACTAAATTTCAAAAATTCTGCATCATCTCCACCAGACTGCAAACTCTACACATATGAATATCCAAAATTGGTGTGTCAAAACATGTTGCACCCGGTTTGATGTCAGTGACACCAAACGCTATTGGTTTGATGATTTTAAATGATTTTAATAAAAAATTATGTGTTGGATTTTCCCAGGGTGCTTTAGGGCACAGCTATGTGGCGGAGGTAGAAAAGCACTCTTCCCAGACAGACGCAGCAAAGGGTTTTGGGGGAAAATTTGGTGTACAGAAAGACCGTGTGGACAAGGTTTGAAACTCTATCACTGTCCTATATTTGATTGTATAATATAAATATATAAATTGACATTTTATTTTCTTTGTCTTTTGTCATTGATTTACCACAGTCTGCCATGAGCTATGAGTATAAGGGTGAAGTGCAGCAGCATCAATCTCAGAAAGGTACTATACATTCTCAAATCTAGAAGCTAATCTAGAAGAATTTTCCATGCTTTATATATATAATAATCACTTGTTTGTTAATAAGATTATGCTAAGGGTTTTGGTGGCAAGTATGGTGTACAGAAAGAGAGGGTTGACAAGGCTGCGGTGGGTTATGACTACAAAGGCGAGACTGAGAAACATCAGTCACAGAAAGGTAATTTCAGTCTCTTCTGCATCCTGGTTTTCAGTCAATGTTCTGGTGTCTCATTTTGGTGTAAGAATAGTTTATAAAGCATAATTCTGTTTTCTGAACATCTCACAGACTACGCAAAAGGCTTTGGGGGAAAATACGGTGTGGAGAAAGAAAAGGTTGACAAGGCTGCAGTGGGTTACGACTACAAAGGCGAGACTGAGAAACATCAGTCACAGAAAGGTAATTTCAATCTTCAACATCCTGTTACTCAATCCTTATATTTACCTCCTTTTGGTGGAAGAACAGTTTATAAAGCATAATTTTGATTTTCAAACATCTCACAGACTACGCAAAAGGCTTTGGGGGAAAATATGGAGTGGAAAAGGAAAAAGTTGACAAGGCTGCTTTGGGTTATGACTATAAAGGAGAAACAGAGAAACATCAGTCACAGAAAGGTACCGTAAATATTCCCTAAGATCACTTGACTGATGGGAAACTCTTTCAAAACCCATCTTCATATTTATTCTGATGTGTTTTTTTAATCATTAAATAGAATAAGTTGCATTAGTGCCATAACCTGGCATCTATCTCTGAATGTACACTACCAGTCAAAAGTATTTGGACTGTAAGATTTTTAATGTTTTTTAAAGAAGTCTCTTCTGCTCACCAAGCCTGCATTTATTTGATCAGCAAAACAGATTTAAAAAAAATACAAATTTCTTAAATATATATAAAAAAAAAAGTCATTTATTTCTGAGATTTTAAAGCTGAATTTTTAGCATCATTACTAGAGAAACATGATCCTTCAAAAGTCATTCTAATATTCTGATTTGCTGCTCAAAAAAACATTTATTATTGTTATTATTTTGAAAACAGCTGACTAGATTTTTTTCAGGTTTTTTGATGAATAGAAATTTCAGAAGAACAGCATTTATCTGAAATATAAATCTTTCATAACATTATAAATGTATTTATCATCACCTTTGATAAATTTATAGCGTCCTTGCTAATTAAAAGTATTAATAAAAAAAAAAAATTATATATATATATAAAATAAAAAATGATTCTGACTCCAAGCTTTTGAATAGTTTAGTGTATGTTGTTACAAAAGCTTTTTATTTCAGATAAATGCTGATCTTTGGATCTTTCTATTTATCAAAGAATCCCGAAAAAAAGGGGTTCAACGGTTTAAAAATGTATAATAATAGTAATAATAAACAAATGTTTCTTGAACAGCAATTCAGCATATTAGAATGATTTTTAAAGGATCATGTGACTGGAGTAATGATGCAGAAAATGTAGCTTTGAAGGAATAAATTGTACTGTTCAAAAACATTTGGCTGGTAGTGTATGCCCATTGAAGGCCTTGGGAACTTGACTAGTGGGTTGTTTACTTTCTTATTTGAGGATTTGGCTTAAAAAATAAGGAAAATTATGTTTTCCAACATTAGATGACTAGAAATATTCGCTTAGAGACCCAGTGACTATTTTTCACTATATTTTATGATTGGCCCTAGTTGTAATATTCTTATAATTTATTTCAGACTATGCAAAGGGTTTCGGAGGACGTTATGGAGTCGAAGCAGATCGCATGGATAAGGTACATTTTACATAATTATATAGCCATTTCTATGAACGTTTTTGAAGTTTCATGTTTAAAAAAAAAGATAATGGTCAGATGTTTAAAATAAGAAATAGTCTGTGAGAAATAAAGTTGCACTTACATGAAATACAGTCATAGTTGTCATATTATGTGACGTATATTAGGTGACGTTACAACGTTTCGCAATTGTGAAGTTCATTGTGGTGTGTATATATATATATATATATATATATAGAAACAGGATTCCATACATTCATTATTTGGTTTGCAGCAAATATTTGTTTTTTCCCCCCCAGAATGCAGCTTCATTCAGTGATATGGAGTCACCATCATCGTCTTATGAAAAGCCTCAGGCTTTCGAGGCCTGTGAGTGTTTGCCCTACAAATCTATGGAAATGTTACATTTGACTTGATTGCTTTTGAGTACTATTGCAATGGCATTCAAACATGTTAAGTGTTGATTAAGAGTCCATACACATAGTAGATTCTTGCTTTGTCTTGGTGTTTATAGCAAGTGTAGGAGCTGGAAACCTTAAGGCTCGGTTTGAGAACATGGCGAAGGCCTCAGATGAGGAGAACAGAAAGAGAGCAGAGGAGGAGAAAGCCAGAAGAATCGCTCGAGAGAAGAGAGAAAAGGAAGAGGCACAACGCAAACACGAGGTTCACATTTGTCTTTATAACCACACACACACATATTTATATATAGATATGCTCGCTGCACTTTTAATAGAAATGCATGACAACAATAGAGAACCCACCCCGACACACACACACCAGCTTTTCTTTTTCACACATTAATGAACACTTTGTAATGTCATTTTCTCTCTAAAGGAGCAAAGCAAGTATGAAGAGGAGGAAGAGAACCAAAGACCGCCACCTGTGCCAGCATCCCAGAAACCCACAGAGACATTCAGAAAACTGCCTGAAATTCCTAGAGATGAACCAGCAGAGGAAGAAGCTCAGGCAAGACCCTTTTTGGTATATCTTCACTGCTCTTTTGAAGAAAAGAGTTTAATGCTCTGTTTAAGAGAAGAGACATAATGTGATGTGAAGGCTGTGTCTGGACTAAAAAGCTGCACTTCAACACATTGCACTTGAGCCCGATAAGAGGAACACGCAAAAAAAACTAGCCCGACAGGCTAGGCCACTAATGGCCTTAAAGGGATAGCTTACCTAAAAATGAAAATTCAGTCATTGTTACTCAACTTTATGTCGTTCCAAACATGTAAGACCTTCATTCCTCTTTGGAACACAAGATATTTTTGATGAAATCTGAGAGCTCTCTGAGCCTGCATAGACATCAATGCAACTGATACATTCAAGGCCAAGAAACTATTATGACATCACAACCCTGAGCACTTTGGAAGGAATAACTCACAAAAAAATGAAAATGATCATTTACTCATCCTTAAGTTATTCTAATGCCGTATGCACTTCTTTCCTTTGAGACCAAAAAAAGAGAAATTTAAAGAAATGTCCTGCTCGTTCTCATCCACATGGTGAATATAGTGAATAGTGACCAACATCAAGCTTTAAAAAATAAAATAAATACAGAAATAATACATAATATTACAGAGTGGTCCCATGTGACACGTGACATATATTCCAAGTGTTCTGAGGGGATATATAAGAGGGTTTAGTAAAAAAACAACCTAAATTTAATGTATTATTTAATGAATATCTCTATTATGGCTGTTGGTATTCTGTGCACAGCTGTGTGCTCACTCCTACTCACTACAAGTTGCTAGAAATCAAAATTTACTTTTATTGTATGGATGAGTGTAAACGGGAAATTTCTTTGCATTTCTCCTTTTGTGGTCTAAAAAAGAAAGAAGTGCATACAGCATTAGAAAAACAGAAGGGTGAGTAAATGAAACAAATTTATACATAAATATTTATTCAGTAGTTTGGTGGGGCTGTTATTACTCATTTCACATGCAAACAGACCAGCCAATCATAACAGGGTCATTTACATATTAAAGTTTTAAAGGTACAGTAGGAAAAATAATGTATTAAAGGGATAAATAAAATAAAATAAAATAAAATAAAAAAATGTCATTAATTACTCTCATTTTGTTCCAAACCCGTAAGAACTTCATTCATCTTTGGACACAAATGAAGAAATTTTTGATGAAATCTGAGAGCTTAGACGGCAACCCAAGTATCACATTCAAGGCCCAGAAAAGTAGGTTAAAATAGTCTGTCATTTTATGAACACTTTTTATGTGCAAAGAAAACAAAAATGTCTTCTGTGCCACGCATTCAGGTGAGTACCACGAAAATAGTTGTTAAAGTGCTTAATGTCGTTATGTCGTTTCCTTTGTGCACAAAAAAGGTGTTCTCGCAGCTTCATAAAATTACGATTTAATCAGTGTGCTTACATACGTTTCTGAGCCTTAAACGTGTCAGTTGTGTTGCTTGCAATGCAGGGTCAGAAAGCTCTCGGATTTCATCAAAAATATCTTTATTTGTGTTCTAAAGATGAAAGAAGTTCTTAAGGGTTTGGAACATTATGAGGGTAAGTAATTAATGACAACATTTTCATTTTTGGGTGAACAATCTCTCAAAATTTTAAAGGCATGGTCACATTTACCATCGTTTATAAAATTTTTGTGGGTTAAAAATCCATTTTAATATCCACACAATTTGGAATTCTGCCCGAGGGTGAAAGATTTTCCCATTTTCATTTGATAAAAAGTTTGCCACACTGACCAACAGAAATCTGCTTGGTTTAAAAGTGCCTATGCTGTGTGAGCTGTGCTGCATACATTGCTACACTATTGACAATACACAATGGACCTTTTTGCTCATGAAATCTCAATGAAAATTCACTAATGTGAACCAAGTTAATATGAATCTTTAGGGTCTTAATGAAGAGTCTATAATATACTTTGATTAAAAATTATCAATGGTAGTATAAAAAAACTCTTTTACCTTGTCAAAATCACAAAAAAAAACCAGTAATATTGCAAAATGTTATTACAATATAAAATAATGTTTTTTTATTTTAATATACTTTACAATATAATTTATTCCTGTGATGCAAAGCTGAATTTTCATCAGCTGTTACTCCAGTCTTAAGTTTCATGTGATCCTTCAGAAATCATTCTAATATGCTGATTTATTATTAGAAATATCAGTGTTGGAAACAGTTGTGCTGCCAAATATTTTTTTTGCAACATGTGATTCTTTTTTTCAGGATTCTTTGATGAATAACAAGCTAAAAAGAACAGCATTTATTCAAAATATAAATCTTTTCTAACAATGTAAATCTATGCTATCACTTTTTAATAATTTAACACATCCTTGGTGAATAAAAGTTTTAATTTCTTTCAGAAAAAGAAAGAATAAAAATGTACTGACCCCAAACTTTTGAACAGTAGTGTATATTGTTAGAAAACCTTTCTATTTAAAATAAATGCTGTTCTTTTTTAACCTTTTATTGATAAAAAAAAAATCTGAAAAAGTATTAAACAATTAAGCAACGCAACTGTTAATAAATCAGCATATTAGAATGATTTGAAAAAGGGAAAATTATGTTACATACAGATACAGATTGAATAAAAACCACTGGGTGGATTTTTATCATTATAGGGTAGATGTGTACTTTGCATCCGATGACCCCTTTAAAGGTGACAGAAAGTTCAGAAAATGGTCATATATAAATTATACAAGTGCAGAATATTACTCAAGTATTACTACAACTATCACTATTATATGTGCTATTAACATGAATGATAACTCAAATAATGTGGCTTGATTTATACTGACTGATAGACCTGAGTCATGTCTAAGGACTAAAATTAAAATTATCTAAAAATCTAAAATTATAGAAATTTGACTTGAACCAGTGAGTAAACACCTAGCAACAACCCAGAACACTTTAAAAAAAACACAAGTATTGTGGTAAAACAACTCAGAACCACATAGCAGTGCTTCAAATTTTCTTAAAATCTATTTTAGTTGATTAGTTCTCCACTCTTATGTTTTAAGACAGATCATCATCTGCTCTGTGTGTATTTTAGGAAGAGGATCAGCCTGAATATGAGGAGCCACCATTACTGCCGCCCCGCTCAGATGACCTGATTGAAGAGGAAGAAGAGGAGGACCAAACTTATGCTGAATGTGAACCCGCCTCTGTACCTCAGGAAGAAGATTATGAGGATATTGGCTCATATTCTATCGCAGGTTTGACAAACAGATTTACTACATGTGTTCACTGTGGGAATAGGAGGCAAAGCCACATTAATTAGCCACCTTTTTCTTCAACACGGAAGTAAGCCTATGGGTGAGACTTCATTATCCGCTATAGGGAAATAGCGAGAAGAATAACGACATGCAGTAACTGGTAAAACTTTTTGCACTACAAACCAGTGTGCTCATAATTAATTTATTAAAATAACATGGTAAGACAAAAATAATCAGCTAAAAATAGCTGGACCTGGATGAGACGGAAAGCCAGACTCATAAAATTTACAAATGCATGCACCTGCTCTTACAGTAAAGGAAAAAGGTGGATAGCAGCTATAAATGTTTGTGATTGCTAACAGCTGTAATTCCTAATTTTTTTAGCTTCTTCAGCAGCTGTTGATAATGATTATGAAGATCTGAGTGGGGGAGGTCAAACAGCCACAGCCATTTATGACTACCAAGGAGGTATGTACAATCATGTAACTGATAGATAGCTCAATGACATTGTGTTTTATTAAAATTGTGTGCTGACTCATATCATTCATATTTCTGCAGAGGCCAGTGATGAGATCTCCTTCATGCCAGGTGACATCATCGCTAATATTGAGATGATCGATGAGGGTTGGTGGAAAGGAACATGTCATGGTCGCACAGGCCTGTTTCCTGCCACTTTTGTGGAGCTTAATTAGTTGCTAAAAATCAAGGATCAAATTTATGTTTATTAGCCACTTGCAAACAATGATTTTTATTGCATTTTTTTATGACATACAAGTGCAATATACTAAAATGAGTTATTTTGGTTGTTTTAATGGGCTTGGATCGATTAGCTGAGCAAAATTGTCCATTCAGTGCACATGGTTAGTAACCAAATAAGATGGACATTAATATTTTTTTTCCATAAAGATATTAGATTGAAATATATGCTACCAGACAAAAGTTTTTGAACAGTAAGATTTTTAATGTTCTTAAAGTCTCTTGTGCTCACCAAGCCTGCATTTATTTGTTTCAAAATATAGCAAAAGCAGTAATATTTTGAAATGTTTACTATGTAAAATAACTGCTTTCTATTTGAAAAAGTAATTTATTCCTGTAGTCAAATCTAAATTTTCAGCATCATTACTCCAGTCTTCAGTGTCACAAAGAAACATTTGTTTGTTACATTTGTTACATTATTATTATTATTATTATTATTAATATTTACAACAGTTGAGTACATTTTTTCAGGATTCTTTGATGAATAGAAAGATCAAAAGAAAAAAGCTTTTTGTAACATTTTTTTGGGGAAGTGAAGAAATTATAGAAATTAATACTTTTATTTATTTAGCACATATGCTAAAAAATAGTAAATAGTAAGTTTAAATAGTTAAAATATTTCAAAATTCTACTGTTTTTGCTGTACTTTGGATCAAATAAATGCAGGCTTGGTAAGCAGAAGAGACTTATTTAAAAAAAGCATTAAAAATCTTACTGTAGAAAAACTCTTGACTGATAGTGTATTTGATTATATACACTCAAAAAGTATTTTATATTATTCTTAATGTTAAAAACAATTGATTGATATTTGTGTGGAAACCATGATGCTTTTTTCAGGATTCTTTACTAAATAGTAAATGAATAAGCAACAGCATTTATTTGAAATGGAAACTTATTAACATGCTTATTTTTTACTGTTACTTCTGATCACTTTAATGAATTACAGTATTCATTTATAAAAATAAAATACTGGTTCGACTTTTGAATGATAAAGTGTGTATAACAGAACATAAAATAAATGTTTAACTAGTCACAATTTTCTGTTATTTTTTAGCTGTTTTCTAGTTCTACAATATGAAAAATGGATTTTTAAATGTGCAAAAATCTCTCAGATAATAGCATGTCAATATTACATATTCAATCAATACAAAGTAATAATGAAATGGTGTTAAGGGTTGTCTTATTTCCACTTTTGTAAAACATTATGCTTGAAATATGAAGATTTACAAATGTCCTTTTGCTGTGTTTAGAATTGCTAATATAAGAGGATCATATGCAAAAATATACCATGGTGCTTTATAAAGATACACAAGCCACTGGCTTCTGTTGTTTTTATTGACGCAATGTTGTGCATTTTTGTTGACCACAAAACGTAATCCCCCAGAGAGGTACATGCAATTTATTTAAGAAAAAAGACAGCTCATCCATAATTATTCTGCCAGCAAAGAAATTACCTAATACTTCACAACTTCAAAGTAAAACGAACCCATAGAGTGAGAGACTGAAGTAGAGAGCAAAAAAAAGTATATTTCATCAGAATAGTTAGTTGTGTAATGCGCTGAATGCAGATGATTTACGGTGTCTGACTGTTTTTTCCCCCTCCAAAAAGCCTTGATCATGATGTTGGATCCCATTACATCACATTCTCAACGAGAAGCCACAACCATGTATTTTTCTGCACAAGGTTGCATAAACAGTCCATAGAAATGTACAAACTGTACACGAAAAAGATGCAAAACAAAGCTCCTGTACAGCTGTGACAGGAATAATGTCCGTGCACAAGCAGATCAGTTGATCTACCAGGCGAGCCCCTTCTTCACCTTAGGTTTTCCTTTACCCGTACGTTTGGCTTTCAGTTTCTTCATTTGCCTTTGGTTCATCCAGCCCGGATACCGTCCTTGATCATCCAACATTGTCTTTTTATTGCGTTTAGTGTCTAAATCCATCTTTCCATCCTCTGCTGCAAAGCAACAACAGATCAGATTTTAATAAGGGTAAAACACAGCATATAACCTGAATTGCTAAATGTTTCTATAAAAGCTCACCTTCTTGTTCCTGCATCTCAACATTATCTGGCTTCTCCTTCACTTTCTCAAGTGGCACCACAGTGACGACCTCAGCGACGTCTTTCATGGTGATCTCTCCTTTCTCTCCCTGACCCAGCACTGCTTTGAGCCGTGTCAGTTCTTTGGGTGCATTTTTCTTTCTTTTCTCTGCCCTCATCTTCCTTCTCCACTTGCTGCGCAAACTCTTTGCCATCTTGAAGGAAACTGAGGAGAGAAGACAAAAAAACACATATGTGACCCTGGACCACAAAACCAGTCATAAGTCACATATTTGTAGCAATAGCCAACTATACATCATATGGGTCAAAATGATTAATTTTTCTTTTATGCCAAAAATCATTAGGATATTAAGTAAAGATCATGTTCCGTGAAGTAAATTTTCTACCGCAGATGTATCAAAACATAATTTTGGATTAGTAATATGCTTTGCTAAGAGCTTCATTTGGGCAACCTTAAAGGTGATTTTCTCAATATTTAGACTTTTTTGCAACCTCAATAGTTGCATCTCTGCCAAATATTGTCCTAACAAACCAGACATCAATGGAAAGCTTATTTATTCAGCTTTCAGATGATGTATAAATCTCTATTTTAAAAAATGGACTCTTATGACAAGTTTTGTGGTCCAGGGACACTCTTACTCTAGAGAACACAGTGTTTATTTGATATTTCCACAATCTCCATAACCATTTTGGGTGTCTACCTCATTAAACACTTGACTAACTAAATTACATAATCTCTTTATTGGCTCTTTTTAAGCTTAATGAGCTGAAGTTTATTGAAACGTGCAAATGTTAGTCTCTCCATAAGCATAATTAAGAAACACTGATACATGATCCCATAACAATGATTATACATAATATTACAAATCTAAAAAACAATCACCAATCACCCACATGCCTTAAAACATATTTACATGCAAGAGAAAAAAATAGCCAGTTAGCCATATCGTAACGTCATATGTAAAAACAGCTTTCTATGTTTTAATACACATCACGTACAAACACCACTCACAGGCGTAAGTACTGACAACATACTGACTTCAATATTTATGTTGTGTTAAACCTGTATTTATATTCGCAAGTGTGTAACTTACATGTATCTTCACAGCTCCTCTGGATACACGTGTATGTGTACAGCTACCGCTAAGCAAAACTTTACAACAGTTCCTGTTTTGCGACAAAACGTGGCGTGTTCACGGCTCGTGTGGTCGCCCACTTGGTCCAGTAGAGGGCGACAGAACTGCGGCCTACTTTTAAAATCTTATAAACTGCAAAATTGCAGGTGAGTTAAAACACACAAACACAGAAAACGTATATTATAAATTCCAAAATGTATCTTAAAATGGTCTCCCCTCAGAAAAAAATAGAGCTTTGTTTTAATTTAAAGATGAAATAGTTTCTCAGTCCCAGGTTAAGATAAAAAGTCTTAACCTTGAAAAAGATTTGCAAACACTCTTGTTTGTAACGTTACCCTACGCATTGTTTGTTTTGACCGGCCCAACATGTTCACTTTTGGCTGAACTAATAGTGTTGCGGACAAACTGTTTGTGTGACTCGTGGCAGATGGAGGACATATGGAGTATTTGTAAAAACTCGTTTGAAAAACATTAATGTTTCTGCAATTCCATGTAGGGACAGCTGTGCTGAAATTACACACTTGACATTTACGAACCCCAGTAAATGCAGTTTTCTTGACTGTTTTGGTCAAGGTTTGGTGGGTTAGCATGGCCCAGTTAGCCCCAGTTAGGTACCATATTCATATTAGGTTCCATATTTTATTATTGTCTAGTAGACGTTGTTGCTATTTTGTGTTGTAGTGTTTTGAACCATGTGTGTCTTTGTGTTGTCATTATATGATTTTTATTGAAGGAAAAAAGTGAAAAGTTTTTGTTGAATTGATTATTTGAATTTTGTCAACCTTTTGGAGTAGAGAACAAGGGGGTACAAAAGGATTTTAAAAAGATAAAAATAGTTTTTTTATAATAGTGTTTTTTACATCGTATTCTTTAATAGTTGTCAAAATGTAAAACTGCTACAGAAAGTGTGTATATACTGTGAAGAAAGTTATTCAACTAAATGAAATGACAAATGACAAAAGTGAATTTATATTGTTTCTCAGGTTCATACAGAGTTAATATATTCTAGATAAAAAATTTATTTATTGCCTTTTTGTATGATTGAATTAATTTTCATTTAATTTTAATTGTATTTTGCAATTTGTTCATGTGTATAATTTAATATTTTCTAGACAATAATTTAGTTTTTTTGTATATTTTGTCTATATATATATATTTTATTTTTTATTTTTTATTTTTTTTTTCATAATAACACATTTTGATTTAATTATGAATTCTTTAATTCTTTAAATAATTTATTCCTTTTAATTGTATTTCACACAGTATATATGGGTTTTTATATCTGAAAATATAAAATATATAGTTCCCCCTCTCTTAATATGAAGTCAACTATATACATACTATATATAACTGTATTCTATATGTTCGGATATACCTTGCAGCAGTGTTATTTGTGTTAATTGACATACTAATTATTGTTTTGTTTAATATTTTGAAAATATGTTGTTTAATAGTTTTTGTCATTTGCATTTTAATTTTAGTTAGTAAGTAACTTAGTAAGTTTTATTACAGTAATTTTGTTGGGTGTTTTTGACATTGTTACAATTTTTTTTTATCCATTTTTTAAAAAGATGTATTTATGTTTTAGTTATTTTAATACATAAAAAAGCAACCAGCTATTATATGTAAACATATACAATATATAATTGTTACATATTATATATGTTTATATTTTTATATTATTTTAATTAGCATTTATTTAAAGAGATGTTTTCTATGATTTGAATTTGTTTTTATTATTAAAATGTAACTTTTAATGTTACGTTTTAAAGTTGTATTAATTTTGTTGTCTTTTTTAAATGTCTATACAGTTTTTTTATATTTTTTATTTTTATTTTTAGTTATTTTAGTACATCAAATTAAAATAAATGAAAATGATAAATGATACTTTGACCAGCTGAAATAAAATAAGATTTCTGTGTGTGTATATATATATATGTATATATATATATATATAAAATTATATAATTATATAATTATATATATATATATATATATATATATGTATAATTTTTTGAACAGTTTTTAAATGGTAAGATCTTTAAAGCCTGCATTTATTTCAGTAAAACTAAAATATTTAAAAATAAATAAAAATGCTCAAAAGCATTTATTATTATTATTATTATTATTATTAAATGTTGTTCAATGAATATTGAATTGAATATTATTATTATATTATGTTGAAAACAGCTGAGTATAGAAAGTTCAGAAAACAGCATTTATCTGAAATATTATTGATATTATTACTATTACTATTATTATTTTATTTTATTTTATATTATTATTATTATTTTTTTTTTTTTTTGTAAAATGTGTTTATCATTATTATACCGACTTCTAGCTTTTGGATGGTATAGTGTATAATGTTATAATTTTTATGATTTTTTTTTTCATATATATACATTTCAGATAAACGGTGATCTTTGGATCTTTCTATTCATCAAAGAATTCTGAAAAAAATACTCAGCTGTTTTAAATATTGATAATCATAATATAAATGTTTCTTGAACAGCAAATAAGCATATTAGAATGGTTTCTGAAGGATCATGTGACGCTAGATTAATGATGCTGAAAAATCAGATTTGATCACAAGAATAAATGATATTTTAAAATATATTCAAATAGAAAACAGTTATTTTAAATAGTAAAAATATTTTACTGTTTTTGCTGTATTTTGGATCAAATAAATACAGGCTTGGTGAGCAGCAAAGACATCTTTATAGAACATTAAAAACTGATAGTGTATATGTTGTTTATTTAGTTTGAAGCAATGTGCATGTTTTCTGTGCTTTTAGATTTAGTTTAACAGTCCTGATGTTCCCCTTGGTGTTAACATCATTAGCACATTTACAGTGGTCTCCATCCAGCTTTCTATAAATGAATCCCAGTGTTGTATTATCCCATTCCCTCCACAGCCCCACAACTCTTTGTAAGTAGATTTCGGTAACACCTCATAGATAAAAACAAACAAACTGAGCATAACCTGCAACCAGCCTGCCATGGGACCAGCAAGTGCTCTCGCATCAGGAGCGAAAACTGAAAGGCCCATCTGCTGGGCTGTTCCAGTGACATTGCCCTTGGCAGTCAGCTGAGGTCTCTTTGCAGTGGGGGGAGTTGTGTACGTTGTTGGGTGTTTTGATTCCCCCAATTAGGGTTCCTTCAGCGAGGGTGACGTGGCTGTGTGTGGAATAATTAAGTCCCCGGACATCATGCTCTGAAATGATCAGCATGCAAACTGCACACACAAACACACACAGGCTGTGGCTCTCTTGCACACTCGCTCACTACTTGTGTGTGTTCTCTTATCGGATGTCTGACTGAACGAAGCTTAAGTGGTGACTAAAGAATTTGACACAATATGCTAAAAATGTGGTGCAAGTTAAAAGAAGTTAAACTTTTGAAAAAAAAAAAAAAAAAACATGTCTAATTGCCTTGTTTTTTTTAACATCCTTGTTTTGTAAAAGCTAAAAACATGTAGGAGCCAGACATCTTTGACCTCACATTTTAAGTTCATTTGGTATTGATTTTGATTTATGACATTTTTAATATCATTTAACTTATTTAATTTAATAATAATGTGAATAATAATAATATTTGTGTGTGTGTGTGTGTAATTCAATATTTTCTGGGCAATAATAAAATGTTTAAGTATTTAATTTAATTTAATTTTAATCATATTTCACACAATATATATGAGGTTTATATCTGAATATATAAATGCAAAAACGTGTAGGAGTCGGACGCCTTTGACCTTTCGTCTTAAGTAAAAAAAAAAAAATTATATTGCATTTATATTGGGTTTTATTAAATATTAATTTGATTTATGGCATTTGTTAATTATTTAATATATTTTATTTGTATTTTGTGTATTTGTATTTTTATTTGTATGTGTGTGTATAATATTTTCTAGACAATAATTTTGTGTTTATATATATATATATATTGTGTGTGTGTTAATATCCATTTGATTTATGGCATTTTATTATTGTTTTTTTTTTTAAGTTTAATTGTATTGTATTTAAAAATGTACATTTTTAAAATGGATTTAATTTATTTCGCACAATTTGTTTGTGTGTAATTCAATATTTTCTAGACAATAATTTGGTTAATTTTGTATTTTTATATTTTAGCTATATATTAACTTTATTTTTTAATATTTTTAATTATTTAATTTTATTTTAATCATATTTCAATGTGTGTGTATATATATATATATATAGGGTTTTATATATAAATGCAAAAAACATGTAAGAGCCAGACGTCTTTGATCTTGCATCTTAAATTAATTTTGCATTGTTATATTGTATTTATATCGAATTTGTTTAATGTTCATTTGATTTATGGCATTTTGTAAATTTATTTAATTTATTTTGCACTGTTTTTGTGTGTGTAATTCAATATTTTCTAGACAATAATTTGGTTAATTTTGTATTTTTATATTTTAGCTATATATTAACTTTATTTTTTTAATATATATTTTTTATTATTTAATTTTATTTTCATCATATTTCACACTGTATATATGAGGTTTTATATTGGAATATATAAATGCAAAAAACATGTAAGAGCCAGACGTCTTTAAAATAATTTAGCATGTTTATATTGTATTTATATTGAATTTGTTGAATATTCATTTGATTTATGGCATGTTGTAAATTTATTTAATTTATTTTGCACTATTTGTGTGTATGTAATTCAATATTTTCTAGACAATAATTTGGTTAATTTTGTATTTTTATATTTTAGCTATATATGAACTTTATTTTTAAAATACTTTTTAATTATTTCATTTTATTTAATCATATTTCACACTGTATATATGAGGTTTTATATTTGAATATATAAATGCAAAAAACATGTAAAAGCCAGGCGTCTTTAAATTAATTTAGCATGTTTATATTGTATTTATATAGAATTGAATTAATATTCATTTGATTTATGGCATTTTTAAAATGTATTTAATTTATTTTTCACTATTTCTGTGTGTGTAATTCAATATTTTCTAGACAATAATTTGGTTAATTTTGTATTTTTATATTTTAGCTGTACATTAACTTTATTTTTGTACATTTTTAATTATTTCATTTTATTTTAATCATATTTCACACTGTATTTATGGTGTTTTATATCTAAATATATAAATGCAAAAAAAAAAAAAAAACATGTAAGAGCCAGACGTCTTTAAATTAATTTAGCATGTTTATATTGTATTTATATAGAATTGAATTAATATTCATTTGATTTATGTATGATAAAATGTATTTAATTTATTTTTCACTATTTCTGTGTGTGTAATTTAATATTTTCTAGACAATAATTTGGTTAATTTTGTATTTTTATATTTTAGCTAATCATAATAACTTTTTTACATTTTATTCATGAAAGAGCAACAGACAGCCAGCGTGGCTCAGATTTGGGAAGAGAGCTTACAGTCTCCCAAACTACAATAAAAGAGTGAGGTCATGCTCTTCACTTCTTGTTCATTCACTGCATCTCTTGCTGCTCTAAACCCACAGACCCCTCCAGAGGATTCAGAGAGAGGACCACCATCATCCCCAGGCCTCTGGTTTCTAGTAGAAACAGCTGACGGTATTTGCTTCGGCTTAAAGCACTATCATATGCAACGGAGGGACATTGCTCTTGGTTTTGGTCTCCATGGAGCTAAATTGCAGTGGCAAGCATGGACGGAGTGATATCCTGAATCCAGGTGAAATTTTGTAGATTTTAGTCAAGAGAGTTTGCAGGTTTCCAGGTTTACTGTACATCTATCACACTTTAAATACTCATTCGTGCAGGGTGGGTTTTCTTATTTACAGTATATAGTGTAATATGGCATCCAAATATGAGAAGAGTTTCCTCTTCATAACCTGCTCCTTGTAAAAAAAAAAAAAAAAAAAAAAAAAAAGTGGATCTAGATTAGTTCTGGGGCATTTTTATTATGATATCATAACACACGACTGCCGTGAGTGTTGTTAAAGGCCAGTCTATCACTGTATTATTAGAAATCCACACTTACGACCGCAGGCTACATTCCGCAATCTCTATTACTTTTTCATCATGGGCAAGTTGATTACTCTGTAATGGTGGGTTATATGGCTCTGTGTGTGTGTGTGTGTGTGTGTGTGTGTGTGTGTGTGTTTGGTTGAAGCCAGTGTTGGTGGCTCGTGCACTTTGATTGTGGTTGTTTCTGGGTTTAAAATCAATCCGTTGAATGAGGTTTCTTAGCATGCCTCAAGCATTATTTCCTCACATATTGACTTGCGATGAGAAGGATGTTTATTGAATTGCTTTAATAGAGTTATCTCTCTCTGTCCTCTCTTTGCAATTAAAAAATACATATATGGGCAATGTACATGAGCACCTGAAGCTATTACTTAAGAGCTGCAGAATATTGCATACATGCTGGTGAGGTTGTAGAAAACCAACAGTTCAGCTTGCAAATATATATGTTATGTGAAAAAAAATGGCATATGAAACCAGTTGGTATCTGCAAAAAAGAATGAAAATCGAAAAAATAAAATTTCACTAAATAGTTAATCCACCTAAACAAGTTGTTTTAAATCTTTTTGACCCCTGAGGTCCCCTGTTGTCCAACAAAATTTTGTAAGATACTCTAGTATTATGATAAATTATGATCAAGCCGCTTGTTTTAATTTTTTTTTAAATGAATAGAAATGGGGAGTATTGATATATTAAATGAATAAACCATTATTTTATGATTTTTCCAGTCAAAACAGTAGTATTTCTTTTTTAGGTAACTAGATTTAGTTTACTTGACTATATGTTAAAAAAACAGTGTATTAATTTAAATATGTTATAGTAAGTTATCCTTGGAAGTTTGCTGTATGAGTTTAAACCATTTTTAAACTGAAATTCATACTTAATAACTTTGGCGAATTTCTCCTACAGTGACACTACAGCTAATAATAATGCATATTATTATTATTTATTTATATTTGTAATCAAATAATCATGTACTTTTTTACTCTCCAAACATAGAAGTAGGACTTTTAATAAACTGCTGTTGAATTGTGTAAGTTTCATGATTTTTCATTAATTAAACATTTAAAAAAAATAATCTGAAAAAAAGGAATAAAGTAAAAGGAAAAAAAATGAATTTGGAAAAAAAAACTATAAAAATAAATACAATTAAAAATTAAACAGTTTTCATAGTGCCTAAAAAAATAATTTTTTGTTAAACTTTAAAAGTTTTCAACAGAAAAAATGGAATCCAGAAAAAAATTATATATATAAATATATATATATATATAATAAAATGGATTTCATATGGCCTTAAAAATCTAATTTTTGTTAAACATTTAATAAATTGCTGCTAAATTGTGTACGTTTCATTATTTCAATTAATTACACATGCTTTTTGATTCTTTTTTTTTTTTCATTTACCCAATAAAATAGAGTCTAAAAACTATTTTATGGTATGGACTCCAGAAAAATTTTAATGCAAAAAACATAAAATAAAAAGAAATAAAATAAAATAAAACAAAATAAAAAAAAAAAGTAAAACGGATTTTGTGAAAAATAAAACAGATTTCATAGAGCCCTACACTGGTGTAGTTTGACAATCAGAAAGTGTCCAGAAAGTGTAGAATTGTTTTTTCTGTTTCAGACATAAAATAACATTTGTGCTCATCAAATTACTGGTTATGCCATTATTTAATGCCGCAAAAAGGCATATCTAAAATCTAAAATTTGCGCTGCTATTTTAGATTGCGCTGGTCATTATGGAAATTATCTGTTTGTGTCTTTTCATTAATGTGAGCATTGCCAGTAAATCATGTGTCGAATTTTCCCCTCCCATCAGCGCTTTTGTAGAATTGCACTCTAACACTAATTTACCCAATTTAGTAAATCTGGCCCATAGTGTGTAATATAGAGCAACTTAAAGTGCCTATGCTTACTGGAGACATCCTGTCGGCCAATATACAATAAAGAAAACATTAACATTTTTGAAATGAGGATTAAGTCTGTCGGACATGTGCGCTAATCCCACACTAATCTGTAATCATCTGATGTAAACAATACGGCAAACAAGATGCATATGTACCCAAGACAGAAATGCTCTCCAATTCAGTCATCTGATAGCATTTAAGCGTCCCATCTGTGCTGTTGCTCATGTGCTGCTCTTGTTATCTCACACATGGCTTCCAATGATCTCTTTTTAGTGGCCAAATTAACCTTGGAAGGTGGATTTCAACAGGAAGGAATTTTCCCCAAACTACCAGGGAATTGGTATTATGCATCACTGGATGTTTAAACAAGAAGCAGTGGAAGCACGCACATATTATAGTAGAGAATAATACCGTTGTGATTCATTATTCATGATCATCATTAAGCCACCGGCGACATGTGCGCCAATCGTCAGGTTGAATATATGTTGCCATGGTGAAGTGATTAAAATGTATGGAATATATGGAGGTGGATGAATAATGAATGGAATGTGTGTAGTCGTTTGATTTTAATGAGTCACAGTTTGACTCTGTTCACTGGTTCATAGCAGAACTGACATAAGGTTTATAAACATTGTGATTAGCATTTCCCCAAGGAAATAACAGTGCTGGAAAGGCAGAAAAACAATAGTGTTATATAGGAAAGATTTGATTTAGACTACTTTGCCCATTATGATACAGTGGAGATCTTCATCGCTCAACATTTGAAGGAGTAGCTATTAGCTGTAGGTATGCTTACTGTTCTACTAACATGTTTTGACAAAATAACCAAGGCATTTCAACAAAAACCTTTATTTTGTGTAAAATTAGAGAACAGTAACTACTGCAGCATGAAAAAAAGATTACAATTAAACTTTTGGAGGGTTACAGCTGTGAGAGATTAGCAAAAGTTGCTTTGCGGCTGCAGGACTACTGTGCTGGTCTGATCTCGGTCCACTTTTTCCGCTTTCTTCCATAGTTTGGTAAGTGGGTTTCTTAGCCATAACTTTGTCGCAAAAAATCCAGAGATTTTCAGTTGGGTTTAGATCAGGACTTTCATTATTTCAATGGGTTGAACCGACTAGTCGATTAGTCGACTGGTCGACTTCAGTGCTCTGCCATGACGCTTTAAGCTTGACGTCGACTAGTCGCTGGTCCTAAATAGAGGACGCAACATGACAATAAAACATTTACACTCTGATTCCAAACAGTTAAAATGACAAAAAGACATTTGATTATATCATTTGGATGCTGGAAATTGAAAGGGAGAATGCATGTTTTAAACAGCTTAGGGGACTTTCACATGTGGCGTCTTTTGCACGCTCAAATGTAGACGCGCATTATCCGTGCTTATAATGGAAGTGATGCGCACGCGGTGCGACGCGCTCGGTTTTTCTTTTTTTTATGCTGGAAATACATTTATCCTTTGCTGAAACTTTCACGTCTTAATGGAGAGCGCAAGTCATGGCTGCTTAACAATGGCAGACGCCACAGGAGCCAAAGCGAAAGCTATAGAGTGCTTTGGAAAGGAGAAGGCTGCGCGCCTAGCGTTTTCCACGCGTTTTTAGGCGCGACATGTGAACAGCCCCTTATCCACCTTTTTCCTGAGCAATCAATGAAGCACTATTAAGGACTCTCAGCTTCCGTTTTGATGCTCTCCTGTTCCGGTCTCCATAGAATTCCATGTTAAAAAAGGGGTATCAAAGATGACTGAATTAATTAAACGGAAACGTTTTCAATACAACTAAATATAAATATGTGCGCCGGCTTAAGCTGTGCTGTTGTTGGCTGCCACCGCAACAGCAATAAGCTGGAGGAATTTATGTAAAGTCAGACTCTGTATGCCTTATATAAATGATTACAAAAGGAAACGAGCATGGGGTGCAGAGCTTCAGTTAAAATACTGTGTGAAATAATAAATTATGTGTGCTCTTAACGTTTTGTTTTGTAACTTCGCAACGTTCGGGAGTTGTATGTGCACTCATCTGTTTTCAAACTACCTCGCGTCGCGTCTCCTTCCCGCTCATTAAACTATGACAGGTGAGTTACTGCAAAAAGATAGTCATTGCAACACTTTAAAGTGGTGAAACTATGGCGCCATCTGCTTCTCAAACTCATTTTAATATGTTTAACGTTATATTATGGGCTTGGAAAATACGTTAATTTGACTAGAACGGGAGACCGGAAATGTAAAGCATTCCAGACTTCCGCGTTCAGGAAAAAGGTGGATTGTAGGTAAATTAATCGACGTTCTAATCTGACGTTATGTGATATGCGACGTTGTAATGCACACACACATAAGCTACAGACAGTAGCTCCTATATAAGCAGATCAGGCGCACACAGAATCATTTAATAGCCCCGAAATATATTGTCAGCACTGTTCGATGATTTCCCAATAATACAGTTTATAAACCGAAAGGTTTTAGCATATATTTCTTAGCAATTAAAACACACAGCTTTACTATTAAAAGAGAGATGCTGCCAGGTAGAATTACTTCACACACACAATCACTCTCTCAGTAACGCTTATTTATTTCTCACTTAATCTATTTATCTGATTAAGAACGAGCGAAATATAACGACCCAAAGACAATAGAACTGATAAAAACGAGCCATTATAGGAACAGTAGCTATGTGGGCAGCGCTGTGTCATATGCCATATAGCGGTACACAAGGTGTTCGAGATCAATTTGTTTATCAATGACGTCATCAACGACTAGTCGACGTCGACTCGACTTTCATCACATAAATGTCGACTTTAAAAATTCTTAAGTCGTTCAACCCCTACGCATTTTGCAAAGTGGCAGGGGCATTGTCCTGCATGGGAATTGCAGGCTGATTAGATGATGAACACAGAAGAGGAACTACTACTGTTGAAGGAGGTTCTGATAAACATTTGCATTCACCCTGCATTCAACTCCTGCTTCAGAAAACCGTGACACTTCCTCGCTCAGAGTAGTCCATTACGGTGTTGCAGAAATGTATACAGAGACACGTATTTCCAGTGAGCCTGGGTTGTTTTAAACAAGTGTGCTAGTACTGTATATTGTAGCAATTACATTTTATACAGTTTAGACATGCTCTGATTTAACAGTTACTTGTAGGGCTAGTAAAGCAGTTCTCACTGGGCAGTGTTTTGAATGCTGCGATATGAATTCCACACATTCAGCTTACACTTCACTTTGTGACACGTTTCATGGTGCTGTCACCATCTTGTTTCATAATCACTCAATCAGCACGTGTTGTCATCTGCTGCTGCACGTTCTTACCTTGAGGTGACACTTGTTCTGTACCTTCAGTATAGGCAGCTTATATAAGCTCTGCTTAAAAGCGTGCCCACTCCTGCCCAGCAGGGGGAGCATCACCTGGAGGGTCTGAATTTGCAGATATACAGTTGAGTAGCTGCCACATGAGTGTGCAGGAATATGCCAGGCTGAGTGCTCTGCCCTGGGCTTCAGTGACCACTACTGCCCATCTGGGGACACTGGCAGGCCAACACAAATTCAGCTCACACCACTGCACAGGCGCCGAGGGTCAGATGTTTATTACATTTGTCTGCATTTGTAGATATTTCAAACAGTATGTCTGCAAAACAAACAAACAAACAAACAAACAAAAATCTAATTATTTAAACATATGATATAGTATATAATATTTTACTTAGCTTTAGCTTCTTAACATATAATATATCACACTTTTAAGTAGAATATGTGACTCTGGACCACAAAACCAGTTATAAGATGTATGTATGTAGGACAATATTTGGCCGAGATACAATTATTTGAAAATCTGTAATCTGAGAGTGCAAAAAAATCTAAATATTGAGAAAATCACCTTTAATTTTGTCCAAATTAAGTTCTTAACAATGCATGTTACTAATCAGAAATTAAGTTTTGATATATTTACAGTAAAAAATATGTTCATGGAACATGGTCTTTACTTAATATCCTAATGATGTTTGGCATCAAAGAAAAATCTATTATTTTGACTCATACAGTGTATTGTTGGCTGTTACTACAAATATACCCCTGCTATTTACAACAGGTTTTGTGGTCCAGGGTTATGTGTGTGTGTGTGTGTGTGTGTGTGTGTGTGTATATATATATATATATATATATATATATATATATATATATATGTATATACACACATATTTTCCACTCCCTAGCACAGCTTGAAGTCCCTCAGTTTGAAAACACTTATCTTAGAAGGCAACACAAAAAATGACATATTGCTCAGACCTGTCATCAATAACATATTGCCAGTATTGATCACCTCTGCTGTATATAATGAAGTTATCATATCACCTCAATGTCTCAGTAAAACATCTTGTCATTGTGATATACTGTACATGAGTGATCCTGTGGAAGCTTCACTCTGTTGTTTATCGTACTGCAGTGTTTGAGAAACTCCCTCACACAGATGGCTATTTCCAAACAGCAGGAATATGCATGTTTTCTACTAGAATGAAAAGGCTGACTCTGCTTTTGCAGAGATTAATATTTCTGCACACTATTTGCATTCTGTTAGTGGATGTTCCTTCAACTATGGGCTCATTTGGACCTGTGGATTGTTATAGAACACACTCTTAAAACACTCTTTTCACACTATTTTATCAAACAAAGTCCTACAGTGGACATACAACCAAACCCAAAATTATTTAGACACCAGATATAATTTCTGATATTATTTTACTAGAGGGTGCTGGACACTATAGTTCATTTATGTAAGTGAGAATAGCAAAATAAAGTAAACTGTGACATTATTATTAATTATTATAAATTATTATTAAGATTTTTCATACAGTGGACTACCAGTAAAATTTGGGACCAAAAATTAGATTGTACACTTTGACCTGCACTGTAAAAAAAACTATTTGTTGAGTGAACTTAAAATAATTTGTTGCCTGGCTGCCTTAAAATTGTAAGTTCAGTCAAAGAAAAAAAAAAAAAAGTTTAGTTAACTTACTAAGTGACAGCTTAGATATTTGAGTTGATTCAACTTAAAATTTTAAGGCAGCCAAGTAACAAACACAGCTGTTAAGTTTAACAAACAATTTTTTGTTTAGTCTACTCAAATATTTAAGTTGTCACTTAGTACAACTTAACATTTCAACTTGAATAAACTTATTTGAGTTGACTGAACTTACAATTTTAAGTCAGCAGGGTAACAAATTATTTTAAGTTGACTCAACAAATATATATATATATATATATATATGTATATTTTAACAGTGTGACCATGTTTTGTTATATACCTTTCTATCAAAGTTATTTGACATTATCAAGATGAATTTGTTCTGACACAGTTTAACTCTGAGTTCTTATCAGATTTTATTACCATTTTCTAAACTATAGCGAATAAACTGTGATAAAGTGAAAAATGTTGATGGTGTCTGAAAAAACTTTGCTTGCGGAAATGACATTTTGAACATTTTTTGTAATATATGTCTGGATAAAGCAAACTTCATGTATCCTATGTATTTTATGTATCCATCTTATGCATTTAAATTTATTTTCTCAAAGTTTGCGTAATTTGGTATTTTAATTGGAAATGACACACAAGAAAAACAATTCTTTGTTTTCATGTTCTTCCAACCCGATCTCACGGCAAATTGTTAACTTTTGACAAGATGGTAATTCATACAGATTTGTACAACCTCATATGTACTTTACGAGGTGGCAAATATGTACGAATTCGTGCAAAAGGACTACGCCTAACCTAACCATCAAAGAAATCCTAAAAAAATCATACGAGTGAGGTCATACGAATTTGCACAAATTAGCCACCTCATGAAATATGCACAAATAAGCCTTGAGATAGCATTTGTTCTTTACTGACAGTGTTATGTTTTTTTGGTAAATAAGTTCACCAACTTTATAAAACCATTATTAAGCCTAAAAATTATTGGAAAAAAAAAACAAAAACAAAAATTCATTTTACATGTGTTGTGGAAATAACACTGGGACAGCTGTCATTAGTTTAAATTAGCGTAAAATTAAATGGTAATTTAAAATGAATAAAAATGACAAAAATAAATTAAAATTATAAATTATAAGAATATGTTTTATGATTATTTCACTTTTTGTATATGATGAACAGTTAAAACTCTGATAATCTAAACCAGTATTCCTATGATGGATTGTCTGATTTTCATACTTTTCAAATGTAATTTAAAAATATAAAAAACAAAGGGTATAAAAGTTGTCAAAACAGTTTGGCGTTTTGTGATTTTTGGCTGTTGTTTGGCTGAAGTTGGGAGGGAAATGTTCCAGTTTAAAAACAAGGCCCTTTTACAGCATCCATGTTATTCATCTCAACTCGTCCTTTTGACTCGTACACTCTAAAAATGCTTGGTTAAAATCAACCCAGTGCTAGGTGAAATATGGACAAACCCAGCAAACCAGGTTGTTTTGACCCAGCAGTTGGGTTAAATGTATAACCCAACCTTCTGGGGAGTTTTATTTAACTCAAATATTGCTTAAAAATGATTATATTTCTTGTCTAAAATGAACACAAATAGGTTGGAAATTAACATGTACATTTATTAAGAAGTTAAATAAACTAATGAAATAATACCTAAACAGCTTTTAAATTGCTAGTAACTATGTGTAACCTATTTTGGGTTCATTTTAAGACAATAGTTGAATGAATTAAAACTACCCAGAAAGTTGGGTGAAAACAACCTAGTTGCCATATTACACCCAGTGATGGGTTGTATTTAACCCAGTTTTAGAGTCTAAAATAAAAAGGGTACAGTAACACATTTACAGTCAAGGTCTGTGGTGTGAGACATTACAAAAACTTTAAGAAACCAGATATGAGAGAATCAAGACGTTTTATTTATATGTATTTCTCTGTATATTGTATATTTACTGGCAAGGCTAGTAACTCACTTACGCTTTCCTTCATCCTGACTTGACACAGACCTTTGTCTGTATTCACTTAGAAATTATGTGACAGATCGGTGATAAATGGGATCGTGAGGACTTTCCCCATCGCTGTTTGCCTGGATCTGGCCGCTCTCCAGAGCTAAAGGGAGTCAGAGGGTCCCTGTACAGCTCAGGTGGATTACTGTAAATCGATCGCACAATTGATGGGGCTCCAAGCTTTCGCCTTGGCCTGACAAAGACAAATGCACTTAGTGAGTAACGATTAAAAAACGCTAACAATACCTTTGCGACAGATCAAATACTTTCACAGTCATCTGTCTGAGGATGAGTTCATGGAGTCATGAGATTTTTTTTCATAATAAATCAGAGCTCACCATATAACCAGCCTGTTTAGTGATCTTTTCTCATAGTCTCAAGTCTGGACTGATGGTTAGCTCTGCAGTGGTGCTCTAGCGCTCACGGACACTATCCTTTACGCTGAGTCGGTTAGCTTTGTTCAGCATTTGTTGCCTAGCAACACGCTTTCCCTGCCCGGTTTAATGTTCTGCTTCCTCAACACTGGAGAGTCACGTCTACGTGTGTTTTGTGTGTCTCCCTCTTCAACTGTCTTTCGCCCAAGAGCCATGTGAGAGGGGGTGAAGCATTACACTGAGTGACGCCAGTTTGTGTTAGAGCAATGGGCGAGATATGCTATATACAATTATACAAGGGAATGCGAATAGGAGGTATGAGACACTATCTTGCCAAAAGTATTGGGACACCCTATTCTAATGAATGGGTTTGACTACTTTAGTAATTTCCATTAGTACTAGTCTTAATATTTAAGCATTTAATGACATTCTGGGGAATTGTGTCCTTCTAAGTTTGGACAGGACCCTTTTTTATTCTAACATGACAATGCCTCTGTATACAGTCCCTGACAAAAGTCTTGTCGCTTATCTATTTTGTAGAAACACCTGCTATTAACCTGACTTTTAATTAATCAATTGGTGTTAGAAATAGCTCATATGAAAAGCTAAAACCCTCCCAAATGATGTTTAATGCACTGAAATAAATTAGTTTCTCTGAAAAAAGATTTATCATTTAATCAAGACAGATAGGTCAAATTTTGGCAAGACAAAAGTTTTGTCGCCTATACAGAAATTGAACAAATTAACTGCAAATACAAAAATATGTCAGCAAATTAAGTAGTGGTGCTGTGAGATCCAAATTTAGTATCTTGTATGACTTCCATGAGCTTGAAGGACTGCATCCATGCAGTTTGGCAAGGATTCATACAATTTATTGATGAACTCATCAGGAATAGCAAAGAAAGCAGTCTTGCATGCCTCCCAGAGTTCATCAATATTCTTTGGTTTTGTCTTCCATGCTTCCTCTTTCATCCTACCCCACATATGCTCAATGATGTTCATGTCTGGTGACTGGGCTGGCCAATCCTGGAGCATCTTGATCTGCTTTGCCTTGAGGAACTTTGATGTGGAGATGGAAGTATGCGATGGAGCACCATCCTGCTGCAGAATTTCTTTTTTGGTTGGGAATATAAGAGGTAGCTAAGATTTCTTGGTATTTTAGACTATTGATGTTGCCTTCCACCCTGCAGATCTCTCACACACCCCCATACTGGATGTAACCCCAGACCATGATTTTTCCGCCACCAAACTTCACTGTTTTCTGGGTGAATCTCGGATCCATGCGGGCTCCAGTAGGTCTCCTGCAATATTCGCGGTGACTGTGGTGTAATTCAACAGAAGATTCATCTGAAAAATTCACCTTCTGCCACTTTTCCAGCATCCATCCTTTTAGCAGGCTGTGGGCCTTGGCAAATGCCACACAGTTTTTCAATTGTCTTTTGTTTAGTGCTGGCTTCTGGGCACTGATTCGACCATGGAGGCCATTTCGAGACAGAATCCGACAAACTGTTCTGGTTGACACAGGGGCTTCAGGTGACCAGGTCTCGTGGAGCTCTGCTGCAGTGGAAAATGGGCTGGCCTTGGATTTTCGAGCCAACAAACGGTCCTCTCGAGCAGTTGTCTTGCGGGGTCTGCCTGACCTGGGCTTGTCAAAAATGTCTCCAGTCTCTTTAAAGCTTTTTTTTATCCTCTGTACTTGACACTGAGACACATTGAAGGTGTCTGCCACATCAGCAGTGGATCTGGTCTTCAGCCTCTTGATAATCAACACTTTAGTCTCAGGGTGAATCTTAGGCATGTTTGCAGAGGTCTAGTTGCAGTTGATGTGAAGGTCTAGTGTACTGGGGTTCTTTTTATACACACGTGAGACCTAATTGATCCATTATTAGTCACAGGTGAAGCTCATATGACAAGGCGACAACACTTATGTCTTTGCAAAAATTGACTCAATGGGCTTTACCAAGCTGTGAATATTAGAATACTTTTTGACAGTTTCGTTTTGCACTGAAACATTATTACAAAAGCTGTTGGGATTAAAATGAGCCATTTCTTGTAAAAAAATCTTGATTAGAAATATATTTCAGCGGCACTTCAGGTCAATTTGTACACAAGCGACAAGACTTTTGTCAGGGACTGTATACGGCAAGGTTCATAGAGAAATGTTTGATTCAGTCAGTGTGGAAGAACTTGACTGATCTGCATAAAACCAAGCCCTAATCCCATCTGAACACCTCTGGTGTGACTTTAAATGCAGACCTTGAGCCAGAAACTCAGACCAAACACCAATGACTTATGGGTATAGTCATTTTAGACACTTCCAAAACTTAAGCAACAGAGATGGAAATACAACTTTAAATACATGTATTATGCTTCCATCTTTGTTGCTACAGATTTGGAAGTGTATTTTACTGTTCTAAAGAAGGGGGTATCCCAATACATTTGTCCTTGTAGTGTATGTACAAGTCATATGGTGTTTGGAGATGAGTTTTTGCTCAAGGTCTGCATTTAAAATCACACCAGAGGTGTTCAGCTGGGATTAGGACTTGGCTTTATGCAGAGCAGTCAAGTTCTTGCACACTGACTGAACATTTCTCTATGAACTTTGCCTTATACACAGAGGCGTTGTCATGTTAAAGAAAAAAAAGGTCCTGTACAAACTTTTGCTATAAAATTAGAAGGACACAATTCCCTAGAATATCATTGTATGCTTAAACATTAAGATTAGTACTCATGGAAATTACTAAAGTTATTAAAAGGCGGTGTCCCAATACTTTTGGCAATATAGTCTATATGTAAGTATAAATAGAGTTGGGTATTGCACATGTTTTAACTGGACAGTGTATTGCACATTTTTATTGTGAAGTGGGGCCATTTAACTGTTCATGAGGTAGATGGTGTAAGAAAAGAAACTCGCAGTTCAAAGAGGAAGTGGCCTAAATGTGAGGGTTCCAGAGTGATTATTCCAGCATATTTCCTCAATCTGGATGAGTGCAGTTTTTGAAGTATAGGTAGGGGTGTACCAATGATTATCTGAGCAGTTTGTTCTATCCGCTGTAGTCTTTTGAGGTCTGAACTAGTACAGTAGCTGAGCCAAACCAGACAGTTAATATGCAAAGGACAGACTCTATTGGCGCTTCCCACTGTTGCTTGGTATAGTTTGGTACGGGTCACTTTTGGGAGGTTATCCACTGTTTGCAGTACCTAGTACCTGGTATTTTTTTGGTACCACCTTGGTAGAGGTTCCAAGCGAGAAGTACCGTTACAAAATGTGATGTTTAATCAATGCAGATTACTTTGGTAGGGATTTTGCGATAACAAAGTACAGTAATACCTCAATATGAAGTCCACGCTATGATATTTACTGTGATATTTAAAAACAAAAATACAAATAAGGTAATGCACTTTGAGAGTTCAGAATTAAGAGTTCCAACCTATGTTCATAACTAAGAAAACTTAAAGGATTAGTTCACTTTCAGAACTAAAATTTACAGATAATGTACTCACCCCCTTGTCATTGTTCATGTCTTTCTTTCTTCAGTCGTGAAGAAATTATGTTTTTTGTGGAAAAAATTTCAGGATTTCTCTCCATATAATGGATATGAATGGTGCCCCAAAGTTTGAACTTCCAAAATGCAGTTTAAATCCAGCTTCAAAGGGCTCTAAACGATCCCAGCCGATGAAGAAGGGTCTTATCTAGCGAAACGATTGGTAATTTTCAAAACAAATTGACAATTTATATACTTTTTAACCGCAAATGCTCACCTTGTTTAGTCTCTGTAATGCGCATGCGTAGTCTCTGTGATCCGGGTCAATACAGTTAGGGTATGTTGAAAAACTCCCATCTTGTTTTCGTCTTCAACTTCAAAATCATCCTACAATGCTGTTTTACCTTTTTTTTTTGTAAAGGGTGTTTGATCTACTTTGTATGTTCATTTTGCAAACACTGGGTTGGTACTTCTGTAGCGATGTAGAATGATTTTGAAGTTGGGAAAGAAAACGAGATGGGAGTTTTTCGACATACCCTAACTGTATTGATCCAGATCACAGAGACGAGACAAGACAAACATTTGCAGTTAAAAAGTATATAAATTGTTAATTTGTTTAGAGAATAACCCATCGTTTTACTAGATAAGACCCTTCTTCATCGGCTGGGGTCATTTAAAGCCCTTTGAAGCTGGATTTATACTGCATTTTGGAAGCTCAATCTTTGGGGCACCATTCATGTCCATTATATGGAGAGAAATCCTGAAATATTTTCCTCAAAAAACATAATTTCTTTACGACTGAAGAAAGAAAGACATGAACATCTTGGATGACAAGGGTGTGACTACATTATGTGTAAATTTTTGTTCTGAATGTGAACTAATCCTTTAAGTAAGAAGCAAGTCAGTGACTTGACTTGTACCCGAACTTTAAAGGGGACTCAATCATCTTTTTATTTGTGGTATATTGTCTCCATTCACATTGGTGTTTTAGAAGTCATTATTATTATTGTTATTTCAATGACAGTAATAGCCATATATTATGAAAATGAATATTTCATAGTCAGCAATTCAAACTGCACTTTTTAGCTTTTATATTGACGGAAACGTCAGTAGAGCTTTTATGTTGACAAAAAAAAAAAAAACAGCTTCGAATCTATCTATCTATCTATCTATCTGTCTATCTGTCTATCTATCTGTTGTTCTATTGAAAAATAATTAAAAGTTAAATCATTACTAATTAAAAAACAATTAATTATCATAGCAGGTGCATCAGATAATGTTGTTTTGATTCTGATTAGGTGGTGAGGTCTGCAGGTGTTGAGGCGGTGGGTGGATGCCGGTGACTGTTTTCGCCTGTCATCAGCTAGCGGGAAACAACAGGTGGTGCAGTGCAGAAAGAGTAGAGGCTGTATACCCTCTGCAGAAAGCTATTCTGAGCCTTTTCTCCCATAGATCCACAGTTCCACTGCAATTTCGCAATGCACACCCTCAATGGGAACTGACAGGATATACCTCCGATCCATCAGACTGGTCCTACCATCTTCTCTTCTTTTCTCTCTCTATTATTTTATCCGTTTCAAATATAGGCTATATCAGGAGAGGAAAGACCACAACAACTAACACAGCTGAACCAATGCCACATTCATCTGTGGTCGCCAATCTCACAACTCAAACCTTTAACTGTAATTTGAAAAGACAGATTAGATTGCATCTGTTCTGCTGGTGTCCTGCTGTAGCAAACAGTGTTAAACATTGGTTTATAAAAAACAGGACACCAAGTGCACATTTAATGCTGAGTTTTGTACTGCCTGATTTGATGATTCAATAGTGTTGCTTGCTAAAGTATTTTTTTTCATTCTTTTTGTAATTTTTGTTATTATTTGTGCATGAGATCTCAAATTGTGTATCATTTTAGACAAAAAAATATCCAAAAAATTCACCTTATAAAATTTCTGCTAAACTAAAATTATAACTGAACATTAGTTTGTGCTGTTATTTTCCTAAATTGCTGTAGATTGAGTCTGTATTCATTTAAAGATATGAAAAAAATAGATTTCTGTTCAGTGTTTTAATGTGAAAATACATTTTTCCACTATGATATAAGACTAGATTTAGAGCATATTTGTCCCCTGTGATAGATACTGTGTGGTTTTCTCTATAATAAGTTTTTCCATCTCAGGTGTAACACTTACTGTACAGAATCTGAACTTTGTGTGTGTGCAGAGGCGGATGTGAGTGAAATTATCTGCTTGAGAGAGAGTGAAGACAGTCTGCATGAAGCAGTCTCCATGGTGGCAGGGTGTATGTGTGTAGGAGTTTGGACACAGCACTGTAAATGAATGAGTGTCTACAGCATCTTGGTTTTTTAAAATAAATCTTCAATGTCAGATTCGATCGGATCACTGAAAACACATTCGGAGGTGGTCAGAGACAGATTCTGACAGCTTTTGCAGAAATGCAAATGCTGATGTGTTTTCAACTTCTTACCCTATAAAATATGTAAGTGGTGTTTTTCATTGGTTTTATTTAAGAGGTTCAGAGCAGTTTGCCATAACAGAAAGTGTTTCAGCTGATATATATGATGTGGTTTTAAACAAGCTTCATGTTTCACCTGCCTACAGCTTGTCAGGAGCTTCAACAGGAAGTAAGTTGTTGAGGTGTTGGCAGTACTGAAATGGCAAGTGATGACAGAACCTTTATAATGTACCTAGGCTTTTGGGGCCTTCTGAAACTGTGAAATTGATATTGATTTTGGGGGGTTCTGTAGTGACCAATGAAGGACTGAGAAATCAGCTGAGCAGGCTATATTCAGACTGACATATTGATGGAGTTTGTTTGCTTTTTTATTTTTATTTCTCCAAACATCACTTTACAATGTCATACTTGTAAACTTATTTGTGGACTTTTAAAAATGTACACGAGTGGTACAAAGTTGGGGATGGTACACATTTTTTTTACAATGTTTTGTAAAGTAATTTGTCAAATGCAAATTCAATTATTCATGCAAGTAGATTATCAGCATCAGTATCAGCAAATAACTTATTGACATCTAGTTTGACACGTCCAGTCATATCAAAAAATAGAGGAGAGCATTATGCAATGATTTGCGTGACACGAAAACAACCAGACGCGAATAATCTCGGGGCTCCATACAAAAAAGATGAGTAAGGAGCAATTGGCTCCTACAAGAAACAAACTTGGGCACCAAATTATTTTTTAGGTGCCACAGAATAAACGTCTTTTTGTCATTTTTTAACACTTTAAGATTTCAGTCACGTTGTCATGTGTTTATGTCTCATCTTTTCTTGACTTTATCAGCATTTTAATCCATTTTGTAGATGTCCTGGGAAATAAGTTTCACTTAAAAGTGGGAACTAAACATCTTTTCCAACTTTAAAACTATATACGGTCACAAACACGTTTATTACACAGAATCTGTGGCAATATCATGGACCATAAGCATCACTTGGCCGCTGTTACAACGGAAGCTTCCGCTGGTTCTCCTCTACACCACCAGAGGGAACCCTCACCGGAGTTTTGACATTATTCGGACTCAATTTCCCATACTCCCTCTTACCTGGGGCTGACCACACCCACACACACCTGCAAACAATCACTGCTCATTACACGTCCTCCATAAAAGCCATGCTCACGCTCAGACATTCGCAAAGTCTTGATCTTGCCCCGGCTGTCATTTCTGAGCGTTATTTCTATTGTTTGATTACCTGTTGTGACCTGGACTGTTCTTCGACCTGCGATTCCTCTCTGTGCCCCCCGAATTGGACTGCCCTCTGGATTGTGATTGTTATCAGCCTGCCCCGAACTCTGCCTGTCTCTGTTTACGGTACTGTCTTGTCTCCTACACTGTTGATGCTGGCTACTGACCCCTGTTTGTCTGACCATTCTCTAATAAAGCTGCTTATGGATCCAAACGCCTCTGACGCTTCGTTACAGAAGACTTCGCCACAAAGTGATCCAGCAGCCGTCATGCAGCTGTCCTCCGAGCTCTCTGCTCAGGCCTCGCAGATAGCCATGCAACAACGTCAGCTAAACCGCTTGACCACGCTAACGGAGGATCTTGTTAGAGCCCTTCAATCTCTTCAGCTGTCGGTACCCCAATCTGCTGCCGCAACGCCACCGTTGTCAGCCCATGTCGTCCCTGAACCACCGCCCACTGTCAGCCCACGCCTAGCTTTCCCGGAGAAGTTTAACGGAGACGCTGCAAAGTGTAAGGGATTTTTGCTTCAATGTTCCCTTTTTGTCTCACAACAACCTGCTCTGTATCCCACAGATACCAGCCGCATAGCATTCGTGTGTTCACTACTCACCGGAAGGGCTTTGGATTGGGCTACAGCCATCTGGCGATCTGACAAACCAGATTTCCCGACTTTCGAAGGCTTCCTCCAACAGTTCCGGGAGGTATTCGATCACCCCGCCGAGGGAAAGAGCACGGGAGAACTACTGCTAACGCTTACGCAGGGAAATAAACCGGCAGCTGACTTCGCGTTGTCCTTCCGAACCCTGGCCGCGCAAACATCATGGGTGGAGGACACGCTGAAACTCCTGTTTCGTCGAGGCTTATGTCAAGAACTGCAATCCGAACTCGCCTGCCGGGATGAGGGAAAGACCCTCGCTGAGTTTATCGAACTGGCCATACAGGTGGACAATCTAATTCGTTCTCGCCGCCCGATCCGAACGCTGCCTCGCACCACGCCACAGGAGGGCGCAGCAGCAGAACCCATGCAACTCGGCGCCACTCACCTCACCGCTGAGGAACGCAATCACCGCTTACAGAACCATCTCTGCCTCTACTGCGGGGGAGCCAGCCATCTGATAGCCACCTGCCCGGTGCGGCCACCCAGCGGCCCGCGCGCGGTGAGTTTGAACTCCCTTTTCTCCCGTGCTGACTCCGTTATCAAATTACCCGTTCGAATTATCATACAAGACAAGCCAATTTCCACTACAGCCCTAATAGACTCTGGAGCAGCCGGGAATTTCATGTCACTAGAGTTTGCTCAGCAGCACGGTATTGTTCTCACCCCATGTGATCTCTCCCTGGCAGTGGAGGCGCTAGACGGCCGGCCTCTTGGCGAGGGGACTATTCATCGCACAACGGAGGTGATCACTATGCACATCGGGGCTCTTCACAGCGAACGTATTCAGTTCTACACCATCCCTTCTCCTCATCACTCAATCATCCTGGGCCTCCCTTGGCTGCGAACACACGAACCGCACATCTCCTGGAAGGAGGGCCAAATCACACAGTGGAGCGCGGCATGCCAGCAGAATTGTCTCAACACTGTTATCCGCCCCCCGTTCTCCGATCCTTCACCGCCACAGTCTGACTCCGAAGCCTACGAGGTTCCAGCAGAATATAAGGATCTGGCCGTGGCTTTCAGCAAAACCAAAGCGTCTCAGCTCCCTGAACATCGCTCCGTTGATTGCGCCATTGACCTCCTCCCTGGTGCCTTTCCCCCCAAAGGTAGAATCTTCCCTTTATCTCAACCTGAGTCTGAAGCAATGAGGACCTATATACAAGAGGAGTTAGCCAAAGGTTTCATCCGACCTTCAACCTCACCAGCGTCAGCAGGGTTTTTCTTCGTCAAGAAGAAGGACGGCGGTCTCCGTCCATGCATCGATTACCGTGGTCTCAACGACGTGACAGTCAAGTTTAAGTACCCCCTTCCTCTTATCCCAGCGGCACTTGAACAGCTCAGGCAAGCCAAGTACTTCACGAAGTTGGATCTCCGCTGTGCATACAACCTTATACGCATTCGAGAGGGGGACGAATGGAAGACTGCTTTTTCCACCACTAGTGGGCACTATGAATACTTGGTAATGCCCTTCGGCCTAGCGAACTGCCCGTCTGTCTTTCAATCTTTCATGAATGATATCTTCCGCGACATGCTTGACCGATGGGTCATTGTTTACATTGACGACATCCTGATATATTCAAACTCCCTGCAAGAACACACTCATCATGTGCGAGCCGTCCTACGTCGACTCATCCAGAACCAACTCTACGCCAAGCTTGAGAAGTGTGAATTCCACTGTACCAGCACGTCTTTCCTGGGATACGTCATTAGTCAGGAGGGGGTGGCTATGGACGAAAAAAAAGTTGAAGCTGTGCTGAAGTGGACACAACCTCAAACACTCAAGGAACTGCAGCGCTTCTTGGGGTTCGCCAACTTCTACAGGCGATTCATTCGGAATTTCAGCACGGTAGCAGCCCCTCTTACTTCCCTAACGAAGCAACGTTCTAGTCGGTTGGTTTGGACACCAGAAGCCAGGAGAGCCTTTGAGGATTTAAAGAGGCGGTTCACCACGGCACCCATTCTCCATCACCCAGATCCCAATCAACCCTTCATCGTTGAAGTGGATGCCTCCAGTACAGGAGTGGGCGCGATTCTCTCCCAACGTCACGGTTCTCCAGCCAAATTATACCCCTGTGCATTCTTCTCTCGGAAACTCACAGCTGCAGAACGGAACTACGATGTAGGAAACCGAGAACTCCTGGCAATGAAATTAGCTCTAGAGGAATGGCGGCACTGGTTAGAGGGAGCCACTCATCCGTTCACCATCCTAACTGACCACAAAAATCTGGAATATCTCCGCTCTGCCAAACGTTTAAACCCCAGACAAGCCAGGTGGGCACTCTTCTTTACTCGCTTCCAGTTTACAGTCTCATACCGTCC
The DNA here is from genome assembly GCA_033026305.1 of Cirrhinus molitorella. Taxonomy (NCBI): domain Eukaryota; kingdom Metazoa; phylum Chordata; class Actinopteri; order Cypriniformes; family Cyprinidae; genus Cirrhinus; species Cirrhinus molitorella. The sequence continues at coordinate 19,772,419 of CM065128.1, forward strand.
AGGAACCAAGAACACTAAGGCTGATGCTCTATCTCGCCAGGATGAGTTGGCATTCAAACCAGAGGCCCAAGAAAAGATTCTACCCAGTAGTCTCCTGTTAGCTCCGGTCCTTTGGGACATCATCACCGAGATTAAGCAATTCAACCAACACAATCCACCACCCGCCGACTGTCCTCCTGAGTCACTATTCGTTCCAGAACCTCTCAGAAACAGAGTCCTGTCACAAGTTCATCAAGCTCCCAGCTCAGGGCACCCCGGTATAACCGCCACAATTCATCTGCTCAAGAACCGGTTTTGGTGGCCCACACTCACCACAGACACCATCCACTTCATTCATAACTGCTCTACTTGCCAAACTTCTAAGTCCCCCAGGCATCTCCCCGCCGGCCTACTGCAACCCCTGCCTACTCCTCAACGTCCTTGGTCACACATCGCCATTGACTTTATCACCGATCTTCCCAACTCCCAGGGCAATACCACTATCTTCACTATAGTCGACCGTTTCTCCAAAGCCTGCCGACTATTACCACTTCCCAAACTCCCCACTGCACTTGAGGCTGCCGAGTTGCTATGCAACCACGTCTTCCGTTTCTACGGCTTACCCGATGACATAGTCTCCGATCGAGGACCCCAATTCACCTCCAGAGTCTGGGCTTCATTCTTCAAGTTACTCAACATTAATATCAGTCTCACTTCAGGATATCACCCTCAGTCTAATGGTCAATCAGAGCGCCTCAATCAAGAAATCATACGGTTCCTCCGGTCTTACTGTCAGCAACACCAAACGGATTGGAGTCGTTTCCTTATGTGGGCAGAATACGCCCAAAACACTCTAATCAAACCCGCCACCGGCCTCACACCCTTCAAGTGTATACTCGGATATCAACCACCCATGTTCCCCTGGTCAGGTGAACCTTCCGACCTCCCGTCAGTCACAGCCTGGCTACAGCGTAGCGAGGAAACCTGGGACCGAGCTCACACCCACTTGCTACATGCCGTCAGACAGCAGACTCACCAGGCCAACCAACATCGTCGTGCTGGTCCCTCTCTCGCCCCAGGACAGTGGGTATGGCTGTCCACCAAAGACCTCCGTCTCCGACTCCCATGTCGCAAGCTCAGCCCCAGGTATGTCGGTCCATTTAAAATCCTTAGACAAATTACTCCTGTATCATTTCGTTTAGAATTACCAGCTAACTACCGCATCTCTCCCACTTTTCACATGTCGCTCCTGAAACCCGCTGGTGGTCCGAGAGGAGACCCTGAGGAAGAGGACCTTCCGCAGCCTCCCCCCATCCTGGTCGACGGCGAGGAGGCCTATCAGGTGCACGAGCTGCTCGATTCCAGGCGCCGGGGCGGCACGCTACAGTATCTGGTAGATTGGGAGGGGTACGGTCCGGAGGAACGTTCGTGGGTCAATGCAGGTAATATCCTGGACCCCACTCTCACTGACGAGTTCCATAGAGCGCATCCGGAAAAACCGGCCCCTCGTCCTCGTGGAAGACCCCGGCGCCATGGTCCTCCTCGCGTCAGGAGCCGCTCGCAGGGGGGGGGCTCTGTTACAACGGAAGCTTCCGCTGGTTCTCCTCTACACCACCAGAGGGAACCCTCACCGGAGTTTTGACATTATTCGGACTCAATTTCCCATACTCCCTCTTACCTGGGGCTGACCACACCCACACACACCTGCAAACAATCACTGCTCATTACACGTCCTCCATAAAAGCCATGCTCACGCTCAGACATTCGCGAAGTCTTGATCTTGCCCCGGCTGTCATTTCTGAGCGTTATTTCTATTGTTTGATTACCTGTTGTGACCTGGACTGTTCTTCGACCTGCGATTCCTCTCTGTGCCCCCCGAATTGGACTGCCCTCTGGATTGTGATTGTTATCAGCCTGCCCCGAACTCTGCCTGTCTCTGTTTACGGTACTGTCTTGTCTCCTACACTGTTGATGCTGGCTACTGACCCCTGTTTGTCTGACCATTCTCTAATAAAGCTGCTTATGGATCCAAACGCCTCTGACGCTTCGTTACAGCCGCTGAGTGTAGTTTGGGTATTGTCATATGTCTTTCACATATCCAGTCGTTTCTTCATTGGTAAAATGCAAATTTATAGGAAGTGTTAAATTTCATCTTTAGCTCATTGCATTCTCTTATCATGTAGACAACAGGTTAAGTACAAATATTAATATGCAATAACACATAAATATAGCAAAATGCTCTTCTTCATAGTTATTTTTTTATAGCTAACTGATGAACCTATGGATGTCGAAAGGTTATTCTGAGGTATTCTTACATAACAATGCTTACAAGCTTTACACGTTTTCCACAGTTTGAAACACTGAGTGAGCGATTACAGACATTTCAGTAAGGTGTTCTGTAGGCTGTCTTATAAAATAGCATACCTTTTTATGTCCATTCATGTTCAGTTCGCACTATAGTAGTAAAGAGAAAGATATAATGGGTTCACTTGGCGCTTGAACTGAGGTGCTAAAGCGATCGTTCCTGCCGCATTAAAGAGTGCCGTATTTATTGTTTGAATTTCCTTATGAATTCGGCATGATTTTAAAGCTGATACTTTTATTAAAAGATAACAAATCAAAAAGCTTACACGATTGCTGGACGGCAAGTGCACTTCAAATAATATGAAGTTTACGCATTACCAGAACAAAGCAAATAGATTAAGATCTTGATAACAAGAATAGTACCGTTTGTATACGAGTGTTGTTAATGATACTGTTAATGTTCAAACAGAGATGAGAACTGTTTGAAAGTCTGATAACATGATGAGAATATTCGCATTGCGTTAGGTGTGCACAGCATAACATTTTCTTCCATTTTTTGCTACACCCAGCGAGGTAAAATGGGCATGTCAGTAATGTTGTGTGCACACCAGAAACAAATTTAATGAATCACACGAGTTGATTACATACAAAGTCAGTGCAAAGATGCGATAAGATGCAAATTCGTGGCAGGCGACACGAAGGTTGCAAATTAGATGAAATCACATCTTCCTTGCAATTCGATCGAAAAATTTGCATGCCGCATTGTTACGCAAGCCAATCAGCGAAGAATTTATTGACACATCTACTTTGACATGTCTGGTTGTATCAGAAAATGGAGGAAAGCATTATGCAATGATTTTATTCGAGCAAATGATATGAAAAGCATCTAGAGCAATAATGCAATGAGAATATTTGCTTCGCATTTGGTAAGCACAGAATCATGATTTCCTCCATTTTCTGATACAACCAAACATGTTAAAATGGACATGTTAGTAATGGTGTTTGTACAATCACCAATAATCTACTCGCATTTATTTATGCAAGTAGATTATATACAAAGTCAATCCTAAAACGTGAATAGATGTGTGTGCACACCAAAATACATTTTTTATTTATCAGGTGAGTAGCAGTGTTGAGGGTAACGCATTACAAGAAACACGAGTTATGTAATCAGATTACTTTTTTCAAGTAACTATTAAAGTAACATATTACTTTTTAATTTACAAGAAAATATCTGAGTTACTTTTTTTTAAAGTAATGCCAGTTACTTTTTGTTTCCTTTGTGTTTAATCCGGTTTTATTAACCAATGTCTTTGCTGCTTTACCGTTATGTAATCAGATTACTTTTTTCAAGTAACTAGTAAGGTAACGTATTACTTTTTAATTTACAAGAAAATATCTGAGTTACTTTTTTTTAAAGTAACGGCAGTTACTTTTTGTTTCCTTTGTGTTTAATCCAATTTTATTAACCAATGTCTTTGCTGCTGCTTTGCTGTTATGTAATCAGATTACTTTTTTGAAGTAACTAGTAAAGTAATGTATTACTCTTTAATTTACAAGAAAATATCTGAGTTACTTTTTGTTTCCTTTGTGTTTAATCCCATTTTATTAACCAGTTTCTTTGCTGCGGCTTTGCTGTTATGTAATCAGATTACTTTTTTCAAGTAACTAGTAAAGTAACATATTACTTTTTAATTTACAAGAAAATATCTGAGTTACTTTTTTTTAAAGTAACACCAGTTGCTTTTTGTTTCCTTTGTGTTTAATCCAATTTTATTAACCAATGTCTTTGCTGCTGCTTTGCTGTTATGTAATCAGATTACTTTTTTGAAGTAACTAGTAAAGTAATGTATTACTCTTTAATTTACAAGAAAATATCTGAGTTACTTTTTGTTTCCTTTGTGTTTAATCCCATTTTATTAACCAATGTCTTTGCTGCTGCTTTGCTGTTATGTAATCAGATTACTATTTTCAAGTACTAGTAAAGTAACATATTACTTTTAATTTACAAAAAAATCCGAGTTACTTTTTTTTTTAAAGTAACGCCAGTTACTTTTTGTTTCCTTTATGTGTTTAATTCCATTTTATTAACCAATGTCTTTGCTGCTGCTTTGCTGTTATGTAATCAGATTACTTTTTTCAAGTAACTAGTAATGTATTACTTTTAATTTACAAGAAAATATCTGAGTTACTTTTTTTTTTGAAGTAACGCCCAGTTACTTTTTGTTTCCTTTATGTGTTTAATCCCATTTTATTAACCAGTTTCTTTGCTGCTGCTTTGCTGTTATGTAATCAGATTACTTTTTCAAGTAACTAGTAAAGTAACATATTACTTTTTAATTTACAAGAAAATATCTGAGTTACTTTTTTATATTTTATCCATTTTAATAACTAATGTCTTTGCTGCTGACCTTTGTTGATCCAATTCAAACATACAAACATAAGCAAAATTTACTTTAGATTAACTCACATTTGTGCTTCATTTTTCTGTGAATTGACTTTTCCTTCAGCCTTAGGCCATTCTTTTTCACTTTTTTCAATTATTCGCGATTAATCCTACCTGACATTAAAGTTTTTAATTACACTTTTATATTGCAATTTCACATTCATGCTTCAAATGAATGTAGAATCAACATAAAGTATATTTTTAATATTTGTTTAATGCTATGTTTTTTAATGACTGAAGGCAAGTATCACTGATTCCTGATGTCTCTGTTTTTATATGCAGGTAAATTTCTTGATAACCTCCAAACATAGAAATTTCATCTGAAGCTCTCATAAACTAATCTCTTTCAATTTCTGTCATGAAATGGATTATATTTCATGGCAGATAAATACCTCATATTATTCATAAAGCCACCCAGCAAGCTCCAAAGCTGAATAATTCAAATTAAGCAGCAAAAACTGAGGACAAAAAAACAGTCACTTATATTTGTATAGCCATAATCCTGTTAATATACTAAAATAAATTCTGTGTCAGAATACAGCTGTCAGATTTTTAGTGTTGAAGTCTGATGTGGATTGTGCGACTCAAACAGTGTGTGTATAAGTGGTGGTCCTGTGTGATTGGAGCGTGGCAGCAGTGTGGCGTACGTGATGCCGTCCCTGTGACAGAGATCTCTGTGTGACTGCTGTGACAGACGGCAACAAAGACTCTGCGTTCCCCATCCATCTCGCAGCGTGTGAGTGACAGCTCTTGTCAGCGAGCTCAAACTTATTGAGAGGCTTTACGTACAAATAAAGCTGAAATGGGTGAAGGCACATTTCCCCGATGTTTGCCTTCTGTGAGAGGAAATGCCAGACTTCTTTATACTTTTAAACGAGGCCGATGAATGTTTACAGTAGATGGTGTGGTGGAGGTTTTACTCTAGTGAATATTTCTTGGGTGGGTTTATTTTTGAATGTCAGTTGCTGTATTGAAGTATTGAGTACAAAAAAGCTGGCCTAGGCAAAAGAAAGCAGGCGTTTTGTCACAATAAGATGATTTTGTTGACTAAAATTTCAATCAATCAATCACTCAAAAACTTGTATTACAGACTTAAGATGCGAATTTAAAAAGACGGTCAACATATACAACCCATAACATCTATCACACACAATAAAGAGAGGAGAAAAAAAATACCAGTGTCTCCACAGCTTTGAATGATAGTACTAACCCTTATATTTGATCAAATTGGAGAAGAATAACTTTAATTTTATTTTTCTAACACAGTAAAGACATCTTACACAGTTGTAACATTTTATGTTACACATGTTTAAAATGTATTATAAGCAAATCTAAACTGAATTTAATAATGTTGTGAAACATAAATGTTTTAATATTGTGAAAACAACAACAACACAAAATGATAATAATAATATTTATGTGGAAGAAAAAGTTAGGCCTCTGTTTACTTACCTATTAACCTCCCTGTGGTTAATAGGAATCACTTCCACCTTGCGCCTGGGAAGAAATAGATATCCTGTACCACCTCCGGGAACTTGACAACATTCAACAAAATGTGGGAACCAGTTTTCAGATTTATTTACTTATTACTTACTTATTTATTTTATTTATTTATTTTTATTCTTGACTTGTAACAATTGTTTACTAGTAACTATTATATTTCTAGATTGTAGGAAAATATTGTTTTATATGTTGCTTATATGTTCTTTTTTCCTGTCATAATTTGCTTTTCATTTTATGTACTGCTCATGGTATTGTAATTGGTTATTTTGTATAAAAAACATAATAAAATAAATAAATAATAATATTGACAATATGCTAAAATATAACAACAACATCAATAATAATAATAATAATAATAATAATAATATTTATAATAGCTCTCAATAATAAAAATTATGATAATATGCTAAAATATAACAACAATACTGACATCAAAAATAACAGTAATAAAAATAGTTATTGTTTTAGTATAAAATCACAACAGTAAATGTCATAATAATATTAAGGCTAACAATAATAATAACTCAGTAATAATAATAATAATAATAATAATAATATGCTAAAATATAAAATAATAGCTTTTAATATTAATAAGAATAGTATTACTACTACTATTACTACTACTTCTAATATTAATAACTATTATATTATATTGCATTAGATTTCATTATATTAGAATAGATTATCTCCCGTTTGTTCTGAGTTATTGTTTGTTTTGGATTTTGTAAAAACAATAATAAAAGTAAAATAAATACTACTACTACTACTACTACTACTACTACTACTACTACTACTAATAATAATAATAATATTTGCAATATGCTAAAATAGAACAATAATAACAACATAAAACAACTATTGCTGTTGTTTTAGTATCAAATTGCAACAGTAATTCTCATAATAATAATGTTAACAATATTTAATAATAATAATAATAATAATAATATGCTAAAATATAACAATAACAGCATCAAAAATAATAACAAATATTGTTGTTTTAGTATAAGGTTACAGCAATAAATCTTATAATAATGATAATAATATTTACATATTCTAAAATATAACAACAATAACAACATATAAATCCAATTATTGTTGTTGTTTTAGTATAAAATTGGAACAATAATTCTCAAAATAATAATGCTAATAATAAAAATAACGCTCAATAACATTAATAATAATAATAATAATAATAATGATGATAATAATAATAATAATAATAATATTAACAAGCTAAAATGAGCTAAAATATAATAACAATAATAACAACATAAAATACTGCTAACAATAATAACTCTCAATAATAATAATAATAATAATAATATGCTAAAATATAATAATAACAACATAATAATAGCAATAACAATTTTGCTGTTGTTTTAGTATGAGGTTACAACAATAAATCTCATAAAAACAATAATAATGCTAACAATAATAACTGTTATTATTGTTGTTGTTTTTATTATATTTTGTTATATTATATTCAAATGTATTCTTCTGTGTGTGTGTGTGTGTGTGTGTGTGTGTGTATGTTGACTATTTTACCAGCTGTAGCAAAAAAAAAAAAAAAAAATTTTGTTTTATCATTTATTATTATTTCATATGTTGCAAAAGACTGTATGACGACAAGTGGAGTCAAGGTCTTCCTCAGTTAGAGGAGTGTCTTTTATCCTGTCAGAAGTGCTGAGACTTTGATTCAGACTTCTGAGAATGCAGAACCAGTGTGAGACATCTGACAATATTCAAAGCTCAGTAGAAAACACAGTCTTGTCCAGCATGAGCCAGTCAGCATGCTCTACAACATACGTATATCCACAGCATGGGGTCCAATTAAAAATGTCCTCTCGAGTTTCCAAGTGCCATGCTGTGTGACATAAAGGTTAATATCTCCCATGTACTTATAACTGCGTACTCTTGATGTTCTCCCAGTGAAGAGCTGACTGTAGCGTCATTCGAGAGCGTAACGTCCGCCTGCGTGGCCCAGACAGAGAGACAGGGCTTCCCCCTGACACCAGCATCGATTCTCCCGTTGAAAGACTCTCCTTTCTTTCCTGTAGTATTGATGAATGATTCATGAGGCTGCACAACGGGAGGCCGAGTGGAAATTGGCAGTGTGCTTTGGACAGAGAGAATGTGTTAGCAGCACATGGCCAGAGATTAGCCACTGCACCTTTTCTCAGAGACAAAATAAAATCTGCTTATTAAGTTGGGCTCATTAGCTTTAATTTTTTTTATAATGGCCAGATGCTAGAGTCTCATGTACACTACAGCGAAAAGCCCCTGGATAGTATTTATGCAACTGAATTTGCTCCTAAAGGAGACCAGATCTTCTTGTTGTTGTACCACTTTTTGGTACTGCAGTCTAACAGTATCATTTATCAATTATTGGTCTCAATTACAGTTGTTTTACAGTTAGACACAGGCAGTCGAATCTGTGGGATCTGTTCTTAGGGAATCACAAGTGAGAAATTATTAAATATCCAGAAGCATTTAGCACTATAAAGATATAAAGATTGGCTTAATTATAAAGTAGTTCTAAAACTGTGGTAAAATTACTGTGGCTGGGTGGCTTATTGCTTTTAGAAAACAGTGGAAACACTGCTAACTGCACTGGTAAAACACCAATACTTATGTTATACTATTAATCTGAACAAGCATTTCTTTCGCCAAGCAGGGTAAAATATGGACAATTGTAATACATAAAATTTCTTAATGTCCTGGCTACCTTCATGCTCAGTTAAGTTCTCTCCCTGCCTGGGAAAAAGAAGTGATTCACTTTGGAAAATACTTTGCACTTTAAAAAAAAAAAAAAAAGATGTTGAGGTACAGTGAAACCCATCAGTGTATTAGTGTGTATGAAAATATGTGTTTTATATTTATTCCTTTAAAATGTAATTAGCTAACAGTTTATCTGCAAACTATATATATATATATATATATATATATATATATATATATAATTTTATTTTATGGTTATTTGTTACATTTATTTATTTATTTTTATTTATCCATTTAATTTTTATTCAGCATAAGAAATTGAGGGCATTTTTTTTAAATAATACATTTTAAGTCTGTCTGTAAGCCTGACACTATTTATTTGTTTTATTAGTTGTCTGTGTGTGTAAATTAAAATGATAAATGTAACATTTTGATAGAGTGTTTCTCAGTTGTTGTTTTTTTTGGATGGTTATTTTTTACATTATTTTTATTTATTCATTTAAGTTTTTCAAGTACTTCAAGTATTCAAGTACTGACTATCGGCATAAGAATTTGAGGATTTTTTTTTTATATAATAAAATGTAAGCGTGTCTTTAAGCCTGCCTGTATTTATTTGTTTTTATTAATTTTGTATTTGTGTAAATTTACATTTTAAATTTTGATGTTGAGTTTTTCTCAGATTTAATATTATTATTATTATTATTATTATTATTATTTTGGATGGTTATATGTTGTTATTTTTTTTCTAATTAATTGACATTTTATTTATGGCCTGTCTTTAAGCCTGCATATGTGTGTGTGTGTGTGTGTGTGTGTGTGTGTGTGTTTATTTATTTGTTTTTTTTATGGTTATTTGTAAATATTATTATTTATTCATTTAATTTTTCATTACTGTTCTCAGTTTGAATATTTTAGGGTTTTTTATGGTTATTTGTGACATTATTTATTTATTTATTTATTTTTCTACTCAAAAACTGACTAGCATATGAATTTGATGACATTTTTTTTTAAATAATACATTTTAAGCCTGTCCTTTTGCTGCCTCTATTTAATATTTTTTTTATTAATTGTCTGTGTGTGCAAATTAAAATTATATATGTAACTTTTTTTTTATTAATTCTAAAATGGACTATCAACATAAGATTTTGAGGACATTTTTTTTTTAAATAATAAAATTTAAGCCTGTCTTTAAGCTTGCCTATTTATTTGTTTTTAGTAATTTTGTATTTCTGTAAATTAAAATTAAAAATTTTGATGTTGATGAGCTTTTCTCAGATTCAGTATTTTATTTATTTATTTATTTATTGGATGGTTATTTGTTATTGTTTCTTATTATTGTCTCATTTTGAATATATTAGTGTTTTTTGTTATTGTTTTTAGTTTATTAGTTTTTGTTGTTGTTTTTAGTTTATTTGTTTTATTTTGGGATGGTTATTTGTTAATTAATTTAAATTATAACATATATATATATTTATATATATTAACCCATTGCATCCTAAATATTACTGAAAAAACACAACATTTTATATTTAAAAAAAAAACATTTAAGAATATTTACGATACAGTAGGTTATTTTTTTTCTCTTTTTTGGTCTTTTAAAATTTTGATCAAGTGTTTCTCAGTTTGAATATTTTAGTGAGACTTTCAACATACACATATATTTCATTCTGTATTACTCCAAAAGATTGCAAGTAGATTTGCAGTGGTTATTACAGGTGTGTATTTTACAACACTGAATGTTTTGAACATTCAAAGTGGACCTAAATACGATTTGACATTATCCATTTTATAACTGTGTTATTAATGTATAAAGTCTATTATAGTCTTTTCTTTGCAAGTTTGGCCTACACTTTTTCTTAAGCAAGACCATTCCGTAACCGCTCTCACCGGACATTCACAAAGTTTGGCACTGCATCACTGTGCGGTGTATCCTAAACTGTGTTTAGCCCTCCAGCTCTGCTTTAATGTGTGAATGTTAGCCCGAGACTGTCCCGGATGGATGTGAACGCTGTCCCCTCTTTCTGTAATTGTATTTTTCATCTGAATGGGCTCACCGGTGGGCCCAAATGATTAGTGGTGTTGTTTTTCTCTGCCTGGTCGAATCTCTTTTAACGGAGGCCATAAGATGAGTTACAGCAAAGGATGGGAACCGTGTGTAACGTAACCCACATAAAAACCCACAAAAAACTTTTCCTCCTTCACGAAACCTAATCCATCAGCTCAGTGGCTCTGCACGTAAAATCACAAGGGTGTGAGCGTTACTTTGAGCAAATAAGTAATCATAACGGCACATTAACCCACAGGATACACAGATCTATATTATAGCCATAACTTTGGCTTATTCCTTTTTTAGCGCCTGTGTCCTTGGAGGCTTTTCTTGAAAAGATGTGTTGTCATGGTTGCAGTATGTCAATACCAGCACACCCAGCTGTGTGATACCATAGAGCTGTATCTGTGAGCAGAACAGAGGCAAAAACAAGACTGGTGAGTCATCTTTGATGAGAGTGGGGAAGACCTCCATAGAAATCTAGGCTGAAATCCCCTTCCAGCTATGAGAGAGAGAGATGATGGTCGAGTGAGCTATATTTTGCAGATACTGCAAATCCTTCTGGATTTGTGTTGAGAAAGGATAGTTTATTGAAAGGCTGCTTGTAATACAACGGCATTCTTTGAAATTCTTTTAAACCTTGGATGATTACAGATTACTGGATGTACCGGTATTGATATTGTGGTATCGCGATAGCAAAACTGCCTTGATATCATTGTGGACACATGAAGATATGAAACGATAGGTCTTCCGGCCAAAAACTGTAGTTTTTAAAATATATTTGAACTTCTTATTCTAACATAAAAGGTCTTTAAATTTGTGTTTTGGGCCATTATGCTTTGACACTGTATCTAAAACTGAAATCACAATATGGTTTAATCTCTTCATCAAGTCTGTTTTCGCTGCAAAAACACTTTTTAAAGCAAAGAACGCACTTCGTTTAGGCGGTTAGTGATCCTGTAACTCCGGAACGGCTCAGTTCATAGTGAACGCAGTGAACTTGTTTATTGCATGTGCTGTGATGTTATGTGTGTGATGTGATGTGTGAATGCTTTATTTTCAAGACAGACGATTACAGCATTTCACTTCATGTTATTTAAATGGGTAACATTACTGCAGTCCAAATTCAAAATATCTCTTTCAAGCTTAGAAATAAGGACAAAAGTATTGTAATTTTACAGTGCAATTTGTTTGGCTTTCTAAAACACCAGTGTGAATGAAATGTAGACTACCACAAATAAAAAGAGGGTTGAGTCCCCTTTAAAAGTTCAGGTACAAGTGAATTGACTGACTTTTTTCTTACTTAAAGGGTTACTCCACCTCAAAATGAAAATTTTGTCATTAATCACCCCCATGTCATTCCAAACCCCGTAAAAGGTTAGATCGTCTTCGGAACACAATTTAAGATATTTTGGATGAAAACCGGTAGCTTTTTGACTGTCCCATTGACTGCCAAGTAAATTAAACTGCCAAGGCCCAGAAACATATGAAAGATGTTGTCAAAATAGTCCATCTGCCATCAGTGGTTCAACCATAATTTTACGAAGCTACGAGAGTACTTTTTGTACGCAAAGAAAACAAAAATAACAATTCAACATTAGTCATTTACATCCAGTGGATACTTTCCAAAATGGCGCTACGGTGACATAGAGGAGACGAATTGTTGACTAAAGTCTTTATTTTTGTTTTCTTTGCATACAAAAAGTATTCTTGTAGCTTCGTAAAATTATGGTTGAACAACTGATGGCAGATGGACTATTTTGACAACGTCTTTCATATGTTTCTGGGCCTTGGCAGTTTAATGTACTTGACAGTCAATGGAACATTCAAAAAGCTACTGGATTTCATTCAAAATATCTTTAATTGTGTTCAGAAGACGCTCAAACCTTTTACGGGTTTGGAACGACATGGGGGTAAGTGATTAATGACAAAATGTTCCTTTTGGGGTGGAGTATCCCTTTAAGTTTTCTTAGTTAAGAACATGGGTTGGAGCTCTTCATTTTGAACTTTCAAAGTGCATTAGCTAAAAGAATTTAACTTTAAAATTTACCCTGCAATAAATGTATATCTTACTTAGTATTTTTGTCTTGTTTCTAGTCAAAATATCTAAAAATTCTTAAATTAGGATGCATTTACTTGATAAGCAAAATGACATAAGATATTTAGGGGCTTCTTCTTCCGCTTTTGAGACTATGGCAGGTCACAGAACCGCTTGTGGGAAAGTTGTGAAATTTGGCACACTGGTAGAGGACAGTCTCAACATTAGCTATAGCAAATTTGGAGCATCTAACTCAACCTCTCTAGCGCCACCACTTGTCCAAATTTTCACTCATGTTTACGCTAGTAACTTCTGAACCGTAAGGCACAGAAGCAAAATTCTTCCCAAATTTTTCTTCTGAATCCTTGGCCAATGCTGAGTCAAATTAACACCAGAATTCAAAAATCGTAAGGTTTAGCTGTTTTTTTAGGTTGTTTAATTGTTTGAAAAACCTACTTTTTCAAACTCTTCCTAGACGGTTTGTCTGATTTTCACCAAAATTGGCTCAGATCATCTTCAGACCATGCTGGCAAAAAGTTATGGTATTCAAGTTGATTAGTCAAACCGTTCTCAAATAACACACAAACTAATTCTAAAAGCCTGCAAAAAATGGATGTGTGGCTATATCTCTGCAAAGGTTTGGTGATTGAAACCAAACTTGGTGTGTGTTATAACAAGCATGACATGAGCTTTCGGCGCAGTGCCATCTAGTGGTCAGGAGATACCAAAGATGGCTATTTTAGCTTAGAAATTTTTGAACGGTTTGGCCAAAAATTACAAAACTCTTTAGTCTCTTTAGATTTGGTGCATCATGCTGAGTCGAATGATACCCAGTTTTCCCATGTCAGCCATTTTTAATTTTGTAGTTACATGCTATATTTTACGAACACATTGATGTATCGTTACAAAACTTGTAACGGGAGTTACTTTTTTGGACTCCTGAATCCTTGTCAAGACCAATGATACCAAACATGCCAGGTTTTGCCTTATGGTTTGTGCCACATTGCATTTTAGTGCTTAAAAAACATTTGCCAATATCTTAGAAACCGTTACACCTGTCGACACGAAACTACCGTAGGAAATTCAGAAACCTATTTTGACTAAAGTCACCTTAAAATGGCTTTAATTACTCATTGCTGCAGTTGGTCTGATGCTTCCCTGGCTTGGCCCTGTAATTGCTGCTTGCAGCTATATTTAGTCTTGTTTCCAGGGTAAAAAAAAAACTAAATTAAGTGTAGTTTGCTTAAAATACCCCACTGGCAGTTAATTTTACATATTTAGGGGGGGTTGGGGACTGAATTAAGAACAAGACTAAATATTTTATGTCATTTTGCTTATCTAGTAAATGCAACTTAATTTATGCATTTTTAGATATTTTGACTAGAAACAAGACAAAAACACTAAGTAAGATAAACCTTTTTCATTTTTCCCCAAATCTTCATTTGTCTTTTAAAAAATATATTGCAATAATATTGTATTGTGGATTTCATATTGAGATATTACCGTATTGTGAAATTTTGATTAGTTAGATTACAGTAATGACACATACCATGGTCTATCGTGTTTTTGTATTGTATTCTTACCAGTGAGTACCTATAAGTAATTAAACTTAAAAAAAAATGCAATTTCCATATTTTTTGATGTAGCGCTTGGTAATACTGTGGTATAAATCATAAAAACATGGTATTATGCTGTATATTTAGTAGATGTGGTATGGTAATGCCATGGTATACATTGAAGTATTAATTTTTTATTTTTTTTTTTGTTGAAAGTTTAAATATACTTTTTAATACCTTGGTAATACCATAGATTGTAAGTGAAATTACTTCAGTGAAGAACTTCTTCACCTACAAAGCATACCATAGTATAAATCATTAAAACATGGTATTACCATGTTACTGTATTTTAAGGAGATGTGCCATGGTAATAAAATAATATTAAAATAAAAACTCAAGTCAGTAGCTACTCTTTTCAATAGTTAACTTTTAACTGTTTTGAATTGTTATAAATATTAGTCAGACAAACAGATTTACTTTAACTTTCACCAAGCTGATTGCTCACTAAAAACTCCCACAGATCATGTTTTTATGCCGTTTTAAATCTTATTTTGATGTAACAAAGTGGTTTTATCTAAGTGTGAGTTGTTGACTTACTTTTTTGAAATTAGTCTTCCCATTAACGCCATTATGTTGTTAATTCAGACTGATTTATGAACGCAAACTTGCGTGAACACGAGAGGCGGGATTTATTGCATGAACCAATCACAGCCGATCATAACCAGTCATATCCAATCATATTGTGATATCCTCTCATGTGACTTTCTCCCATTCATTCTCAATTACCCTCCACCAAACTCACCACATGCTTATAGTGGGTCTGTTAAAACTCAGTGGGCTCAGGGGAGGTGAGAGAGACGCAGACTCCTGCTGTCACTTACGCTCTCTAATGTTATATTTTATAATATCGTCATTGTTTTATTTTTGTTTTTATTTTTCATATGGTATTTTGAGGAGACACTGCCTCTCTTGCCTCCTCAGAGGAAACAGCCCTGGTACAATTATAGTATTTTTCTGTAAGGGTTACTGTTCTAAATGTCTACAGAAATATGATATTATCATGCCAAAAATATGATATGAGGTACCTTGGATTATAAGGTAAATATTTTTTTATAATTCATAGTATCTGAGTATGACTGATGTGATTGTACCATTGTGCTTTTATCTACTTCATAGTGCACAATAATGAGCCATTTGTAATTGAGAGCAACAGAGTGGAGATCTATTGTGATTCATTTGTCGTTTACACTTAGCTCAGTGTAATATTTATATAAATTGAATATCACTTTCAGTAACCATCACAGTTGTTGTTAGACCAGGCACGTATTTGCAAACAGTTGACACCTCTACATAAACACGTCCTAATTCTAGCTGATTGCACACGTTCATTGACTCACAGTGTCTGGGGGAGTTTGCTCTCGCACTGCCCTCAGGGACTATGCTAATTATTAGCATTAGCATAAATTCTCAACTTCTTTAATCTACATAGTCTAATCCAGTGTCGTGAATAATCTGGTTCTTCCTCGAAATTGGGTCTCCATTATGTCCCCAAGTGATCCTATTGGCTAAAAGAACTTAGTTATCACACATACTAGCATATACAGGTTGTGATTAGTTTGATAGCTTGATTTATACACTGATTTGCACTTAAGGTCTATTCACACCAACATAAATGTGGTCGAGTTTTTGTAAACCAAAAAATGTTTCATTGATGGCATGTGAATTTGTATTGATCTGAATAGATGCATTAGCAGGCATTTATTCAAATTAAAATTTATTTATCGCACCAATTTTCTTATGGAATATTTGTCTTGCTGTGACCTTGGTTTGATGTTCTTTGTTGGAGCATCTGTTACTCTATTGGTTTACCTGTGGGTCTATCCATCTGTGTATTCCTTCATCTATCCATGGTTTATTACATCAAAGCATCATTTTTACCATCTTGGAAGATCGTTTATGACAATTTGTCTTTATGGTTCTGCACATCAAGACATTTTTATCTTTATTATTCCACTTTAAAACCTTCTTGAAGATCCTTATTTCTGCTTCCTGTCCAAAATGATAGCATGATAAGCCATCATGTGTTCTTTGGAATGACCTAATCTATCTCCGCTCTAAGCGGTGCGCTCTCACCGGTCCCTTTGGACATTCATACCGTATCTTGCGATGAGATTATCCCCTTCCTTCTTCGACCCTCCCCCCTTTAAGAGCCCAACATACCTCATTTCCAAGCCAACACTTGGTATTCTCTCCATCTCACTGGAGAATCATGTTCACCCGTTCATGCTACCCTCCTCCTCCGCTGTGTATGATCTTTGTGTCAAATCTCTCTGGACCTTACTGTGCTCTCACCCTTATGATTTCTGAATTATTAATCCCATTCTGCCATTGGAATTCTCCATGGATTGCCAAGCCAATGCCAGAGGAGCTTTGATGTTGAGGTTGAATAGGGCCAGAGCAGTTGGGAATACTTTGGCCAATTCAAGCGATGGGAAGTTATTGTGTTTCTGTTGGCTTGGCCTTTTCCTTTTGCTCTTTTCCAGCTTTATCCATATTATTTTGTTTGTAAAATGGGAAGCAAACATCTCTATTGAAATGCTGCTTGCTATGGCACACACGCCTTTTAAATAAATTGCTCTTTGACGTCAATTCACACATGATTATTCTCTGTAAATGTATTCCCTGTGACTGACTTAAGGGGATAGTTAAAGCAAAAATAAATATTTGGTCATCATTTACTCACCTTAATGTTGCTCCAAACATGACTTTCTGCCTTCTGAAGAATATCCACCATGCTCTTTTACATAATGAGGACTGGGTTTGGCGACATGTTGACATATTTGAGACTGAATTCTGGAAGAACGTTTTCACCACTGAAAAAAAAAAAAGGTTATTGCTTTTTATCTTGCAGTTCAGACTTTTTCTCAGAATTGCGAGATAGAAACTCAGAATTCTGACCTTTTCTCTTAGAATTTTATGATATAAGAGCACAGTTGTGAGGAGTAAAGTCAGAATTGTGAGAGAAAAACTCGCAATTCAGATTTTTTTTCTCAGAATTCTGATTGTGATTTATAAAATCCAGTTCTGAGGGGAAAAATGACTGATGTTCTTAGAATTGTGAGTTTATACCTTCCAATTCTGATATTATAACTCGCAATTGCGCGAGCTGAAGTCAGTTGCAAGTTGTAAAAGCCAGAATTGCGTGATATAAACTTTATTCTCGCAATTGCAAGTTTATATCTCGTAATTCTGACTGTTTTCTCGTCATTCTGACTTTATAACTCGTAATTGTGTGTTTAAATCTCACAATTCTGAGAAAAAAACTATTTCTACTTTATAAAGTCAGAAAAGTGGGGTATTAACTTACAATTGCAAAAAGTAAACTCAGAATTTGGGGATTGACTTTGACTAGCGATTTAATGTTTTTTGTTTCTTCCAAATAGTGACTTGCAACTCGCAATTCTGCTTTTTTTCCTCAGAACTGTAAGATTTAAACTCACAATTGCTAATTCTAAAGTCAGAATTACAAGGGAAAAAAGTCAGCATTGCGGAATTGTGAAAATTACTTTGCAATTCTGACTTTTTTCCCCCTTATTTCTCACTATTTTTTCTCAGAACTGTAAGATATAAACTTGCAATTGCAAGTCATAAAGAAGACTGATATGTTCAGTTTCGAGTTTATATCTTGCAGTTCTGAAAAAAACGTACTTTTTTCTCACAGTTTCAAGTTTTTTTTTTTTCCATATTTCTGACTTTTTTCGTGCAAATTTAAAATCTTGCAAATCTGACTTTTTTTCTCACAGTTGCAAGTTTAAATCTTGCAATTCTGACTTTTTTTCTTGCAATTTCGAGTTTATATCTTGCAGTTCTGAGAAAAAAAATCATAATTGTGAACTGTAATTTTTTTGTCGAAATGGCATGTTTTTATCCCGTATTTCTGACTTTTTTCTTACAATTGCAAATTTAAATCTTGCAATTCTGACTTTTTTTCTCACAATTGCGAGTTTATGTCTTGCATTTCTGACTTTTTTCTTGCAATTTCGAGTTTAGAACTTGCAGTTGCGAGTTATATCTTGGAATTCTGAAAAAAAAAGTCAGAATTGTGAGATAAAAAGTCGCTCTTACCTTTTTTTTATTTTTTATTCAGTGGTGGTTCCTTTAAGAACTGTTTAACATAAGAAAAGATTGAGGATCAATCTAAGAACGTATATCCCACCAAAATCAATTCCTGTTCGGAGCAAAGTGGCAGAGATTTTGAAAGGATGACTCATTCTTATTGATAGTGAGGTCTCAGCCCTTGTGACACCGCCACCATCAAACTCTCATAAGGAGTGATAAATCAACTGTCACATGTAGGAAGCATTAAGAGACCTTTAGAGAAAAGCTCACGACTTCCATTAAAGTGAAACCGCTCTATAACGTGCTCTATCTCTCTCTCTCCCTTTTCTCCTTGAACAGAGATTAATTCTGCAGTTCTGCTCAGTCAGGTACATCACTCCAGTCCGGTGCTCTTTTGGCTAGACTTCCTTCTCTGCTGCCAAACTGTGAGTCTCTAAGGATACCTGACTAGAGCCGGCTAGACCGAGGTATTCTGAGCTAATCTGTGTCTTCGACAGAAGTAGTGTGTGTGTGAGCGCTATATTTAGTTCTAAGGCATAGTTTTAGTGTGTGTACACACTTGAGATGCTTATTTTTGGCCTCGTTGCTACTTTTATTGATAGCCATGAAAGAGAAAGGATAGAAAATGAAGAGCAGAAGATTGATGATTGAGAAATGATGCAAACCAGAATGAAATATGATTATATGTGTATATAATATATCAGATTGTGTAGAGTAATAATTCAGCCTATTTATCACATTTTAATCCAAGGTGCTGGAATGCTGTTTTGCCTAATTTAACCCATAGGTTAGACTACAAATGTGCTTTCATAAAGGTACCAAATACCCTTTAAATCAATTCCAGGTGGTAAATATTACCCCTAAATAGGCATTTTTTTCTACTAGACACAGTCTATGAAATGAGTTTGTTAATGGACATTTCCCAGAACTCCTCCTCCTCTGTGCTGTCTAAAGTGTGCATATGGAGGACCACTAGACACGGGAGAACGGAGCAGATTGAGTAGACTGCAGAGGTACGATATGGTGCCGTGTTAAGAGCAGATGAATGGACCTGTTTGTCCTGTGGTCTTGAGCAGCTCAATAAAGACGTCTCGGATTTATCAATGAAATTTGAGTTGGAAAGCAAGAGTAGCTTCTTCTCAGAGCTCCTCAGGCAATTACATCACAGCAGTTTATCTCTCCTTTATTAGCCTCCATTAAACAAGCTTTTTTAGAACAAATCTGAATAGCTACGTCACTGTTTTTTTTTCTTTCGTTTTAACACATATAGTGACTAACAGCTTCTGTTACTGGAGTTGCAGTGATCATCCATGGTGAATTGATCTGGATCCTGTTGTTTTCAGGATATGAGATTCACTGCTCTGTGATGTTTTTGTGATTGCTTTTGTTGAAAAGAGTCCAAAAATATATCTCACCAACAATAACCATGACTAACATTCGCTTTGCCCTTTGGAGGTTCTCTGTTTTCTCTGTGATTACAGACCTAACATATTAAATAAAATACTAAAGTAATTAAAATCAAATTAAGATTAAATAATTTCTTAGACTAATTAGACTGTGTGTGTATGTATGTATATATCATTTTTAAGATTCTGAGATTTTTTAAGTTTCTTATGCTCATCAGGGGTGCATTTATTTGATTTAATTGGAATATTACACAGTATTTTCTATTTTAATATACTTTCACATGTATTCTTACTCTAAATTATACTTTTAAATTTATCAGGGATCAGTAATTATTTTAATTTTTTTATAGAAATTAATACTTTTATTAATTGTGTTGTGTTGAATTTATAAAAAGTGATTGTAAAGACTTTGTCATTGTTGTAAGTTGTTAGATTGAGCTATATTTTAAATAAATGCTGTTCTTTTTAACCTTTTATTCTTCAAAGAATGCTGACAAAAGTATTTTTTTTTATTTAAAAAAAAAAAGATTAAGCCCACAGTTTCCAACGCTGATAATAAATCAGCATATCAGAAATTTAATGTGATCATGTAACATAATTCCACAATTCAGCATACATAGTTTACAGTCTTTGTGTGTTTCAGCAGTACATTTCTAAAATAATAATGTGTTTAGAAACAATTCTCTAAATATAGGTTTACCATACGTAGCGCATGTCCAAACTACCATGATATTGCAATGGTACATGTCTAAAAATGATAATATCACCATGGCACATGTTTCAAACAACAAAAAAACACAAAACATGATAATATCATGGTGCTTTTTTTGTAAGTGTTTCATAAAAATTGAAAAATGTCTTCTCAGTTACCACTCAGTTTTGCTATAATTGCTACTAAAACTCAAGTCAAATTCATTTCTCGAAAACTTCATGTTTTCAAGCTCCATTACCCTTGTCAGCTTGACACAAGCTGTTTATGCATGCGGTTGTGGCTTTCCATAAGTAAATATCTCTGCACTGCTACACCTCTGAGACATGAATGTAAATGTAGGGTTTGCTCCAAAAGCCTCATGTTCCCTTATGCATGTGTGTTACATGTTTGGCATCATGCTGAAGTCCGGCCATGTCGTTTTGCGCATTGCCCTAAACCCACCACTCAGGGCGGAACGGCCATTAGCAGCTGCCTGTCAGCGAGCTTCAGCCACCGCTGGATGGTTGCTTGGCAACTGAGACCCTACATGGCCAATCAGCATGTAACAGGAGTTTGTTCTGCATAAAGCAGGTCAAGAATCACCCCTTAATTCCACTCACATGTCCTTTCTCTTCACTTCAAGGCTGATGTAAATGCCTCAGGAACACCTAGGGCCAAAGACAGTTTTGTTGGAACATTTTAATTAAAACATTTTTATATTTACAGCATGACATCTCTGAATCTTTTCCCCACCCATTTTATTATCTATAATTGCGAAAAGTAATAGCACACCTCTTCTCAACAACCCTGATTTGAGATATCCATCTTCATAACACAAATGTTTCAGAACTACTGTAAATGCTTTTAATATTTAAGATTAGGCATTTCAAAAATATGCCTTAGCAAGCCATGTTAATAAGAATATGATGGCCATACTTGCAAGTGGACTCCGGCACATCTTCTCATTTACATTCTCGTCATGCCAAGATGGATAAGCACAATGCTAAACTGATCTAGGAATGCCTTCAGCATAAGAAGATATGCAGCATTTTATCTCTAATTGAAGTTAATCTTGTCTGTAGTGTATCTGAGACAGTGTTTTTTTCAGATCTTTGATGTCTTTTTGGTCATATTACTGCACACGTCTCTACATGCAAACACCTCAGCTTTCTGTAGACTGACTGATATCCCCAAAAAGGCTTTTTTCCTGATCTATAGCATTAAAATGCATCTGAGCTCCGCAGTTTCTTCTTGCAAGTGCAGTCCCCACAGGTTACGCTGTAAAAAACAACTCGCACAGATTGAAGATATACATCATATCTGGACACTCAAGATGTGGAATGTTTTATTCATGTCACAAGTATTGTGAAAGTAGGCTGGTTTGTTTCGAGGCTGGTGACTATCTGTCTTTGAATCGAGATGTTTGGAAGGTCTGATGTATTGTTGTAACAACGCATTGGGCTTTAGGGACAATTTTGTTTGTGGAGTCCTGTCTCAGACTTGGAGAAGTCTTTTAAAGTTTGTTTACTAAATAACATGGTGGGAGGACAGATATGAATATTGTGTTTTTGCAGTGTTTGGGAGAAACTGAAACTATATGGTATTAGTTTTAAGGATTTAGAAAGTATTTCTTTCTTCAAGTTATTGGTGTTAATCTGACTCCTGGTGCAAATTTTCTTAATTATATGACAAACCCTATTTAACAGGCAGCATTGCTCTAATTTTCACTGGTGGGCTGCTCTAAGGTGTGGGAAATCCTGCGATAGGAGGTTGTCCAGATGAAGGCCAAAAGGAAGATGCTTTCAGCAATTGCAAGAGACGCTGGTCGTTCACAATCTTTGATTTCTTGAATATTGCAGGTTTGCAATGATACTAATTCAATTCCTGCAAAAAGGCTGGTCATCCACATAAGACAAATGCACGAGAAAAGAGGATAATACAGACTTATTAGGGAATCGGTTCAACACTGCAGCTGGAATTGCTTGCCAGTTCATTGCTGAACAGGGTAACAGGGCTCTTTCTCAGCATGATTAAAAGAAGTCAGACTGAAAGTGCTCTCTGCAGTGACCAAAATTCTCTTCAGTGATAAGAGCAAGTTTAATTTATTGGGTCTGATGTGAAACATTTTGTTCTCACTCTTAAAAATAAAGGTGCTTCACGATGCCATAGAAGAACCCTTGTTGTCTAAATGGTTCCATAAAGAACCTTTAACATCTGTTTTACAAAAGGTTCTTTGTTGCAAAAGAAGATTCTTCAGATTATAAAAGGTTAAGAAAGAGATGGTTATTTTAAAGGACCTTTACTGAATGGTTCTTTGTGGAACCAAAAACGGTTCTTCTACGGCATCGCTGTGAAGAACCTTTTAAAGCACCTTTATTTTTAAGAGTGTAGATCAAATTGAGGAAAGACTGAAGCCAAAGTGCATAAAGAAGTCAGTGAAAGGTGGAGGAAGACGTGTCATGGTTTGGAGGATGTTTTCTGCAGCACGAGTTGGGCCTCTTATACTGTTTTATTGTAAGTGAATGCAAATGTTTTGTTAGAACCTCCTTCTGCAACATACAGATCTTCTCTGCAAGCATCTCCCAATCAACCTGCAATTTTCATGCAAGAAAATGCCCCCGACCCACTGCAAAAACACTGAAATAATGAAATGGCTGGGCCAGAGTCCTGATCTAAACCTTGGCGACAAAGTTATGGCTAAGAAACCCACTACAGTTACCAGACTATGGAAGAGAGTGGAAGAAGAGTGGACCAAGATCACACTATTGCAGTCTGAGAAACTAGTGATGTTCTGCTGCCGCAGATGTGCTGAAGTCATTCAAAGCAAAGGCCTCCAACCTACTGATTTGTGACAGTTGTAACCCACCAAAAATTATAGTTGCAATCTTCTTTTGTGCTACAGTGGTTGCTGTTCTCTAATTTTGACAAACAGACCTGTGAAAAATATTTATAATGCTATTGGTAACTGAAAATATTAGCTTTTGTGTGATGTTTCATTCACATCAATAGGTGGCACCATAAAATCCAAGACCACTGTCATATCGACCAATGAAACGTAACCTAAATAATCTAGATTTTATATTTGGTAGCTTAGTTTGGAAATACATCAGATGTGGTTCTAAGCAGTCTTGTTTCAAACCAGGGGCCTCATTTATAAAATTTGAATGTGCAACAGTTTCAAAAATGTGAATGATTTATGTAACCATATGCATAAAAAAGCTCCTTAAAAATCCCAGTTCAACAGAGTAACAGTTGAGGTCAAAAGGTCATTTTGCCTAAATATTATATTTTTTCATGTAGTACTGCACTTCAGTTGTCCTCAGTGTGAAAAGATGGATCTCAAAATCATACAGTGATTGTTGGAACGCATTCAAATACACAAACATGCTGAAAAACCAAAGAATTTGAGGGACCTGAAGGATTTTTCTGAAGAACAGCGGGTAGTTACTGTTCAGGACAAACAAGGGACTCATAAACAAACATACAATAAATCCCCCCCACTGTGGATTATTCAGGTAACAACACATTATTAAGAGTCAAGTGTATGTAAACTTTTGAACAGAGTAATTTTTATAAATGAAACTATTATTTTCTCTTATGGACTATATGTAAACGTCTTTTATGTGAAATATATCTTATTCAGGTCAGTACTAAATAAAAAAAAATAACATGCATTCCTTCTTATTTTGGTAAAATAATTAACATTTTGCATATTCTGCAAAATGTAAAGCACTTCAACTTCTACAGAACACATAAATATCTCTCTGTGGTTCAGAAAAATTACATTACTCATCATCAGTGGGCAATCATCATAATAATAATTATTATTATTATATTCAGGAATTCATATGTAAATGAATTAATTTCAGTGATTTAATTATCACAGAGCAGTTAAAACACTGCTCATTTGATGTGCGCATATATTTCTATGAATGTATATTATGATACCTATTTGTCTATTTGTATATCTTCTTGTTAAATTAATTTAATTGCTTGTAAAACAATTTCATGTCAGTTTCTGCCTTTACAAATCCTAATTTGTTCCTAACTTTTGAAGTAGGATAAAACCCATGGAAATCCGATCGTACGTGTGTTTTATAAATGAGGCCCTTGTTTTTTTTTTTTTCCCCCTCTTTTTCCACACGCTCATATTTACCTTAACTGCAGGGACCGCACACTCTGAGCACATTTCTATTTGTTTCATTAGACAACTCAAGCTGTTTCTTCAAAAGGAGTCAAATGCATAGTTAAAAACAGAGCGAGCCGTGCAAGTTTTTAGCCGGGAGAACTGGGATCCCCATCCAGTCTGAAGCCAATGTCTTTTGTTAAGCCAAAGTCCAATTAGCTCCCAGCTGAATGGAGCCAATCTGTTTGAATTCCCCATACGGGTTGAGTTTGCTCACATTTTCTGTGAGTTAGGGAATCCCATCAGTGCCTTGGCAACTAAGCCCTACAAAAAAAGAAGAAAAAAAAAAACACAGGTGGAAATAAATGAGGAGACTTTCTGTGTTTGATATGTAAATTTTCATGGTGGTAGGAGCTACTAATTAGGAGGATCATTCCAGTGGAGAAATAAGAGTCCAATAGGTTTCCAGAACACATTACCAGACCAAACTTTTTTATACAGGATATTTATACTCGTATCTAAGGTGTAAGGGGGATATTTTATTACTTTTACCTTTAGGTGAAAATTACAAGTTATACATCTCTGCTCAAAAAGCTGCTTGGTTTGAGATGTCTTTTAATATTTGCTGCATGAACAAATTACACACTGAAGTTTAATATTTAGGGTTAAGGCTTTGTTCAGCTGCTGGTCGCCATTTTCATTTCGAAATATTAACTCAACAAGCATCTAAAATTACCAATTTGCCCCCTGGAGGATATCATGATGTTCCATATGTGACTATTATGCAGACTGTGAGTGTTGATTTACATTAATGTTATAATCCAGAAAATTGGATTATGTTTGCCACAGCGGATTGAATTCTCTACAGGTTTAGAGTGTTAGACAATAAATCACCTGAATTTATCTAACAGCTCATTTGAGCAGCCACATAGAGCGTCCATCAAACTTTAACGCAAATGCAAATAATAAAAGACAAGCTCTATGTTTTATGTCACTAATTATTACTGTTGTAATTTTGAATAGCTAGTTTTATTGCCATGTTCCTTACGATATCCATCACCCCGATGAAGGCCAGTAAACAGCTTTACGACATGGGTTTATGAGGAGTTTACATGTTAGTAGACACCCTGAGAAAGTGTAATAACGTGGCCTCCGCTGGGATGGCACAGATAAAAAGGTTTATCGGGAAGTAGGGTCTCGTAATCCCTCTTGAACGGCTCTCGAACGCCGGCCTAGTTCATCTGCTGCTCTTCACCGCATCAAACATAAGCATTCAAAACACAAAGACGTCCTTTCCAGACCTCACGGAAATCATAAGAGCTTATCTATTCTTTCCTCTCACACACTAGTCATATGTCGATTTTTGTTTCAGTAAACTGAGTCACTGGTGTGAAATCAGCAAGGAATTTGTCAAGCTGAGCAGGAATCAGACGATACAGCGCGATACCGTCGCAAATGTGAAACCTTAAAAAACGTTTGTAAAGCTGGAGTAAATGTCAAGCTTGATAAAACACATTCTCTTTGATCTAAAAAAAAACCCTGTCTGCAGAATCCAGACACTCAAAGCAGGCGAAACTAAAGTTAATCTGTGACTGCATGGTAATATTTGCCGTGTTTATAAATATTCACAAAAGAAGTTTTAGCATTAGCAATCTTAAAATCCTGAATATTTTGGGTAGAACCTAAGGATGTTTTAAAGAGATAAAATGAATAAATCTGTCATTTAAACACCCTCATGTAATTCTGAACCTATATGAAGGTTTTTCTACATAAAAAGAGTAGTGTATACAGGGATTGGACAATGAAACTGAAACACTTGGTTTTAGACCACAATTAGTATGGTGTTGGGTAGGGCTGCACGGTATTGGAAAAAACTCACATTGCGATATTTTGTTTTTCTGCGATAAATATTGCGATATAAAAAAATAATTTCATCAGATTACTTGAATAGCTCTTTGGAAAAAAATGGGATGATTTTATAGCTGAGTAAATCAGCATTGAAAATAAACAAATTACAAACATAGATAAAGTTAATAGAACAAAGATACAAATAAAATAAAACACTTCATAGTCTAACAGTATTCAGGTACAGAAATTGAATAATCAAATGTAAAATTGCACTGCATATTCTTCACTGTATAAATGTAATCTAATAAATCTGTGTCAAAGCTAAAAAGTGATTTTTCTCTGTTTTGCTGTTTGATTAACATTCATGACACAGAAAGCCTCAGGAACATTAAACTGCTGTGAACCTGTTACACATCCATTTTCTTTCTCAATTGTTTATCTTCACTTAAGCAACTGTGTTTACAAGGATACTTGCAGAGACCTGTATTTTGACATAGCTTCGCGCGTATGTGTCATTTCAGGCATAAAATAGCAGCGGAAGTGAACGGAATTCCGTGTTCAAATGCATCTGCGTGGCTTTCACCGTGTCAACACCGGGCGCGAGCGTCGCGACGCGCCAAATGCGGTAGAACACATTATAATCCGTGATGCTGTCTGCACTGGACGCGAGCGGCGCGACAAAATACTGTAGAAGTCATTATAATGATGCTCCCTGCACTAGATGCGGCACGGCACGTCAAATACCCGAAAGTAAACTGCCGCGTTCCATTTATGTGTACTCACACAAAATTCAAATGATATGTAACAGTCGCTTTTGTCGCGTCCAGTGTTTAGACAGACTTTCACTTTAGATGGTGCGGCACAGGCAGCGTGACACGACAGCTGTCGCGTCCGGTGTAGACAAGGTGTCTGTGTGTAAGCAAAGAAAAGACGATCAGTAGCCTATAAATAAATATAACGATCAGTATAGGCTACTAAACATCGCACGTCCTGCGATGTGACTATTGCGGATGAGCACATCGCCATATCGATGCTGAAACGATGTATCGTGCAGCCCTGGTGTTGGGCCTCATTTGTGGCCAATACAGCATCATTTCGTTTTGGGATTGAAAATACATGTCATGCACAGTAGCCAGAGGGATTTTAAACCATTCCTTTTCTAGAACAGTGTCAAGGTCACTATGTGATTCTGGTGTAGGAAAACATTTCCTGACTCGCTCCTCCAAAACATCCCAAAGTGCCTCAATAATATTCAGATCTGGTGACTGTGCAGGCCATGGGAGATGTTCAGCTTTACTTTCATGTTCATCAGACCTCTCTGTCAGCAGTCTTGCTGTGTGTATTAGTGATTATCATCCTTATGCATGGCACCACCTTTAGGGTACAATGTCTGAACCATTGGGTGCATATAGTCAACGTTCACACTTTGCTCTGACTGGTAGAATGTGCAATAAGTGAAGATTGGCCACCATGCTGTGCAAATATAGCCATGAAACCTCCAACACTATATTAGCCAGTGTTTCAGTTTCATTGTCCAACCCCTGAATATACTCTACCATTCAAAAGTTATGCTCACCAAAGCGTTTATTTGATTAAAAAAAATACAGAAAACAAATTCTGTAAATATTATTATAATTTAAAAGAGCTGTTCAAATTTAATTCATTCAAAAATCTAATGTCTGGCAAAGCTGATTTTTTACCAGACATTGCTTGTCTTTAGTGACACACTGTTGCCCAAGCCAATTAGCGAAGAATTTGATGTGATTGAATCCGTGTATCATTCGTTCAATCGTTTTTTCAAATTGAAACAAAAAATGAAAAAACAAAAAACGACTTGTTTTTCCATTATTTATTCCCTGAACCAAAATAAAAAAAACGAATAACGACTCGTTTTCCGATTTTCTGATTGTGCGCTCAGATCAAAATAGAAAAAATCGAATAACGGGATTTGACTAATTTTGATTTTTAATTTACCCAAATTGGCATGACCCGAATGTTTATGGATGTAACTTCGTTGCACATTTGAACACCATGTTGATAGCCATGGAAAGTTTTGTGCTGTTCAGAGGAAACAGGCGCATAACTCTTAGGGAAGATGACATGACTGTTGATAAAGGATCTTTAACGTACTGTAGATTGAAAGACTAATTTAGACCCCCACACCAGTAGCGTAGCCAGAAAAGAGACTATGTGTGCATCAGAAAAACTGACAATCCCTTGTATTTTTTTTCTGCAGAAAGAACACTCGCGATAACATTCCAAAAAATGTGCTTTTGAAAAATAGCGAAATAACCGAGATGCGCCTTCTACCGCCTCATACAGTCTCAGTGGAGCGCGTCACAGCAACGAACATTTTCAAAAAATGCATAGTCTCTATTAAAGACACGTTCATGTGCGGGGTAGGCAAGGCATGCCTGGCACTTTTCGTTATTAAAATAAGATGCTGTGACATTTCGAAAAGTGATCATGTCACGCTGTATTGCAATGCAGGAGTTGCATATATGCATGCATAATGAGTCAAATGGTTTTGATCTATTTCTTATGTGTGTGGGTGCTATGGGGTGCTTTGGTCTTTCTTGGGGTGCTGAAGCAGCTGCTAGCCCCTCTTTAGCGCTGTTTTTTTTTTTACGATTATAAAAAATATTTCTGCATCTATTTTTAGGTGTGCGAGCTGCCGCTACGCCCCTGATATGTTCGTTGCTGTGACGCGCTCCGCTTCACGGAGACTGTATGAGACGGCAGAAAGCGCATTTCGTTTATTTCGTTTATTTTTCAAAAGCACATTTTTTGAATGTTTTCATAAATCAGAAAAAAGTTCTTTCTGCAGAAAAAAATACAAGGGATTGCGCGGGCGCCTCCATATCATGCAGTAGGCGAGCGCGATAGGCTAATAATTAAGTTCATATGCGCACAAAGTGCACATATTCATCTAAAAGAATCAGCTGCGCGAAACAGGACTGGGAATGTGGAGCAATGGCGAATTGTCTTTTCTTTCTTTCTTTCTTTATTGTGTGATTGTTTACAAAATGCTAGCTTTTTATTTCGTACATGAACTAATAGGCTAGTATAATAAATCCTCAAAACGTAAACACGCAAACACAGGATAACCGAATAATTGACTTTATTTTCGTTAAATACAGTTCCGTTACCATTTTAACAAAGTTTTAAACTGCTTAATTTGTGTGTAGACCTATGTGAAACAGCTTATTCTGGTCAGTATAAATGCAACATACAATTTATTTAACTTTTCTATTTTCTTTTTTTGTGGGCTATTAATAATATCTCACAGATTGTATTTAAACTTACAACTTTTTTTGTGGATAAAGTGAAAATTAAATGAAAAGTCGTGTCTATTGCGGCATTACATTTTTTTTTCAGATAATATGTACTTATCTGTAATGTTAGTAATACTCAGATTTTTTTTTATGTTATTTACTTATTTATTTTTTGCGTATTAATCTGACAATAAATGTGGCACATCCAGTTTTTCTGATGCACACCCAGAGTCTCTTTTCTGGCTACGCTACTGGTGTGGGGGGTGTAAATTAACCTTTCAATCTAAAGTAGCCTACCTTAAGTTACCTGAAAGATCCTTTATCAACAGTCATGTCATCTTCCCTAAGAGTTATGCGCCTGTTTCCTCTGAACAGCACAAAACTTTTCATGGCTGTCAACGTGGTGTTCAAACGTGCAACGAAGTTACATCCATAAACTTTGGGTCATGCCAATTTGGGTAAATTAAAAATCAAATTTAAAATTAGTCAAATCCCCTTGTTCGTTTTTTCTATTTTGATCTGAGCGCACAATCAGAAAATCGGAAAACGAGTCATTATTCGTTTTTTCATTTTGGTTCAGGGAATAAATAATGGAAAAACAAGTCGTTTTTTGTTTTTTCATTTTTGCTTTCAATTTGAAAAAACGATTGAAGGAATGATACACGGATTTGATTGCTTCGAATGTGCGATATGGCGCCCTCCCGCGCAAGTTGAAAAACTCGAACGGAAAATCCGCATGACGCGCTGTCGCCCAAGCCAATTACGCGAAGCACGTTATTTCTCTAGATTTATTGTGGGATGTTTTTTTTTTCGTTTCACTCAAGCGAAAACAATCATTGCTTTATGCTCTCCTCCATTTTCTCTTATGGTGTGTGTGTGCACACCAAAAGCGCTTTTAATTATTGGTATGAATTGATTATATACTAAGTCAATGCAAAGGTGCGAATAGACGCGAAATTGTGCTGCGTGACAAGAACGAAAATTTGCATGTGTTGTCACGCAAGCTAATCAGCAAAGAATTGATTAATGCGTCCAGTTTATTTTTAATTATTTCCTCAAATAGACCACGTACAATGCAAAGATACAAATATACTCAAAAACCCACCAGGCGAGATGAATGATGCAAATTGGGCGGCGCGATATTCTGTCTTCCATGCAAGTTGGAAAATTGAGCGGAAAATTCTCATGACGATTTGTCGCACAAGCAAGCTTTTTTTGACTTTTGCAGTGCACACCAAATGCAAAGCGAATATTTACTCGGAGGGATGTTTTTGTGTCACTCGAAAAAATAAAATCATTGTGTAATGCTCTCCTCCATCTCTTTTATGGTGTGTTCACACCAAAAGCGAATTTAACTATTTGCATGAATAGATTACATACAAAATCAGTGGAAAGATGCGAATAGACTCGGAAGTCCCACTGGGTAACACAATGACGTAAATTGGGCAATATGTATGCCACGAATGCGCTATATCTCTTATTCCGCACAAGTTAAAAATTTCAACTTGAGCTGAAAATTCGCATGACGTGTTTTTACGCAAGCCAATCAAGAAAAGCTTATTGACACGTCCAGTTTGACACGTTCTTATGCTGTGTGCACAATATGCGCGAAGCAAATTCTTACATTGTATTATTGCTCTAGATTACTTGCGGGATGTTTTTTGTTTTTACTTGCGCAAATCAAATCATTGCATAATGCTCTCCTCCATTTTCTCTGATGGTGTTTAGACACCAAAGGTCAATGCAAAGATGCGAATAGACTCAAAATTGCATCGGACGACATGAATGACACAAATTGGGTGACGTGATCACAAACTTGTGATCGCGCGTCATCTGCGCAAGTCACATTTTCAGCTTGAGTGGAAAATTCATATGACGCGTTGTTAAGCAAGCCAATCGGTGAAGAGTTTATTGACATGTCTAGTCTGACAAGTCCTTATGCTGTGTACACACCAAACGCGAACCGAATATTCTGTTCATGTTGCTCTAGATTACTCGTGGGATGTTTTTCTGTCACATGTGTCAATAAAATCATTGCTTTCCTCCATTTTGTCATATGGTGTTCGCACACCAAAAGCAATTTAAAAAGTCAGTGCAAAGACACAAATAGGCTTGAAATCGTGCCAGATGAATGATGAATGAGGCAAACTGGGCAACGCGATTGCCACGAACACACGATATCCCGTCTTCCATGTTGTCATGAATCCGGTCCATGTTCTTCTGTCTGCTCTCCACCAGAGATCGTCATGCCATTCCCATGACTCTCACACTACACACACTGATACACCTCACCCTAGACTACATTTCCCATCCTCCACCTCACTGATTACACACATCTGCAACTAATTACACACACCTGCGACCAATGACACTTAACCTTTATATACAAGGACCATTGTTCCAGCCCGAGTATTGTTGAGCGTTTTACACTCTCCCACATTTACAGAGCCCTTCCGAGTAAGTTTCTTGAGTCTAAATTAAAGTCTTATTTCTAAGTCTAGTCTGTTTCATCCGTGTATTTATTCTTGCCTGGTTTTCTCATCTTGTCTGTTTCGCTGCCTGCCCTGGAACTCTCGCCTGTCTTGTGGATTACCCTTTTGCCTTGCCCCCTGGATTATGTTTGACGTTGTTTGACCCACGCCTGTCTCTGGATTACTCTTGTGTCTTGTCCTCATATACCTGTTTGCTATTGTTGACCCTAGGGTGTGTATGACCACGTCTTTGATTAATAAATCTTGCACATGGATCCACCCACTTCATTCCTCTGTCACTCCTACCTCGGGTTGACATTTGTCAACTTGCGCATATCGCACATATATTGTTTGCGGCAATCATGTCACCCAATTTGCATTATTCAATCATACTAGATGCGTTTCCATTACAGATTTGGTGATATTTTATAATGACGGCATTTCCATTAACCAATGTTATGCGACTAAAATGTTTTGTTTTCCTCTCGCGATAAGTCATGGCAATGGATTTTGATAGGACTTTGGCTTTATATTTAATCGAATGTGACCTGTAAATGCAAAAGAAAACATTTCCATTGCAGTTTTGCAAAATGTTCCTTTTTCAAATTGCCTGAAAAACCACCTCATTTGAACGTACAAACTTTTTTTGCAATATATGGGAGTTTTTGCACAATTGACACATTCCCATTAGGCGTATTTTTAATTTTTTTTCAATTTGTGCAATTTATAGGGTAATGAAAATGCAGCTATTGACGCTTACTATTGTTGAACTGTTTATTCATGTTTTTTCTAGTACTGTTTTCATCATATGTTCAGACATAATATAAAAAATAAAGCCTTTTACAATAAGTCTAACTAAAATGTTATTCTCCTTACAAGAGGGAATTATTGTATGTTAAGATGTGATGTGAACTATTTATTTCCAGGAATGATTTGACCCAAGAGAGAAGTGCAGCATAGTGTTGTTGATGTAGAATAGCAGTGCACCTTAGAGACAGCTCCGCTCAGCTCTCTCTTTCTCTCTCTGTCTCTCTCTCTGTGGAGTTCGTTCCTCTCCACTGGAGTTCAGCTCATCACAACCATGATCACTGACTTCCTACAGAGACCGCTTGAAGTAGACATGAAATTGCTTTCACAAGCCATTTTACTTCTATAATGTGACATGTTTCTAATTAAAAAGCAGTTTGACTATTGGTTAACATTAACCAAGACCCTACTCAGCTAGATTGCATGCATTGATGAATTGTGCATAATATGACCATAATCGTGGAATAAAAAACAAGGTGAAGTGTATAATTTCTGCAGCGCAAATGCAATTTCACAAATCACTGTTTCACCATTGGTTGAATTGTTTTGCCAGAAGTTGACACACTGGACTGCTAAATGAACAAAGTAAGTGCTGCAGAGTGACAGCGTTTACACTCTGCTAAAGATTGGCTTACTCATAGTTGTCTTTGCACATTAATCTAAGGATTTTAAAAC
This sequence comes from Cirrhinus molitorella, assembly GCA_033026305.1. Taxonomy (NCBI): domain Eukaryota; kingdom Metazoa; phylum Chordata; class Actinopteri; order Cypriniformes; family Cyprinidae; genus Cirrhinus; species Cirrhinus molitorella. The sequence goes on from CM065128.1 coordinate 19,806,428, forward strand.
ATGACTAAAATGCCCAGGTTTATGTTTGGTTTGTTGGCTGTTATTGGGTCTGAGCGCACTACATGCACTCATTTTCTCTCTGTTATGAGCGTGGACAGCAGTGCTTGGCTCCTCACTGGAGCAGCACCATGGACAGCGACAGGCCCGTCAGCCTCAGGTCTCCCCTGCGGGACTGACACTGCACACACTGCAGCTCTATAGTCAGTCTGCTGCTTTAACATCTGTCCATAAAGAACATCTGTCCAAAGGAGGGATATTCTAGCTGCACTCTGTTTTCTTTTGTAGTTAGTAACTCCTAACTGAACATATTTTGCTTAATTGTTAATTACTCTGTGGTGCTTTATGATCTGTGGTGCAGTGCTCCCCAGAGCCACACTTTATCAAGAGGCTTTGCGCTAATAAATTTTCAGCAAATTACGTTTTCCGCTAAGTGGACAAAAAGTATTAAGACAGCTGGATGCCACAGAGAACTCACAACATTTTTAATGCATACAAAAAACGCATAATAAATGCAATTAAATGTGAAAATATGTTAAAAGAAAATCACAGTGACTAGCCAGGTGAGAAAGAGAATAAGAAGTAGTTTGTGAGGACATTTGTTACACAATTTTCTACATTGATTTTATGTTTCCCATACTCACTGCAAGGGTGTAAATGCCAGCTCACGGTCTCTGCTGTGGGTTTTGGAGTTAAGTCACACAAACCATTCGACATTCTTCAAATGTTTTTGAGCAGTAAAGCGGCTTTCACACAAAACGCGGCAAGCGCTGCGCCGCGGTTCAACACAGCCCTTCAGATACAAATGCCCCGTTTCTATTGGCCGAGCGGGTAAACGTCACAGAGCTCAGCGGCAAAATTTAAACTAACTTGAGCTTTGAGCGCGGCTTGCGCGCGTGCGCTTTGGTCGACGCGCAAGCCATTGAAATGAATGGGTTTTATAGCGCAGCGCTTGCCGCGTTTGGTGTGAAAGCCGCTTGAGAATCTTAATGTTTTTAAAGAAGTCTCTTCTGCTCACCAAGCCTGCATTTATTTGATCCAAATATTTTTTACTATTTAAAATAACTGCTTTTACATTTTAAGATGTAATCTTGTAATTCTTGTGATTTCAAAGCTAAAATGTTCAGCATCATTACTCCAGTCTTCAGTGTCACATGATCCTTCGGAAATCATTCTAATAGTATGCTGATTTGCTGTTTAAGATTTATTATTATTATTATTATTATTATTATTACTATTATCTCTATTTAAAACAGTTGAGTACATTATTTTTCAGGATTCTTTGATGAATAGAAGGATCAAATCAACATATTAGAATGATTTCTGACTGGATCATGTGACTCGAGTAATGATGCTAAAAATTCAGCTTAGAAATTGCAGGAATAAATTATAGAATTATAAGAATTTTACAATATATTCAAATGGAAAACAGTTAAACAAAGCAACAATAACAAATATTTTACAATTTTACTGTCTATGCTGTACTTTGGAACAAATAAATTCAGGCTTGGTGAACAGAAGAGACTGGTAGTGTGTTTTTTTTTTTTTTATTTACAATAATTTTTATTTATTTAATTGTTCACAATGTATAACATACACTATACAGTATCATATATATCTTTGAATCTTCGATGATTCAACGACTCACTTATAGTAGCCGACAGAGTGATCATCAGTCGCCGCCTACTGCCATAAGGATGTAGCTTGTAGAGTCACTAATTAATACTAGAAAAGGAGTTCATATCTATCTACCTTATTTTTCCTGTATTTTTCCCGTTTATCCTGTTCCATTTGTAAATTTTATATATCTGGCTTCTGGTCTCATCCACTTCCAGATGTTTTGATGTTTAATAGGCCTATTGCAAACTGGTGTGTCTTACCATATTATTTTAATGTATTATTTTAATCTTAATTATGAACACAGTGGTTTGTAGTGCAAACGGTTTTACCGTTTACTATACTTTCTTTACCACAAAACAGTTTATCTCCGCACTGAAAAAAATATGTGGATAGTTCTGTCTTTTTGTTTTTATTTGTATAACAAATAAAACAAATGATTGACAATCATGTTGTACCTTGCCGTCAATAATCTAAAGGTTTGTGTTTGTGAACCGAAACTTTATCAACATTTGCCGGTTTGTCAAAAATATTTGGTGCGAAGACGCACTGAAGCATTCACTTTTACCGTGTTTACATAAGGGTTTTATCTTTAAATAGTCATCTTTATGGAGTTGTGTTCAAGTGGAGTATGTTAATCTAATTAAGATGGTGTTTCCTAAATGGTTCAATTGTTCCTAAATATTAACAGTTTGAAAATACAACAGACAAAACATCTCCATGTGTAAGCACGGAAACGAACGGAGATCCTACTATTTGTTAGGAAATTGCACAGCTGCAACTTTAAGACAGAAGCGAACTCCCCCTCTTTTCTCGAACAATGGTTTCTACCAACCACCGCTGCTCTCGCCGCTGAATCCTTAACGTGCCATTTTATTACTAATGGGCATATCTGGAAATCAAAATGTCATCGATATACAGGACAGCATCGCGTTTCTGAGGATGCCAGCGGTGGATATTCATGCGGGTTTCGCCGGACCAGTGCTGATTTTGGCCAGTGAAGCTTCCTTGTAGTGAATCGGATGATTGGAGCAGCTGTGCGCTCTCGCTTAGATTGCAGCTGTCATTGATATTACACAGTGAACAGTGAGTATTAGACAACCCATACACAATACAATGCAACTGTCATTGTGTCCGACTTGTAGAAATGCAACATTCTTTGAGAACCATTCTCAAGGTGATTCAGAAATGCCTCTTTACTGAAAGGGAAACTTCCAACAGATGTGAAAGGTATTGCTGTAGTAACAGAGATCAATGAATGTGTGAGTGAGAGAGTGAGTGAGTGAGTGAGTGAATGAATGAATGCTTGAAGGACTTAATGAATGAATGCATGTGTATTCTTGGGAACTGATGGTTATCTTTCATATCTCATACAGGGAAAAGGTACATAGATGAATGGAAGACACTGACAGAGAAAGGAAAGACAGAGGAGGGAGGGAGAGAGAGGCAAAGACAGGCATGATGTAATGCGCTTGAGACAATGGTTGAGGATTCTCTCCAATTAGAGTCACAGCAGCAGAAAAGGCTGTTTTGAAAGAGATGAGATCAGTATAACATGCCGGCTCGCTAGGTGTAGTGGGAATGTCACGGGAATTATCCCTGCATATCCCACTCGCCTGTAGTCCGGCTGTAATGGACCTTATTCACATGTGCCTGAGGACTGTGTGAACGTGAATGTGATGCTGGCTGTTCAGTCAAACAAAGCATGTTTAAATTATTATTACAACAAATCTGAATGATTAATTGACATGTTAAATTGCCATGTTTAACACACAATTCATTTAAACACTAATTTAAAATTTTGTTTTACTGTTGTCAGGCAAAATTGTGCTAAAAAGTCATACAATCACATCTTATCTGTTAAAGGAATTTTGTCACTGTGTACATTTAAAAAAAAAAAAAAAAGTTTTTATATTTTCTAAACGTCATAATAAGATCAAGGCCAAAAAACGATACCCAAATCCTTAAATTGAGTATTTTTTGCTACTTTCTGTTGCTACTGGACACTAAACATTTAACATGGCAGCCATGATTGTGTCACATTGATGGAGAATTGTGGTGGCCACACTGGTGTTCTTGCCTCTGTTGGTTCACACCATAGACAGACAGGCCGAGACTAGGATGGCCTCTGTGTCCCACTGACCCTGTTGGTTGTGCTGGTGTGTAAAGGCAACCTCAGCCATCCCCACTGTATTTTATCAAATGCACAGCTGGTTTGTATGACCTTGGTTGGGGGTGTGTGGTGGAAAGGATCTTTTTCACACCACTGGATGTGTGCAGGTTGGTTATAGTTTGAGGCAGTAAAAAAAATTACAGTGGAGACTAGTCTGAAACTACTGTTGAAAATCTGGGAAGTCATATTTAAATCTTGAAATAAAATGTAATATTGTGTAGAATATATAAATATAATATTAAAATATTTTAATACATTTATTATTATTATTATTATTATTATTATTATTATTATTATTATTATTATTATTGTTGTTGTTGTTGTTGTTGTTGTTGTTGTTATTATATAATGTCATAAATTAGACAAGATCACACAGTGGAGACTAGTCTGAGCCCACTCTTGAAAATCTGGGATATAGAATCATATTTAAATCTCAAAATAAACAAACTATTATTAATAATTTATAAATGTAATAATAAAATAGAAATATTTGAATACATGTATTATTATTGTTATTATTATATAATGTCATAAATTAGACATTTTTAAGATCACACAGTGAAGTCCACTCTGAGCCTGTTGAAAATCTGGGATATAAAGTCGTATTTAAATCTTGGAATAAGCAAAATATAATATTTTATATAATATATTGTTATTATTATTATTATTATTATTATAAATATGCAAAATAATGTCATAAATTAGAATTTTTTTAAGATCACATGTTGAAGCAGTCTGAGCCCACTGTTAAAAATCTGGGACATAAAATTCATAGTTAAATCTCAAAATAAATAAAATAATATAAAAAAATAAAATATTATTATATATTATATAGAAATATAATATTAAAACAAAATTATTATTATCTAATATTTTATTATTATTATTATTATTATTATTATTATTATTATTAATGTCATAAGATTTTCTTTTTTTAAATCACACTGTGGAGTCCAGTCTGAGCCCACTGTTGGTAAATCTACTGGGTACATGGTATAACATAGAGAAAATATAAATATAATATTACAATGTTTTTACAACTGTTATTATTATATAATATAATGTCATTAGAATTTTTTTTTTAAACCACGCAGTGTCCAGTCTGAGCCCAGTGTTAAAAATTGGGGATATAAAATCAGATGTATTTTATTATTATTTTAATAATAATATGTAATACTTTTTAATTATATTTTAAATATTTTATAAAATATCTAAATATAATATTAAAATATAATAATAAGAAGAATAAGAATAATAACTATTATTATTATTATTATTATATAATGTCATAAGAATTTTTTTAAAATATTATATATAATATCTAAATATAATAATAAAATGTTGTTGTTATTATTATTATTATTATTATTATTATTATATAATGCTTTTTTTAATTACACAGTGGAGTCCAGTTTGAGCGCACTGTTAAAAATCTGGGATATAAAATGATTGTTAAATCACAAAATAAAGAAAAATATAATATTGTATATAATATATAAGTATAATATTAAATATTAAAGTATAATAATAATAATAATAATAATATTATATTATTTTATATCCCAGATTTTCAACATTAGGCTCAGACTGGACTCCACTGCTAAAAATAATAGAAAATATGGTGTCATAAGATTTTTTTGAAAAAATATGATATATAATATATATAATATATGACATATAAATGAAATATTAAAATATAATTGTTGTTGATATTATTATTGTTATTTTTATTTATTTATTTATTTATTTATTTTAATTCCACTCTGAGTCCACTGTTGAAAACCTGGGATATAAAATCTATATATATATATATATATATATATATATATATATATATATATATATAAAATAATAACAATAATAATAGTTGTTGTTATATTATTATTATTATTATTATTATTGCACAGTGGACACAGTGGAGTCCACTGTGAGCCCACTGTTGTAGAGCTGGTATTTAAAAGATAATTTCATTATCCAAATAAAAAACTGAATAAAATAATATACAAATAATTAGGGCTGGACTAGAATATTTGAATATTTGTTTGGTGGGTTAGCATTCGATTTTCAATTCTGAGATTCGAATATTCTTTTTTTTTTTTTTTTTTTTTAAATAAACAAAAACATTTCTAATATAAAAAAAGAAATAAAACAAAACTTTATTTATTTATTGTATAACCATAAATGTAATGGCATGAAATAAATGAGAAATTTTTAAGATCACTCAGTGGAGACCACCGTTGAAAACCTGGGATTAAAAATATAATTTAAATCTCCAGAAAAAAAAAATGTCATTAAAAGCTACAAGGACAAACCAAATACTAGGACATTTTAAAATTCATGTACATTTAAGTTGCATTAATTAAAAATCTACATCAAAATAGAGGCTTTCTTACTAGTGGTCTCAGACTTTCGGACCCCAGGCTGTATATCAAATACGGCATCATATTTTTCGTGTTTGCTGCAGGTCCATTAGTCTTGGCCTGTCTTGTATCACTACAAAAATCCACAGATTTCATTGAACTCGCTCACCTCAGCCCTCCCTTTCCTCTCAATCTGTACCCCTCTCTCTCTCTCTCTCTCTCTCTCTCTCACTTTCTCCCTCCCCCCAAAGCCATCCATTCATTCAGACAGCGTGTGTGGAATATGATCGCTCTTGTTGTCATCAGTGGGGCTTTTACTCTGGGCATTGCCTTGCGCTTCCACTCAATACTCCGATTGAAATGTGGGTTTAAAATACAGCATACAGCACTCTAGTACCAATTGTGCCATTGAGCATTTTTGGGTTCCTGCCCATCTGCATTAGATTTCAGCGCAGGATGTTAAGCCAGATATCCTTGAATATTCTGTGCCCTTGACCTTTTGTGAAAACATGAGCCGCAATGTGTTAACAGTCAATAATCCACATTCCTTTTGTTCATTTATTCAGTCCAGCCCACATGCTTTGACCATTACTGTTCACAACCCTTTGCTTTCAACTTGGTACAGTCCATTATTGGATTATTTGACATTGTTTGCTCATTAACCAATAATGAAGGGATTGATCAACAAAATACATTCTGCAGAAATCTGCAGAATCTGTTTTGCTACCAAAATGTGACGTAATTCCACTCGAATAAGGCCATTGATCACTTGAGTAACATAAAACCAGAATTATTACTGTCCTCGTTGGATCAGTCCAAAGCAAACCATCATAAAGGCATTATTGGCCAAATGGGACGTAGGATTCCATTGTTCTTTATTTTCATTGAGTACCATTATGTGTCTGCTAGGCACAAGCTGAACTCTGGATCATTCCGCAGTTAAAGTTTTGAAGTCTTGCCAGCCAAGCTGCTGATGTCTGATGTTAGTGGCTGTTTGGTGTTATGAAATATAGATGGGAGTCTTCTTCACTTAAGATGCTGTAATGGTTTGTCTCTTCCCCTCTTCCGATCCTGCTGCGTCATTCTTTCTTTCTTCCGCTCTCCCTTTACTTTCTTCCTGGTGCTTCAGATCACAAAGTTAAGATGCAGCTGCTTTCGATTTGTTTGGTGGTTCAGTTGAGTTTCATTCATAATTTTTAATTTGGAGCATGCTAATTAGGGCTGGGCAATAAATAGATAACGATAATATCAATTTCCTCGTTAAACGATAACAAGAAGTTTGATAAATGTTCGATATAATGTGCTAGTCAAAGTGTGCCACTCAGTCCACTCAAATCAAAGTTCAAACGGTGGCACAACGCGAACTTACTAGAGCAGATGCTTTCACTTGCTGATGAGTCTCGGTCAATAAACAGCACCAGTGTGAAGCGCTTGAATTCAGTGAAGAACACAAATGACTCGGTTTATAGCAAGATGAAACCGCGCTGACAAACAAAAGAAACACTGTACTCAACGATACAATCAGAAGGCTTTTTAATCTACAAATCGGCATTATTTACTATAGATTTACTGTAGTAGCACTAACTGCACTGTGGTGTTGTGTCAGAAATGTGGGTATATTTGTGTTGAATTTTATTAAATTATTAATGTAGACATGTATTAAATGTTTTGATAGAGGGGAGATGGAATATAATTACAGTATTTTTTTGTGATTAAGCTATAGCGTTTATTAGGGGTGTGACAAGACACTTATCCCACGAGACGAGATATGAGACTTGGTTCACAAGAACAAGATTTTTAAACTTTTTTTTTTAAAATCCTTAATTATGAAATATATAGGGGAAATCAGTATTTTATTCAACTGAAAAACACAATAAAACTGTGGTTGAAAAAACAGTTTGTGTTGCTCTTTCTGGATCAGCATCAGCTAAAATGCAGATTTGAATGTTTAACACCTGTTTTACATCGTAAGCGTCAGTGGAGATGTGAAACTGTTGAAATAGACACCGCTGGTGTTGATGTGCTATGTTTGTGGTTTTACCTGTTTTATTATGATCTATGGATGATACTATGAAAGAGCAATGGTTAATAAAAAAAAAGTCAGAATAATTAAATTTTACCATATGAAAATAAGATTGCTACAATTTCTACAGATATTACTGATTTTGATAATGAACATAAATCTACATCTGCATTCTAAATCAAGCTACTACCAAATACTGCCCTAATGCTAATACACTTCAGCAACTGACATTTTCTGCATAGTTGAAACATTAGGAAAATGTTGCAATTTCTGCTTCACAATATGCAATATTTTAAAAGAATATCACTGAGCCTAGTAGAGTGAGACAGAGAATAAGAATTGTGTCAGTACATTTGTTTTACATTATTGAATACTTTGTCTTTATCTTGCTCACTGTGAGGGCATAAATGCCTGCACTCTGTCCCATTTGTAAATATTAGTCACACAAACCTCTTAAAAAACAAATTTTTTTTCATAGTCATAGTGAGCAATATCACATGAGTAGACGTGAGATATGGCTGTATATCAGCACAGCTGTGATTCAGCCATAGCTAATCACAGTGTGCCAATATACAGCCATGTCTCACGTCTACTTGTGTGATATTGCGTTTATACAACAATTCAATGACACGAGTGTGTAAATACATAAGAAACAACAACAGAGTGTCTTTAAAAACCCTCTTTTGTGCAGAAGTACTTCCTTCTGCCACAGATTAAAATCTCAGTTTGACAGCTGAGCCCAAGCCTCCGTTACTAATTTGAAAATAGAACTAGTAACAAAGAAACATTGAGTTGCTTCATTGAAAGCTTATTGTATTACTGCATTAAAAGCTCACTGTATTATGTGCTGTGAAGTATTATGAGGGAGAGATAGACTGGGCAAGTGTGATTACCTGAATGTGATACAGCATTCATTCTTCAGCTCAATCTCATATTCACAATAAAACATTTGTTTGAATGCCTTTAATTAATGCATTAATAACCTTTTATCTTCTAAGGGTGATTTATGATGTCAGTGCTGCTCAGTATATTTGTTAGCTGCATCAAGCCATTGTTGAAAGTGAAACTTCCATTTAGAACAGTGTTGGTTTTTTAGTACAAAATTCTTTACTGCTGACTCGTATCTCATTTAATGGCGGAACAATGAAACTAAAATCATGCACTCTTTTTCAATACTAAATACTATTGTTAAATGCTACTGTTAATAATTTAATAAACAATATTAACAGCCATCATAAAAGTTGCTAGGCAATTCATTCAAAAGTACACAGGCAGGGCTCTGATGTACAGCATTGCATTTACATAAACATGATTTTGCCAAAACTATTTGCTCTAGAACAAATAATTGATTAATGAGACCAAAGACTGCCTCTCAAAACTAATTATATCTCATGTTTAAACACTTTTTTATAAATAATATTACCACTTTGTAATATTTTTAAAATTATAGTGGATTTGGGTGTACACCATCAAAAGGTTTTGGGATCAGTACATTTTTAAATGGGTTTTAAAGACGTTTCTTATGCTCATCAAGGTTGCATTTATTTGATCAAAAACACACAAAAAAAATAATATTGTGAAATATTATTTCAATTTAAAATAACTGTTCTATGTTAGTATATTTTAAAATGTAATTTATTCCTGTGATACAAAGCTACATTTTCAGCATGACTACTCCAGTCTTCAGTGTCACATGATACTTCAGAAATAATTCTGTTGAAAACAGTTGTTCTGCTTAATATTTGTATTTTTTTGTAACCTGTGATACTTTTTTTTCAGTATTCTTTGATCAATAAAAGATTAAAAAGAAGAGTTTATTTAACAAAGAAAGGTGTTCTAACAATATACACTACTGTTGAAAGGTTTTGGGTCAGTACATTTGTATTATTTTTTTTATTTTTTTTTATTCACCAAGGATGTGTTAAATTAATAAAAAAGTAATAGTGTAGATTTACATTTGTTATAAAATATTTAGGTTTTGAATAAATTCTGTTCTTTTTAACTTATTCATCAATGAATCTTGAAAAAAATTATATAAAATATTTGGCAGCAATGTTTTCAACACTGATAATTCTAAGTGATAAATCAGTATATTAGAATGATTTTTGAAGGTCATATGACACTTACAACTAAGACTTCAGCTTTCCATCACAGGAATAAATTATATTTTAAAGTATATCAAAATAAAAACCATTATTTTATATTGTAATAACATTTTGAAATAATACTGTTTTTTCTGTGTTTTTGATCAAATAAATGCAACCTTGATGAGCATAAGAGACTTCTTTAAAAAACATTACAAGTCTTACTGATCCCAAACAGTGCTATTGTTATATCTATGTATGATTATAAATAGTTTTGCCTATTTATAGTTGATAAATCACGGATGTGTCATATGTGACTTCATGTAGACACAACACAGCTTTTTCAGTATGTACCTTCTTAAGTGAACCGTAAACGTTGGCTTAGATTGTGATTGTGGAGCTGCTGTGCTCGCTAATGGTGTGTAATAGTGACGTCAGAGGTGGTGTGTAAACTGGCACGTCCAGATTGCTGTGAATTGCTGCTTTGCGCTGCAGCAGGTGTCTGTCTCTGACGTCACTCTCTGAGTGTGACTGAATGTGTCAGTGTTGTGTGAAAATAAAAGTAGCTCTTTTTTTTCTTTTCTTGTGCGGGAATGTGTGTGAGTGTTTGTGCAGTGATTGAGAGGGAGTCCCAGACTCTGTCCCACATGAATAATTTATTGATTGGCATATGGCATTGAGACGTCGCTTCTATTCTAGATCCTTTGTCTCTCTCCTTGCTCGCTTCTTTCTGTTATATCCGGATGTTTCTAAGGTAGTCTCAAAATATCTAGAAAAAGCAACCTCTCTTGGCTTGGGTTTTGATTTTTTTTTTCTCCTCCCTTGTTTATAGTGATTGCAGTGCACTTTCGTGTTAATTTGACAACTGTTTAGTTTACACTCATTTTTATTGAAAATTGTTTTCCTGAGAACGGTCTAAGGTCCAAGGGTAAGGAGTGGTGGTGATTTGTTTTGTATTGATCAACTATCAATATCCCAATAAGTACCTCCACGTTAGACTGTGACACAGATGAGAAGGAGGTTCCAGAAGCTTAAGAACTCATTTACACATAAACTCAGGTTCCTTTTAATTTGTATGTGAGTGAAAGTGGTGATTTGCTAACTCTGTAATTAGTCCATCCATTTCAAACGGTTTAACCACTTATGGATTTTCTGAACAGTTGCAAACATGGTAGGTGTGGGTTATGTACTTGACAGGATGATCAGCCAATCACAGAGAGTCATCTCACATGATATATTGTATGTCATGTGTCTATATCTAACCATTTCTCTTTCTTTGTTTATTATAATATAATATAATATAATATAATATAAAAATGAAAAAAAAAAAACCCTACTAAAATCATTTGCTAATTAAATTTAAAGATGGAAAACTTTTTTTAAATCTTTGATATAATATAATATAATATTATTATATTATATTATATTTACTATAATATTTATTTAATTTTATTTTTTAAGCTATTTCCTCATTACTTTTGTATTTACATATATTATATTATATTATATTAATTACTATGATAATTATTTAGCTTTATTTTATTTGTTTGTATTTTTTGTGAATTTTTGCTTTCCTTACTTCCTATTAGACCTATTAGTCCTATTAGACATCTTGTATTTTTATATGATATTATATGATATATTATTATTACATTATATTGTATTACAACTAACTTGTTACATTTTATATTGTATTATATTATATTATACATAATACAAATAATCGTATGTTGTTTAAATATAAAATATAAAATATAAGATGATAAGATTTTATGTTATTTATTTATTTATTCATTTTTATTTTTTTATGAATTTTTGTTTTCCTTGCTTCCTATTTGTGAAATCAATAAAAGTCTAAACTGGACACTCATATATGTTAATTAATTAAATGTAAAATATAAGATGGAAAGCGTACAAAAAAACATATTATATTATATAATTTTGCTTTATTTTGTTTGTGTTTTTTATGAATTTTTGTTTTCCTTGCTTTCTATTTGCAAAATCAAATAAAAAGTATTCAAATATAAGATGGAAAACTTATAAAAAATCTTTATATAACGTTATATTATATTATGTTTACTATAATAGTTATTGTGCTTTATTGTATTTTTTTCATGAATGTTTTCCTTGTTTCCTATTTGCAGAATCAGCATATGTCTAAACTGGACACACATCTTGTGTTCTTTTTACTCAAAAGGGCTGTTTTTCCACTGAATAATTAAGTTCATCAAATTTTAATTAAGCAGCTTGTTGGAACAATGCTATTTGTTTCAGCTTTGAGTTATTTTTATTGCTTCAATGTAGCAGCCAACTTAGGTGAGGTCATAAGCTTATTGCTATAATCATCTGTTATCTAAGTGACATTTGTCAAGTGTTTTGATACCCAGCGGAAGTTTATGAGAAACTTAGACGTGGTCTAACTCGTGACAGACCTTTACACATTCATTTGTCTTTTGAATTGTCTCTTTATTTACAACAGCAGGAAAAAAAACCTGACTTTCCAGGCTGCTTTAGGGCTCTCCATTGTATGCTTGGTTGGAGACAGGAGAGCTGGCCGCAGCCCAGAGCGTTTGTGGGTCTAAAGTTAGCAGTTAGTGGCTAGCTGGGAGATGGTAGGACTTTGGCTAAGAGCCTGTTCACATGGTGTCTGCAGGGCCCATTGCCAGTGACAGCCAGCTTAGGATGGATTTACTATCTGTAAACATAAAAAAAAAGTCAGATTGTAGGCCATATGCCTTCTTTGAATAACAGAATGACATTGACTTTTTATGTTTATATGTGTATGCTATAGGAAAGTAAAGTTGTGTTTGAATTTAAATGAATGATTGTTTAGGAACAGTTATTGGTGTTGGAGTTCCATTTGGTGAAGCAAATTTCAAATTGATCAACTATCAGTATCCCAATAACTACTTCAAGAACAGTCGCTGCGTTAGACTGCAAATGAGACAGAAATGAGAGATGCTTTCATATGCCCGAGGGCTCATTTACAGATTATTTCAAGCAATTTTAGGTTCATTTAAATCAGAATGTGATTGAAAGAGGTGATGTCTGAGTGGGTGATTTGTAATCTCTGTAATTAGTCCATCTATTTCCACCAGTTTAAACACTTGTGGATTTTTGAGCGGTTATGGACATAATAGGAGGCCATTATGTTATTGAATACTATTTTTTACCCTTCTTTTATCATTGTTGGTATATATTGTTATATACGACCTGCCCAACTTAATTCAAGCAGCTGAGTCTTTAGCCATCTTTAAGAAATGGATAAAAAAACTCATCCATTTTATCTACACTTGACCTGTCTACACCTATTCTATTCTATTCTATACTTTTTTCCTTCTATTTATTAAACAAACATGATCCTTTAACACCTGCACTTTCTATTCTATTCTATTCTATTCTATTCTATTCTATTCTATTCTATTCTCTACTTATTTTCCTTAAATTTATTACAAACCATGACCCTCTGACATTCGCACTCTCTGTTCTACTCTATTCTATACTTATTTCCTTATTTACCTTCTGTTTATTTAAAAATAATCTAACACTTGCACTCTATTTTATTCTATTCTATTTTATGCTTTTTTATTCTATTTATTAAAAACATGACCCTCTAACACTTGCACTCTCTTTTAGGCTTGCTGCGATAGTCAGTGTTGATGGTGATACCGGTGTGAGTCTGCAACACCGGTTTAGTCACTTGTTCACCATGGCACCGGTAATAATTGTATAGCATAGTATAGTATAGTAATAAAAATCATTTCGTTCAGTTAGAGAACAGACAATACAATTAAAACTGAACGCGGCTGCTCAATGCAGTGTGCCGAACGACAGTTGCATCACAGATCAGATTTCATTTATCATGTGAAGAGAGTGAGTTCAGCTAACTGACAAGAGGAGAGAGGTGAGAAGAACAAGACAATGGTGGAAGAGTTTCAAAACTAAATGTAAAAGCACCTGTTTTAAATATATTTTTGATTTTGAAAAGCCTGCGACTTCTGCCATTTGTCTAGGTGATAGTGGAATTTTCATATTTATTTGGTTCTACCATTTTTTGAGCTTCGGAGCTTCGATGGTATTTAATATCGAATATTCGAAGCTTCGGTGGGAGGGGCTAAGCATATAATAAAGGCAGAAATCTCTGTGTGTCTGTTTGCATTTGTATTATGTCGGGAATCCTTCATCCAAACGACTTCAAGCGCCGCGAATGTGTTGCTGCAGACCCAAAGGAGTTCCGCTCCGATACCGCTCACACCACGAGTCTAGGGCTGTGGTTTTTAATCCCTGGGTCGCGACCATCGGGTGGGTCGCGGGACTTAAAAAATAGGTCGCCAGGATCATACCTGTCAACCCTTCCGTTTTTTCCGGGATTCTCCCGTATTTTACCATTCTATCCCGCTATCATCCTGTTTAAATATTTTTCCGTATTTCTCCCGTATTTTTAATATTTCTATAATTATCAATTTTAATACCCCGCGTTTAGAAAGCGATTTCCCAATGCGCTCAAATTAGGCTATATAACATATCTAGGTTTTCTAACTGTTGCTGTGAATTCTTTATAGGATATAGGCTGTTTGGCGGACGCGTCGCGGATTTGCTGCTTGTTGATTTTCCTTTCCGCGCCTATGTTAACAGATTAGAGCAGCCACACTGCCTGCGGAATAAACGCGTATCAGTTGCGGTCCAACTACACTGTAACCGCGGCCCCGCGACAGAATAGAAGTGAAGCGGATTTTTTCCGCAGCAGTCACGTAACAAACCCGCTCCACGTCCGCCACGCAGGCAGTGTGTCCCAGGCGTAAGGCTTCGGTTGAAAACGGCATGCAGCTCCGCATGCTCTGTTAGGCTGGCTAGACAGCTCACATCAGGGGCGTCGTTAGGCCTATTTTAGGGGGGCTGAAGCCTCTCGTTATTGAATCCGTTCCAGTTGTTCATAGGGAACACCCACATTACTGAAAATCCAGTCCACGTTTTCACTGCTACTTTACGCTCCGCTGCATCTACTCCTGCGGACACACATACGTACGTACTACACATAGCGAGAGAACGTGGATATACGAAAGTTTTTCAAGAAAGTAAGTCTTCATCACTGCTGGTACCAGTTGGGGGCTAAGCCCCCCCGTCCTTAAAACCTAGTGACGCCTCTGGCTCACATTCCAATGAACAAAAATATTTCTTTAGATTTCAAACTTTAAATTAAATCGCAACCTGGTTGCAAGCTATAGTGAAACTAGTAGCATACCTACACTCTTTTCTCCGTGGCTTGCTTACAGCTCTTCCCCCTCCCATTCGCTAATGGGCGATTCAAATGCGAATGAGAACTGTTTCGCGGGGGAAGTCACGTGTTGGAAAAAAAAAAAAAAAAGAATATTCGAATCTCAGAATTGAAAATTGAATGCCAACACACCGAACGAATATTCGAATATTCTAGTCCAGCCCTAAAACAATCTACGTTTCTTATTTATTTGGTTCCACAGTGTTTACTAATTTTCAAATTTGTATACCTATTTACTTAGTTATTTGTTATATTATATTAGGCATGTAACATGGTGTATGTTTATTCGTTTTTTAATAAAAGTTCATTACGTTACGCTAATGTCGCTAATTTAATAGTGAAAGTAAAATGCCATGGCGCTTTTACAAGCTATTTAAAAGCAAAAGAATGCGAGGAAAAGAGGGAAAACTCAAACAAACTAAACACAAACAACTCCTTGACCCCGAATTGCTGCTAATTTGAAAATGAAAGCAAAATGTGTACTGCACTTTTACTGAAGGTAAGCGAGGAAAAGAGGGAAAACACATCGACTAACCGGTTGGAAAATTTCCTCCCTTACTCTCTATTCTATTTCTATTCTATTCTATTCTATTCTATTCTATTCTAAAAAATATATCGTATTATTTATTTATTTATAATATTTTTAAAATATTTTATTTTTTCTTAAAGGATCAGTTCACTTACAGAAAAAAATACAGATAATAAACTCAACCCCTTGTCATTCAAGATGTTCATGTCTTTCTTTCTTTAGTTGTAAAGAAATTATGTTTTTTGAAGAAAACATTTTAGGATTTCTCTCCATATAATGGATATGAATGGTGCCCCAAAGTTTGAACTTCCAAAATGCAGTTTAAATCCAGCTTCAAAGGGCTCTAAATGACCCCAGCCGATGAAGAAGAGTCTTATCTAGCCAAGCTGTCTGATCCGGGTCAATACAGTTAGGGTATGTCGAAAAACTTCCATCTCTCCCATCTCCCTAACTGTATTGACCCGGATCACGCAGACCGGTTAATGCATGCGCATTGCAAAGACACGACAAGATGAGCATTTGAGGTTAAAAATTACATACATTTTCAATTTGTTTTGAAAATAACCTATCGTTTCGCTAGATAAGACCCTTCTTCCTCAGCTGGGATTGTTTAGAGCCATTTGAAGCTTCATTTAAACTGCATTTTGGCACCATAGAAGTCCATTATATGGAGAGAAATCCTGAAATGTTTTCCTCAAAAAATCATAATTTCTTTACAACTGAGAAAAGAAAGACATGTACATCTTAGGTGACAAGGGGGTGAGTATATTATCAGTAATTTATTGTTCTGAAAGTGAACTAATCCTTTAATATTTATTTTATTATTATTTTCTTAGTTCTTGAGAAAACCAATCCTCTCTCTCCAGAATCCGCAAATGCCACACACAATTAAACACCCCTAATCTTGAATATGTGGTTATGTTGTTGCTATCCTTAGTAAGGGTGTAATATATAAACCACCTGAGATAAATGGCACAGTTGGTGGTTGTGGTCTGTAGTGGGTCATGGTGCCGCAGGAGATGCTACAACACACAGCTGTAGAGCACCCTGTTACATAAGCGACAGAGGAAATGATGCGTTCTGGCCCAGTAAACGGCACAAGCATGAAATCTAGAGTGCAGGAAGCTCACCCTTCCATGACATACACATATACTCTACAACACTATCCGGACGGATTCATTTTCTGTTTCTGCTTAATATTAACAGGACCTGAGATGCTGGTCAGTGAATCGAGCCGGCATATGTTTGTGTACACATACAAGATTTACTTGCCAAGGCTTTGTCTTTCTCTGTTCATCTGTTTGTTTTGCACTCACACTGTTGTAAACATGCATAAACACATCTCGTCCTTGCCAGGAGATTCCTCCACCCGCTCTGCCTGTGTTGTATCATCACAGCCCAGGCGTGGTGCTCTGTGGCCCCGCGTGTTTTTAATGCTCGTCTCCCCTACAGCTACCGGCCGCAACAATCCTGACAGCTTTGAGTCTAACAGGAGCAGACACACATCTCCACTATGTACATACAGTCTACATGCTGTCTTCTCACAGATTCTTCAAGCAGTTAAATGCTTTCACAGACAGACACAAATAGGTTGACAGACAAAAGCTGTATGTTTATACTGTACATAAAGTGTTGAGAATATCATACTGTTCAAAAGTTTGGGGTTACTGATTATAAAAAAAGTCTTGTGCTTTCTAAGGCTGCATTTATGTGTTCAAAAATACAGTTAAACGGTAGTATTGTGAAATCTGATCACAATTTAATACAATGTAAAATAATAAAAAAGTTATGTTATAAAATATTTTAAATTGTAATATGAATTTTCAGCATTAACATAAACCACAATTAATTATTATTATATACATAAGATTTGTGTGTTTGATGCCTGTGTTTAGCCCATTTTTTAAATCTGAAGCTCAAAAAGTAGTCTAAATATCTAAATAGTGCAAATTATTATTATTGTTGATTCAGTATATGATTGAAATTATATTTTTATTAATTATTTAAATTTGTCATTATTAAAAACTGGTCTCACAATTACCATTGAATAATAATAATAATAATAATTATTATTATTATTATTAAATCATTTTTACAATTATTACATAAAATTATCATGTATTATAATGTAATAAGTATTGTAACTACTACCACTAGTACTAGTAATATGTAATTATATTATCATTATTAAACACATTATTATACTATATTTTATTATTGTTTTGTTTAATTTATTCTATTTTTGATTAATTATTAATTAATATTTTTTATTATTAATAAACATAATAATCAATAATAATTATGTATTATTTTTATATTATATTAATAATATTATTATTTTTATTATTATTATTATAAATATTAAAAGTGTTGTTGTTGTTATTACTATTATTAGTATTATTATCAATTGTTAAACACATATCATTATTATATTATATTATATTATATTATTTGTTTTTTATCAGAAAAAAAAATATTATAAGTAATATTATTATTATTATATTATTATTATTATTAGATATTATTTTTAATAAACACAATAATTGTTATTAGTAGTAATTATTATTAGTATAATATTAGTATAATTATAATTATTGTCATATAATCGTTTTTATAATTATTATAATAGTATTATGTATTACAATAACACTACTACCACTACTATTAGTAATGCGTAATGATATTATTAAAATTTTATTAAAAATGATATATTATATTATATTATATTATATTAAATTATATTATATTATTGCTTTTTAATTATATTTTTATGAATTATTATTATTTTAATTCATTATTACTAACAGAACTAGTCTTAAAATGGCTATTGAATAATAATAATAATAATAATTATTATTATTATTATTATTAATATTGTTATTATATTATCATATAATCTTTAGAATTATTATGTATATTATATATTATTTTTTATGTACTACAATAACACTACTACCACTACTACTAGTAATATGTAATGATATTATTTAACAAAAAAAACAGTTGTCATTATTATATTATATTATATTATAACTTAAAAATAATAATAAAAATCTAGTCATAATAGCCAAGCACTATGTGGTACAAGTAACAAAATATGCACAAATTATGTTTGTAGTCATTTATGTTTCCAGTAAAAAAAAAGAAAAAATGAAATGCATAAATAGTAATAAACTTGAGGATGTTGTGAGATTTATTTATATAGTGCTTTTCACAATGCACACTCTTTCAAAGCAGTTTTACAGATATTTGCATGAGTATTCTAAGCATTCATTTTCTTTCAGCAGGTAAAGATGATGTGCGAAGTGATGCCCACGATCAGCGAGGACACAGCGATGAGCCAACGCGGGTCCCAGAGCAGCGCCTCCGACCCTGACTCGCATTTCGAGCAGTTGATGGTGAACATGCTTGACGAGAGAGACCGTCTGTTGGACACCCTGAGAGAGACACAAGAAAGCCTGGCCCTCGCCCAGCAGCACCTGCAGGACGTCATCTATGACCGGGACTCACTGCAGCGTCAGCTCAGCTCCGCACTGCCACAGGTACCACAACTACATCCAAACTGGGCCTAGTGACTTCTGGAAAAATCTGGTCCACATATCAGCTTGTTCCAATGATTAAACAAAAGCTCTTAAAAGTCCCTAGCTTAGACATCATGTTCCGATAAGGATATCTGAGTACCAGCTGTGTCGTGGAAAGAAATGATAAATGTTAATTTCACACTCGTAAGATACATTTAGCTCGTTCCTTTGCTGAGCGTTTCAGTAAATTTCGTCCACAGCCGAGAGACTGTGAAAATATGGGCATGCCACAGCTGGCCATGTGTGATTGCAGCAGCTGAAACTGGTGATACTAAAATCTGCGTCCAAGTCTCTCCTCCCGAACAAAGAGGACTGAAAATCACCAAGCGCAGGTTTCAGATGTGCTACTATTGCCCAGAGACATGGGAAAAAGCGATGGCTTACGTAATCACGACTAAACCCAGATTAGCTCGACGCTCAAAGGAAAAGTGTGTCAGTAATTCTAGTCACAAGTCCTTACCGTTCTCCTTCCAGAAGCCTCCGTGGTCCTGGCGGAGAATAAAAGAAGGTTTTGTTGTGTGGTAGTTCTCACTTTTCCTCAGTGATACTCTTGTTCCTGGTGGAGATGTGGTTTTAGCGCTGCTTGTTGTACTGAGGGCGACTGGCTGTGTGTTCAAAAGTATGAAAAGGGGGTGTTGTTTATTTGAGTGTCACTTAAGTCACTTATGTGTACCAAGGTTGCATTTGATTAATCAAAAATACAGTAAAATAGTGATGTTGTCAAATATATGTTTGGAATTGAAAATATTTTACAGTTTGAATACATTTTTTTTTATTTAATTTATTCCTGTGAGGCAAAGTTGAATTTTCAGCAGCCATTAGTCCAGTCTTTGGTGTCACATGATCCTTCAGAAATCTGATTTGCTGGTGAATAAAAGTGTTAATTTCTTTCAAAAATTCTTACTGACCCAACATTTTTGAATGGTAGTGTACAAACACTTATGTATCTTTATTAGTGTTGTTAATTGTTAATTGTTGATTTAAAAAAAATAACTAATAAATTTTTTTTTTTTCTGAATTTAATTACAATTAATCGTACTTAATCCCACTTAACGTTAAAGTTTTTGAATATACTTTTATATTGCAATAATTTCACATTCAATCTTCTAAATAATGTAGAAAGAACAGAAAGACAGTATATTTTTATTATTTGTTAATTTTTGTGTGCTGTCAATTAATGAAAAAAATACAGAATTAATCGCACATTTAAAAAAAAATAATTACGATTAATCTTGATTATTCCCACCTAACAATAAAGTTTTTAAATATACTTTTATATTGGAATAATTTCACATTTAATCTTCAAAATAATTTAGAAAAACTTAAAGAAAGTATATTTTTTAATATTTGTTCAAATTTATTTGGTGCTGTCAGTCGATTAAAAAATCTAATTAATCGCACATTTCCTTCTGAAATTAATTGATTAATCGTGATTATTTCCACCTAACAATAAAGTTTTTAAATATACTTTTATATTGCAATTTCACATTCAATCTTCAAAATAATGTAGAAAGAACATAAAGACAGTATATTTTTTATGTTAAACAA
Source organism: Cirrhinus molitorella (assembly GCA_033026305.1). Classification (NCBI taxonomy): domain Eukaryota; kingdom Metazoa; phylum Chordata; class Actinopteri; order Cypriniformes; family Cyprinidae; genus Cirrhinus; species Cirrhinus molitorella. The sequence continues at coordinate 19,827,615 of CM065128.1, forward strand.
TTTTTAGTGCTGTCAGTTGATTTAATTTTTTTTTTCTAATTAAATTTTTTTTCTAAAATTAATCAGATCAGTTTTTAAATATACTTTTTATATTGCAATAATTTCACATTTAATTTTCAAAAAAGTAGAATCTACATAAAGAAAGTATATTTCTATAAGACAATGTATTTTTCAAAATGTGTTAAATATTTTTACTGCTGCCAATCGATGAAAAAACCTGAAACACACATTTTTTCTGAAATTAATCATGATTAATCATGATTAATCCCACTTAACATTAAAGTTTTTAAATATACTTTTATTTTGCAATAAATGTACATTTAATCTTCAAAATAATGTAGAAACAAAATACAGTATTTTTTTTTTATTTGTTAAATATTTTTAGTGCTGTCAACTAATTAAAAAATTGACAAATTAATCGCACATTTTTTTCTGAAATTAATTTGCGATTAATCATGATTAATCCCACCTAACACTAAAGTTTTTAAATATACTTTTATTCTGCAATAAATTTACATTTAATCTTCAAAATAATGTAGAAACGACATAAAGACAGTACATTTTTATTATTTGTTAAATATTTTTAGTGCTGTCAACTAATTAAACAATTTACGAATTAATCGCACATTTTTTTCTGAAATTAATTTGCGATTAATCATGATTAATCCCACCTAACATTAAAGTTTTTAAATATACTTTTATATTGCAATAATTTCACATGCAGTCTTCAAAATCATTTAGAAACAATATATTTTTCTAAATATTTTTAGTGCTGTCAATCGATTTAAAAAAAAATTAATCACATTTTTTTTTCCTGAAATTAATTACAGTTAATTCCACCTAAGTTTTTAAATATACTTTTATATTTATAAAATAATGTAGAAACAACAGAAAGAAAATAAATGAATCACACATTTTTTCCGAAATTACTCGCAATTAATCATGATTAATCCCACTTAACAATAAAGTTTTTAAATATACTTTTATGTTGCAATAATTTGACATTTAATCTTCAAAGTAATGTAGAAATGACATAAAAGCAGTACTTTTTTTATTTGTTAAATGTTTTTTACTGCTGTCAATTGATTTAAAAAAAAAAAAACTAATTAATTATTTTTTTCTGAAATTAATCGTGATTAATCCCACTTAACGTAAAACTTTTTAAATCTAGTTTTATATTGCAGTAATTTCAGTCATTCTTCAAAATAATTCTCAATTTGTTGCGTTTTTTTGATAAAAGTTTAAATTTTTTGGAAGTAGCAGTATGAACATTCTTCAGAACATCTCCTTTGGTGTTCTACAGAAGTCAAACTGGTTTAGAACAATGTGACAAGAACCATGTAATCATGTGAATTACAGACATTAGCATGTGACTGATTTCTTGCTGTTTTACTGTCCAGCGCTGCATAATCATTTTACAAGATGAATTGCCGTCTAGACTGGCTGAGTCGATAACAATGTATTGATTGTCTTCGTGTAATGAAGGGACTCATACACACTGTTTACTGATCACATTTTAAATGAGACGTTACTTCTCTCAATCCAGACTTTACGCACATGCAAACGACTCCATTAATTAGCGTGGCAGTGCTTTATTATCCCTTGCCACATCAAATCCATGCTAATGCTTTACGAGGCTCTTTGGCGGAATAATTCTGAAGATGCGTACCAGCAGGAAAGCCATGTTATTATGAGCTGTTGTAATTGAGAAACCGTGAACGGTGTCTGCTAATGTTTTTTAAACGGCATCGGAATAGATTTTATTCACAGTCATTGTTCGCTGGTGTTTGTAATGGCCACTTTACACAGTTTACACTAATTGCATGATGGATGCAGGCTTTTGCTTATTTGATATGCTAAATATCAGTTTATTTATAGCTTTTCACAAAGCTTTTTTTAATTTAGTCTGGTTTTAAGTAGTGGCTTTCTTAAACCTCATTTGAGCTCATTGTGTACTCGTTGAGCTCCTGGAGCGTGGCTATGAATGTGAGGATAATAAACAAGATAATTCAGTTGAAATATCACATGAGAGGTTGGCAACGCATTGCGATTGGCTAATCACTTTTTCAATTAGATAATGCCATCATCTTAAAAAAACAGTTTGCAAATGAACCTGAATGCATTACATTGGAAAAAATTGAACTGACTAATTACAAAGTAAACTATTTTGAAAGTTTGCAGACTGTTTGTTTGAAATTTACTTCAGAATCAAAAGTAACAAAATAACTTGAAATGAGTATGTGAGAAAGTAAATAAAAGAAAGTAAATAAAAAATATATATACATAGTTGAGAGGTGGGAAAATGTAAGTGAAATGTGCAGTTGAGGTCAAAAGTTTAAATACACCTTGCAGAATCTGCAAAATGTTAGTTTACCAAAATAGGAGGGTTCATACAAAATGCATGTTATTTAATACTGACTTGAAAAAGATATTTCACATAAAAGATGTTTACATATAGTCCACAAGAGAAAATAATAGTTGAATTTATAAAAATTACCCCATTCAAAAGTTTACTTGTACTTAATTATTAATACTGTGTTGTCACCTGAATGATCAACAGCTGATTTTTTTTTGTTTTTTTTATGTGATAGTCCCTTCCTTGCTTGTCCTGAACAGTTAAACTGCCCGCTGTTCTTCAGAAAAATCCCCAAATGTCCCACAAATTATTTGGTTTTTCAGCATTTTTGTGTATTTGAACCACTTCCAACAATGACTGTGTGACTTTCAGATCCACCTTTTCACACTGAGGACAACTGAGAGACTCATATGCAACGATTAGAGAAGGTTCAAAGGCTCACTGATGCGCCAGAAGGAAAAACCATGCATTAAGAGCCAGGGGGTGAAAACTTTTTGAATTTGAAGATCATGGTAAATGTAACTTATTTTGTCTTCTGGGAAACATGTATCTTCTGTAGCTTCTGAAGGGCAGTACTAAATGGAAAAAAAAAAAAGATATTTAGGCAAAACAACAAAAATGTACACTTCAAAAGTTTTCACCCCCTGCTCTTAATGCATTATTTTTCTTTCTAGAGCATCAGTGAGCATTTAAACGGTCTGTAATAGTTCCATATGACTGACAAAACAGACAGAGACTTTGCTTCCTCTACATGGCTTTGTTTTGCAGATGGTAATGTAAACTGGTTGTCTGAATCTGATCCACAGTAAGCAGACATGTGGATCGTTTCTGAAACAACACTTTGACCTCCTTTAGCGTTTGACGATGTCTGAGGTTTGGGCTCGCGGTTTAGACTGTGCGTTAAATCTGGGCTCTGATGAGCAGGGAGATGAAATAGGCTGAATTATCGCTGCAGGGTGAACTCGGCTGTAGAAGAAGAGGAGGAGAGACAGGAAAGTGGGGAGGAAGTAGACGGAAGGTGGAGTGATGCGGAGAGGAAGTGGCCTGGTTTTAGCCACATTATGGTAGCTATTGGCTGTCTGATATAAAACTGATACCTTTCTCTCTAGCGCACACACCTTAAAAGTTTGCTCAATAGTTTGCCCAAAAATCTCATGTAGTTCCAAACCCATAAGACCTTTGTTCAACCTCAGAACACAAATTAAGATATTTTTGATTAAATCAGAGTTAATGTGACGTTTTTGTACAGAAAAAGTATTCTTGTAGCTTTAAAAATGTACAGTTAAACCACTGATTCACTATTTTAAAGATGTCCTTACTACCTTTAGTTGCTTTGCTGTCTATGACGGGTCAGAAAGCTCTTGAATTTCATCAAAAATATCTTTCATTTGTGTTCAGAAGATGAATGAAGGTCTTACGGGTTTGGAACGACATGAAGGTGAGTAATTAATGACAGAATTTTCATTCTTGGATGATCTAACCCTTTAACGTTCAGAACTGAGATCTGAATGGCAGGGTTTAGACTGTGATTACATCATGCACAGTAATGTGTGTTACGTCCTTTTTCACAGCAACAGCTCTCACAACAAACAACTTTTAATGCAGAGTCAATTTTTACAGTTTAATTTAACCCAAAAGTCGCCTTAATCATTGCAGCTTTAACAACGACACTAAAGTTCAGGTCATTTATAGTCTGCATTATACTAAAACACAATCATTACTATTGATTGGCCCTTTTAAGTAACTGCCTAATCTACTAGCTGTGCTTTAGTGCGTAAAAACTGAAGTGTATTTACACATTTGGCAATCAAAGTTAAATTACGGGTCATAACGTAAGAAATCAAAATGACATTTATGTACCTTTTTCCCCCCAGTTTTATCTTACTCTAAAGTGTTTCTGTGTTTAAAAATGCAAAACCCAGTTTTTCAGATTTTGCCATAACTAAAAAAAATAATCATAATTAAAAGCATTATTATTATTATTATTATTATTATTAATTTATTATTTATTATTTATTAAGAATAGTTTAACATGCGAAATATGTACTGCCATTTATGTTTTGTGACACATTCAATGTGAAATGTCCACTGAGTGGTGCTAAAAGAGTGTTTGTTTGTTTGTTTTTTTCTCCCTGAAGCAGATGAACATACATATAATACGTTTTATGTGACATTTTATACACTTCTCCGCAGTTCTGACTTGAAATGTCCTTTGAGTGGCACTTTAACTTTAAAGCTCCTTAACGTTTTAAAATAATCCATCTGCACTACACCTAAACCTACCCAACAGCATGAACAAAAGCGAATGTGACGTAAAAACACAATTGCTAGCATGTTGTTTTAGTTTTAGTTTTTTTTTTTTTTTGAGGTATTTTTTTTGTTTGTTTTAGATCTCCCACGTTTCAGCTAAGTCCAATTCTCTGCCGACTGAGCTACCGACAGCTTGCTACATCCAGAAACTAAACACATGGAGCTGTAATCAAAACTGTGTATGAAAACGATTACAAGTGGTCACTGTTTTACAGCCTCTAATGTTAATTTCAGTTGGAAACTGCAGTGATATGTACTTCTTAGTATGTATTTTATGCGTCTTGCGAAAAAGTTTCCACAGGTACATTTTCGTCATAAGACCAGGTAGACCATTACATAGTAGTCTTAAAGACACAGTCCATTTATTTCTAAGGGTCAGACAGGATGGAGTCAGACAAAAACTAAATTAAGATCCTTATAAGGGTGTTTTTGCTGCTGGGGTTGAACAGCTGTCTAGTTTCACCTGTTTTCATGTCCTGTGTTGCTCTTTCGGTTTATCTCATAGACTGCTGTCCTCTGTCTGTGTGGTTCAATTCTGCTTACTCATCAGGCCAAAGTGGTGTGTGCACACGTCAATGCCACCTTTAAGTCTGGGTCAGCAAGTTTAAGAGAAAGAGAGAGAACAAAAGGACCATGGGTCCAAACTCACAACACCCAGTGGCACTCTTCATTGTTCAGTAAAACAAACAAACAAACAAAAATTCAATTGCTTGGTTATTCGACTTCATTAGATTACCCTCCAGCTACTCGTAATGCTGCACCATCCCTCTGTAACTGTCAGTGGGAGCAGGTTTGCCTTGAAGGATTTCTCTCTTTGCAAGTGACAGTGTTGGCCTGAATGCGTAATGTTGATGGCATGTTTTAATATTTGCCTTGTGCCGAAATGTCAGTTCATGTGCTGAATGAATTTGTATTTTTGAACAGGTGAATGAATAAGATAAATACATGTTTGTATGGGTTTTAAAGTCAGCATGAAACAGATGTAGTGACAGATCTTTTCTTCTGTAAAAAAATGTAGGATGGGGACTCTTTTTCTGGATTTTAATTTGATAGCCCTACAATGAAAATTTTGTCATTAATTACTCACCCTCATGTTGTTCCAAACCCATAAGACTTTCGTTCATCTTCATAACACAAATTATGATATTTTTGATTAAATCCGAGAGCTTTCTGACCCCGCATAGACAGCAATACAACTACCACATTCAAGGAGATACCCAGAAAGGTAGTAAGGACATCGTTAAAATAGTCCATGTGACATCAGTGGTTCAACCTTAATATTATGAAGCTATGAGAATACATTTTGTGTGCAAAGATGTCACAATGGACTATTTTAATGATTGCCCTTGAATGTGTCAGTTGTGTTGCTGTCTATGCAGGGTTACCCTCCAGCAGGGTTACCCTACCTGTTCATCTTACGAATTTGGAACAACATCAGGGTGAGTAATTAATGACACAATTTTTATTTTTAGATGAACTATTCCTTTAAAAATAAGGTTCCAAAAGTAGTTTTTTTGTATTGATTCAGTTGAAGAGTCATTTTGGGTTCCTCAAAGAACCATTTCATGGAACAGCTCTTAAAATAACCATTTTTTTTCTTAGTGTGAATTACAGTGGGTTGACAAAATAATGTGAACACCCATTATTATAGATTATGTTGTGAGGGCTATAGTGAAAAAACAAACGTTATTATTATTATTATTATTTTATTTACATTATATTCCCCAGGTTGTATATCAGTGTAGTATAAGTTGTGTTCAGCAGTGTTTATTACAAGCCATGGATGAGATGGGTGACTTGTCAGAGTTAAAAAAAGTAAAGTAAATCATGGGAACCCATTTAGCATGAGCTTCTGTAACCTTATCAGCCCAAGTTTTAAAGGGATAGTTCACCCAAAAATAGAAATTCTGCCAATAATTACTCACCCTCATGTCATTCCAAACTTGTAAGAACTTCTTCAACTTCACAGCACAAATTAGGGTATTTTTAATGAAATCCAAGAGCTTTCTGGTCCTTCATAGACAGCAACACATCTACCACATTTAAAAGAGGTAATAAAAACATTGTTTAAAGTGCATGTGACATCAGAATAAAATGAATTTTGTATGCAAAGAAAACACAAATAACGTCTTTATTCAACAATTTCTTCTCTTTCGTGTCAGTCCTCGACATGCGTTCACGAGAGTATCTTAATTTGTGTTCTGAAGATGAACGAAGGTCTTATGGCTTTGGAATGATATGAAGGTGAGTAATTAATGACACAATGTTCCTTTTTGGCTGAAATATCCCTTTAAGAACAGTCTTTACAAATTTACACAAAGCATAGTCACCGAAAACTGAAAATGAATAATAGGGACCATCAAACAAGCAAACAACAGAGTCAAAACAACACAGAACTGAAACTGAAACCTTGAAGACTCTAGTTTCCAACCACAGAAAACTTTACAAAGCCAACATCCATGAATGAAAGAGCTGCAATTGTTAAAACATGTCTTTCAAACTGTGAAATAGATGGTGTCATGATCATAAAACCTGAACAGATGGAGCACCACACTGAACTTCAACATCTGCCAAAGCCAGCTCAATCACGTAAATAGGTTATTACCTATTTATAATGTAGTAATAACATTTTATGTGACATTACTAATGCTTTATACAACCCATTGTGGGCAGTTTTGGCAAATTCCCTCATATTTTCAGCATATTTGAAGCAATTGGCAGACGTTCTGATACACTATTCCACAGGAGAAATTCAAAAGTTGTACGAGTCTATTCTAGGAAGGTTGGAGGCTGTATTAAAGGCAAATAGTGGTAAAACACTTTAATAGTGCCTATTTCCCATGTGTTCACATTATTTTGTCCAACACTGGACAAATTTTTTTAATAAGATTAAGAGCCTTTTTTTCCACTGTAAAGAACCAGTTGTGGAATGGAAAGGTTTCATGGTTCTTCATGGAACTCTAGATGCCTAAAAAGAACCTTAATTGTTTTAAGAATGTATGCATTGGTTGTTAATTGGATTTTGAGAATTGAAATCTTTCATTTTCACATTTTGATTGCACATTATGGGGTCAAAACAAAAATTGTCCATGGATAAATTGTTCACAATAAGATCTATAACATGCAGTTAGAAAACGGATAAGGTGAATTTTCATTTCATGCTGACAGCATTGAAACATTTCTAATAAACTAAATATTCAGTGTGAACAAACAGGACAGGACTCTTGGATTTTTATCTATCAAGAATTGATTGGATAGTGGAAAGTGGCGTTTTGTAGCAGAATGGTGTAATGGTCTCGTTGCATTCATCTGCAACTGAGTCATTAGAGAGACACAACATGTCAATTTACTGAGTCCCCATCATAAATCAAACACGTCCTCTTCATTTATCATCATTCAGTCTCTTACGCTCCAATCAGTGTGCGGGATTGCATAGTCATGGATTGTACCATTAGGATACGGGGAGGTTTGGGCTTGTGGATAGTCAGATGATGAAGTGACGAAGCACATAGATAATTTCTTCTTATCTCTGTCTCTCTCATTCGCTTTCTCTTCTTGCGTCTGTCTCTTTCTCTTTCCGTCCTCTGGGCTCATGCAGTCAGCTGGTTTCCTCCATCGCAGCACATGATTCGATGTGATCGTCAGTTATTGTTTGTGCCCTACTTCACTCGACCCGTGGGCCACAGGAACACTTCATACTACAGGAAGAAAGTGAGGGAGAGAGAAACGTCCAGAGAGTTTGAGAAAAGACAATAACATAGTACTCTGTTTGTATTGAGTTCATACATTTCAATGTAAATTTTGTCACGTTTGAAAGTTTGAATAACACATTGAGTTGTGCAATATAATGGTGGTGTTTGGGGATGGTATTGCATTTCTATGTCATCAGACAAATTTTTAACGGGGGATAAAAAAATAACCCTGAATGGCACAATATGGGCAACTGGGATTAAAAAAACGTTTATATCGTTGTAGTTAAGGATAAAAGATAAACTTCTCCTGTTCATGGTACTGGATGTGAAACAAGTAAATAATTTTTTATTTTATTTTATTATTTTATTTTGTTGTATATTTATAAAAACAAACAAACAAACAAACAAAAAACTAATCATTGTTTTAAACATATATATATATATATATATATATATATATATATTTGTAATTTGTATATAAATATTTGTATATTTGTAATTTATTCCTGTGATGGACAAACTGAATTTTCTCATGATCCTTCGGAAATCATTTCATTTGCTGATTTGGTGCACAAGTACAGTAACATTTATTATTATGGTCAATGTTAAAAATAGTTGTGTTGCTTAGTATTTTTGTGGAAAATGTGATGCTTTTTCTAGTAATCTTTGATGAATAGGTTAAAAAAGCAGCATTTATTTGAAATAAAAAGCTCTTCACTTCTGCTTTTTAATGTAATTTAATGTCTCCTTACTGAAAAAGATTAAATAAATAAACAAATAAATAAATACATGTATTTATCCCTAAACTTTTGAACAGTAGTCTACATTAATAACAAAGATACTTCTTTCCAGTGTTGTGTTCCTACACATATATCTTAAATTAAATATGTATCTAATTAAAGCAGTCAAGTTCAGTGAGTTCTTCCTCAAATGAATCCTCCTACTTAGAGATTCTCACCACTGAAAGACTTTTTTTTTCACTTATGATGTTCCTTTTTGTTTGCCATCCACTCTCATAAAACTCCCGCTTTTGTGTTTTACATTTAATGTAGGAAGAAGCTCTCTGTCTTTCAGTGTGTGCATATTGACAGCGCTTATTAAAATAGAAACTTGGGCAAGGACCAAAATAGACACCGACATCTCCATTCCCTACTTCATTCTCTTATCAGTTGGCCACTCATATGAATGAGTGCAAGGCATGCCGGGAAGTGCTTGGCCACATCCCACGGGCATTCATCAAGTTGTGATTGACAGCCTGGAGAGAAAGAAAGCCCTGCAGATATCGTCCGCTGCGCTTCACAGTCCTCTCTGTTCTCTCTTCTCCTTCGAGTCTTTTTTTTATCATGCATTCATACAAGCGACAAAAACTCGCATGTATCATTAGATGTCAAGGTAAAGCCGTTACATGGACGTAGGTGTAGATGCTACAGAAAATATATACTTAAAAGAATATTGTACCCAAAAAATGAAACTTCACATCGTTTCAAACCGTTTTGAGGTCAAAAGTTTACATACACCTTGCAGAATCTGCAAAATGTTAATTATTTTACCAAAATAAGAGGGATCATACAAAATGCATGTTATTTTTTTTATTTAGTACTGACTGGAGATATTTTACATAAGAGACATTTACATACATTCCATAAGAGAAAATAAACATAAATGATCAACAGCTGTGTTTTTTGTTTAGTGATAGTTGTTTATGAGTTCCTTGTTTGTCAGTTTAACAGCCCGCTGTTCTTCAGAAAAATCCTTAAGGTCCCACAAAATATGATTTTGAGATCCATCTTTTCACACTGAGGTCAACTGTGCAACTATTGCAGAAGGTTTAAATGCTCAATGATGCTTCAGAAGGAGAAACAATGCATTAAGACCCTTCTGAAGGGCAGTACTAAATGAAAAAAATATGATATTTAGGCAAAATAAGATAAAATTACACATCTTCATTCTCTTCAAAAGTTTTCACCCTGTGGCTCTTAATGCATCGTTTTTCCTTCTGGAGCATCAGTGAGCGTTTGAACCTTCTGTAATAGTTGCATATGAGTCCCTCAGTTGTCCTCAGTGTGAAAATATGGATCTCAAAATCATATAGTCATTGTTGGAAAGAGTTCAAACACACAGAAATGTGGAAAAAAACAAAGAATTTGTGGGACCTAAAGGATTTTTCTGAAGAACAGCGGGCAGTTTAACTGATCAGAACAAACAAGGAACTCATTCTTTCTTATGAGGAACACAAATGAGTTATCTTGGCGAATGTTCAGGTTTCTCTTTTCCATAGAATGACAGTGGACTTTGACCAAGTTCATATAGAGTAAATAAAATAGTTCTAAGATTTAGGTGAACTATCTCTTCAAGTAGCTTGTAGTAATGAAGTACAACTACTCAAGTGCTTTACATCCCTGTATGTGAGCAAATAGGTCTAATAGGTTGCATCTGGAAGTATCAGAGATCAGTTCTCACAGTTTAGTCTTGTAAACTGATTTAGAAGGTTGTTAAGTGGAAATTGGGTAGGTCATGTCATTCTAAAAATGCAGTTTCTTGAAAGTTGATTTGTATGCCATACAAGGACAAATTCTGTAGTTACCATCAACTGATTGGCTCTAAGCCCTCAATGACATCAGCATTCTGTCTGCCACCTTTAAGAACCGTGACTCATAGATTTAGCAGTGATTTAAATTTAATGTTTAAGGCTTAGTAAAGCCTTTAGGATGCCTAACCGGACATATTGACCATTTGACACAGTGAATAATGTAGAATATTGTGTTATGATTACATTTAACATCCATCCATTTAGCTACTTAGATATGGTGGGAAATCTGACCTTCTTGCCTGAGTAGGAAGTCTTGACGTCATGTACTGACCAAATGAATGTCTTCATACTACATCATGTCCCACTATTTTACTATTCATAGTCTATTCATAGTTTATTACCTATTTATAACATAGTAATAACATGTTATGTGACATGGCAAATGCTTTAAGCTCACTCGTTAACTTGACAGCCCTCTATTTAGGCTAATTAGAGATTTGTTGTATAAATGAGTGGTGATGTAATCGATCCATGGCGTTACACATTTGATCAGTCTCAAAGTGCTTCTAACCCAATCAGCCATGTCCGGTCTATGAATAGCATAGAATTACTGATTCACAGACGTAGAATGGGAGTTGATGTTTTGTGCGTGCAGCTGGCCGTTAATGGATACCTTTTAACTTCTGACTGCCTCACTTCGGTGCCATAAATAGATGATGATGTCACAAACAGGCTGCTTGGAATGCTTAAGTAACAACGGGAGATTCAGCCGGGTACAGCTTTCACTCAAGCAGCCATCTGCGTTTCAATACAGTTGCCTTTGCTGACCATTTGGCACTGCAGAAGCTAACATCAGGAGTGTTATGAGAGCCACGAAGCCATAAAACCAGTGGAAACGGATTGAATTAGTCTTTAAACGTAAACAGATTTATAAGAAGTGTTGGATTTATTTGTCTGTTATTCCAATACAAGCTAGGATCAAAAGAACAGAGAGATTTTTAGAATTCCAGCATCCCTACAGCCATTTCGAAGGCCACATACTGTCTTAACATGCACCAATATAAAACTTTTATCTTCTCTCTAAAACACTGAATACTTGTTAAAGGGATAGTTCACCCAACAATGAAAATTACCTCATGATTTACTCACCCTCATGCCATCCTAGGTGTATATGATTTTCTTAGTTCAGATGAATACATTATTTTATAGTTATATTAATAAAATGTCATGGCTCTTCCTAGTTTTACAATGGCAGTGAATGGCTGTTGAGATTTTGAAGTCCAATAGAGTACACCCATCAATCATAAAAAGGGCTCCACATGCCTCTGGGGGGTTAATAAAGGCCTTCTGAAGTGAATTGGTGCATTTGTGTGAGAAAAATATCCATATATAAAACTTTATAAACCTTCCTATGTTCTAAGTGAACGTGTACGACAGTTTCTTATACAAATTAATTGATCTAATTCATAAGGCCTTTATTAACCCCCCAAAGCAACCTAGGCTCATGAAAATACGTGCCTCTATATACATTTCTGCAGCACCGTAATTACGTACCTTACTGCACATTTCGTGGCAGTTTCAAAGTGAAATGTCCAGAGAGTGCCGCTAAAAGACACGTTCAATACGTGAGTGTGGCACGTTTTAATTACGTTGGTACTCGCACATATTGCTGTGTTTTTATAACGCTGCTTGAGGTACATATTGCAGCTGTTCAGAATTGAAATATCATTAGCGAGTGTTGCTAAATGTTAATGCTCTATTGTGTTAGAAATATCCCCTACACAAAACCCAACCCTAAACCTAACCGATAGTGTTAACAAGTGCAAAAGTGATATATAAGTGGATTTGTTGATGCAGCTGTGTTATTTTAACTTCCTTATGTGAATTTGAGCTGTTTTGTCGACGGCGTATAGCGTGAACTACCAAGCAAACCTACCAAATTAGAAAACTGTTAGAAAACATGAAGCTGTTTATGTGATGACAGCATTCAAAATTATCAGTTTTCAAATCGCACAGCATGTTAAAATTGTTTTGAAGTCATAATAATATTCTAAAAGTAATTGTGTGAAAATTAGGTTTTATTCATCAAAACTCTGTACCTGTAAATCATACATTGTGTGAAAAGGAATAAAAGTTATCAGAGTTTTTCTGCATGTAGTGTTCATTTTAACTTGAAAATGCAGTGATTTGTACATATAGGGATGTTTTTTATGATACATGGATGCACTTTATTGGACTTCAAAATCTCCATTCACTGCCATTATAAAGCTTTTTTAATTCACCTCTCATTGTATCCGTCTGGAAGAAGAAAGTCATATACACTTAGTAAATCATGAGGTAATTTTCATTTCTGAGTGAACTATCCCTTTAAGAGGTGCATGTGTTGTTGTTCTTGCTGTAAAAGTAGCATAATATAGTATACTGACAACAATTTTAAAATGACAAATTGCATGATGAATAACAAAAACAAAAAACAAACATAGAATCCAATCTGATTAGACCAAGCCAGTGAAATCCCAAATAATTTAGATAAAGAATATCTATGATTAAGGTTTATATTAAGTTTATGAACTGCTTTTCTTGTTCTTCTTTTTTTTTTTTTTTTTTGCAGTCACAAAAAATTAAACTGATTTGAGTCATTCTGATCTGCAACAAGTGTGTTTGATCTTGGCATTTTATGGACGATTACATTATTACAGCAATTGATTTTGATAGCCAAAAGTGAATTTAATTATTTGCGTGAGTAGAGTAGATGGCAAATTTAGGCCACAAATTAAGCGAAACAATTGCCACAAACATGCGTTATTCACATTAGTCTTATCTTTCGTGCAAGTTGACAAATTTTAACTCGAGTGGGAAATTCGTGTGAAGCCAATCAGGTACGAGCTTACTGACACTACCAGTTATATCAGAAAATGGAGTAGAGCATTATGTGATTATGTTTTTATTTGCACGAGTGACATTTGCACGACTAATCTAGAGCGATAACGCTTTGCTTTTGGTGTGCACACACCATTAAACATCAGATTTGAAAACGAATTCGAATTGATGTCAGTGTCATTGTGAACACAGCTTTTTTTGGCTTTGTGGTTGTTATATTAGAACGCAACACATACACTATATTGCCAAAGGTATTGGGACACCCCCTTCTAATGAACAGGTTTGACTCCTTTAGTAATTTCCATGAGTACCAAACTTACGGTTTAAGCATATAATGATATTCTAGGGAACTGTGTCCTTCTAACTTTATAGCAAAAGTTTGGACAGGACCCTTTTTAATTCTAAATGACAATGCCTCTGTGTATAAGGCGAGGTTCGTAGAGAAATGTTTGATTCAGTCAGTGTGGAAGAACTTGACTGGTCTGCATAAAACCAAGACCTAATCCCAGCTGAAGAAAAACTCATCACCAAACACCAATGACTTGTATATACACTATATGGACAAAAGTATTGGGACACCCCCTTCTTTAGAACAGAAAAAGGCACTTCCAAAACTGTAGCAACAAAGATGGAAGCATAATTTGTGTATTTAAAAATTGTATTTCCATCTCTGTTACTTTCAGGAAGTGTCTGGTCTGTTTTTGGCTCAAGGTCTGCATTTAAACTCACAACAGAGGTGTTCAGATAGGTTTAAGACTTGGCTTGCTGCAGACCAGACAAGGTCTTCCACACTGACTGAATCAAACATTTCTCTATAAACCTTGCCTTATACACAGAGGCATTGTCATGTTAGAATAAAAAAGGGCCCTGTCCAAACTTCTAATAAAATTAGAAGGACACAATTCCCTAGAATATCATTATATGCTTAAACATTAAGAAATGACTAAAGTAGTCAAACCTGTTGATTAGAAGGGGGTGTCCCAATACTTTTGGCAATATAGTGTATAAAAGTCTCATTTCATAATGCTGATTGGCTAAATACTAGATTTAGTAGTGATATGAGTGAATACCAGATGTTTTTATTTGCTGTTTTTTTTTCTTCCTCTGCTTTGTCAGCATTAGCTGTATACTTGAAAGCATAATGGCAACAGCTTCATCAAACTGTTGTTACCCAGCTCGTCGGTTTGAAAAGCAGCACTGAAGGGATCAGATCTAGCTTGCCTTAATACTTATTCAGGGATTTTTCCCTGAATAATTCATACGCGGTCTGTCCCTGATCACAGCGAGGGGCTTGACTCTAGATAGTTGTGATGAATACTCAGGGTGTATAGTTAGCATTCATGTCTTTGGCTACTGAGCTTGTCTGTCTCTCTTTGTTCTTCCTCTCTCTCTCTTCTTCTTTCTCCCTGAGCCCCTGTGTTGTGATAATTACAGCCTGGCTCTCTTCATCGCCAGGACTTCTGCCCACCCACAGCGGGCACAGCTGTTAGACTCGTACATTCAACGCCAACTGCCTGCAGCCCACCACAGCTGCCGTCAGGGTAATCAGCGCACAGGTACTCCACCGCGCCGCCCCTCCGGCTCCAGACCCCCACCTAATCATTACAACCTGTAACCTTTAAAAACGACCTCTACGAGGGACTGCTTGTAATTCCCCTGCTGGTGCACCGGTGGCATACAGGTTAAAAAGGTTTATGTGGGATTAAGGTTATTTTCATTGTGGCCACTAGAAATTGATTTATACAAACGTATTACTTTAGATGAGGGAGTTGATTGTTGCTGCTTCTGTCATCTCTATGTATTTTTTAAGAATTATTTCTTGAGCAGTATAAATATTGATTGGTCTTTGGAAAGGTGGCGTTCTGAGGGGGTGTTTCGGAAACCATATTACAACTAAGATGGTTGTAATGATGATCGGATTATGTTCTTGTGCCTCATGTATATGAAGCAGGAGGAGGAGTGCAACTAAAATCAGTTTTTAATTGTAACAAATGAGAAATGAAAATGTAAATAAGTCACGCTAAGTTTTTTTTTTTTAAATGACGAAACAGACGTAGCAGAAAATGCAAAAAAAAAAAAAAAGAAAGAAATCAAATACTGTTATTCATTCTGTTTTTTAAATCATGAAATGCTAGCGGATTGATTTATTTACACTGTAAAATATTGTAAAAACGCTACAAAACAACTGCATTTTCATTTAACTTCATTATTATTATTATTATTATTATTATTTGCATTGAACAGTATTTGAAACCTAAATTAAATAGCTTTAAATGCTTTAAATAAAGTCATTTATTTACATTATTATTTTTAATTTTTAATTATTACATTTTACTTATCTATTCATTCATTGTAAATGACACACCTTCACACTTACATTACTATTCAGAAGTATTCAGAAAAAAATATTAATGTTATTAGCAGCATCACATTAAATTGATTAAAAGTGAGACTTTTACGTTGTTAGTAAATGCTGTTTCTCGTTCTATTTATCAAAAAATCCTGACCATAAAATAAAATCCTACTGATTTTTTTTGCTGTTGTTGGAAAAACTACTGAATTTTTCATTTTTACTTTATACTATTTTAATTTTTAATGATTACATTTTATTTATGTATTTATTAATTGTAAATGCCTTGCTGTAAATTACATTGCTATTAAGAGGTTTGGGGTAATTTTTAAAGAAAGAAATTATTACTTTTATTAAGAAGCATTACATTAAATTGACCAAAAGTGAGTAAAGATTTTTTAGATTGTTAGAAAAATATATCTGTCAAATAAATGCTGTTTTTAACAATTAAATAAATAAATAAATAAGTAAATAAATACATACATGCTATAAAATAAAAATATTTATTCTAAAGCTACTGAATTTTAAATTTGTACTTATTTTTTTTATTATTATTGTTTACATTTAACAGTATTTTAAACCTGAAATAATAGTTTCAAATACTTTAAATGAAGTAAATTAATTACATTATTATTTTTATTTTTTAATTATTACATTTGATTATTTTTCTTTCTTTGTCTGTTTATTTATTGTAAATGCCTTCACACTTACACTACTATTCAGAAGTTTGGGGTAATTTTTAAAGACATCAATTATTACTTTTATTAAGCAGCATCACATTAAATTCAAAAGTGAGTAAAGACTTTTACATAGTTAAAAAATATATATTTGTCAAATAAATGCTGATTCTCTTTCTATTTATCAAAGAATCCTGATAATAAATGAAATGAAAAAATAGTTTGCAAAAACTATGCATTTTTAATTTTTACTTTATTAAGTAAAACTTTATTTACTATACTTATTATTATTATTATTATTATTATTTACATGGAACAATATTTAAAACCTGAGTTAAATAGTTTCAAATGCTGTAAATAAAGCAAATTCATTTACATTTATTATTATTATTATTATTATTGCTCAAATAAATGCTGTTTCTCTTTTTAGGAAAGAATCCTGACAAAAATAAATATGAAGTAAATAAGTAAATAAGCAAATACATAAAAATCACTGTTTCTACAAAAATATGAAGCAGCGCAATTGTTTCCAACATTGATAATAATAAGAAAGTTTCTTCAGCAGCAAATCAGTATATTAGAATGATTTCTGGAGGATCATGTGACACTAAAGACAGGTGTAATAACTGCTGAAAATTCAGCTTTCCATCACAGAAATAAATTATATTTTAAAATATATTAAAACAGAAAATAGTTCTAAATTGTTGTTTTTCTGTCTTTTTCACATATTTGGTGAGCAGAAGAGCCTTCTTTCCAACAGTAATGTAAATGTATGCAGTATCAGTTCTTCCTCATCTTATGCATTTGTCAAATATGCGCGCACACACGCACTCATATTCTCATTCACAGTATTTATCTCATTGTCATCCAATAATAACAGAAGACTCTGCTTTGTAACAACAGAAAATTGTCAGTGAATGAGACTGACATGACAAAACCAAGCCCCAGGAAAAGCAGATACAAAGCCAATGCCTTAACACAGGCGGAGGATATAAATAAACATGTCTGATATTTGGCTGTCAGGCCTCTCATTCTGTTCCTGGGTGAATGTGCCCATGGCTGTAGACAGATCTCACAGGACATCACAGTCTTCCCAGTGCTGAAGCTCTCATTTTCTCATTGACAGGTCAGCAGCATACAGGGACGATTGTTGGATAACCCTGCTTGCTTGTGCATGTTTTAGATAAAAGTTTTGAACCTTCTGTGTTCATGAACTAAAGTTATTCCTCATGCTTAATCGTAAATTTTTTATATTGTACCCGATTCATATTCAGTATGGGAATTTGGATGGAGCCAATGATTTTGTGAATGTGCCTGCAGCTGTGTTCACAGATGTATGCTGGGAGCGCGGAGCAGGAAAGAGACAGGAAGAGAGACAGATGAATCTTTTATTTTTTTTTAATTCAGCTCTTACTCTATTCAAGTGGGGCGGAGATACAGCAGGGGGATTCCTTTTGATGCAACGTCCCACTAAAAATGGAAATGAAGTCCTGGAACTTTCCCACAGAATACACAGGGATTGTTGCGGATTGTTCTGTCCTGGACCTCCTCTTCCCCTTGAGTGTTTCCTCGCAAATATGTCACAGTAATGGAGTCACTCAAGATGAAGACGTGTCCTCTCTGTGCTGGGCTCTTTTATCGACAGCACATCTCTTCACGCGCGTATGTTGTAAATCTGGTACACTCAATGACACAGCTAAGGGCAAGATGCAGTCTGGCGAGGAGTCACAAAACGTTCTTAAGAGTAAAACTGATATTTCCTTCTTATTTTTGAACGTGTAAATAAAGTAGAATATTGACTCAACATGAGGCCATCCAAGATGTAGATGTGTTGGAGAAATTTTGCATTACATCACTTGCTCACCAATGAATCCTCCGCAGTAAATGGGTGCAGTGGGTGAGTTCAAGTTATAGACATGACTCCAGCTTATCAGTTAATGTCTTGTGAAGTCAAAAGCTGCGTGTTTGTAAAAAACAAATCCATCATTAAAACATGCAGATCAAGCATCATTTTATGGAAGTCTTTCCCCCACAAAATAAACAATTATAAAAAAGGTAATACGTTTTTTTCTCGCAATTCTCACTTTTTCTTAAAATTGTGAGATATAAACTCACAGTTGCAAGAATTAAAGTCAGAATTACAAGATAAAAACTCGCAATTCTAACTTTTCTTCTCCCAATTCTGACTTTTTTCTTAAAGTTGTAAGATATAAACTTGCAATTGCTAGAAATAGTCAGAATTGCAAGATTAAACTAGCAATTCTGTTTTTCTCACAATTCTGACTTGTTTCTCAAAATTGTGAGATATAAACTTGTAATGGCTAGAAATAGTCAGAATTGCAAAATAAAAACTAACAATTCTTACTATTGCTCGCAATTCTGACCTCTTTCTAAAATTGAGATATAAACTTGTAATTGCTTAAAATATGAGGTATAAACTCACAATTGCTAGAAATAAAGTTAGAATTGCAAGATAAAAAAAACTTGCAACTCTGACCTCTTTTTAAAAATTGTGAGAACTTGTAATTGCTAGAAATAGTCAGAATTGCAAGAAATAGTCAGAATTGCAAGATAAAAACTCACAATTCTGACTTTTTTTCTAAAAATAGTGAGATATAAACTTGCAATTGCTGGAAATAAAGTCAGAATTGCAAGATAAAAACTCGCAATTCTGACTTTTTTCTTAAAATAGTGAGATATAAACTTGCAATTGCTAGAAATAAAGTCAGAATTGCAAGAGAAAAACTCGCAATTCTGTCTTTTTTTTTTCTTAAAATAGTGAGATATAAACTTGCAATTGCTAGAAATAAAGTCAGAATTGCAAGATAAAAACTCGCAATTCTGACTTTTTCTTGCAATTTTGACTTTTTTCTCAGAATTGTGAGATAAAAACTCGCAATTCTTTTTCAAAACTTTTTCCTCACAATTCAGATATAAACTCGCAATTGCTAGAAATAAAGTCATAATTGCAAGATAAAAACTCGCAATTCTGACTTTCTTCACATAATTGTGAGATATAAAGTCCAATTCTGAGGGGGTGAAAAAAGACCATTTATATAGCACAATTCTGACTTAAAAACTAAAAAAGTTTAAATCTCACAATTCTGAGTTTTTTTCTCACAACTGGGAGTTATATCATGCAATACTGTCTTTATAACTCCCAACAGCAAGTTTATATCAAGCAAAACAAGAATTATGAGAAAAAAATGATTTGTTAGATAAAAAGTTGCAATTACTATGTTTTTTTTTTTTGTATATAACATGCTCCCATGTTATATACAAGTAAAAATGGTGCAAAACAGTTCTATACTAATATGTCAGAGGATTTTGCAATGAGAAGACTTTTTCACTGGAGGAAGCATTATTATGGATTCTAGAAGCATATTTTTGCCAGAAGTGATGGTTTAAAATGTCTTAATGATGACTTCACAAAACATTAAATGATGCACTAATTACTTTTGAAATATTGTGATGTTTTTATCAGCTGTTTGAGCTCTAATTCTGACGGCACCCATTCACTGCAGAGGATCCTTTGGTAAGCAAGTGATGTAATGCTACATTTCATCAAATCTGTTGCAATGAAGAAACAAACTCACCTACATCAAATTTTCTGACATTTCTTAAATTCTTTGTTGAGAGGATTTTCATGAATTCTGTTCCAATACCTGTAATTAAAAAAAAAAAAAAAGTTTGAGAAACAAATTGCGAACTTAAGAATTTTTCAAAAATTACACTTGGTAACATTTTTACTCTCTATATCCCATCTTACTTCTTTTATCTTAAGATATTCTTTCTTAAGAAGATTTTTGGTAAATCCTACCTCTCAAGTGATTTGAACATTTTAAATGCCAGCTGTCAAAATCAAAATGGGCTTCCATAAAAGATTTCCATGTGCAAAACTATCGTTCAAACAAATTAGCTAAACTAAAACCTCACTAAGTTGGAAAAGCAGCATGAAAACCAAGGCATCATCAGCTCCAATGTTTCTCAAAAGGCTCCTGCGGTGGGCGTTATGAGACGTATCATTAATGGTAATAATTTTGTTTTAAGATTTAATTAAAAGCCATTCAATAGAGAGAGGAATGAAGTTAAACATGCGTGCGCGTGAGGCAGCTCTGCAGTCATTTAGCAAGGGTGGGCTGTAATGACGGCAGCAGGGACATCTCGAGGGTCACACCCACAGCGATGAGCTCAGAGCAGTTTCTAATTCTGGAGGTTAATCATTGTTTGTCTCTGTAGGCTTTAATGTGTGTCCATCCCATATATGTGTATGTTTTGCATTAGTGTGTGTGTGTTTTGGGGGTTAGGATGGATCAGTACTGGCTGCACAGATGTGAACCCACCCTTTCCTTAGCAAGTCAAAAAGCATCCGAAGATCTTTCAGATTAGGGAGGGACATGTAAATGCTGTTTCCTGTGCTGTTTGTGTCTTGCTTCTAAGTCTGTAGATTCTAAATAGATGTTTTACATTTACACACTTTGTGTACACTACTGTTCAAAAGTTTTTTTTTTTTTTTTTTTTTTTTTTTAAGAAATTAGTGCTTTTATTCAGCAAGGATGCAATTCTCAAATCAAATAAATAAATCAAAATTGTATCAAATACAGCTGAAGTCAAAAGTTTACATACACCTTGCAGAATCTGCAAAATATAGCCTAATTATTTTACCAACATAAGAGGGATCATACAAAATGCATGTTATTTTTTATTTAGTACTGACCTGAATGATATATTTTACTTAAAAGTTGTTTACATATAGTCCACAAGAGAAAATAATAGTTGGATGTATAAAAATGAACCTGTTACAAAAAAATGTACACACACTTCATTCTTAATACTGTGTTGCTACCTGAATGATCCACAGCTGTTTTCCTTTTCTTTCTTTTTTTTGTTTTTGTTTTTAGTGATAGTTGTTCATGGGTCCCTTGTTTATCCTGAACAGGTAAACTGTTCTTCAGAAAAATCCTCCAAGTCCCACAAATTCTTTGGTTTTTCAGCATTTTTGTGTATTTGAACCCTTTCCAGCAGTAACTGTATGATTTTGAGATCCATCTTTTGACATTGAGGACAACTGAGGGACTATATATACAACTATTACAGAAGGTTCAAATGCTCACTGATGCTCCAGAAGGAAAGACGATGTTGGGGGTGGGGGGTGGGGTATACATTTTTTTTTGTTTTGCCTAAATGTCATATTTTTTTAATTTAGTACTGCCCTCAGTTGTCCTCAGTGTGAAACGATGGTTCTCAAAATCATACAGTAATTGTTCAAGTGTTCAAATTTCAAATAAATGTTGTTCTTTTCAGCTTTTTGGGTAGTATTTTTAGCTGATTTCAGTTAATTAAATCAAGGAGAGACATGATCTTGGTGACTGTTGAGTGTCACAATGACCTGCACCGTTTTCTGCAAATATTCATGGGAAATCAACTGAATAATAGGGCTGAATAATGAAGATATGTTTTCAAGAAAATAATGCAAATTATACTTTCATTTCCAGTAAAAACATTGGAGACTGTCAAGTGTAGAAAGAAAGTCAATTGTGGTCTCATCTGCCAAATGATTTAATGTAAATGCACATAAATACATGTAGTCCAAGACATTCTAAGTCATTTGGATAGTGTGCAAACACATGTGCATACTCTGAATAAAAAATATATATTATGAAGTCATCCAGGAGGAAACATGAATATGAAGAGCATGTTCTAGAAGTCAGGCAATGCTGTGTGTGTGTGCGCGCGTGATGGTCAGAACAGAGAGCCTGAAGCATTTAAAGAGGAATGACACAGCTGTATGACTGACAACTGCAGCTCCTGCTAACTAGGTCACGACAGAGAGAGAGAGAGAAAGAGAGAGAAGGACTGAGAAAAAGTGAGTTTGGGAAGAGCGAGAAAGGGTTACAGAAACACAGAGAGAGAGAGTCATCAAGCACAAGAGACCAAAAGTATGTCCACAGTTATCGACAGACCCACTCTGTCTCTTTCAGTGAGCACAAGAGTGGCCATAAAATGGTTTGACAGACACAGTTTTTTCACAGAAACGAGAAGCTGGGACACAGACTTAAAGGAATAGTTCACTCAAAAATGAAAATTCTGTTATTAATTAATCACCCTCATGTTGTTCCAAACCTGTAAGACCTTCATTTTTCTTTGGAACACAAATTAAGATATCTTTGATTAAATTCGAGAGCTTTCTGACTGTGAATAGACTGACACGTTCAAGGCTCAGAAAGCTAGTAAGGACATTGTTAAAATAGTCTGACGCTGAAGAGAAATTGTTGGATAAAGTAGTTATTTTTGTTTTCTTTGTGCATAAAAAGTATTGTCTTAGCTTCATTAAATTATGATTGAACCGCTGATGTCACATGGACTACTTTAACAATGTCCTTACTACCTTTCTAAAGAGTGTTTGCATTGTAAATGACTGTATAAGATGAGTCAATAATATTTTAGCTTATTTTCCCTGAGAAAGAGAGACTGTAAATGTATGTTTGTGCTTTTCAGGAGTACAGTGGCGCATACTTCAGCCTCAAAGCTAACAGTCATGGACTGAAAGTCAAGCTATTTTGATTTCATGGGGTCTTGAGTAACTTTCAAAGCATCGTTTGTCGTCACTGAGCTGCCTGCTTATTCTGACGTGACTTTTGCGGGAATGACTCAAAAGGGAGTTTCCTCCTCCGTTATGAAATAATCAGCACTGGTGTTTTCGTTAGATCAAAGCGTAGCGCTCTGGCAGAGCAGATGCTAATGCGCTTTAAATGGGGCTCATTATTGTTGGATAATATTCAGGCCACGTTGGTAAAACATCTTTTCAGAGCAGCAACCCGTGCAAGCTAACTGCTAAACTTGAATATAAACATGCCTTCAGTGGTAGAACTGATGTGCAGGAGCGTGTGTTTAATGAGTGTGTATGGGAGGAGAACATGTGTGGATTTTCCTTTTATTTTTGAGTTAAGATGTAGACATACGGCACAATTAAAACTAGATAAAAACTGGTCTTTCAGACATTGTGTGACTGCTCACATTTACATATCAACGGCTGTTTATTGTCCTTCAACTTGGCAGATTATTACTACTCATTTCAAATTTACAGTTGACGTCAAAAGTTTACACACACCTTGCAGAATCTGCAAAATGTTCATTATTTTTCCAAAATAAGAGGGATCATACAAAGTTTATGCCATTTTTTATTTAGTACTGACCTGAATAAGATATTTCAGATAAAAGATGTTTATATATAGTCCACAAGAGAAAGTAATAGTTGAATTTATAAAAATGACCCGGTTCAAAAATTTAAATACGCTTGATTCTTAATACAGTGTTGTTAACCGAATGATCCACAGCTGTGTGTGTGTGTGTGTGTGTGTTTTTTTTTTTGTTTGTTTAGTCAGTTCATGAGTCCCTTGTTTGTCCTTAACAGTTAAACTGCCTGCTGTTCTTTAGAAAAAAACCTTCAAAACAGTGACTGTATGATATTGAGATCCACTTTTTCACACTGGGGACAACTGAGGGACTCATATGCAACTCTTACAGAAGGCTCAAACGCGCTCCCTGATGGTCTAGAAGGAAGCACAATGCATTAAGAGCTGGGGGGGTGAAAACTTATTGAATTTGAAGATTAAGGAAAATGTAACTTATTTTGGGAAATGTAAATATCTTCTGTAGATTCTGAAGGACATTACTAAATAAAAAATATATGTGATATTTAGGCAAAGTAAGAAAAATTTGCACATCTTCATTCTGTTCAAAAGTTTATACCCCTGGCTCTTAATGCATCGTTTTTCCTTCTAGTGCATCAGTGAGCATTTGAACCTTGTGTGATTGTTGCATATGAGTCCCTCAGTTGTCCTCAGTGTGAAAAGATGGATCTCAAATCATACAGTCATTGTTGTAAATGGTTTAAATGCATAAAAATACTGAAAAACCAAAGAATGTGTGAGACCTGAAGGATTTTTCTGAAGAACAGCAGGTGGTTTAACTGTTCAGGACAAACAAAAGATTCATGAAAATCTGTCACAAAAAAAGCAAAAAACATGTGGATCATTCATAACATAACAACACAGTATTGACTATATGTAAATCTTTCATGTGAAATATCTTATTCAGGTCAGTGCTAAAAAAAAAATAACATGCATTTTTGTATGATTTTATTTTTAAATAATTAACATTTTGCAGATTCTGCAAGGTGTATGTAAACTTTTGACTTTATATATAGGTTAGCTAATCATTAAATTGCTCATTACATATACTTTTTTAAGGTACAGTAGCAAAAAGTTATGTTTAATCAACTCTAAAAGTGCAATCACACAGTTATCATGGACAAAGTCTAGTTATTTTGGTAAGAATCCATACAAATGATTGCTCCATCCAGATATTGCTTTGCCACATTGACCTTGGTTTAAAAGTGACTTCTGTGTGAGCTGTGCTTCATACATCGCTACACTATGACAATAGGCCTTTTTTGCCCTTTATATTTGCTGAATTTGAACGCAGTGAATTTGACAAGGGTCAGCGAGAGGGTAGAAAGTGTCTTGAAAAACTTGAAAAACTTTTTTTGGTGTAAGAAACCTTGACTAATGTTATAAGTGGACCTCAGGGGAACATAAAATGCTTCAGAATAATATGGTCCCTTTAAGTTTTAAAAGCTCTCTCTCATTTTTACAGCAGCTTCTGTGTGATTTGAACCATCTCATCACTTCAGATAAGATCAACAGGAAGAAAGCAAACGACAGAGAAGTAAAACAACCAACCGGAGGGCAGAAGTGTGTTGGATGGGGAGGAAAAAATTATAGATAGAAGGAAGTGCTCAGCATATGTAACAAAAAAGAGAGGAGAACAGAATGGAGTGTGTAATGGATGAGAATATACTTTTGTCTGTTTGATATTGATATGACTGCTGATTGGATCAGCAGACTACTATTGGCCGAGTATGTTTTGATTCACTTAAAGGAGTAGTTCAGCCAAAAATTTT